>CM056053.1:333278398-333878398 GCA_029574335.1 Rana kukunoris | reverse complement strand
AACTAACAATGAGGACATGAAAACAGCACTGCATTAAGATAAAGGAAGCTATTAAGATTAAAAATTTCCTTTACAAACCCTTTAAACTTTTTTTTCATCAACTTTGTTTGTACACTAAATATTGACATATAGGGGTAGATTCACATACACTTAATATTGCGGTGCGTAATCGAAATACTCTACGCTGCCGTATTTTACCAGGCTCTACACCGAATCCTGGTAGATTTTTGCCCGTACGCTACGGCGGCGTAGTCTATTTCTCGCCGCGTAATCGAAATACGCGATTGGGGGGCGTGAAGCATTTAAATTAAGCGCGTCCCCGCGGCGATCGAACTGCGCATGCTCCGTTCAGAAATTTCCCGCCGTGCATTGCGTGAAATCACGTCGTTACGTCATTCGTTGTTTGAGTTGCGGCGTTTACGAACATTCCTATTCCCGGACGACTTACGTAAAAAATAATAAAAGACGTCGGAAAACGTAGAAATTTGACGCGGGAACGACGGCCATACTTAACATGGGCTGTCTAATATTAGAGCAGCAAAAAGCTGATATAGTGTTACGCAAATAAAAGATGACTAAAGGTGCCGTAAGAGATTGCGATTGAAGATCGTAATTTCGGGGATCGCCGGCAAAAGCTCATTTGCATACCCCGACGCGGAAAACGACAGGAAGTCCACCCAGTGGCCGCAATTTTATTGCAGCGTAGATCCGAAGGCATACAAACACGTAATCCAGTCGAATTGAAGCCCGCAGTCGTCTATTCTTGGTTTGAGGTTTTCGACTAGCTAGAAAACGCGCGTAATTTGAAATTACTCCAGTCTAACACCAGTTAGACAGGCGTAATGGCTCTCTGAATCTGGCCCCTTGTCCCTAGAATATTTTAGACACTCTTCAGAATGCTGCTGTGCCTCTGCCTGACAAATGACGGTGCTTGCAACAGATTTACTTATCTGCTGCAAAAAAAGGGAATGTATATGTTGCAGAATATACCACAAAAATCCTCCTGCGCTCTGGTGTATCGCCAAACTGGGTGTATCAGTATGGTATAAAGGCAAAGTCTTAAGTCTTGCAGCCCTCCACAGAACAAAGGGTGTTCATATGGCTAAAATGAAAAAGAAAAGAAAGGAGGGCGCACCGACCTTGTGCATTACCACTTATACGTTTTAATAAACACAAAATAATATGTGTTATATTCCTACGTTTGGGCCTTTTTTTTTTTTTTTGCATTCTCTATATATTTATATACTTATTTAAATTTGTATGCAGTCATTACCGGTAATATTACTACCGCTTATTATACTCTAAGATGGCTTGATCACACAAATTGGACCACAATTTTTTTTATACGTATCCTAAAAGATGTGCTTCCTATACAGCGTGCTTTTAGTATGGTATATATGCTTTTAATATATGTGCTTTTATATACTATTTTTTATTATATTTATTATATGTATATATTGCTTTTATCCAGTTCTATACTCCTTTAAGAGGGATGTATAATAGTATCAGGAGATGCACTTGCGCCCGTCTCCCATTAGATATGCCTGCTCTGGCACGGCTGCTATCATCCTGTTGTGGGGGTATGTGTGCATATATGGCGCAGGGACTTTTGGGCCACATTCTTTTAGCCTAGTGTGGGAGATTAGATTTGCACCCTGCACCGTCATTTAGCTCCGGAAGCTCGTTCACTGGCTGGCACCAAACCGGAAGTGGCGGGTGGAACGCAAACACCCGCACTTCCTGTGACTGTGGAACGCAACCCATATGCTATGCGCGCGCATATTTGTGTGCGTGCGCATATTTGTGTGCGCGCGCATGCTCGCGCGCATGCGCGAGTACGGCGAAACCGGAAGTGCGGGTGGAACGCAGAAGCCCCGCACTTCCTGAGTATGGATGGCGTGCGTTCCAGCTAACCAGGGCGCCGAAACAGATCGGCGGAGAACGGCGGAGCGGCGGTAGCCCGCGGTGGATGTGGGCGTCTCCTCGGGCACAGGATGTCACCAGGTGGGTACCCTCATGTTGTACCCCTAGGCCCTGCTGTGGCACAAATGGCTCTGATGTAGGTCCTGGCGAATTGGACAGGCTGTAGTGGAGCTGCCAGTGGATATATGGTAACTGGGAGCTTGGTGATCCCATTGCACCGCTGCACTGTCAGTTTTGTGTTTTTTGTGTTATTTGCTGTGTACCCCACTGTATAGGATGGGCACTTGGATCAACTTTCCCCTCTACACAGATGGAGCCTAATGGGGTGGGTGGAGTCCCGTAAGAAAGGCGGGACTAGTAAATTAGTGACCAATGGCTGCGCTTGTATGCACACGTGCACCTATAAAGGATGATCTGCAGGGAGAAGAGAGAGTTATCACAGACCACCTAGGCTTTGAGGAAGGGGGTACGCCCCAGAAACGCGTCAGCTACATTGGTGTCAAGGGTCTGACTGGCAGGTGCCGTGAGGTCCAGTTTTAGCTGTTTTAAATGCGCTTACTACTGAATGTTTGTAAGTAGGACCATTGCTTTTTATTTTGTGTTTATTAAAACGTATAAGTGGTAATGCACAAGGTCGGTGCGCCCTCCTTTCTTTTCTTTTTCATATATGTTGCAGAAGGCATGGTGGGGGCCAAAACTTAGGGCAGAGTGTCTATATAACCACACTAGCCCGGATTCACAAAGCACTTACGTAGACGTATCCAGATACGTCGTGTAAGTACAAATATGCGATGCCGTATCTGTGCGCCGTACCCACAAACATAGATACATAAAAACTAACTTCATCCTACCAACGTATTTTGCCTACGCCGGCATAGAGTGGGTCAGTGGCGGCCCGTCCATAGGGACGCACGGGCGCCGCCTCCCCCTCCCGCAGGCACACAAAAAAATTGGCCCTTTAAGAACTTTTATTCGGCTAAAATGTCATTTTGAAATTTGAACCGCAGTTCTGGCGGCCGTCTATAGAGGGCACTGCAGCGCCACCCCCTCTTGCAAATAACACACATTCGTGCATAAATGCACGAATGTATGTTATTGTTGGTTGCCAGCTGCCTGGTCTATTCATATAACGGACATGGGTCGCGGGTTACCCGAATAGCGGCAGCTGGTTGGCTGAGGGGAACTGCCTATCAAAGCCAGCGGCTCTGATAGGCTTTTACAGTACCGCCCTCCGGCTCTCGGATGTCTATACTCAGAGCGCAGGCAACCTGCGTTCCTTGCATAAGACTGACGGCCGTTTTAGCCAATCAGGTTCCTGGATCCTGGTTATCAGGAACCTGATTGGCTGAAGCTTCAACACGGCGGCAGAAGACATCGAGGGAGGACATGGAAGATTCAGGTAAGTGCTTTTTACAGGGAAAAGGGCGACAATGGGCACAGTGGCATCATGGGCGCAGTGGTGACAAAGGGCACAGAGGTGACAATTGGCACAGTGGCATCATGGGGCACAGTGGTGACAATGGGCACAGTGGCATCATGGGGCACAGTGGTGACAATGGGCACAGTGGCATCATGGGGCACAGTGGTGACAATTAAAGGGCACAGTGACATGCACAGTGGCATCAATGGGCACAGTGGTGACAATTAAATGGCACAGTGGTGATAATTGGCACAGTGGCAACAATTGAGGGGCACAGTGGCTGCGTTTGATGGCATGGCACAGTGGTGACAATTGATGGCACAGTTGCTGTGTTGCATGGCACAGTGGTGACAATTAATGGTACAGTGACTGCATTTGATGGCAAGGCACAGTGGTGACAATTGATGGCACAGTTGCTGTGTTGCATGGCACAATGGTGACAATTGATGGCACAGTAACTGCATTTGATGGCATGGCACCGTGGTGACAATTGATGGCACAGTGACTGCATTTGATGGCATGGCGCAGTGGTGACAATTGATGGCACAGTAGCTGCATTTGGTGGCATGGCACAGTGGCTGTGTTTGATTGCACAGTGGCTGCATGTGATGGGCACAGTGAGGCTGCATATTTTTTTTTTTTCGTTTGCACCCCCCCAAAAATTTTGAGCACCAGCCGCCACTGGAGTGGGTGCATATTTACGCTGGACGCATGTGGCTTTCCCATTGATTTTCTATTCAAATATGCAAATGAGGGATATACGGCGATTCACGAATGTACGTGCGCCCAACGCTGGCTACGCGCACCGCGTGTAAGTGTACGCCCGGCGCAAAGTTATTCCCCATAAAGCAGGTGTAACTCAGCAACAGATGTGCACAGGTCAGCTGGAGAGCAGCTGCAGCAGCACCGTTGCAGACGAGCTGAGCAACTACACTTGCAGGACAACACATCCGTATGCCAACATGCCAGGGCCAGCCATGGTCATAGCACTACTGCGTCCCCAGGCACGGAGGAGGGCACGGAAGAGGATATACCAAACGCGCATGAATGTCTTTGGCATGGGGGAATCGGAGGTGTATCGCATGTTCAGATTCAGCCCTGATGCCATCCTGGAATTAGCCACAGCCCCTGCATGATGAAATTGCCAGCCAGACGGGACGCTCACATGCAGTGCAGCCACTGGTCAAGGTACTGGCAACACTCCATTTCCTTGCCAGTGGATCATTCCAAGTGGAGTCATGTCTGGGATGACACAATCCACCATGAGCAGATATGTGCACCAGGTTGTCCCCGCAATCCTCACACGCATGTCCCACCACATCATCAAGCCGACCCATGAGCATCTGCGGCAGAAGGCAATGCAGGATTTCTACAGAATTGAGGATTCCCACGCACCGTCTGGGCCATTGATTGCACACATGTGGCACTACGCCCCCCCCCCCCCCCCGTGCCACAGAACACATATACCGCAATCGTAAGCAGTGGCATTCCATCAACGTACAGGTAATAGCCGATGCCCAATGCCTCATATGGCACGTCCATGCCAAACACTCCGGTGCCAGCCACGACAGCTACATATACCGTCAAAGCACCATCCCAGCAGAATTCAAACAGAACGTGTACAAGGACAGCTGGCTGGTTGGTGAGTGACATGGGAGTCACTTTGTGTGCCAGATCATTGGTGCATGTTGTGTGCTGCACAACTACGCCATGAGAAAGGGCCTGGAGATTGACATATGTGATGACCTGACCCCCGAACCACACAGTCCCCCCCTGCCTGAGGCTACCCAGTCTGCTGAAGGAACAGCAATCAGGAGTTGCCTCATGGAACGTATCTTTGCACGTTAAACACACACATTCATCATGGCACACGGACAATGCACGCATGCACACCACCGTGGTCCCTAGCTCACACACACCACATCCACCTCACATTGAATTAGCTTAAATGATATTGCTGTCCATTCATACCACATTCACACGGTTGTGGGGATAACCTCTCCCCGACGAACCAAGGTGACATGCCTTGCTGGCAGGAATGTCACCCACACATTCACACACCAGTCACACTGTAGCCTGCACTCCTAACTGTGTACAGTAACTACAAAAAAATTGTCCAACATGGCATGCCCTTACTGGAGGATGGCACATACATCTGTGCACATCTCTCCAAAAAAAAAGCTCATAGTCTGAGCGGCATACATCCTGAGGACAGTCATTTTCCCTCTCGTGGGCCAGGCCTCGTGCTCAGGGTTCGGCTCCTCAAGAGTCGTGGTGACAACTGGGGTGGGGGGCAGGGCATCAGGAGGAGGGGCATCCCCTGGGCTGTCGCTCCTTGCACATGTTGCCTGCCTGCCCTCCAATGCTGTGGCAATGCGTGTTAACACGCTGTTGGTGACAGCCTGCATCCGCAGCTGCCTGCTGCTGGTCTGGCGTTGGAGGTGCTTGTTCTGCCGTCCCTCTGCCTCGATAGCAGCAGTGTTGGCCTGCACAGCCTCCCCCAGGCTCTTCACCTCCGCCACGAGGCCTGCTGCTGTGGCCTGCAGCTCCCCAATGGCCATGGTATGCCGCTCCAGGCTGGCCTGCACAACTGAGCCATGGTCCCCAGATGGTGAGGGACTCCCTGCCACCATGTGGTGCCGCATGGCCTCAAGGGTCTCGGTTTGGTCACCCAGACATGTGACCATGGCAGCGCAGTTTGCACTCACCTCCTGCAGGCAGTCCGAGATCGAGCTGGTATGCTAAGCCTGAGCCACTGTGCACTCAGCCTGGGTCTTTGCTGAGGAGGCCAGACTGTAAGCCACACGGCGCAGGTTACAAGCTAGATCACCCATGTGGCGTGTCTGCCAAGCCTGCTCCCTCTCCAGCCCTTCTTGGAGGGATACAGCTACACCCCTGGTCTTCCTTAAAGCCTTCCTGGGGTATGGAGAGGCTTGTGCCCGTCCAGATGGGGTAGCCCTGGAGGGGGTTCCCCTGGATGGGGTAGCCCTGGAGGGGGTTCCCCTGGATGGGGTAGCCCTGGAGGGGGTTCCCCTGATGGGTGTGGAGGTCTGAGAGGATCCGGGCAAAAAGGAAGCCTCCTCAATATAGAGGCATACCTCAAAATCCAGATACACTGGCTCCTCCTCAACGACCTCTAGAGCAGAGGTGTGGGCACTCCCTTTCCACCGATGGATCATGGCTTCCCAGGGGGTCAGGCTGAGGCTGAGGATGTTCCAGGGATTGCATGGGTCCCACACAGCCAGACGATGGCCCAGCTCTCTCCAGCACATCTGTGGATGACACAAAACATTCACATGTTGATGGACCCACACACTTGTCACATGTCCCCTTCCACCCCCTCACATGCTACACACCGGATAGGGGATAAAACACACTTACCTCTCCTCAAGTCCTGGTCAGAGGAGTCAAAGCCCTCCATGCCCTCCATGCCCTCCACCTGCTCCTGCTCCAGACAGCTGGCGATGACCTCCTCCTCTCCTGTCAACCTCACAGAAGAAGCTGGTCTGCCTCCCGTGCCCCTGAGGTGCCTCCTCACCTTGGCCAGCTTATCCCTGACCCGTCGTCTCATGTCATTATATTTTTTTTTAATATCCTCGGGGGTCCTGGTCTCATGCCCAAGAGCATTGACCTCCAGGGTGATCTTCTGATAGATCTCCTTCTTCCTGGCCTTGCTGGTCCTGGCACTCTGTGCGCCATGGAGGTAGGCATCATACTGGCCTATTGCTGAGGTCAGGATAGCCCTCTCTTCCAAGGAGAAATTTCTCCTCTCCTTGTCCATCTTAGCATCAGACATGGCTCTGCAAAAGTACTGTGCTCCAGGGGGAGCATTTTAGGGAGTTGCGCCGGCGTAGATGTGAGCATGCGCATAGGTGTGCGGGACATACACCCGCATCACTGTGATACGCCCGGCGTAAAACATTGCACCACGCTCTGACTATCATTTGCATGGGGTCACACCCACTTCCACCTACGCCCGCTTACGCCTTCGAAATTACGTTACGCCGGCGCAATGTTGGGATGATTTGCTTTGTGAATTACATGCTAGCCTCTCTGCGATGTGTCGGCGTATCGTAAAAAAGATGCGCTATGGCGGCATATACTGTATATGCACCGATGTATGCCGATGTATGCTGGTTGTTTGTATCACGTGGTCGCACTTCCTACGTCGTTACGTCACGGTCTCGTGACTTCTTCAGGCATCCCGTGACAATTTGCCGCAAATCTGCCCGCATTTGAGATACCATTCATTTGAATGACACCTCAAATCACGGTGCGGGTCTGCCGCCACAAATTGTACTGCAATCGCGACAACCGGCATCACAGGAAACACGTCGCCCCCAAAAGTAGCTCCTGCCGTGATTGCAGCATAATTTATGGCATGGCAATTGCGGCAGACCAACACTGAGATGTAAGGTGTCCTTCAAAAAAAAGGCATCTTAAATGCGAGTCCCGTGATTTGTCATTCACACATTGGCGCTTTCAAATCATGAGTAAATTTGCAGCAAATCTGCCCCGCGATTTAAAACTCTGATATGTGAATTCAGCCTTATTGCAGATTGCAACAACTTGGCAGTTTTCACAAAACACCAGCAGTATATACACTACGGTACATGACGAGTTGGCTGTTTTGACAGAACACCGGGTAAAAAAGTTGTCGCCGCCTTGGAGGCGGCCATGTTGTTGGTTACTAACAGGCAGACTAACAATGCCCACTCATTATATCATGTACAGTAGTGTATACGTTGCCGGTGTTCTGTAAAAACTGTCACGTGGTTGGAGATTTTGGTGAGGTGGCTGTTTTGGCAAAACACCTGCTCTTTGCTGGTCTTCAGGTCCAGGTGGCGGCATCTTAACTCTGGGCAGCGGACTGTGACTCTTTGTGGCTTCACCGCTGGCTACCCACTGTGCATGTGCAAGTCGTGCTGCATCCCGTGAATGATCCCAGAGGAGAAAAAAAAGTGGAACTTTTTGTTTTGAATGAAGTTCTGCTATAATAATACATACTTAGCTGCTTTAAGAATACTCATAGCTTAGTGTCTCTTTCATGTTCTTTTGGAAACATACATAACCTGGTTAGAACAATATAAATAACTATTTATATCTATATGGTGTATCTAGATCACTCTATAGTCTAGTTTAAAATTTGCAAATAATAACATTTGAAGAAATTGTCATGACTTCTAACTTGGGGGAATGCAGAAGTGGCTAAGAAAAAGAACAACATTTTGCAAAAAATATTTTTTCTTCATTTCTATTATAAAATTTTGCAAAAAAGTATTTTTTCTTCATAAATTTGGCCTAAATGTATACTGCTACATATCTTTGGTAAAAAAAAAAAAAAAAAAAATGTTGGATATTATTTAGTCTGGCTGAAAGTTATGGGGTCTACAAGCTATGGTACCAATTACTGAAAATTTATCAATTTCATCACATCTGATGTACTGACAGCCTCTCTCGTTTCTTCAGACCCTAACATGCCAGAAAAGTACAAATACCCTCCAAATAACCTCTTTTTGGAAAGAAGACATTCCAAGGTATTTAGAAAGAGGCCTGGTGAGTTTTTTAAAGTTGTAATTTTTTCCCACAATTCTTTGCAAAATCAAGTTTTTTTTTTCATCAAATTTTCATATTATCAGGTTATTTCTCACACACAGCATATGCATTCCACAAATTACACCCCAAAACACATTCTGCTATTCCTCCCGAGTATGGCGATACCACATGTGTGAGACTTTTACACAGCGTGGCCACATACAGAGGTCCAACATGCAGGGAGCACCCAGGCCAATTCTAACATTTCTCTCCTACATGTAAAAATCATCATTTATTTGCTAGAAAATTACATAGAACCCCAAAACATTATATATTTCATCGCGCATGGTATTTGCACAGCAATTTTTCGAACGTGCTTTTTTTGGAAATAAAACAGTTTTGTGAATCTTAAAAAAAAACATTAAAGTTAGCCCAATGTTTTTGCATAGTATGAAAGATAAAGTTACGCCGAGTAAATAGATACCTAACATGTCACCCTTCAAAATTGCTCACGCTTGTGGAATGGCGCCAAACTTCGGTACTTAAAAATCCCCATAGGCGACGCTTTAAATATTTTTACTGGTTACATGTTTGAGTTACAGAAGTGTTCTAGGGCCAAAATTATTGCTCTCGCTCTAACGTTCGCAGAGATACCTCACATGTATGGTTTGAACACCGTTTTCAAATGGGGGCGGGACTTGCGTATGTATTCGCTTCTGCATGCGAGCCCACGGGGACAGGGGCGCTGTATGCCCAGAGTATGCCCAGAGTATTGCAGAGTATGCCCAGAGTATTGCGAAGTATGCCCAGAGTATTGCGAAGTATGCCCAGAGTATTGCAGAGTATGCCCATAGTATTGCCGAGTATGCCCAGAGAATTGCAGAGTATGCCCAGAGTATTGCAGAGTATGCCCAGAGTATTGCCAGAGTATTGCCAGAGTATGGCCAGAGTATGGCCAGAGTATTGCCGAGTATGCCCAGCCGAGTATTGCCCAGTATTGCAGAGTATTGCAGCAGGGATGGCTGAGCAGGGAGGGATGGATGGATGGATCTGTGACTACATTTGTCACAGATCCAGCCCACAGCACTGGCGCTGCCATCCGCTCCCTCCCCTCTCCTCTCACACTGTACCGATCAGTACAGAGAGAGGAGGGAGGAACCGGCGTCAGCACATGACGCCGGTTTGTTTACAAGTGTTTGCTCCGTCATTGGACGGAGCGATCACGTGGTAAACCGCCGCTATCAGCGGCGATTTGTCGTGATCCGTGATGCCGGCGGTCACGGATGCTCCCTTGTGCGCGCCTCAGGAGGCGCGCGGGAGCGCGATTCTAAGAAGCCGTTAATTAACGGCCACTTAGAGTTAAGCAACCGCCCTGTAGCCGTACTTTCTCTATAGGGCGGTTGCAAAGTGGTTAAATAGCAAAGACTAATAACATATAAGGTGGAGGGTGAATTTCTGTGTAAAGTTTGGAAATAGGTAGAAGTCCCATAGGTGACTGACTAGGTGTCAAGAATGTTAGGAAACTAGTTTATTGGAGGAATAGGAAGTGACCTAAATTTCTACCTTACGTTTAAATAGATAATGGGCTCAAAGGGATAGCAGAAGTGGCAAAAAAAACACTGAAAGTATGTACACTATTTTACTGTAATGATAACTTCCCAGAATGCCCCATTTGTTCTAACAACTTGTATATGACCTGTCCCCAATTAAGAAAACTAATCGAAACAAGGACAATAACCTTGAATGTATCAAAATCAATAAAACACATTTCTAAATGCTGACTATACTTATAAGCAAGCAAAGTAAATACCCAGTCATGCTGACACTGCAGAATTCAAATATAAAACCAGCATAAGCGAAACAGGGCAGGCACGCGATAAATGTCTCAAACAACTACAAAATAAAATAGCAAGGACAAACTCTACACCTTTATTCTCATGTGTGATATTTTTTCTACTGTACAAATATACTTTATATGCTAACTTACAGAAAGTAAAAGACAGGAAACCAAAAAACTTTGTATAAAAAGTCACCCTCATTTTTAAGAAAACTTATTAGAACTTTATCTGCAGACAATTTGCTCATGCGATCCAGTTTGCTGTTTGTATCTACAGTCATGGCAAAAAATATTGACACCCCTGCATTTCTGTCAGATAATTTCGCCCCAGAACATTTTTGCAATTCCAAATGTTTAGGCTCATGTTTATTTATTTTGCTTGTATTGTTATGACACAAAAAAAAATAAAAAACAAAAAGCCAAATCTGACACATTCCATGCAAAACTCCAAAAATGGACTGGGCAAAATTATTGACAAACTCAATTTAATATTTGATAGCACACCCCTTGAAAAACATAACTGAAATCAATCGCTTCCTGTAATCATTAGTGAGTTTCTTACACCTCTCTACTGTAATTTTGGACCCCTCTTCTTTCACCAACTGTTCCAAGTCTCTCAGATTGGAAGGGTTACCTTTCCCAACTGCTGTTTTGAGAACTCTCCACAGTTGCTCTATGTGATTTAGATCTGGACTTATTGCTGGCCTGTTCAGTATTCTCCAGTGCTTTTTTTTAAACTATTTCTGGGTGCTTTTTGACATGTGCTTTTGGTTATTGTCCTGCTGTAAGACTCATGACATCTGACAGAGACCCAACTTTCTGACAATGGGCCCTACATTTCACCCCAGAATTCTTTGGTAGTTTTACAATTTAATAATGCCATGCACACAGTCAAGACATCCAGTGGCTGAAGCAGCAAAGCAACCCGAAAACATCAGTAAACATCCACCATGTTTGATTGTAGGGACTGTATTATTTTCTTTAACCAGTTGCCGACCCATGACCGACGCATGCCGATATATGTCGGCAGAATGACATGAGTAGGCAAATGGGTGCCCAGTTACCACCCCTTTAATTTGCTGTTAATTGATACAGATGAGTTTAATTACAAATTACAGGAGCATCACAAACTTGGAATGCAATTATTTCTTACAATTTGGTGCCAATAATTTTATCCAGTCCATTTTTGAAGTTTTGCATTGAATGTGTCAGATTTGACTTTCTGTTTCTCTACTTTTTTGTATAATACCAATACAAAAAAAAAAATGTGTATTTGCAACACTTTTCTGGGCAAAGTGGTGCATTAACTTTTACAGAAATGCAGGGGTGCCAATATTTTTGCCCATGACTGTATATGATTTTCTCAGGATTATCCTGTCATGCTCAACACCTTTTTCAGTTATAGGTAGTTTTTTTTTTTTTTTTAATAAACTTGAAACATAACAAATCACTAGGAGGTTTAATTTCGGTAGAAAAGACATGCAAACACCTGTTCCACATCTCCATGTGATTTTATTTTTTGTGTACACATGCTTCATGCAGTTTACATCCAAGTTCCACTTAGTCCATGCTTTGTGGAGGGAACCACAGTGCACATGCATCCTATATAGCAAGCGTGTGTCCACCATTTAATACACATGCATGTTCTATACCCTTCCTAGCAATGCTTACCACATTGAAGTATTTTTACATTTTAAAAAAGGGTAGGGGGCTTAAGACACACTTTCCCTGGGGAACTTTATTAGAATAAAAGGTACACAAGCAGCAATATCTGAATGTTTTACACTCTCTGTAAAAAGAGACCTCATACTGTATGTACTGAACATGAACAGATTCTTTAGCATATAGGTAAGAGAAGTTGCTTGTTGATCACTGAGTATATAGTACATCTGCAAATCCATATTGAATATATGCCAAAAGTATTTAAAGCACTCTCTCCATGCTTTTGTATTTATAGCACATTCTCAATGCTTTTGTGCATTGTCCAACTACCATTGGAAATTACGTTACATGTCAACCCTGAGAGTTGTTTTTTCCCTATTCAATCAGAACTGGCCTTTAAAGTGCATCTAAAGTCAAAATTTATTTTTGTATAAAGTGGTAAGATGTTATAACCCCTGTCAAATTACCGTATTTTTCGGACCATAAGACGCACTTTTTTACCCCAAATAAGTGGGGGAAAAAGTCCCTGCGTCTTATAGTCCGAATATTGAATGGTCAGCCCCCCTGTCACCGCCATTTAACATACCGCGGATAGGAGACATGCAGGGATCCAGCCGGCACCATCAGCGGGCTCACAGCGGCATCGTCGGGTTGTTTAACGGCGGCATAGCTAGGTTGTTTAAAGGCGGCATGTCGGCATGGGAAGCGGGCTATGGATAAGAAGCCCCAGGCAGCATCGCGCCATGTCCAGTGCACGGAGCTACGCCCACACGGCGTCACTACGTATTGCTCCGTGCACTCAGTGCTCTCCTGAGTCAGCTGACCCCTGAGTCAGCTGACCATAATAGTGTAACATCATTGGTTGTCCCTCACAAGCATCTGGACAGCAAATAACATACGGAATACATTATACAGCATACGATACAGTACAATAGTAGTGCCATTTAAAAAACAAAAAAACAAAACAAAATTTACAGTAACTGGATACTGTTAACACTGACCAGGTGCCAGCCCAGCCACCCAGTTTAGGGACCAGGTGCCAGCCCAGCCACTCAGTTTAGGGACCAGGTGCCAGCCCAGCCACCCAGTTTAGGGACCAGGTGCCAGTCCAGCCACCCAGTCTATTTTATTAAATATTTCAGTACACCATTTGAGTCAGAATATTTTTTTTCACATTTTTCTCCTCTAAAATTTAGGTGCGTCTTATGGTCAGGTGCGTCTTATGGTCCGAAAAATACGGTATGTGTGCCCATTAGGGAAATTTAATCTTTTTGTTGTGGTGACCACTGATACTGAGAATGGAAGTGAGGTTGTCACTCAAAACTGTGTTTTGTAGCAATCTTCCAATATGGACATGTGCCCTGGTACTATTTTCTTGATTGAAAATTTCCTCTCATTGCCTGTTTTGTCTACAGGACAGGAAGCAATGAGAATTCCTT
Organism: Rana kukunoris; assembly: GCA_029574335.1. Taxonomy (NCBI): domain Eukaryota; kingdom Metazoa; phylum Chordata; class Amphibia; order Anura; family Ranidae; genus Rana; species Rana kukunoris. Next base: position 333,864,582 of record CM056053.1, on the reverse strand, counting down.
ACAATTGGAACACAGATGACCAAAAAAAAAAAAAAACCTTCACAGTTATTAATTCATTACAAAACAAACAAAACACTTTACAGAGTGCAGGCACAAAAGTGAAATGCCCGACCTCTATAACAAAAGCAAAGTAACACTAGAAAGGTACACTGAGGTGTAAGTAACAGCCCATATTTATCATGTTGTGCCAAGAGAAAAGATTTCATCAGTTTAAATGTCAAATGAATTCTTCGTATTTGATCATTTTATAGTTTTTTAAAGGTTGAAAATCCCATAATTGTCCAACTTATTCTCGCAAATGTTTTAAAGCTACTTTGCATCATAAAGCCAAATATTGTTTGCTTTAATTTTGGCAACCTAAACACGAGGATGTTTGATGACTGATATAAAGCAACAGGTCATAATCCAAAAAAACATATGAACTGTGAGTTTAATGTGAAAAATAATAATCCAAAATCCAAAAATAATAATCCAAAAAATAATAATCCAACCTAAACACGAGGATGTTTGATGACTGATATAAAGCAACAGGTCATAATCCAAAAAAACATATGAACTGTGAGTTGAATGTGAAGTTGCTGAATAGAAGAGCTCATGTTTTATTAAAAATTGGAAAGATAGAAAGAGCCATATAGTTACACATCACACCACTTACTGCAATGTGCGTCAATTACATAATGTTTGTTTGTATTGGTATATCTCATAGGGATGTGGTGTTCCAAAAATGTACCGTAAAAGGGCCTGACATTACATATTTCTCTTTGAGTTCTTTGTACTTGTATTTTAGTTGAACCAGTTTCTAGAACAGACTAGGTCTTTGGGCATAGAAAATGACACAAAATATATGACCACTGAAAGTATTTGTGATGCTGCATGTTGGAGATTTATATACTGTAAGAGTCTAGCAACCCAGATTTGTAATGACCTCAGCAAGTGAAATTAGTCTGATCATTTTTTATATCTCCAGGATGATGCCCCTAAAATGTCTGCTAAAATAATGTTATTTTCAAGGTCTGAGAATTTATTGCAGGCTACACTTTTGTAAAAAAAAAAAAAAAGTTATTTAGTGTTCTAATTCTACATGCTGCACGTTGTAGGTCAATTAAAGTACAATGGGGTCAATTCACAAAGAGAAACGTTATTGGTTTTCTTCAGGTGTTAAATTAGCACTCCTTATTTAACGCTAGCAAACATGGTATTCACGAAAGCTATAATCGTTATTTAACATAGTTGTTATGGTTTTCAACTGACTCTTTATCCAAACGTTATTCTAACTACTCAGACGTTATTATTAAGATTCGGGACGTTAAAATAACTCTTAAGATCGTTAAATAATGCTGGAGAGATGCATTCTGGGAGCAGAAGGGGAGGAGAACAGCTGCATGTGGAAAAGAGCAGATACAGAGAGAGAGAGAGACACAAGCAATACACGTGGAGATTGAGCATGTGATGTGCATAACTTCTAGTGTGTGCTTTTCTAAAGCCATGTGTATTTCCTCATACAGAGAATAAATCATGGGAGATGATAATCGGAATTTAGCTATCACCTGGGTTTCAGAAAAGTCATCCAAAATAGTATGTGAACGGAATACACATTTATAAATCTGAACAACATTCTAACGTGTTCTTCTTCGCCTCTGGATAATTTTAAGTTCAAATAGAGTATGGTTCTAGCTTGCCCAACACTACACTACACTACAAAAATCGCCAAAAGCTACCTCTAACAACAAAATATCGCCTGGGAAATGTCATAACGCCACCCTGAGGGAGGTGTTAATTTAACGATTGCTTAACGATTGATAACTGTCCAAAAAATCTTTGTGAATTGCACTTCTGTACATATTTAACGATTTGAATCTTTAAAATAACGATTTGAATCTTTAAAATAACGATTTGAATCTTTAAAATAACGATTTGACTCTTTAATAAGGATCCACACCTTAAAATATCGTTTCTGTGTAGGGAAACGTTATTTGATGATTTTTCAGAGCGTTAAATCGTTTAGTGAATTGAACTAGCTTCAATAACGTGCAAAATCGTTAAAATAACACTCGCAATCTGAAAATAAAGCTTTGTGAATTGACCCCAATGACTGCATATTATAGTGTAGTATTTATAATGATTTTAGTTTGCAGTGCTATATACAGTATTTTTGCACTTAGTTCAAATTGTAAATTAAAATAAGGAATTATACATGTTCGTTTGAAATCTATTATTTCTCAGTGTGGAACAGTGGATGCTAGGTGACTGTCACACTCAGAAGTGAGGCTTGGAGACCAGTAGCTACAGCAGTAGGGGGCCTCCCACCGGGCTAGCAGAATAGGTATACAAGCAGGTCACCCTGGCATATGATGTGGGCTCACTCAAGGTGTGTAGTCTAAATACTAAGTGGTTTTCACCAGAGCTCCTTATGGCAGAGATGTTTTTTCTGCATGTTAGTACCAGGCCGTGGTTCTCAGGATCGCCCCACCAGGAGGCGAGAAAGCTGGGGTCCATTAGTGGATCTGGCAGGCAAGGATCAAACAGAAGCATAGTAAGTAAACAAGCCAAGGTGGCTAGTAACAAGTTTGACCAGGTTGGGATCAGACAGAAGTGTATTTGAGGAATAAGCCAAAGGTAATGAGTGATAGCAAAGATACGGATGACAGCAAGGAAGACAGGAGCGAAAAATTGGCTGGAGAGAGCACAAAAATCTGGCAAACCGGAAGTGCCGAGACATGGTTTAAATCAGAAATTTCATGGGAGGAGCAAAGGGTTCAAGGTTCGGCAGAAGTCAAGGCTCAAGTCTGTGTTGTCCAATGGATCAGACAGGATGCTGTCCAGCATCTCAGGTAGTTCAGTGAGACACAGCAGAGGTCCCAGGTTAAAGTACAGGACCTGACAGTGACACTACTTCAGGGATAAGATAGGGTGTGAATTCTGCTTTGGGGGTTGGATTAGCATTAGTTAATAGCTTAGTTTAATGTTATGGTCTGGATTTTAGTGCGTAGTCTTAAAAAAACTATACTTTGAGTAAATAAACAGGTGACAGGTTCCCTTAACCACTTCAATATCCTCCCGTAGTCATATGACATCCACATATGGGATCTCCCATCCTGGGTGGACTTCATATGACGTCCTGGGATTCGTGGGGGGATATCTGAATGATGCCTGCAGCTAGAGGCATCATTCAGATATCATTATTTGCCAATGGCGATTCTGTGCACAATAAGAATGATCATATCGACACCCCCCCCCCCCGCTGCCATCCGGTGCTTCTCCGGGCTCTCCTGTGCCATCAGGGGCCCAGGAAAAGGATTCGACCAGTGCCGGATGTGAAGCATAGAGATGACTGATGACCAGATGGCCCTAAATCTCTAAAGCTCATAAACCTCTCCTTTTTTCCCCCACTTCTGTTTGTTTGGAGTAAATTGTGCATGTTAGTTGTGGGCATATGCACTGCTCTAGTATGAAGGACCAAACTCTATAGTCCATAGCCCATCTCAGGAGTGAGCAAAAGAGGGTAGCTACATTCCTACAAACAATGGGACCATGGAGAACGAATGTAGCCACCCTCTTACAAGCAGAAAAAAAAGGAATTTGGAGATTTGAAAAGGCTGAGAACAATAGAATTCCCTTTTTTTAGTTAAGAATGCATACTTGATTAGAGCTTTCTTTCTTTTTTTTAAACCAGAGTTTATTGCCACTTTAATTGTAAAAGGGTTTATACCTACTTTCAGTTATTTAGACGTGGTTAAAAGGGCCGTTAAGATTTTTTTTGTTATTGGGCCAAAACCTACCAGTGATGGACTCCAAGTACCGAGATGAGAACATAGTCAGTTATCTACCAGGACAGATATGTTAATGAGTAGTAGGTTGGTTTTGTCAATTTTTCGCTTTAGCGTGTTATTTTTTAGCAGAGGAGGTGACATCCCTAGCTTAAGCCATCTTACTGAAAATCTGTCATGCCAGATTTGTGGCTTCCAGCACATTCTCAGCTTGTTCAAAGACATTCTTTACAGGATGCCATGTATCTGGTCCCTATGTAGGTTACATTAAAATCCAACATGCAGTTGTTTAAGATGTTTCAATTTCATGTACAGTGTATACATTGAAAACAATTTTACATATACAGTATACATTCCAGTTATAACTATTTAGGAAAATTATATTGACTTAAATAAAAAATCTGAATGAAATAAAGGGCATACAATTATAAGTAAGCAGCTTGTAGCCTGAACAAATTAGCCAATGCAATAATTAAAGAGATAGATACGTTTATTAAGAATGGAGCAAGACAAAATCTGGAGCAGCTGTGGATGGCTACCAATCAGTTTCGAGCTCTCATTGATTTGGTTCTAATGCGCAGCTGCAGCAGATGCTATCTGCTGCAGTTTTAGTAAATTCCACCCAATGAATTCACTCACTTCACTATGGCCCCTTTCCCCTTTCACACTAAGGTGGTTTACAGGCGCTATTGTGCTAATAATTGCGCCTGCAAACTGACCCTAAACAGCGGCTGCTGTTTCTCCAGTATGAGAGCCCAAGGGCTTTCATACTAGAACGGTGCACTAGCAGGACTGCTCCAAAAGTCCTGCTAGCAGCATCTTTGGAAGCGGTGAGAGGAGCGGTGCGTTTACCACTCCTCCACCGCTCCTTCCCATTGAAAGCAATGGGAAACCACAGCTATACCACCGGCAATGCTATTAACCCTTTTTCGGCCAGTAGCGGGGGTTAAAACCACACCACTAGCTGCCAAATATGCCACAATTCAGACAGTATAGCGCCGCAACGCTAAACCACCACCGCACCTCCCTCCCCAGTGTGAAAGGGGCCTAACCCACTAAGGCTGATTCACTAAAGAAGTGAGACTGTTCATACACAAAGAGTGATGATTTGTTTATTTTATCCAATAATGTGTGGATGAAATAAGTGTTTTGAGTTTGGCTTTTATATTTGACTAGATACATGTAGTGAGTTTTCATTTTTTTGGTGTGAATAATACACTAGTAGCCTCAACATCTCATTTATAAATATGACACCGAAAACCACTGTTCCACTTTCGCTCCTGCTCCTCATTACTTTTTGGTGGATAGGTTGGATGAATATCGCGCTGCTATAAGATGATATGTGGTAAGCTGCTAAACACGGCTAATAAAAAACAATAAGCAAAGAAATACACTGGATATAAATTGTGTAGCGCTAAATACCGACATATATAAAGTAAACTACAATAAGTCCATATATTGAATAGATATGTGTGGATGGTGGGTGTAATCAACCACACCGGGTAGAAAAAAGTGTCCAAACATAAACAATGCAACAAGTGTCCAACTGGCAAGGACCAAAGTGCTCAATGTAGACAAGTGCCGTCCCCCTCAGGGAATATCTTGCTTGGTGGAAATAAGGAAAAAGAGAGAGAACCTTCACACAATGAAGAATGGAGGCTTACCGGATTGAATGGACTCTACAAGCTATATACAGGGAGTGCAGAATTATTAGGCAAGTTGTATTTTTGAGGATTAATTTTATTATTGAACAACAACCATGTTCTCAATGAACCCAAAAAACTCATTAATATCAAAGCTGAATATTTTTGGAAGTAGTTTTTAGTTTGTTTTTAGTTTTAGCTATTTTAGGGGGATATCTGTGTGTGCAGGTGACTATTACTGTGCATAATTATTAGGCAACTTAACAAAAAACAAATATATACCCATTTAAATTATTTATTTTTACCAGTGAAACCAATATAACATCTCAACATTCACAAATATACATTTCTGACATTCAAAAACAAAACAAAAACAAATCAGTGACCAATATAGCCACCTTTCTTTGCAAGGACACTCATGCAGCCTGCCATCCATGGATTCTGTCAGTGTTTTGATCTGTTCACCATCAACATTGCGTGCAGCAGCAACCACAGCCTCCCAGACACTGTTCAGAGAGGTGTACTGTTTTCCCTCCTTGTAAATCTCACATTTGATGATGGACCACAGGTTCTCAATGGGGTTCAGATCAGGTGAACAAGGAGGCCATGTCATTAGTTTTTCTTCTTTTATACCCTTTCTTGCCAGCCACGCTGTGGAGTACTTGGACGCGTGTGATGGAGCATTGTCCTGCATGAAAATCATGTTTTTCTTGAAGGATGTAGACTTCTTCCTGTACCACTGCTTGAAGAAGGTGTCTTCCAGAAACTGGCAGTAGGACTGGGAGTTGAGCTTGACTCCATCCTCAACCCGAAAAGGCCCCACAAGCTCATCTTTGATGATACCAGCCCAAACCAGTACTCCACCTCCACCTTGCTGGCGTCTGAGTCAGACTGGAGCTCTCTGCCCTTTACCAATCCAGCCACGGGCCCATCCATCTGGCCCATCAAGACTCACTCTCATTTCATCAGTCCATAAAACCTTAGAAAAATCAGTCTTGAGATATTTCTTGGCCCAGTCTTGACTTTTCAGCTTGTGTGTCTTGTTCAGTGGTGGTCGTCTTTCAGCCTTTCTTACCTTGGCCATGTCTCTGAGTATTGCACACCTTGTGCTTTTGGGCACTCCAGTGATGTTGCAGCTCTGAAATATGGCCAAACTGGTGGCAAGTGGCATCTTGGCAGCTGCACGCTTGACTTTTCTCAGTTCATGGGCAGTTATTTTGCGCCTTGGTTTTTCCACACGCTTCTTGCGACCCTGTTGACTATTTTGAATGAAACGCTTGATTGTTCGATGATCACGCTTCAGAAGCTTTGCAATTTTAAGAGTGCTGCATCCCTCTGCTAGATACCTCACTATTTTTGACTTTTCTGAGCCTGTCAAGTCCTTCTTTTGACCCATTTTGCCAAAGGAAAGGAAGTTGCCTAATAATTATGCACACCTGATATAGGGTGTTGATGTCATTAGACCACACCCCTTCTCATTACAGAGATGCACATCACCTAATATGCTTAATTGGTAGTAGGCTTTCGAGCCTATACAGCTTGGAGTAAGACAACATGCATAAAGAGGATGATGTGGTCAAAATACTCATTTGCCTAATAATTCTGCACTCCCTGTAGACTTGAGAGTCATAGGAGCTTTTAAAACATCCAGCATGGATCAGGACCCCATCAAGCTGCAGGTATCAAAGATGTACATCTACGCCGTGGTATGGGAGGAAAGCTGCTGCTGTTCAAGGCTTGATGCTCCGTGAGTGTATATTGGGAAAAAAAAACGTTTTTGGAGGAAGAGAAGGAGCAATATAGTGTGATATGGTCAAAGTAAATAAAAAATTTAATAAGTATTGCACTTACATAAATTCAGGATAAAAAAGCGCTTATAATCATAATGTGGCGACGGTAGAGTCTATGATTATTATGATTATAAGCGCTTTTTTATCCTGAATTTATGTAAGTGCAATACTTATTAAATTTTTTATTTACTTTGACGGTATCACACTATATTGATCCTTCTCTTCCTCCAAAAACGTTTTTTTTTTCCCAATATACACTCACGGAGCATCAAGCCTTGAACAGCAGCAGCTTTCCTCCCATACCACGGCGTAGATGTACATCTTTGATACCTGCAGCTTGATGGGGTCCTGATCCATGCTGGATGTTTTAAAAGCTCCTATGACTCTCAAGTCTATATAGCTTGTAGAGTCCATTCAATCCAGTAAGCCTCCATTCTTCATTGTGTGAAGGTTCTCTCTCTTTTTCCTTATTTCCACCAAGCAAGATATTCCCTGAGGGGGACGGCACTTGTCTACATTGAGCACTTTGGTCCTTGCCAGTTGGACACTTTTTTCTACCCGGTGTGGTTGATTACACCCACCATCCACACATATCTATTCAATATATGGACTTATTGTAGTTTACTTTATATATGTCTGTATTTAGCGCTACACAATTTATATCCTCATTACTTTTTGACCTTAAAGTGACACTAAACCCTGGTTTAAAAAAATATATATTCTATTCAAGCATGTAGTCCTGATTTAAAACAAAAAGTACCTTTTATTGCTCTCAGCCTCCTCCAAATCTCCAAATTATCTTTTGTTTTGGTACTATGGCTTGTTGGAGTGTGTTGGAGACGTTTGTTATTCATGGTCCCAACTCTTCTCAAACTCCAAGTAAAGCAGTCTGCAGTTAATAATAAGGGTAGCACACAGTTCTGTTCACATTATCAAAACAAGAAGATTTTGCGCTAAGTCAAGTTTCTGCACTTCAAAATTGAAGCTTAATGTGGAGTTTGGAAGGAATTTTTGAAGCATCTCATATACCTCCATTCAACTCTATGTTATTGCACCATAAATACTTCGGGACGTGCTTGCAGTGCTTTTGTAACGTGTTTGCCAAGTGTTAGAATTTGTTCAAAAAAGACATAAAGATCAGTGGGAGAAGGAGTTAAATGTATCACTGAGTGACGGCCAATGGGAAAAGGTCAATATATTTGCGCACAAGTGTTCCTTAAGTTCAAGGTTTCAGGAAATATCATATAAGATCCTAACACACTGGTACGTCACTCCAGTCAATGTCAAGAGGTGGTCACCAACTGCCTCAGACGTATGTTGGCGCTGTAAAAAAGACTCTGGCTCCCCTACACATATCTGGTGGTCATGCCTGCTGATACTTGACTATTGGACTCAAGTCATACACTGGATCAAGTTGATCACAGATACCAGTATAAAATTAGATGCAGCCGCTTGCTTACTGCATGTAAACCATCTCTTTTTCAGAAGCTATAAAAAATCACTTACCAGACACTTATTGACAGCAGCGAAAACATTAATCCCCCTGTACTGGAAGTCAACTAAACTACCTTCTATTAGAGAATGGCTAGAAAGAGTACAATACATACACAAAATGGATGAGCTGGTGGCCATGAAGAGGGAAAACACGGAGAGTTTTCATGATACTTGGCAACCTTGGGTAATATTTAGGTACTCCAATGACTACCAATTGCTTATGACCTGAAATCTGTTTTGATTTTCCTTAATCTATATGTACCAGACCTCACTATATTGCTAACTTAGTTTCTACCGCCACCAGAATGTGTTCCATTTACTATGTAGACCGATTGTATAAGACCTAGATTTGGATTCCATTGGTGATTAAACTTTGAATCTTCTCTTCACAAGCTTCTTGAGCCCAGGACATCTTACTTAGTATATGCAAACCCCATCTCTTCATCCCCACCCTCCCTATTTTCTTCTCCTCTCTTCCCTACTTCCTGAACCTCTTATGAGGGGGTTTTCTGTTCTTTTTCTTTTTTGTTCTCTCCCTTTTTTTTGTCTTTTCTCTTCATAATGTTCCTTTACACCACGTTATCAAGCCTTTTTTCAGAAAATATCTGTTAATGCTGTATCATCGTTAATTGATATCTGTATCCTGGATTTCATTTCATGTTATCTTATTTCTTATATATTGTAACTTGCAATTTTATGCTTTTACTTTAATAAACTTTGATTGTGAAAAAAAAAAAAATTTGTTCACAACAGCCCTAAAAAAAAAAGAAAAAATAGGCACAATAGAATAAAAAAGAAGGTGCATTTTTAACGCGCCTTTAAAATGTGTCAAACTTGCATAGGGTATTTGAGAACTGTTTTTAATGTGCCTTTAACACTCATTAACCACTTAAGGACCCCCGCACGCACATATACGGCCACAGAATGGCACGTACAGGCACAAGGGCGTAAATTTACGTCCCCGCCTGAGTGCGGTTCGGGGGTCCCATCGGGACCCCCTCCGCGGCGTGCGGGGGTCCCCCTACCTCTGGGAGCGATCCGGGATCTGCGGGCGGATGTCCGTGATATCCGCCCCCCCCGCGATCGCTCCCAGCCAATGGGAGCGCGCTCCCAGCCTGTCACTTCCTCCTCCTGTGTTTACACAGGAAGGAGGAAATGATGTATTCTCTCATCGCAGCGCTGTTTCCCAGCGCTGCTGATGAGAGAAGACATCACAAGTAAGTGTGCACCAACACAACACTGACACACACTCACATAGGCATATTAACCCCTTGTGATCGCCCCCCCCCCACCCCCCTGTCACAGTGTCACTGAATGCAGTGATTTAATCACTGCATTTAGTGTCAGTGTGACAGGCACTGTAAAAAACAGTTAGTGTTAGGTTCAGGATAGCCCCCCCACCCCCCCTAATAAAGTTTTAACCCCCTGATCACCGCCCTAGTTAACCCTTTCACTCCCTATTGCCAGCGTCACTAAGCGATCATTTTTCTGATCGCTGTATTAGTGCCGCTGTTCCCGCTAGGTAGCTATTTTTTTTATTGCGATTTTTATTTTTACTAAAGACATGTGGCTAAATAAATTTTGGCCTAAATGTTTGACTAAAATTTAGTTTATTTGATTTTTTTTTTAACAAAAAGTAAAAAATAGTGCTTTTTTTTCAAAAATGTCGCTCTATTTTTGTATATAGCGCAAAAAATAAAAATTGCAGAGGTGATCAAATACCACCAAAAGAAAGCTCTATTTGTGGGAAGAAAAGGACGCAAATTGTCTGTTAAAGCAACGCAGTGCCGAATCGCAAAAACACCTTGGGTCATTTACCAGCGTATTGGTCCGGGTCTTAAGTGGTTAAACACTCATCAAACTCAGCAAATAACTCATATTAACACCATAGGTGCGCTTGCTAAGCGGCAGTATTTTGAGCAAGTGCAAACAAGGCCTAAAGGATTGTGGTTTGCTTTTCAAACAGAAGTGAGGAAGAATAGGACACGTTTGGCAATCATAGAGGACATTAAAAGAGGCAGAAAAACACAGAAAGAAATCATTTCATAAAAAATTTGATTACAGGGCTATTGGGTAGCCAATGGGTACAGATTATTTTGAAGAATAAGAATATGGTTTAGTGTCACTTTAACATTGACTCTTACCTATCTCCTATTTTTTTTAGCCTACCCTTATTCCTTTTAGTATTCTTTTGTTGATGGAGTTCATTAACCACTTGCTTACTGGGCACATATACCCCCCTCCTGCCCAGGTGAAATTTCACCTTCCGGCACTGCCTCGCTTTAACTGACAATTGCGTGGTCGTGCGACGTGGCTCCCAAACAAAATTGACGTCCTTTTTTTCCCACAAGTAGAGCTTTCTTTTGCTGGTATTTGATCACCACTGCGGTTTTTATTTTTTGCGCTATAAAAACAAAAATAGAGCGGCAATTTTGAAAAAAAAAACAATATTTTTTACTTGTTGCCATAATAAATAGGCCATTAAAAAAAAAAAAAACAGTTTAGGTCGATACGTATTCTTCTACATATTTGTGATAAAAAAAAAAGTTATAGCGCCTACAAAATAGGGGCTAGAATTTTTATTTTTATTTTTTACTAGTAATGGATTGGGACTGTGACATTATGGTGGACACATCGGACACTTTTGACACATTTTTGGCCCCATTCACATTTATACTGTGATCAGTGCTATAAATATGCACAAATGACTGTATAAATGTGACAAGGAAGAGGTTAACACTAGGGGGTGAGGAAAGGGTTAAATGTGTACCCTGCCTAGTGTTTCTAATTGTGGAGGAAGGGGACTGACTGGGGGAGGTGACCGATCTGTGTCCCTATGTACAAGGGACACAGATCGGTCTCCTCTCTCCCTGACAGGACGTCCTTGTCTCTGTAACCGCCGATCGCAGGTGCCTGACGGACATCGCGGCCGCCAGGCACGCGCATCGGCATCTCAGTGATGTGGCAGGCATGCGCACGCCACTGTTGGCGGCGCTCGCATGCTTCCCGGTGGCTAGAGGCTCCCGGCAATTGGCATCCACACTGCGGCCGTACAAAGTCGTCCGGCAGAAGTGGTTAAAAAATTGTAAGCAAGCACACAATAAAAAAAAAACAAAGACTCATTCTTATACAGACGGTTCCCTACTTACAAACGACTTCTACTTACAAACGGAGGGAGACACCAGGAAGTAAGATGAAATCTACCCCTAGAAAGGGAAATTCACTTCTGTGAGGCCGCGTATACACGATCAGTTCAAACCGATGAAAACGGACTGAAGTTCAGTTTCATCGGTCCAAACCGACCGTGTGTACACCCCATCAGTCTGTTGTCCTTCAGTCCAAAAATGTAGAACTTGCTTTAAAATCGGACTGATGGACGCCTACCGATCGGTCAAAACCAATGGTTAGTACGCAAAAGCATCGGTTCAAAACCCGCGCATGCACAGAATCAAGTCGACGCATGCTTGGAAGTATTGAACTTAATTTTTTTCTGCACATTGTTGTGTTTTACGTCACGGGTTCTGACACAATCGGTTTTTGAACTGATGGAGGAGGTGAAGGTTGCAAGACAGCAAAGTTGCAAAAACAAAAAAGAGGTGGGACTTTATATGAAGCTCATGGTGACAAATTGGATACAATGGTGGAACAATGAACAATTTTATGATACATAAAAAACATGTTTACACACATTAGTTGTACATACAGAGGAGTGCACCAACCACGTGGTGCCAGTTCCTTAACCGATAATAGCCAGTAATAACATGATTTTGAACATTAACCACATGGTACAGTTAGGGGGTCCACCATATTCATAGTTTGGGTAAAACCAATACAAAAAATATCATCTGTGCAGTCTATGGTCTTTGTATTCCCTATAATTGTAAAGATAGTGAACGGCATATCTCAATGGACGTGTACTAGGATACACAATATTGCTAGTAGCTCGACGTGTTTTGCGGCTTTAAACCACTCATCAGGAGCAGACATAGGGAGCATCTGCAATAGAGTAGAGACTAGGTAAGTAGCTATGTCAGGCATAGGGAGAAGAATGTAAACCTGCTGCAAAACCATGACTTAGAGATATTTGTGCATTGGAGCATATGAGGCCACAGACCATAGAGCCACCCGACAGCATCATCAGGGCCGGGAGCCGAGGGGGCATGTGTAACGGTGGCGTTGGCGCCCAACAGGGAGCAAGAGTCCAGGCGAATAAGGACCCCCCGTGCACACCTAGTGAAGACATGAATGTGAATGAGAATTGATGCATGGGAATATGGGAATGAAAATATATGAAAAAATTAAAAATTAAGGATAATTTTGGACTATGTGAATCAACTAAGAATTGTGAGAGAGTGGACTGGATAAGGGAAAGATGGGACAAGGTGAAGAGTAAGTGGGTGGCAAAACGGGAGTGACAGGTAAGAGACCATGGTTAGGGTTATCACCAGAATGCCCGGTGGGAGCGAGAAAATGTGCCAAGTGAAGTCCAAACTATACCTGTGTGGAAGATAAAACAGGGTGAGTGAAAGGCCAGCCCAGCAGTTAATGTGTGGCCAGTGTAAAGGTGCACTCGGAAAGACCCAGACCCCACCAGGGCAGCTGCCCATAAATGCGCAGGCACTAACCATACCACGCCCCCAACATCACAGACACATGTGTAGAGGGGCGGGGAGCAACGGCATCAGCCGACGGAAGGTGATTCATCCGGCAGCTGGCGCCAACGCAGCCAAGCCCCAAACCACATGGAGATGGACAGTGCCCTGGCGATAATACTGCGTCATGAAGAAGCTGTACGTCTGTCGCACAGCTGTGACGTCGACGCGCAGTGGCGGCGCACCCGCCCCCCTGAGCGTCAGTAGGCAGGAGGGGGGGCCCCCGGTGCACATCGCAGCTCCTGCACCGAAAGCACGGGCAGCCAGAGGGCCGAGCCATACAATGCAAAACAACACACACAACCGAGATAAAAGGGGCAAAGTATTGCAGACATTTATAGATGTAATGAATGTAAACTAGTAAATAATTAGACAAGTAATCAGGTAGCCGGGGAAAGCTAACATAGGGCCATTAAGCCAGGGCACAGAACTAAGGGTAAAGAGGTATAAATCTATAGATGTCACTACTTACCTAGTCTCTACTCTATTGCAGATGCTCCATATTAGGGATGAACCGTCGAACAGACCACCCGTTCGCGCGAACATTTAGAACCCCATTGAAGTCTATGGGACTCGAACGTTCTAATTCAAAAACGCTCATTTTAAAGACCAATATTCAAGTTATTGTTGGAAAACGTCTTTGAGAACCCAGGTCTTGCCCCAGGGAACATGTATCAATGGAAAAAAGTTGAAAAAAACGGTCTCCTGAAAAAATGACCGTTTTTAAAACTTTTTTTTCCATTGATACATGTTCCCTCGGGCAAGACCCGGGTTCTCAAAGACATTTTACAGGTAAAATATAGACACCCAGCAGGTACAATATTCATTTTTTTTTTTTTTTCTTAAGTTAAGCATCATTAAAATTACTGCTCCAGGAGCAGTGATTTTATTGATGCTTAAATAAAATAAAATAAATCCCTTTAAATATTGTACCTGCTGGGTGTCTATACCTGTGATAACGTCTTTAAATAGCACAATCACATGCCTGCCAGTAAATTAGGAAGAATTGATCTATCTAAGCTATACAGTGTATAAATATATGTACAACTCCTAGAGATGTATATATATTCTCTACACACTGTAAATTAAGCTAAACTGACTAGCCTGCCTGCCTGCTCTATCTAGCTATCTAAAAAGACAATCTCTCTGTCTCTCTGACTGCTTTCATTAACAAGCCGGAACACAATACACAAGGCCGCCCAGCAGGCGGCCTTATATAGTGTGGGGCGTGTGCTAAAGCCCTGAGCCATAATTGGCCAAAGCCACCCAGGCTTTGGCCAATTATGGCTCTTCGTTTTTTGCGCACTGTGATTGGCCAAGCATGCGGGACATACAGCGTGCTTGGCCAATCATCAGCGCGCAATGTCGCAGTGAATTATGGGCCGTTTTGCGTCACTCAAATTTGGCGCGAACGACCGCATTTGTTCGAATTTCGTCTAACGTACGAACAGACAACATACGTTCGTATCGAACGCGAAGCTCATGCCTACTCCCTATGAATGCTCCTGATGAGCAGTTTAAAGCCGCGAAACGCATCGAGCTACTAGCAATATTGTGTATCCTAGTACACGTTCATTGAGATATGCCGTTCACTATCTTTACAATTATAGGAAATACAAAGACCATAGACTGCACAGATGATATTTTTTTGTATTGGTTTTACCCAAACTATGAATATGGTGGACCCCCTAACTGTACCATGTGATTAATGTTCAAAATCATGTTATTACTGGCTATTATCGGGTTAAGGAACTGCCACCACGTGGTTGGTGCACTCCTCTGTATGTACAACTAATGTGTGTAAACATGTTTTTATGTATCAATAAATTGTTCATTGTTCCACCATTGTATCAAATTTGTCACCCTGAGCTTCATATAAAGTCCCACCTTTACCCAGTCATAGCTTAATTTAAAGTCCCAATCTCCCAATCCCCCTTCAACAATCATGTCTCCGCTGATGCTTTATTACCAGTAAATGTTTCCCTAACAATCCAACATTTTCAAAATCCAATTGTCATTGGAACAGGAAGTGAGGTGAAATCTTCTGAACAGGGGCACAGGCAGCAAAACAAATGTTACAGGAGTTATGACCCTTTCCTATGCTATCCAAAAAGCTTTAAAATAGATTTTTTGGTTGGAGCTACACTTAAAAAGTGTACCTCTTCCGACTTACAAACAGATTCAACTTAAGAACAAACATACAGTCCCTATCTTGTTTGTAACCCGGGGACTGCCTGTAATTAATAAATTTGTATGGACAGCAAACTTTATACTGGGATGTGAACGTTGAATAAATGGTAATTACTAGAAGGAGAAAATACTCATGGTTTGCCATACCAAACCTTCTTAACTTAGTTTTAGGATATTTCACCAATCCACCTTGCACTGAAGCAGAAAAATTGTATGTATAATGGCTTTTTCTGAGCCCAGAAGAATAAACATGCTGTGAGGACATCTGTACAAGCATTTCAATCTCAGCCATAATTTTCTCTACAAAATCCGCCTCTCTGGTTCATGTATATTTAAAAATGTGTCACAACATGAAAGCTGCCTGTTCTAGTGTGCTATTCTACATAATAGAAAACACTCACTTTAAAATTCCTGAGCCATAGATTTTCTGGGAAATTGGTTCAAGACATGGTTAAGATGTTATTATTTTCCATGCAATTGCAGTGAGAAGTACATCTTAACATCATCATTATTTACTATCTAGTTTGGAAAAACAATTGTGCAAGGAGAGAGAATATGATGGACTTATCTGTAATAATGTAATAAGGTTTCACTTGCAGTAGGATTATTGGAGTGGTGCCATTTACATGCATACACAGCACACTGGAGATTTAATTCCTGTGTCCAGTCTGGTGGACTTTCTCAACCTGCAATTTTTTTTAGTGAATAGGGATGTTTACTCGATATAACTCTAAATTACACAGTCTCTCAATCTCTAGAAGTAGCTGTTCTTATAGCATCCAGAGGTAAAAATGTGATTTGACTAATGATGGGACTATGCAAGTTTAACTTGGTTGTGACGGTATTCATGTTTTGAAATGTTGTAATAACAATTAATGTATGTATGCAAAGTAACTACTTGCCGACCAGCCGCCGTATAACTGTTATACAGCGGCAGATCGGCACGGCTGGGCGAGATCACATAGCTATACGTCATCTCGCCATTCAGCCAATAGGGGCACGCCCCCCGCTCGCCCCTAACCCCGGCATCAATCTGGGATCTAAGGTCAATATGTGGATTTTTCTTTTGTTCTTGTGTAAGATGAAGCAACTTACTCTCTTGTTGGCATATAATTTGATCTTTTTCTCGCTTAATTCTGGAGGCACATTGTAGCAATTTACCGCGAATAGTTGCCTTATGAGCAGCCCATATCATCGTAGGGGAAGAGATTGATGGGGAGTTAATTCTACAATATTCTTCAATTGCTAATTCAATTCCCTTTTAAATGACAGTATCGTTCAATAAGGATTCATTTAATCTCCATGATGATGGCCATGTTTTGGATCAGAGATTTGTCAATATAATTTGAACCGAGGAATGGTCTGACCTATAGGGAGTATTTTAGAAGATGAGATGTATGGAAGTAAGGGGGACAGAGTAAACAAATGGTCTATTCGTGAATATGTTTTGTGGGCATGGGAATAAAACGTAAAGTCTCTAATTGTAGGATGAGTATCTCTCCAGATATCAATAAGGTCATAGCTATGTAGTAAATTTGCCAGTACATTGCTCCGTTTAGAGGTATGTTTTAGGATTGCTTTGTTTGGATTAGATTTATCCAATATCTTGTCTAAGGAGGTATTGCTGTCACCACCGAAGATCACATGTCCTGAAACATGAGGCATAATTACTTTTAGCATTGAACCAAAGAAGGCTATCTGGCCAATATTGGGGGCATAATAGGATAAAAAGGTGACCATACTATCATTAATTTTTCCCACCACCATAATGTAACGACCTTCCTCATCTTTTATGACATTTGTGGGCGTGAAGGGAATCCATTTGGCAAAACAGATAGCAACTTCCCGTTTTTTATCCTGTCCATTAGATAAATATATCGAAGTATATTTCGAGTGTAAGTATTTTGGAGCAGATGTTTGGGAAAAATGTGGTTCCTGTAGTAGTAAAATGTCAGTTACCATCCTGTGGTATTGTTGGAAAACTTTAGATCTTTTACAGGGGCAGTTCAGGCCCTGTACATTGTGTGTAAGGATTGAGTATTTAGTGTGGGTTCTATTGGACATGACGGTTCAGTAGACTGTACTCACGGTTTAGATGTTGCATAGTACTCTTTAGGGTAACCTCTGGATCTTCTATACAAATACCTAAAAAGGGAGAGCACCTGTAAAAGAAGGGAATCGGAAAAAGGGGGAAAAAAAACAAGTTAGAGAAATCGAACAAATAAGATTGTGTAGTTACCACTACAACGAAAGTGGGAACTATCAATAAAATTATGAAATAATAATAAGAATTTTTTTTACACTGTGTTACAGTGTAATTCACAGGGAACCAATTCCCCTTTGCCCTTCGTGAAGTTGCCTCAATTCCCATGTTAGAGGCAAGTTCACTCTAAGTGGCATGTATCAACATCCCGGTCCTTCTCTAATTTCATATGAGTAGGACTGGTATTACTAACCAACCAGACTATAAGGTCTAGTAAAGAATGGAAAAGTGATATTGTTTGCACTGTGGTGGTGATGCCTAAAGGGTGATGGGAAAGGGGAAGTGAAGTAGTAAACTAGGTGAATACAATAAGTGACAAAAATGTATAAATATATAGAAAAAATTCTATAAAACACAATGTGAACAAAGTAACAGTAAATAACAGTGACTGTGTCATCTATAAAGATGTGTGGTGGACATAATAGAATGCATGGTCAAACTCAGTCCTGCAGACAAAACCAAATAAAAGAAGAGAGTCCAACTTAATCATGCAACTCGGTGCAGCAAGTGAAATCTGGTGTGAAGTCAAAAGGAGATGTTCCAGCAGCCAAATGAGTGAAGGTCCAATGGAGTATTCCAAAACGTGCAGCCCACACCTCTAGTGATCCTATCAGCTTACCTCAAGGCTATCTGATATAGCCAGAAAGATAGGGCATCAAACTCTTGATGAATGGAAGCCTCAAATCCGATGGTGCATGGAAGGGGAAAGTACAAAAAAACAAACATAGAGTAGTCCTGTCACCACTGGAGGGATTCCTGCTAGCAATCAAAAGATGTGCACTTACACAGAGTGGTGAAAGGGGGTGCCTATCTCCACGAGCAGCGAGCTCGTCAGGTGCTGCTCTGCTGCCGCTGTTTGGCTAGATGTTGATCCGCCGATACTCCAACGATGGTGTTTGAAACAAAAATAGGAGGGCACATCGCATAATACCGCAAAATAAAGATTTAATAAACAAAGCACAAAATAAAAACTCACATAAAGTCAGCTGAGGCGGTCATACATCCACGAGCAGCAAGCTCGTCTACCGTCCGTCAGGTATAAAGGGTCCAGTGCTCCACTATGTTTCCCTGAAACGTCGGGACTACACAGGGCATCACACCACACAGCATGATATGTTGAACTATATTTCATTATTATGTATTTTTTGTATTTGTTATAGATCATGTAATCAACTTTTATCTTATACTTCTTCAATAAATTATATTGTAATACTATGTTCTCTCTAACTACATTTGACACACCACAATGCCTTTAAAGTCCGACTAGGGGGCTTTGCCTTTATTCTTTTTGATTACACCTGACGGACGGTAGACGAGCTCGCTGCTCGTGGATGTATGACCGCCTCAGCTGACTTTATGTGAGTTTTTATTTTGTGCTTTGTTTATTAAATCTTTATTTTGCGGTATTATGCGATGTGCCCTCCTATTTTTGTTTCAAACACCATCGTTTGAGTATCGGCGGATCAACATCTAGCCAAACAGCGGCAGCAGAGCAGCACCTGACGAGCTCGCTGCTCGTGGAGATAGGCACCCCCTTTCACCACTCTGTGTAAGTGCACATCTTTTGATTGCTAGCAGGAATCCCTCCAGTGGTGACAGGACTACTCTATGTTTGTTTTTTTGTACTTTCCCCTTCCATGCACCATCGGATTTGAGGCTTCTATTCATCAAGAGTTTGATGCCCTATCTTTCTGGCTATATCAGATAGCCTTGAGGTAAGCTGATAGGATCACTAGAGGTGTGGGCTGCACGTTTTGGAATCCTCCATTGCACCTTCACTCATTTGGCTGCTGGAACATCTCCTTTTGACTTCACACCAGATTTCACTTGCTGCACCGAGTTGCATGATTAAGTTGGACTCTCTTCTTTTATTTGGTTTTGTCTGCAGGACTGAGTTTGACCATGCATTCTATTATGTCCACCACACATCTTTATAGATGACACGGTCACTGTTATTTACTGTTACTTTGTTCACATTGTGTTTTATAGAATTTTTTCTATATATTTATACATTTTTGTCACTTATTGTATTCACCTAGTTTACTACTTCACTTCCCCTTTCCCATCACCCTTTAGGCATCACCACCACAGCGCAAACAATATCACTTGTTGTATACCTTTTATTGTCCATTTGGATAGACCTATTCTTTGTTTGCTGCAGTATACCTCCCGTGCCCCTTTCCCACGGCCCCTTTCCCACGGTCCAATCCCTTTTCACCCATTTCAGCGCAGGAGTTTCACCTATCACTTAAAGAATGGAAAAGGATCAGACCATTTTCCTACATATTAACATCAACATATTAGGAAATATTCAACTGAAATTAAAATTCATATCAATTATGAAAATATTTCAATGCTCTTCTTTTCTGAATAGTGGATTGAGAAATATCTGTGAAAATGTGGATCTTATGTTTTTTGATGAAAATGTTTTCACACAGTCTAGCCTCCATTATCACCTTCTCTTTTATTTTGTAGAAATGTGGTTTAACTATCACATCTCGTGGAAGGCCATCAGGTCTAGGAGGTGTTAGAGCACGATGTACCCTATCTAGTTCCAACTGGTGGGGGGAAATATCTGGTATTAAAAGCGTCATTAAAGTATTAAAGGATTCCTCCAAGTTTAATACTGTCTCACAAAAGTTATATCTTCTGGACCTATTTTTAAGGTCCTCTATTTTGGCATTTGCTTGATCAAGTTGGTCCTGTAAGGATAAGATCATTTTGGAATTCTGGTTAACTTTTCTTTCTGTACCGTCCATTTTGGACTCTATGGCCCAGATTCACGTAGCACTTACGCCAAAGTATTTCGAAATACGCCGTCGTAAGTACAAATGTGCGCCGTCGTATCTTTGCGCCGATTCCCAAAGCTAGATACGTAGAAAAATAAGGCTTCAGCCGCCCAACATAACTTGCCTACGCTGGCGTATCGTGGGCGCATAGTTACACTGGACGCATCTGGCGTTCCCATTTTAAAACATGCCGGCGCATGTTTTAAGCGATTTGCGTAGGGGTTATGTCCGACGTAAAGTTATTCCTCATATAGGAGGCGCAACCCATTCAAAGGTATGGACCAGGGAATGAACGCTGTTGATTTTTACGTCGTTTACGTAGTACGTGTATAGGGCTGTGTGTAGGTTACGTTCATGTTGTAGGCAGTGTTTTGACGTATCTTAGCCAGTTATCTCGACGTAACTGTGAGTATGCACATTGAGATGCATCCAAGATACGATGCATGCGCAGTTTGTTTTTTGAAGCTCAGCCCATCATTTGCATGGGGTCACGCTTCATTTAAATGTTCCAGCCCACTTCCACCTACTTTGACAACTATACGCTGGCGCCGGCGCAACATTGAGAGCATTTGCTTTGTGAATACCATGCTTGCCTCTCAACGTTGTGCCGGCGTAGTGTAAAGAAGATACTCTACGCCGGCAGAAAGATGCGCCGAGGTACGTGAATCTAGCTGTCCGTTGTCCAATTTTTTCTCCTATATTTTCGAAATCTTTCTTCATGTCAGATGTAATAGTTGTGCAGGTTTTGGATAATTTCTGTTGTAACAGGGCGGAAAATCTAGCTAGGAGTATCGTGTCTCCCTGATAAATTGTAGTTTGGGTAGGTAGTTGAGCAGCTACAGAGTTAAGAACATTCATAGCAAGTTCTGCGACATCTGTCATCTGACTTTTACCTGAGTAAGGTGGGGATACTGCCATCAACAATTCCCTGTCAGAAGTGATCGATAAAGGGGATTGTGTATGACCACTTTGTGGTGAAGATAAGTCCTCCTGTGATTGGGATGAGAAGGGATCTCGGTGAACTATAGCTTGTATTGTTATATTGTTATGAGAAGTATGATGACTAAGTCGCATAGTATTTTCCCTCTCATTTGCAATAATGTTTTCTGTCAGTACAGTTTTTGTTTTTGGGGACAGAAGTTGTAGCTGTGTAAGGGGATTTATATCTCCCATATTGTGATCTATCAGTCCTTCAGTATTTTGAGTAGAATCCACAGAAATTCCCTCATTTATTTGACTTGAATTCTTGGTGACATTCACCTTTAAGAGCTGCTGCTTCTCCTGCTGCATCATAGGTATGTCTTTCTTCTTTGGCGCCATCTTAGCCTGAGAGGAATCCAGCTGCGATCGTGAGGCACGGGAGGAATGGGAGGTTTTCCGCTGGCTATATTTATTTCCCGCTGTCCTACACTGCATGTTCCGTTCCCGAAGCTCAGGAATGAGGTATGCTGATGATTTTACCAATCCCAGGGCTTTTAAAATCAATCTTTAGATCCGGTATGTGCGGAGCCTGTTCAGAACCTGTATGTTCTCGGTGCCGCGCACATGCGCACTGGGTTTTCATTACAATATTAGATCGGTGTACGCTCACTTTCTTATTAACGTAGTTATTCAGGAGACTGGGTCACTGGTGGAGATAAATAACTTCTTGGGTGAAAAATACATCTGCAGAGTACGCATGAGACAAGGTGTCATCTTTGCCGTCTCTCAAGCCCAGAAAGATGAGCTGATCATTGAAGGCAATGACATTGAGCTTGTTTCAAACTCTGCTGCATTGATTCAACAAGCCACCACAGTAAAAAACAAGGATTTCCGAAGAAAATTCTTGGATGGTATCTATGCCTCAGAAAAAGGAACAGTCCAGCAGCTTGAAGAGTAAAAGATTAAATTCAAGAAATCTGGATCCTGTTCTACATCTAAATAAAGTCCATTTATCTTAAAAAGAAAAAAAAAGAAGGAGAAATGTGTCTCCAAACAGGGTGGTCGCTCTCTGTACCGCAGGCATTCCTTTCCTAGGTGCTCTGTGGGGTTCTCAACTAAGTGAACAAACTGGTAAAAAAAACATTGGTAGTTCGATTGGCAGAGGCACACAATGTGGTCATTCAAAGTATAGGCATGAGTCGTCTGCTAGTATCAGCTGGTGGTGACCTTTACTTGGGAAATATTCTTTATCAGCCACTAGGTGGATTTTAGAGTTTGTGGCAACGGTTTCATCTAGGTGGCTCACATGTAGTCATGTATGCATGTTTGCATGTGTGAATAACCATATTGGGAGCATCTGCCAATAGAACTACAGACTGGCTTTTTTGCGCTGACTCTTCCTACCAATTCAACCTTACAGCAGACAATCCGAATACATTAGGATAAAACTTATAAATTATACTAATAATAATAAAAATTAATCACTAATTTAAGAAGCTATGCAGCAAAAATTCTAAAATAAATGCAGTAATATGCGATAATGTGCAATAATATGCGATCATTTGAGAAACAGTAATGAAGTGCGCAAATTCAAGAAGCTGCAGGTGGCCAGGTCAGTGTGGCGTATTGACCTTATTTCTCTCTCTCCTATAAGCTCATGGTCACTTCAATAACCATAAACGTATAGCAGAATTGTTCAGCAGACTCTGCTGAACGATTCTATAACTCTGATCATGAAATATCCGATTTCACAGGTATTCAAAAATAATAATGCTAATGTCCATAAACATCACCATGTGACAAACGTGAATATGTTTAAATGTCTTTAAATATTAATTAAATATAAGTCCATATAACACATCAAGTAGGTTTGTGAAAAAATAATGATAATAGCTTCCAATCTTCCACCACATCCAGTGTCAGTGAATCCTCTCCCTTCAGATTCAAATTGCCTTACACTCTCGTGTTCGGCATGTAAACGTGTACAAAAAGACCTCACTGGTAGGTATAGCAGATAATCCCAGTTCCAACCAATTCACTGCCAGAAAGCTCTGCATGTAAATAAAAGATGTGCTCAAAATAGCGTGATACCGTAAAATCAGTTTAATAACACACTTAAATCTTCAAATATAGCACTCATATGAATCTCAAAAAATAGAGCAATACACTGCACAGCAAACACTCGTTCAGAGATGAACCGAAAACCGAGTATATTGGTCACAGCAGACCCAAGGTGTCAACTGATCGCTCACCACCTCCCCTCTGTTCCTTCCTGGATCTCTGCTTCCTTGATCGGCCTTGATACGTCACACGTTCACTTCAGATGGTTGCCGCACAGCCACGCTGAAGTGCGGCAATGCCCACTTCTGCACTTGTCACAGAATGTAATTTTAACCCCCAAAATTCCCTTAGGTCTTTCATAATCGTAACTTTTATGCCCCAGTTGAAGTACTTTTGTACAAAACATGTCAGGTACATAGCCTGCTTAGCTCTACACACCACGCTTTTTTTTTTATCTACCATGTGATCAAGATTTGTACACATCTGATGCGATGTTTGTGCTGGTTTTTTTTTTTTTTTAATTGAATAAATCTTTTTACGTTGGATTCATCTACACTGTGTGGAGGCCTTCTTTTTTTCTCATGATCCACGCTTCTTTGTGGATGTAGCACAACCCCCGAAGGATCTGCTGGTTTGATGTGGGTCTACACTTTGGCTATCAACCCCTGAAACTGGCTCGAACCTTCCCTTGGCACAACTGGTATCAGTGAGGATTGTGGACCCAAAGATTGTTGGGGAGCACAATATTTTATCACACCACAATAAATATGTAAACAAATTGTTACCTTGTGGTAACTACAGTAAGACAGATGGGCTGCACACAGATTTAACTTAACCAATGGAACTTTACTGGGTAAGCATAAAAGCAAAGGAACAAAGGTAAGACAATAGTGGACTGCCTACAGTCCCTGTAAGAGTCAGAAATATCAGTAGCAAATAAATGCAAGTGAAATTATAATTATGAGAAAATGTGTAAGTGCACAGCAAAGAGATTCCCTCAGCAAGATGTTCACACTGAAGCACCTCTCAGCCAGGCCTCACCCAGTTCTCACTGATAACAATGCTGTTCAGCCTAATATAATCAACTGCTTTAGTTAAAGAGTAAATAAATAGATATTAACAGTCTGCTTTACCTATAAGGCAGCCTTTAACCTCCCTGGTGGTATGATTCTTTCTGGTTTTAGGTGCTGAAAGCGGTACCATTATTTGCAAGGAAATTTGGCGTTTTATACTGTAGGCCTGTAATTCTTAGGAATAACTCACTTAAATCTGACCAAACAAGAGTCTAGTAGGCATCCCAGTATGACATTTTTTTTAAAAACAAAATTATATAATTATAATATAATAAATAATTATAAATAATTATAAAAAATAATAATATAATTATAATAAAAATTATTCAATAATGTAATCACCTCAAAATCACTGAAATTTGCTCAGTTGCAGAATTGTCGCTGTAATTACTTTTATTTTTTATGACGAATTTCCCCACAAATCGCTATCGCTCAATTCTGCAAGTGATTATAATTTATTATTTTTCTAGCTGCTCTAAAACGTTTTGACATAAAGGGATACTTTTGGTTGCTATGGACATTCTACAGTTTCCAGGCAGAAAGAACAGTTTTTATTAAATAAAAGTACATGTAGGGCACTGGACAGACCACTAGGGACAAAGGGGGTGTGTATTTTTCACATACAGTACTGTAATCTATAAGATTACAGTATACTGTATGTAATGTGTTTGTTTACTTTTTTTTATTTGGCGCCGTTCTCCGCCCCTGTGCGTCGTAAGGTCGCAGGGAACAGAGATCGGCGGCACATGGGGACACTGTGGGCCAGATTCAGGAAAGGTTACGCTGGCGGATCGAGTGATCCGCCAGCCTAACTGTGGCTTTGAGCCGGCGTTTCTGTTTTCTGTAACCAGAAAACAAGAAACGCCGGGTTGAAGTTCCGATGCGAGCAGCGTAACTGAGTTTCGCCATCGCATCGTTACTTCAACTTAAAAATGGCGCCGGGGGCGTTCCCGCCGATTTACGCTCAAAAAATATGTTAATGAGCGGAAATCGGCAATTCACGATCGAAATCCGGCGCGACGCAATGACGATACGACGTTTCCGGACGGGATACGCGGCGCATAGATATACCTACATGGGGCTGGAGTATCCTATGTTAGGTATAGGCGTCGTCATCGCGTCGGAAAAAAAAAAAAAAACGTCGCTTGCGTAAAACGGTCATGAATGGGAATGTGACGTCATTGACATTCATTCACAGATTTTGGAGCATGCGCACGGGGATGTTTTGACACTCGACGCATGCGCAGTACGTTGGCGGCGGGATCGCGCGTAGTTAGCATACGACACGCCCCGTACCTGCGACATTTGAATTCCGCCGGCTCATTTGTGATGCGCTGCCGCAACTTTAGGAGCAAGTGCTTCGTGAATGACAGCACTTGCTCCTAAAATTTCGGCAGCGCAACGCAAATCAGAAGCGTTACTCCAGAGCAAAGATGCTCTGGAATACGTGAATCTGGCCCAGTGTGAATCGAGCGAGGACCCGCTCGCTCACACAGCGGGGATGCATCGCTAGATCCATGGACAAGGTAAGTAAACCCTGCCTATGGATGCTGCGAGGCGAGCCCTAGTCTGACTCGGGGTTACCGATCGCAGCACAGAAATTTAACCCCCGAGTCAGACTCGGGAATACCGCCAGGGGGGTTAAATAATATACTTCACTAAGGTAGTTTGGTTGATCAGACCAAACGTTAATATGATCGTTCTTAACTGTTCACAAGTGTTTTAGTTGCATGCGTTTGTAATCCAAAATGGGAAACCAATAACTGATGAAAGAAACCAGGTAGTCAAACCGCAACGGCAAGTCTAACGATCCACCCTCCTGCAATACAGTCAGTATGTTAGGACAGGTGCCTGTCTCACCCAACCAGGTTAGCTCTTGTCCTTTAGGAATGCTCCATCTGCAAACTCTGTTCAACAGTACTTCTGGCACTGACAGTCTCCGGTCCTCAACAGGTCACCGCTGCACTGGGACACCGTCCGATCACTCTGTCAGAGATCCTCTCTCCAATAATGGCGATCTGCACAGGCATGGGTAGGCCTCAAGACTCCGGCCTAGATTTCCGGAGAGACACCTCACACAGGTGTTCTCCTGGATTGAAGAGGCGGTCCAGAGAGAGCGTGCCAAACACGTCCTACGTCCTACTTAAATTACCTCACCCAGAAGGCTGTGCGGAGTGCTAAGCATTCTGGGATTGCACAGTTGCACTCTGGGTATAGTAGTTTATCAACTAACCAGGGCAATGGAGTCTTTCTCTCCCTGTATTCCGTTTCCCAACATTCCTTGCTGTACCAGTGCAAAACTGAATAGAAGGTGGCTATCCAACAATTGGCCACCGGAGGGAGCCGAGTTCCTTCAATATCTGCAAATGGTTGTCCATAAATCACATAGAAAGTGATACCTTGCTACACGGATGTAAAGAGTACCACCTCTATCAGGAACATTTCCACTGAAGTCCACATTTCTGTGTCACTTTTGGCCTTAAGGATGCAGGTGCATGTGCATGCTACTCCTTCTACAGGAGTTCTGGTCGGAGATTGAGTTCCTGACGATTATCCATGTTCGTTTGATACACCACCGCTGGCGTGTGTGTCCATAGTTTGGGGTAAGAGTACCCATCCCCCTTCCCTGGTGTTGGATGCACAATCCCGGGTGCTGCGTGTGAATACCACCTTGCATATTTCAGCTGCAGTGTTCCACCTCATGAACTATAACCTACTGTGACTATGTCTAAGGGATTAATCGTGATTTTGATTTTTTTCATCCATTCTTTTGAAGTTACCTTCTTTAACACCATGTTATGTACATATCCCATTCCTGGTTTATTTATGTATACATATGCCTGTCTATGTTAATGCACCACCTTAAATGTTTTCCACCTATAAGAGCATGTCTTGCATTTACTTATATGTAGCACTGTATGCAGAACTTTGGCATATTATTTGATAGTTTTTATAAATATATATACAATGTATTTTTGTTGCATATATATGCACTTGGCACTTTATATATTACGTCAAAAACACTCCTACAAATTTGTCAAATTTTGAAAATTTGGTCCCATGTAGTACCATAAAGTAAAGAGCACAGTTTACTAGACTTTTCTGATCCATAGTTAACCAAGTTGTCTCAAATTTCCACATCTGCAATATACTTCATGTTATTTCGTAATTCAAATTTCTACCATTTGATCCTTGAAATATTCTTGCAATAAGTACAAAATGTGTCAAGCCTCAGCTGAGCATGTCGTATTTTTAGGTGAAACTCAGTGCCATTTTTTTCAAATGGGGGGGGGGGGTGGGCATTCATTAATGTCTATACCATACCCTAGTTCAAGACAGATCATAGATTAAAGGAATCCCTGGCTGATGTGTTTACGAACAGAAATAAGGGGCTGGGAGTCTTTTGCCAGCAATATAAACAGATTTTTTTTTCTTTGAAATTAATTTTTCTTTGAAAATACCATACTAGTAGGTTGTATACATCCTACAGAAGCACCACTTCACAGGCAGGTTAAGGGCTTTCCCAAGCTTGTAATTGTAATAAATGTTTCATTCTTCATGTAGCCCTTTAAGCAATTATTAATTCACTGCTCTCCGCCGAACAGACTTAAAAACATTTTGTTTGCCTTGCTTATCAGGCCTTGTACACACGACCGAGGAACTCAACGGAAAAGACACATCGTTTTCCTCGGTGACTTTCTTGTTAGGCTTGTCGAGAAACTTGACAAGCTGTCTTTGCGTACACACAGTCAAGACCAAATCTCCTCGTTCTCAAACGTGGGGACTTCAACACATACAACAGCAGGGGAAGTTCGGTCCAACTGGCACAACCCTTGGGGCTGCTTTTGCTAATCTCATGTTACTGCGTGTTAGGCCGCGTACAGACGAGGAGACATGTCCGCTGAACATGTCCAATGGACCATTTCCAGAGGACATGTCTCCTCGGATATTTGGTCCGATGGCGTGTACACACCATCGGACCAAAATAACGGACGGGTAACGTGGTGACGTGGCGGTGATGTTGACGTCGCCACGTCACCAATCCAGGAAGTAAAATACTTCCATGCATGCTTCGAATCCATTCGACGCATGCGGGAGATTTATGTCCGCTGGTTAGGAGTACTAACCAGCGGACATGTCCGACGGACAGGTTTGCAGCGGACAAATTTCAAAGCATGCTTTGAAATTTGTCCGCTGGAAAAACCTGTCCGCTAGGTCGTACACACGATCGGATATGTCCACTCAAACTGGTCGGCGGACCAGTTTCAGCGGACATGTTCGATCGTGTGTACACGGCCTAAGGTAAAAGTTTGGTAAGAGACATTTTCACTGGTCAGTCTGTTACAGCATGACAAATGTGCTATTTCCATTACAAACGCTACTTTTACCGAAGGTGCACGGGTTTCTAAGCATACACACCAACGTATTTCTCGTCGAAAACCAGCCCGACGAGGAACGCGACGAGGAAATTGAGACTCCCGTCGAGGAAAAAGAGAACTTGCTCTCTTTTTTCCTCGTCTAATTCCTTGACAGTTTTCTTCATGAAAAGCATACACACGACTGTTTTCCTCGGCAAAAAAGCTCTCCCACCAAGTTTCTTGATGGATTCTGTCGAGTTTCTTGGTCGTGTGTACGAGGCCTAGAAAATGGCCATTACTGCTTTTTTTTTTTTTTTTTTTAACATTTAGCCACCCGCTAGCTTCAATAGGTACGGATTCTGCTCCTCAACTTTAGTAATGTTCACCAAACTGGCCTCAAACCAAACCAGGTATGCTCAGTTCATCCTTAGTCCTCTTGCATTTCATTCTTTTGAAGCTACCAGGGTCTGCTTTCTTAAGCTGTATTAGCTACTATAATTAGCCTACTGGGCAGTTTGCACAAACATTATTGACATATGATGTACTAAATAATAAAAATCTAAAGCTATAAAGCTTAAGAAAGCTGTTTTGCAAGATGTAGATACTGCATATGCTAAAGATGAACTCTAGGCAAATATAGAAGACACAAAATAATACAGATCCATAATAATGAATACAGCTTTACATGCATTTTTAAATCAGCGTTGCCAACCCCCTAAAGTAAAACTTACTGACAGGATGCCAAAATTTACAAACAGCATACTTTTTTTACTGGCAGAGATTATAACCAGAGCCACATTATTACTGGCACTGCAAAAAAGTACATAAAAGGGCAATTTTCAGTGCAAAACAGTAAAAATATCAATATTTAAACTATAAACATGTAGTGAGTGCTATTAGCAAGGTGTTTAAGTTCAACAAAAGTCAAAAAACATATTTTTCCATCTTACATGAAGACCAGGTTAATATAACCCACCCAGCTTAGAGATCCCTCATACATCAGTCTGCAGGATTCCCCCTTACAGTGAAAGGGATCTCTGATGTAAAGGGGAATGCTGCAGATCATGTTATAAGGGGGAACTCTGATGTAAGGGGGAGGGAGCTCTGGTGACCAGAGATCACCTTTATATCAGAGTTTACTGCATTCCCCTTTACATCAGAGTTCCCAATTACATCTGGGTCCGCAGAGTTCCCCGTTGTGCTGTAGGGGGGAATCCTGCAAACGGGAATGCAGGGAACTCAGATGTGGGGGGGGGGACTCAGGTGAGCAGAGAACACCTTCCTCAGAGTGAATACATTAAGGCCAATGGGGGTTACTGATAACATTGCAACCCTTATATCAGTGCCCCCCTTACATGATTGTATTCACTCCCACCATACACTGACCCCGAGACGCTGTCACTGACCTCCTCTCAGGTGTAACATGCAGGGTTCTGGTTAGACGGTCCTCTCTGGGCTCAAGATTGACGGCTCTGGTTTTATCTTTTAGTTTCCTCCCCACAGTCCACACACACCTGACTCCTTCCATGACCTCCATGCCAGCGGCACTCTCATTCTTGACTTCTCTCCAGGCTCCCTCAGAGACTGCAGATATAATACAAGACAAGAGATGGTCAGAGACTGCAGACATGATACAAGGAGATGTCAGCGAATGCAAGCATGATAAGGGAGATGTCAGAGACTGCGGGCATCGTACAGGAGATGTCAGAGACTGCAGTCACGGTACAGGAGATTTCAGAGGCTGCGGGCATGGTACCGGACATTTTAGAGGCTGCGGCTATGGTACAGGAGATGGTCAGAAGCTGAGGGCATGGTACAGGAGGTGTCAGAGGCTGTGGGCATGGTACATGAAATGTCAGGGATTGCGAGGATGGTGCATGAGATGGTCAGAGGCTGCGGGAATGGTACAGGAGATGTCAGAGACTGCGAGCATGTTACAAAAGGTGGTTAGAGGCTGCAGTCATGGTACAAAAGGTGGTTAGAGGATATGGGCATGGTACAAAAGGTTGTTAGAGGCTGCGGGCATAGTACAGGAAATCATGGTCAGAAACTGCAGGGATGGTACAAAAGGTGGTTAGAGGCTGCAGGCATGGTACAGGAGATCATGGTCAGAGACTACGGGCATGGTACAAAAAGTGGTTAGAGGCTGCAGACAGGTTATCAGAGGTGAATGCTCCATAAACCACATAACACAACTCTGTCTGACTCTGAAATAAAAAAAAGAATGAACCCTGCAGAGACACTCTCGCAGTGTGCAGAAGCACAGACTCAGTCACAAGCACTCACAACGTCAACAGGCCAGGGCAGGACTGCCTTCAGCTTCTGTTCTGCCCTATCGGCTCCTGTCCAGGGCAGTGCGACAGGAATACACCACTGCTGTTTGACGAAACACTGCCATCACGCTATGACATCTTCCTTTGACCAGTTGCCACGTTGCACTGCACAGCTTTTGTAAGACCAGAAAAATTAACCTTTTAGACCTTTGTCAACAGGAAAGATGTCTCTATTTAAAGGTTTACCTTATGTTCATATATTTAACATTTTGGGTTTTCCATAATTTTTTGGTGTTTTATTTTAATCCACCATACAAGCTGCCTATACTCATCTTTTCTTCCCGTCATCCCTTCCTTTTTGCTCCAATTAGCTTCCTGGAGCAAAAAAAATGCCTGGTACTCCCAAGTATCAAGGAATATGTGACCTACTCCATGACAGGCCAATCACTAAGCACCAGAATTGTAATTGGGAAAAAGTTAATAGCACAGTAAAAGGTGTTCAAAGGTGTAAAAGACTTCAACAACTTGCCCCAGGAAGTCAAAGGGAGCAGTGAATGTGCAAAGGTAAAAGGCAGATTAACATTAACCTTGTGTAGTATATCCGCAGTCTCTGATAATCTTGTGCCCATTTAGAGTCCTTCATTACTAACAGTGTAATTTTTTAGTTTGTTTGTGCTGATCTGTAAGGCTGCGCTATATACCATGATTTGTGATGCTGGGGCTATATACTCTGTCCTGTGATGCTGAGCTTTATACTCCTGACACTATGAGTGGAAGCAAGTGGAATACAGGGACGGAGTAAGTGGATTCTATACGGGGTGTGGCTTATGATAAGTGGGAGGGACCAAATGTGGAGGGGCGGGGTCTTGCGCCCCCCCATCCTAAAACGTCTTTAGCCACCACTGGTATGTACACCTGTTGTATAGAGAGAGTTTTTCATAGTCTGGGTTTAATTAAACTTTAAAAATTGTAAAACGGAGTTGCCTAAATAGCTGCACTTCAACCATCTTTGCACAGTTATATGGAACAAGCGTTTGAGAGATTAAAGAGATTATATCTCAAGTATTCTTTGCTAAATAATTTAATTATTATTTAGCCTTAAAGGCAGTGTGCAGTCACTCTGCTTTTTGTTCTGACTGTGACATTGACATTTAAAAGGATACAACTTGATACTTAAAAAAGAGTTTTAAAAGGTTTTGGTCACAAAAGCAAAGTATATTTCCCCTTCATTGTGCTTTGTTTCCATACAAAGTTAAATGTCAAAGATTAAGAAGTCAAACCTTTAAGCGCAAACCAAATGTTACATGAGAACTAACAGGTATAAGATTGAGAACTTACACTCTAATGCCCTCTACACACGATCGGTTCGTCTGATGAAAACGAACCGATGGATTTTTTCATCAGATATCCGATGAAGCTGACTTTCATCAGTATTGCCTACACACCATTGGTTACAAATCCGATTGTGTCTAACGCGGTGACGTAAAACACAACGACGTGCAGAGAAAAATTAAGTTCAATGCTTGATTCAGAGCATGCGTGGATTTTTGACCAATGGATTTCCCCACAGACGATTGTTTTTTTCTATCGGTTTTTTAACCATACAGAAATTTTAAAACAGGTTCTATTTTTTTTCATCGATTAGAAAAAAACTGATGGGGCCCCCACACATGATCGGTTCGTCTGATGAAAACAGTCCATCGGTCCGTTTTCATCAGACGAACTGATCGTGTGTACAGGGCATTATTTCTCTTTTATATTTCTTATAACCCTCTAAAGATTTATCCTTTCTATACCCATTATAAATTGGTGTACCTGGCCCTATTACCTAAAAAGTAGTTTCCCTTTTTTTTTACGTTTAATATGGCTTTACTTTTTAGCTTCATTATAATTAAGACCAGTGGCGGTGCATCCATAGAGGGCGCAGGAGCGCCGTCCCCTCTTGCTCCTGCACCGCCACTGAAAAACAATACATAGATTCATGCATGCATGCATTGCAGGGGATTTGAGTGTCCAGTAGGCAAGTAGTTAAGAGACACAGCTGGATAACAAGGAATTAACCTAGGGTTGTACTGCCACCTAAAGGTGACCAGGCACAAGAAAAACCAAAGACCCGCTCCCAAGAGACTATAGTACCTCCAACCTTCCTCACACCTGCTGAGATGTATTAGAGAATATTAGTAAATAAGGAGAGGGAGTGTGTCATTCCAATGACTCCAAAAAAATGAGTCCATCGGGACATGTCCAGGGGACATGTATCAATGCAAAAAAAGTTTTAAAAACAGACATTTTTTTGGGAGCAGTGAATTTAATAATGCTTAATGTCTAGTATGCCTGTGAAATTGTCAGGAGAGCTAATAGATCAGTACTGTGTGACTGCACAAAGGAGACCAACAATGTGAGTAGTAAAAAAAGGTGTTTATTTACAAAACAAGTGGGGACAACCAGTGCAATAAACAGCAAACAGTATATACAATCAAAGGGAGACACAGTATTCGTAAACCAAGCCAGGCCGAGGTCATACACGTGGGATGTCAGCAGATGGGTGAGGATGGGGACAGAACAGAGCAGGGAGCGGATAGATGGACAAGCTGCGGGGTAAGAATCCAGGGGAGACAGGAACCAGGAAACAGGGCGGAAAAGTCCAGGCAGGGATCAGGATCAAGGACCAGAATCACGGAACAGGAACAAGGCTCAGAATCAGGATCCAAAAGACAGGGTCAGGATACAGGCTCAGGTCTGGAAGATATGACGATACCAGGGCGAGCTCTGCTTGAACTCGCCGGGTATAAATAGAGATGTTGATTGAGTTCAGGTTACAGCTGAGGGCAGGAAGGGCTGTATGCTCCATACTGCCAAGAACCCCCCGCTGGTGAAGGCCAGTACTGCAGCCCAAATATCAGGCAGTATCACCAGCGGGGGGGACCTTTCCTGACAGAAATAGTGCATGTTTTTTCCATGCTTAGAACTGTTTCTGCACCAAGTGTAATTTCTGAAGGAAAAAAAGTCATTTAAAATCACTATACTATACTGAATTGTTGGCTCACGGCAATTCAGAGAACATTCGTTCATAAAAAAAAAAGTGTGGGGGTCCCCCAAATTCAATTACCAGGCCCGTCAATTTAAAAAAATACGTAGGGTTCCCCCCAGATATCCATTCCAGACCCTTCAGGTCTGATGTGGATTTTAAGGGGGAACTTCACACCAAATAAAAAAAATGGTGTGGAGTTCCCCCAAAAATCCACACCAGACCCCTTATCCGAGCACACAACCTGGCCGGCCGCAGAAAAGAGGGGGGACGAGAGAGTGCCCCCCCTCCTGAACTGTACCAGTCCACATGCCCTCAACATGGGGAGGATGTCCCATGTGGATGGGGACAAGGGCCTCATCACCACAACCCTGGCCGGTGGTTGTGGGGGTCTGCGGGTGGGGGGCTTATCAGAATCTGGAAGACCCCTTTAACAAAGGGGACCCCAGATCCTGGCCTCCCCCATGTGAATTGGTAATGGGGTACATTGTACCTCTACCAATTCACTAAGGAAGTGTAAATAATAGTAAAAAAAACACACACACCATTTTAAAAGTCCTTTATTAAAAAAAAAAAATACCCGCTCCAACGTTGTCATTATCTAGCGACGGGTGATCTCCTCTCCACCGGGGTCCAGCGATGAGAAGATTCATTCAGGTCCGGGATCCAGAGCGCACGCATCGCCGGCCGCCTGTCCCCACCGGAGACAGCCCGGCGAATGATGCAGCTTGAGCCAGTGACAGCTCTTATATAGGTGAGGCAGAGCCACCCGTCACATGACCCGTCCCCCTCTGACACCCTCCGACTATGTCATTGGGGAAGCCCAGGCTTTTCCTTGCATCAGAGGGGGGTGGGGTCACGTGATGGGTGGCCCCGCCTCACCTATAATGGAGCTGTCACTGGCTCAAGCCGCGTCATTTGCCAGGCTGTCTCCGGTGGAGACAGGTGGCCGGCGATGCGTGCGCTCTGGATCCCGGACCTGGATGGATCTTCTTATCGCTGGACGCCGGCAAAGAGGAGATCACCCATCGCTGGATACCGACAACATTGGAGCAGGGATCGAGAGTGGATTACCACTGCTGGATTTTATTTTTTGTTTTTTAATAAAGGACTTTCTCCACGGTGTGTGTTTTTTTTTTACAATTATTTACACTTCCTTAGTGAATTGGTAGAGGTACAATGTACCCCATTACCAATTCACATGGGGGGGCTGGTATCTGGGGGTCCCCTTTGTTAAAGGGGTCTTCCAGATTCTGATAAGCCCCCCGCCCGGAGACCCCCACAACCACCGGCCAGGGTTGTGGGGATGAGGCCCTTGTCCCCATCAACATGGGGACATCCTCCCCATGTTGAGGGCATGTGGCCTGATACGGTTCAAGAGGGGGGGCTTTCTCGTCCCCCCCTCTTTTCTGCGGCCGGCCAGGTTACGTGCTCAGATAAGGGGTCTGGTGTGGATTTTTGGGGGAACTCCCAAAAAAATTGGGGTGGAGTTCCTCTTAAAATCCACACCAGACCTACCACGTCATTTTTTTTTAAATTGACCGCGGGGTTCCCCTTAATATCCATACCAGACCTGAAGGGCCTGGTAATTGAATTTGAATGAATGAATTTTCTCTGAATTGCCAGTAGCCGACAATTCATTATAGCCTCAAGTGATTTTATCCACTTCCATACCAGGCACTTACACACCTTCCTGCCCAAGCCAATTTTTTTTCAGCTCTGTCGCACTTTGAATGACAATTGCCCGGTCATGCTACACTGTACCCAAACAATTTTTTTATAATTTTGTTCTCACAAACAGAGCTTTCTTTTGGTGGTATTTGATCACCTCTGCGATTTTTATTTTTTGCGCAACAACTAAAAAAAGACCAAACATTTTGAAAAAAATTATTTTGACACATTTTTGGGACCATTGTCATTTTCACAGCAAAAAATGCATTAAAAATGCATTGTTTACTGTGAAAATGACAATTGCAGTTTGGGAGTTAACCACAAGGGGGCGTTAAAGGGGTTAAGTGTGACCTCATCTGTGTTTCTAACTGTAGGGGGGTGTGGCTGTAGGTGTGCCATCATTGATTGTGGTTCCCTATATTAGGGAACAAACGATCGATGACGGCGCCATAGTGAAGAACGGGGAAGCTGTGTTTACACACAGCTCTCCCCGTTCTTCAGCTCCGGGGACCGATGGCGGGACTACAGCAGCGATCAGGTCACGGAGCTTCGGACCGGGTTGCGGGCGCACGCCATGGGCACACGCCCGCAACCCGTGGCTGGGCACTTAAAGAGGACGTACCTGTACGTGCTTGTGCCCAGCCGTGCCATTCTGCCGATGTATATGTGCAGGAGGCGGTCCTTAAGTGGTTAAGCATTATTAAATTCACTGCTCCTGAAAAAACGGCTGTTTTTAAAACTTTTTTTATGCATTGATACATGTCCCCTGGGGCAGGAACCGGGTCCCCAAACACTTTTTAGGACAATAACTTGCATATTAGCCTTTAAAATTAGAACTTTAGATTTCTCCCATATACTTTAACAGTGTGTTCCTCTGCTTTTCGAATTTGCCGCGAACACCCCAAATTGTTCGCTGAACAGGCAAACAGGCAATGTTTAAATCGAACATGAGTTTTCCTCGAAATCGAAGCTCATCCCTATTAGAGATATCCAAAAGCATACCAGGAATATGCACAACTAAACAAACACAGCCTAAGCAGTCAAAGAAAATAAAAAATAAAGCAAAAGGGAATTCAAGACAATAAACAGCTGTTTGCAGTACCTTTCAAGGCAGGCTTATTGACCTCATAGGACTTATGTACAAAAGACCTGGGCAGAGCCTTACAGATCTGAGATACATGAGCCTGATAATTAGAAAAACAAGAAATGATCCCCGTTCCAGTGAAGTGGGATTTTAATGGGAAATGAAGGTCTGCAAAACAACCTGTTGAATCTACATAAAACAACGTTTTTTTCCTGACGAGATTCTGGTCCGTGTGTCGTGTACACACGATCGTTTTTCGGCATGAAAAAAAAACTTTGTTTTTCAGCATGTAAAAAAAAAAACATTTTTCCAACTTCATCATTAAAAACGATGTTGCCCACACACCATCGTTTTAAAAAAATGATGAGCAAAGCGCGGTGACGTACAACACGTATGACGGCACTCTAAAGGGGAAGTTCCATTCAAGCTCTCGTCTCATAACTTGCTTCTGAGCATGCGTGGGTTTAAAACTAAATTTTTAATGTAGTTTTAGCCTACACACGATAATTTTTTACAATCCAACAAACTAAATTTTTTAAAACAACGTTAAAAAATGCAGCATGCTCGAATTTTTTTTTTTTTTTTTCATTTTTCAGAAGATGAAAAACGATGTGAAGCCCACAAACGATCATTTTAAATGATGTTTTTAAGAACTTAGTTTTTTTTCATGCCGAAAAATGATAGTGTGTACTTGGCATTAGTGTGTTTTTGGGAATGACAAAAGTGTAAGTGCTTTGGCACATATATATAGAAAATTATTTATTGGGGAATATTTCACTGGTGGACATACTGTAAGTATAATAAAGTTAAAAAAGGAGATTTTAATTCTACATTAAATAAATTATCTCTTCGCTCCATTTGAGCACCACTTTTTACTTTCAAAGATTTGTATTTGTTTAAAACAGGCATACATGAAATATACTATTTCCATTGAGGCATTATAAGAACCATCATGCTTACAAGTAAGAGTAAGGGTTGAAGTAAGTAAAGGCTGACAACTCTGGGTCGGTACTGTATATCCTGACCTGCGTGATACTCATGCCATTTGGTATCTGTAGCCGGGTACTTGGTGAAGCTGTCCCGGCACCCCTAATGGGTTCACATTGTGCCTGGAGAGCCACCCCCGAACAACCGGAGTGTAACCATCACTATGGGCAGGCATTGAGATTTGCGTATAGAAAAGGGGTTCAGGTGCCTAGCCTTTATGCCCCAAGGGAAGGGCTCTTTGTCCACTAGACCTAGAGGTACTTAGTCCAAAGGGTCGCTTTGGTTGTCGTAGAGGGTCATAGTGTATAGGAGAAGGGAAGGGGGGAGAGATAGGTTGGTGAGGGGAAAAGAAGAAAAGAGGAAAGGAAGCCAAGCAACAGGAGGTGAGGTGAAGGTGAAGTGAAGGTGAATATTTGTTATGTCTGTACCCCAGCAATGAAAGAGATGCCCATGTGTATGGCCCAGGGTTCCTAGATTTATTCAAACTGAGCTTTTGAGTCTAATAAGATGCTGGTCAACTTCTCATGGATCATAATCCACAATATTTTACGTTTGGTAGCCAACAAGGAGACCCTGGGTTGTTTCAATGCTTTGGCTATTGTCAGCTTGGCGCCTAGTAGAATAAAGTGGATTAATTTGCGGTTGGTTTTGGGAGTCTTGAGATTTGCGTTAAGGAGGGCAATAGCTGGGGTTCTTTTGGAGGTCCGTCACTTTTTGGATCAGGTAAACATCCTGTTCCAGAATGACCTTATTTTGGGGCATTCCCACCAAATATAGAACATTGAGCCTGTAAGTTTACACTCTTTGAAGCACTAAGGGTTCGCAGTGGGATACATGTGAGCCAATTTGGCAGGGGTGAGGTACCATCTGGTCAATACTTTAAGGATAGATAAAATTAGGGAAATATTCCTTATCCCTTTAAAGACTCTAGAAAAGGATGCCTGCCACTTCTCCAGGTCCCAATGTATTTGAATATCGTTTTCCGATGCAGCCATATATAGAGCTTTGCTAGACCAGAGGGCCAGTGACTGGTAGATAACGGATAGACCAGAGGGCCAGTGACTGGTAGATAACAGAGAGTCCACCCCTTTGTTCTGTGGTCTGCCTACACTATATTTCATAGGGTGTGAATCTCTGTGGGATGGGTTTCCCCTTCCAGATTTTGTGGAGAAAGTGTTGTATATGATAAAACCTGAAGTTGGGATCTCCAGTTACTGAGCACAGAATTTCAGAGAAATTGGTCCCGAGGAAGTGAAGAAGTGTCCGATTCGATACAACCCCTCGTCCAACCATTATTTAAAAGATTTAATGTCTTGGCCAGGGATGAAGTCTGGATTGTTAGTGATATGGAATTGGGGCTGGCATTCAGAGGTCAGGGAGGTCTCAGTTCTCATTCTATCCCATAGGGTCAGGGATTGCGAGAGGATAGATGAAAGTATTGGAAATACCATAACAAGCGTGGTAGACCCAACCCCCCTTTCCGTGTCCTAAGTTGGAAAAGGATATTTTGGGGTAACCTGTGTCCAGCCCCCCCAGATGAATTTGTTGATTTTCTTTTGGAAAGATTTCAGGTGATCTTTCCTTGTGTTAATCGGGATGGCTCTAAATAGGTAGAGCAGTCTGGGGAGGAGTGTCATTTTTATGAAGGCCCCGGATTTCTAAAGTTATATCTTCTGGACCTGGAGTCATCAATCATGGAAAGTGCAGTATCTAGCTGGTCCTGAAGGACCTGGATATGTGCTGCATTCTTATTGCTTTTTGTGATACCGTAATGTCCAGTTTATTTTCTATGTCTTCCATTCTGGATCCTAGATTAGTAAAATTAGATTTAGTGTCTCTTGTGATTTGGGCTGCTGTGTTGGCCAGTCCCCTCTCTAAGAGGTCAGAGAGTCTGAGGAATAAGTCTCCTTGTGGTGTGGATGGGTCATGGTCAGGCATTCCTGGGAATGGGGTTGCATGGAGGTGGTGTAGTGAAAGCCTGGCTGGGGATATGGTGTATTCCTCCATAGTGTAGCCCAGTAGGGACTCTGTGGAGGCTGGAGAGGGAGCCAAGGGGTGCTGTGGTGTGCCTTGAGCCACCTGGGTGTAGGTGAGGGTTGCTGGGACTAGAACTTGCCTCTGCTCCTGTGTCCTCTCCACATAGGTTGCATGTGGCTGGACTTCTACGGTGGCCGTGGCCATCTTGGTACACCCATTCTTCCCTGCTTTGTAAAATTCTGGCCCGAGATCCCATCTGGCGGCCGGTCTGGATATCCAGGGGCACGCCTGGGGTTCCCCTAGCTCAGGATGGGTCGTTGCTGGCTGTCTCAGGGGTTACTGTGTTGGCTGTGTACCTCGTGGGTCTGGGGTGATGTGAAGCTCCAGGCTCAGACGGCCATCTTGGAGCTCCTGTGCATGCACACTCATAACACCGCTTTTTAAGATAATTGATATAGTCTTTTATATAAGAAATATTTTAATTGTGAAATGTATTAAAACAAAACAATGCACATCTAAGGGCCAGATTCAGCAACACTTGCGCTGGAGTATTTCGATATGCGCCGCGTAACTGTGATTATGCGCCGTCGTTTCTATGTGGCCGTACCCACCAAACTAGATTCGCCAGAAAACGGGCCATTTCCGATCGGCTTAACTTTCCGACGCCAGAGTATCGTCAGCGCATAATTTCGCTTGCCGCATCAGTCGCGCCTATTGATTTCCCCTGAAAATATGCAAATGAGGGAGATTTCCCGATTCGCGAACGGATTAGCACCATATGCTGGCTACATGCGCCGCGCGTATCTCGTCCGTCCGGCGCAAAGTTATTTCTACAAATAGCTGCTTTATCTTTACTCCAGACGGCCTCAGGTCAGCAGGAGAGCAGCTCCAGCAGCAGCGTTACCGACGAAACTAGCAAGCTGAACAACCACACTTGCAAGGACAACACCTCTGTGTGCCAACATGCCAGGGGCAATCGTGGTCCTAGCACTAGAACTGGGTCCCCCGGAACGAAGGAGGCGGGCACGTGAGAGGATATACCGCACGCGCATGAGCCTCTTTGGCATGGGGGATGAGGAGGTGTATCGCCTCTTCAGATTCAGCCCTGATGCAATCCTTGAACTAACCACAACCCTGCAGGAGGACATCACCAGCAAGACACACCGCTCACAAGCAGTGCAGCCACTGGTGAAGGTCCTGGCAACACTTCATTTCCTTGCAAGTGGATCATTCCAGCGTACAAGTGGAGTGGTGGCTGGGATGTCACAATCCTCCGTGAGCAGATGTGTGCACCAGGTTGTCCCTGCAATCCTCAGACGCATGTCCAACCAGTTCATCAGACCCACCACTGAGGAGCTGCGGCTGAAGGCAATGACAGATTTCTACAGCATTGCCAGATTCCCACGCACCATCGGGGCCATTGATTGCACACATGTGGCCCTACAGCCCCCCAGTGCCACAGAGCACATATACCGCAATCGGAAGCATTGGCATTCCATCAATGTACAGGTGATAGCCGATGCCCAACGCCTCATATGGCACGTCCGTGCCAAACACCCCGGGTCCAGCCATGACAGCTTCATATACCGTCAGAGTCCCATCCCAGCAGAATTCGAGCAGAACATGTATGGGGACAGCTGGCTGGTTGGTGAGTGACATGGGTGGCAGGCATGACTATCCCCTCCCGTGATGCACATCAGAAGGGGCACATGCATGACTAACATCCTCCTGTCTTTTCCCTTACAGGTGACTTTGCATATGCACTGGGACCCCATCTAATGACTCCTTTCCGGAACCCCCAAACCAGAGGAGAGAGAAAATACAATGAAGCACACATCAAAACCCGTGCAGTGGTGGAGCAAACATTTGGGCTCCTGAAGTCCCGTTTCCGCTGCCTGGATAAGTCCGGGGGGACCCTATTGTATTCCCCTACCTTTGTGTGTCAGATCATCGGTGCATGTTGCATTCTGCACAACTTTGCTATGAGAAAAGGCCTGCAGATTGACA
The DNA here is from genome assembly GCA_029574335.1 of Rana kukunoris. NCBI lineage: Eukaryota > Metazoa > Chordata > Amphibia > Anura > Ranidae > Rana > Rana kukunoris. The sequence continues at coordinate 333,822,554 of CM056053.1, read as the reverse complement.
TACGTGATGACCTGACCCCCGACCCACACAGTCCCCACCCGCCAGAGGAGACCCAGTCTGCTGATGGAAGAGCAGTCAGGAGGGTCCTCGCCGTAGGCATCTTTGGACAATAAACCAAAACATTAATCACACGGACAATGCACGCGTGTACACCACTGATGTCCCTAGATCACACACACCACATGCACATCGCATTGGATTAGCCCAAGTCCAGCATGTAGGACTTGGAAGCAGCAACGCCAGCGTCAAGGCCCCAATGATGTCACTGTCCATTCATACACCTTTCACACGTCATTCATACAGCCGTGGGGTTAACTTCACCACCATGGCCGAGGGTGACACCCCTTACTGTCAGGAGTGCCACCCCCTCACATTCACACACCATTCACACTGTCCCCTGCACTCCTGACCGTGTGCAGTAAAAAAAGAAATACATATCTCATAACATGAGAACAAAAATAAACAAATACTCATAACCTGAGTATAAAAAAATATTCAAAAATAAACAAAAACTCATAACCTGAGTATAAAAAAAAAATTATAAACCAAAAAAACAAAAAACCCTCATCTGGGATGACGGGGGCTCCTCCTTGGGGGCACTCTCGGGCTCCTCAGCTGCCTGGAGGGAGTGGGTGGTGGTGGGGGGGCATCTGGAGGAGGCTGATCCCCGGGTGGGCCACTCCTGGGAGCGGTTGGCTGCATGCCCTCCAACGCCACGGCAATACGGCTGAGATACTGGTTGGTCTGGGCCTGCATCCTCAGCTGGCGGGTGATATGATGCCGCTGGTCACGTTGCCGCTGCCTCCCCTCTTCCCGGATGGCAGCTGTGTTGGCGTTGACGGCTGCTGTCAGGTGCCGGACATCAGCCTGCACCTCCCCCAGGCTGGTGACAATGTCCTGCACACGACTGGGCAGCTGTGACATGGAGCCCAGGCTGTCTGCGACCCGGTCTAAGTGGCCAGCAATCTCCCCCATCTGCTGGGTCTGCCTTGCATGGTCCAACACTACCTGGTCCTGGACCATATCAGACACCCCCCTGGTCTTACGGGTCGCCTTCCTGGGGGCAGAAGAAGGTTGTCCCCGTGGGGATGGAGTCGCCCTTGAGGGGCTACCTAGGATGGGGGAGGGGATGACAGAGGGCCCTGCAGAGGAGGAGGACTCCTCCAACAATAAAATAAAGTCCTGCTCAGGGACAGGCTCCTCCTCAACCACCTCTGCTGAAGTGGTGTGGACACTCTCCTCCTCCACCTCTGTGTCTCCAGCACCCAGGGCCTCGTCATCAGCATCCCGTTGGGAGGTTGGGGTGGACTGGCCGGTAAGCGATGATGGCCCAGCTCCGTCATCTGTGGATGACACAAAACAGACACATGTTGGTGGTCCCACACACTTGGCACATGTACCCTCCCCCCACATGCAACACACCAAATAGGGGATAAAAAACACTTACCTGTCCTGGAGCCTTCCTCTACGGAGTCATAGCCAGGGACCCCCTCCAACTGCTCCCTGTCCAGGCAGCGGGCGACCACCTCCTCCTCCGTGGTCAGGCTGACCGGACATGGTGGACCACCACCTGTGCCCCTCTCATGGCTCCTAATGGTGGCCACCTTGCCACGGACCTTGCGCCGCAGGTCGTTTATTTTTTTTTGTATGTCGCCTGCAGTCCGGGTGGAGTACCCTAACACATTGACCCTGGCAGCAATGGTGTCCAGGATGCCCTGCTTCCTCTCCCGGCTGGTCTTCCTACTTTTTTTCCCGTGGAGGAACTGATTAAACGTCTCCATAGCCGAGATGATCACAGAGACCTCCTGGGCATTAAAGTTGAGGTTCCTCCTCTCTCTGGGGGTAGCGGGAGCAGCCATGACAGTGCAAAAGTATCTTCCCTGGGGTGGGGGGAAACGGATATACTTTTGCGCAGGAATGGCGTTTCCGCTAGCGCTTTTATACGTGCAACGGAACACATTGCGCTGACGTTTCCCGTGAAGTGGTGCCGACGGAAGTTGTGAGCATGCGCACAAGGGGGCAAGTGGAGCCTCACTTACTGCGCATGCTCCGTGGATGATGCGCTGAACGTAAGCCTCTGCGCTGGGCTCCGCCCATCATTTACATATGATCACACCCACTTCCACTTGCGTCGGTTTACGCCAGCGCATTATCGTTACTCTGGCGCAAGTTTACGCGCAACTGCTATGTGAATAACAGTACTTGCGCCGAAAGTGTCGGCGGAGTAACGTAAATGAGAAACGTTACTCCAAAGTAAAGAAGCGCCCATCTACCTGAATCTGGCCCTAAGTATTCAAATCCTACTGTGATTTGTAAAATGTCTTTATAGGTTTTACAATTAACTGACACACTGTAAGAAAATATTATTTCTAATATCAATCAAGCCTTAACTAGAATAATGAGTGCTGCCTAACTGATTATTTAGCTTCTCTAACATAAAAAGATGGGTGCTGGTCATGACAATTTGGTCTGAAAGCATTGACTGAAGTAACACTAGCTCTAGGATTTTTTTTTACATTTTATCCTGACAAAGTCTTTCATTGTAAATGTATAATATATAATTAATGATAATTATTATCATTTTTTCCTAATAATATTTTTTAACATTTTTTCAAGGGCTGTCAGGAAATGCATTTTGGAGGCTAAGACCCACCTCTTTCTTCAATCTAAAATAAGAAAAGTGTTCTCGTCCTAGACTCCAAAATGCATGTCCTGACAGCCCTTGCAACTACACATGTCCTGGCAGTGTGAGGATATCATCCGGTGGTGTCTTCTGTGTCCCACAGTAGTGTTTTTTCCCCCTGTCTATAGTGCCTGGCTGCAGCGGCCCTGGTATAGCAGCCATGGAGGGAGCTGCACTCTGATCTCTACAATAAATTTGCCTACAACATTATGGTCCACTTGACACCCCTCTCTCTTTTCTTTTCTGTTCACAGCTTTGGGGTTCCCATCCTGACAGAGGAGGCAGCCTAGCTCAGCCTGTAGCCAGCTCACCATTAATTAGAAGTTGCTCTCAGCCTCTAGATTAATCATTTTACAGGCTGTCATTTGTATAGCTATCAATTATATTTTATTTTTTTATTTATATTTGCTACACATTTTTTTTTGCTCTGGGTATTTAATTTTATTTAAATGTTTCTATGGTTTGTTTGTTTTTGTTTTGTTTTTTTCCCTGTGTGGTGAGCGCTAGACGTTCATTTATTTTTATTTTTTGATAGACCGAGGAGAGCCAATCTCTATTGCAATATATTCTTCCTGAAAGGCTATCCAAGCAAACAAAAACTAAAAATATTAGAGTTTCTGTACATGCCAGGCATTTTTTTTTTCTTTAAACTATAATAAAGCATTTAACGTGCGCTGCTGAATTTCTGTGACCCCTTAAGCAATATTTTTCTCTATACTGAGGACAATGGAATCACTCAGGCTGATGATCATTTAGAAAGAACAGTCAATTCTTTTCAAATAATAACGTAAAAAAGTGTCCCAGACTTGGTCCCTGATTCCTAAAGTGTATGTAAACCCTTTATTTTGGGTTGGTAATCTGGCCGGTAACACACTTCCTGTGTAAAGCTGCATTCATACTACAGCGTTTTGATTCTTGGACAGATTTGCCGCAGATCTGCCCGTGATTTGACAGTGCTGGGGTGTAAATGTAAAAAAAAGCTAACAATTGCCGTGTACCAGTATATTACAGCTTTTACAGTTTTCAATGCTTAACCACTTCAGCCCCAGAAAAATGTACCCCCTTCCTTACCAGAGCACTTTTTGTGATTCGACACTGCGTCGCTTTAACTGACAATTGCGCGGTCGTGCCACGTGGCTCCCAAACAAAATTGACGTCCCTTTTTCCCCACAAATAGAGCTTTCTTGTTGTGGTATTTGATCACCTCTGCGATTTTTATTTTTTGTGCTATGAAGAAAAATATAGCGACAAGTTTGAAAAAAAAATGAAATACTTTTTGCTATAATAAATATCCCCCAAAAATCTATAAAAAAAAAACGTTTTTTTTTCTTCAGTTTAGGCCGATACGTATTCTTCTACATATTGTTGGTAAAATTGCAATAAGCGTATATTGATTGGTTTGCGCAAAAGTTATAGAGTCTACAAAATAGGGGATAGATTTATTGCATTTTTATTTTTTTTATTTTTTTTTACTAGTAATGGCGGCGATCTGCAATTTTTTTTGTGACTGTGACATTACGACAGACATATCGGACACTTTTGACACATTTTTGGGACCATTCACATTTATACAGCAATTAGTGCTATAAAACTGCACTGATTACTGTATACATGTGACTGGCAGGGAAGGAGTTAACACTAGGGGCGATGAAGGAGTTAAATATGTTCCCTAGTGAGTGATTCTAACTGTAGGGGGAGGGGACTTACAAGGGGAGGAGACCGATCTGTGTTCCTCTGTACTGGAAACACATCGGTCTCCTCACCTCTGACAGAACGTGGATCTGTGTGTTTACCCACTTCAATACCCGGCCATATACAATTGACGGCCAGAGATGGGATCTACCATCCTAAGTGGCCGTCAATTGACAGCCTGGGCTTTGGGGGAGGATATCTGAATGATGCCTGCAGCCAGAGGCATCATCCAGATATCCTCTTCTTCAGCCGGCGATTCTGCACAATCTAAGAATGATCATAGCGGCGGTTCCGCCGCTTGATCGTTCTTACAGGCCGCGGGAGGGGACATCCCCCCTCCCGCCTCCATCCGGTGCTTCTCCGGGCTCTCCCGTGCCTTCGGATGGTCACCAGTCATCTCTATGACCATCGGAGGACCCGGGCGCGATGTGATGACGTCACGCCCGGGTCCCCGTAAGTAAACAAAGCCGCAATTGCGGCTGTAAGCAACCATTCATGAGATCGGTGATTTTTTTTTCACCGATCTCATGGTTTCCAGCCTGGAGGAGAGATGTGAGGTCTTATTGACCACGCATGTCTCCTTAAAGAGGACCTGTCACACACATTTCCTATTACAAGGGATGTTTACATTCCTTGTAATAGGAATAAAAGTGGATTTTTTTTTTTTTTAAAGTGAAAAAATAAATAAAAAATAAGTAAAAAAATAAAAATAAAAGATAAAAAAAAAATTAAAACGCCCCTGTCCCCTATAGCTCGTGTGCAGAAGCGAACGCACACGTAAGTCCCGCCGACATATGTAAACGCCGTTTAAACCACATAAGTGAGGTATCGCTACGTGTGTTAGAGTGCCAGCAACGCATCTAGCACTAGATCTCCTCTAAACTGGTAACCAGTAAAAAAATAAATAAAGCGTTGCCTATGGAGATTTTTAAGTACCGAAGTTTGGCGCCATTCCATGAGTGTGCGCATAATTAAAGCGTGACATGTTGGGTATCTATTTACTCGGTGTAACATAATCTTTCACATAATACAAAAAAATTGGGTTAACTTTACTGTTTTGTTATTTTTTTAATTCATGAAACAATTAATTTTTTTTACAAAAAAAAGGTGTTTGAAAAATGATTGCGTAAATACCGTGCGAGATAAAACGTTGCAATGACCGCCATTTTATTCCCTAGGGTGTCTGCTAAAAAACATATATAATGTTTGGGGGTACTGTGTAATTTTCTAGCTAAAGAATGACGATCCCCATTGACAACGTTAACCTATAACGAAACGCGTCTGGGACGTAGGCGTGCAGTGACGTCACCGCGATCGCGTAAGGAGGAAGGGCTCCTGCTATATGCATTTTACTTACTGCTACTTCTCATGATTATTTATGTAAGTGGCTTTTTTACATTTTTTTAATAAATCGCATTGGTAATGCACTATGTGCGGTCTCCTTTTCCTGTCTATGGTTCATCACTGCCTGCATGTTATGCCTATTGACGCTTAACCAACGTGATATTCGGTGATTACTTGACGAGGCTCCTGAGAATCAGCGGTTCCCCAAAAGGCAGTGTGATTGATTTCTGTGATATGCTGCTGTGGATTCTATAGGCTTTCTTATAGCTTATATGTGGTAAGCTCCTGTCCATGTGGTGGTGGTTCACGACTGTCTGAAGTGCACTGGGGTGCTACCTGTGATACACAGAATTTTTCATATATTGGACTTTATTTATATACTGGACTTTATCAAATTACCTTATGTTGGCGCAAACTTTTTTCTTTTTTATGATTATTACATGTAGGAGAGAAGTGTCAGAATAGGCCCGGTATGGAGGTGGTATAAAAGCCTGGTATTGAAGTGGTTACACACACAGATCCACAGTCCTGCTGTGATTGTGGGCAATCACGGGTGCCGGCAGAGATCGCAGCTGCCAGACACGCGCACCGGGTCCCGAGCGGTGCAGTGCGTGTGTGTGTGCCCCTTAGATGGCCCGGAAGCCCAGGACGTCATATGACATCCACCCAGGATGGGAGATCCCATCTTCTGGACATCATATTACTATGGGCGGGTAGGGAAGTGGTTAAACATTTTTATTATGATATTACGTGATAGGGACCAGTAAGGTCATAGGCCATATGAAGACAAAGAAAAATGGATAGCCGCACTCCAAAACCTGATGGGTGGTCTTTTATTCAATAGACAGCATGTACAAAAATAGGGTCACAGCAGTAGAAACAAGGAACAGCCGACGCGTTTCGCACTGGATCAGTGCTTATTCATGAATAAGCACTGATCCAGTGCGAAACGCGTCGGCTGTTCCTTGTTTCTACTGCTGTGACCCTATTTTTGTACATGCTGTCTATTGAATAAAAGACCACCCATCAGGTTTTGGAGTGCGGCTATCCATTTTTCTTTGTCTTCATTTTGCTTAGTGCACCGCCAGCACCCTCGGTATCCTGCACCACCTGTAACCATTTAGTGATCCCACCTGGAGCGGTGACTCCTTTCTCTCTAAGGTCATAGGCCATGTAGATGTTAACCTGCAACATTTTTGTACCCAACTGTGACATAACATGTCATGTGTATTCCTATTTGTATGTATATGACAATTTTGGCCCGGATTCACAGAGCACTTACGCCGACGCATAACAAGTTACGCCGACGTAAGTGCAAATGTGCGCCGTCGTATCTGTGCGCCAGACCCACAAACAGAGATGAACCTAAAACCAGGCTGCACCCCGCCGACATAACTTGCTTACGTCGGCGTAGGGTGGGCGTATATTTAGGCTGGGTGCATGGTGCCACTCCCATTGATTAGCCATTCAAACATGCAAATTAGGTAAATACGCCTGACGCAGGCTACGCGGGTGCGCGTAAGTTGTACATCCGTGTAAAGTTATTCCCCATAAAGGAGGTGTAACTCAGCAACAGACATGCTTAGGTCTGCACCAGGGAACACAAGCCGGCGTATTTTACATTGGACGTGTGTCTGGCTGGGCGTAGGTTAAGTTAACGGCGCACACAGTGATCCGGCATATCTTAGGCAGTTGTTCCGACGTGGTTGTGAGCATGCGCAGGGAGATGCGTTCACGTCACGGCGCATGCACAGTTCGTTATACGTACTTGTCTGGCGCTCGGCCCATCATTTGCATGGGGTCACGCCTCTTTGCATGGATCATGCCCACTTCCACCTACGCAGGCCTGTGCCTTTGAAACCCACGCCACGCTGGTGCAACATTGGGAGCACTGGCTTTATGAATTCCATGCTTGCCTCTCTGCGCTGCGTTGGCGTAGCGTACAGGGGATACGCTATGGCGGCGTAATGTGTGCCTGCTGTCTGTGAATCCGGGCCCCTGTGTGTAATCTTGTAATTTACGGAATATTAAATATCTAAATTTCCACCATTGTATTCGTTTCAACCACGTGCTTCACTCAAAGTTTCCTATGTATTCCTTACACTAAATTCTGCTATGATCACTAACATCCAGTCAACATCCAGAAAAGTAACCACATGACTTCAGAAAAGGAGTGGGGATGGGAATTAAAAAATAATGTCTGTCTCCAGGCTAGTGCATGAGATATGTAAATAACATGTCATTCACAGCAAGGGGGCAGAACAGACTAAGGTGTTTCTCTGTAAGTCTGTTTTATTTCACTGAACAATACAAGAGAATTGCTCAGAGCTGAATTAACTCTGTGTGGCAAGACTGGGTACAGATGATAGGAAATCTTATACTGTACATTGTGACATCAAGAAAAAAAAAACTTAAAAAAATTGGGTTTACATCCACTTAACCACTTCCCCACCGCGCCATAAGCATTTTACTGCTACGGCGCGGTGGAGTTGCTTTGACACGACGTCCCTGGGACGTCCTCGTGCACTTCCGCGATTGCGCATCCCCTGGGACGCGCTCTCGAATGACGGCGCGATCACTTGTAAACAAACCGGCGTCATTTGATGACGCCGGTTCCTCCCTCTCCTCGCTCTCCTCTCTGTACAGTGTGCGAGGAGAGGGGGGGGGGGAGCGGGGTGTCAGCAGCTGAGCTGTGGCTGGATCTGTGACAAATGCAGTCACAGATCCAGCCATCCCTCAATCCATCCCAGCTCTGCAATCCCCCAGTACCCTGCAATCCCCAGTACCCAGCAATCCCCCAGTACCCAACAATACCCCACAATACCCCAGTACCCAACAATACCCCACAATACCCCAGTACCCCACAATACCCCAATACCCCACAATACCCCAGTACCCCACAATACCCCAGTACCCCACAATACCCCAGTACCCAACAATACCCCAGTACCCAACAATACCCCACAATACCCCAGTACCCCACAATACCCCAGTACCCAACAATACCCCAGTACCCCACAATACCCCAGTACCCCACAATACCCCAGTACCCCACAATACCCCACAATACCCCAGTACCCAACAATACCCCAGTACCCCACAATACCCCAGTACCCCACAATACCCCAGTACCCGGCAATGCCCCAGTACCCAACAATACCCCAATACCCAACAATACCCCAATACTCAACAATACCCCAATACTCAACAATACTCAACAATACCCCAGTACTCAACAATACCCCAATACTCAACAATACCAAAATACTCAACAATACCCCAATACTCGGCAATACCCCAATACTCGGCAATACCCCAATACTCGGCAATACCCCAATACTCTGCATGATACTTTGCAATACCCCAATACTCGGCAATACCCCAATACTCGGCAATACCCCAATACTTGGCAATACCCCAATACTCTGCATGATACTTTGCAATACCCCAATACTCGGCAATACCCCAATACTCGGCAATACCCCAATACTCAACAATACCCCAATACTCAACAATACCCCAATACTCAACAATACCCCAATACTCGGCAATACCCCAATACTCGGCAATACCCCAATACCCTGCATGATACTTTGCAATACCCCAATACTCTGCAATACCCTGCGCGATACTCTGCAATACCGCCTATGGGGATTTTTAAGTAGCGAGGTTTGGCGCCATTCCACGAGTGTGCGCAATTTTGAAGTGTGACATGTTGGGTATCTATTTACTCGGCGTAACTTCATCTTTCACATTTTGAAAAAAAATCGGGCTAACTTTACTGTTTTGTTTTGTTTTAAGCGCAAAACAGTTTTTTTTTTTAAAACACGCGTTCAATAAATTTCTGCGAAAATACTGTGCGAGATAAAACGTTGTAACGGCCGCCATTGTATTCTTTAGGGTCTTTGCTAAAAAAGCATATATAATGTTTTGGGGTTCTATGTAATTTTCTAGCAAATAAATGATGATTTTTCCATGTAGGCGAGAAATGTCAGAATTGGCCTGGGTGTTCCAGAACGCCTGATGGCGCTCCCTGCATGTTGGGCCTCTGTATGTGGCCACGCTGTGTAAAAGTCTCACACATGGGGTATCGCCATACTCGGGAGGAATAGCAGAATGTGTTTTGGGGTGTAATTTGTGGTTTGCATATGCTGTGTGTGAGAAATAACCTGCTAATATGACAGAAACAAGTTTTTTTTTTTTTTTTTTACAGAATTTTCAGTCGTTTTTCTTTTATAGCGCAAAAAATAAAAAACCCAGAAGTGATCAAATACCACAAAAAGAAAGCTCTATTTGTGTGAAAAAAAGGACAAAAATTTCAAATGGGTAGAATGTTGTATGACTGAGTAATTGTCATTCATATTGTGAGAGCACTGAAAGCTGAAAATTGGTCTGGTTAGGAAGGGGGTTTAAGTGCCCAGTGGTCAAGTGGTTAATATTCAGTTTTACAAGTTCAAAATGTTTTATATTCATTAAAATAACTTTGTTGCTGTGGTTCATATGATGCCATGTTAGTATGTACTTTTTTGAAATTAAGTGATACACAGTTACTTCTTAATCTATGTTCTGTATAGTGGAAAGCATATTGGCTATAGATGCTATGCAATAATCTATCAGATGACCATAACTCATTCTTATAATACAGCAAGTGCCAGCTGCCCTCAGTAAGTCTACAGCAGTGAGAAATCATATCCTAATAATGAGCATCCCTTCTTGCTGATATGAATGCGATGGGAACTGTGAATGAGATAAGTGAGGATTACAGTAGAAAGCTGAAAGCTGTAAAGCTTTGGCAGTGAAATGCACCCATTATGTTTAAGTCACACCCTTTTGCAAAATATTTTTTTGATTACACTCCTGACTGCCTGCCTTCCATCCAAATCCTGGCACATAGAAGTTGTTACCCATCCCGTTAATTACATTTAACACTTTAGAAGATTTTACATTCCAAAGTAGCTCTTAAATTCAATATTATTTAGAATATTTTTTTTTAATATTATCATTGGGTCTCAGTAGTGTCACAGTGCAAAATAGGTTACATAGTTACATAGTCAGGTTGAAAAAAGACACAAGTCCATCAAGTTCACCAAGGTTAGATATTATCAAGAAATTGCTCTTCACATTGAATTCATAATTGGCTTTCTATATATTTCAACACTGCATTAACAAATATGTTATCTTTCAATATTGGAGAAACAGGCATTAAATGTTAGTCTCTATGTCTCTGTGTTTTTCTAGGACTTCTAGCCAGACCTCAAAAGATACGCATGTATGTCATACAAGCAGCAAAAGGCATATGTCTTCACAGTTGGAAGCAGATTCTAATTAGGTTTGGGTGCTGATTCAACACTTGTTAAAGGCTGTATTAACGGGGAGTAAAAATAGGTAAGGCTATTTTGGTGCCAGCTTTATATGCATATAAATTGTTTCAGCTGAAATTCTTTGCAGGTTCTGCCCTCTATCAGCCAGAGGGGAGGACTGACTATAATGATGTTCCATCCAGGATGAAAATATACAGTGGTATGCACCTCACTAATTTCCTGCCTTAAAGTTTGTGCCCAACCTGAAAATATCTGTGAATATGCAGAGTAGGAATGAGTGCAAGGTAATGATGCTGTTCCGTAATTCTATGAGATAATGTGCATACACATATGTAACAGTCGCCACCGTTTACGACCTTCCATCCAACCACGACAAGCTTATCTGACACACTGCGACAATCTTGCATACACGATCCATATCAATTCCCAGAATAAGACGAGACAGGGCTCTGTACTTGCTTCCAAAGATAGGACCCATTTATTGATATTTTCTCAGCTTCTTATACAGTTTCAAGCATAATGCAGTTAATCACAGGACAATGTAGTCTCCACCCCCTTTACACCATGGGGGGCTTCAATCACCTTAAAAGGCATTCAGGTAAGCTAATTATGTAGACACGTCGGCACCGCATCACCAATAGAGTTAACTCAGAGAGGATGACATCAAAACCAAATACTATCACACCTGAGCATTAATACATTCCAGTCTGAATAGAATTCAATTAACCTTAAATAATAACATAATATGGTAAACAGAGAGCTTCACACAATGAAAGAGTCTTTCTTGCAATTAACACCTTTTGAACAGAATGTGTCTTTCACAGTGAATAGCCAACACCTCAAGACACTTCAATAGCCTTTATACAATGTCTTGTGAGTCACTTGTCTTGTAGACCTGAATTAACACCTTTTAAAAGCATGTGTGCCCAGATTGAATAGCCAACAGCTTTTGATATCTCAAGACATCCACTTTGTAATATTCCAGTCCTGCAATATGAATTATTATTAATGTCCCATCTCATGTAATATATGAATTATGATTCTTTGTCACCCTATGGCCCTATTGGACATTAGGTGACCCTAGACATAGGAATCTCAGTCTGTCACGGTTCATTCTGTAACATCTCTCCCCTTTCGGTGGAAGACGGACACAGGTGGGAACCCCAAACGGGTTGACTCCGAAGTCCGTCAGTAGTTCCAGTCCTCCAATGCTGGTATCCATACTGTACCCCAAATAAATGGCTCCAAACTGAGCATTACTCACCCCGCCAACCTCTGCCTCTCTCAGAGAACACGCCTGCCGCTGGGGAGAAGGCAGGGTGGCTGGGCTCAGTCCATCATGCTGTTGGGGGTCTGGGCCAACTGACCCCCCTTCCTGGGGTATACCAGTGGAGACTGAAGTCCCATCCACTGGTGCTAGGTGAAAACCCCCCGGTGCTTGCAAAGCAAAGCCGTCATCCTCCTGTTTCAGGGCTGCGCCATTTTCTGGGGTTGTGTCAGTGGAGACTGAAGTCCTATCCACTACCCCAGGAACCCCCTCTTCTGTTAGTGAGGAGCAGAGGCCTATGACACACTGCTCTGTTGCCAGCTCTTCCGCTGGGTTGCTGTGAGTGGAGACCACAGTCCCATCAACTACCACAGGGTCCCCCTCTTCTGTTAGTGAGGAGCAGAGGCCTATGATACTCTGCTCTGTTGCCAGCTCTTCCGCTGGGTTGCTGTGAGTGGAGACCACAGTCCCATCCACTACCACAGGGTCCCCCTCTTCTGCTAGTTGGGAGCAGAGGCCTGCGGCACCCTGCTCTGTTGCCAGTGATTCAGCTGGGGGTAAAAGCTTTACCACCTCAGCTTGTTGCTGGAGTGAGGGGCCAACCGCCCCGACTCTCTGGAACTCCACACTATCCGCTTCGGCTTTAGGGATGAAAATCTCCATATTTTCCACTGCCGATTCATCAGCCATGATTTCACAGTTATCTGACCTTTCCTCATAGTCCCAGGCAATGGGTGCCCCACCCTGCTGCTGAGCCGAGTCTAGCAGCTGTCTGTAGGCGACCTCCAGCTCCCATTCTTGAATGGCCAGAAATTCTAAATCTTCCTGTGACCAGTGGCCTCCCGAGATATTCAATTTTTCCTCTCTGTGCTCCATTATGTCCTCCAAGCGCCACTCCCGATCATCCCCCGAAGTCGGGATCACTGGACATCCTCCAATACAACAACCCCAGGCCATCATAGTCATAGCCTTCTGTGGGGCTGCCATCCGCTGACCACGGGCACTCTTGGGCTACATACAACCGGAGGGCTCTGTAGCTCTTTTCCAGCTGCATCTCTGCCCGGATCAGCCTGCTTAACTCTGCTATCCACTCCTGCTTCGGTTCTTCCCCCAACAACAGCATTCGTACATCATACTGCGGCCAGTACCTTGCATAGATGGAGGGCAGGACCTTTCCTTGGTGTTGCTTCTCCAGAGCTAATGCTTCCTTCCAGAGTTGGCAACGAATCACATCCGACCATCCCAACAGGACCTCCTCTGATACTGGTCCTCTATGCTGTATCCGCATCTCTTGTAACCTCATTTGGAATTCCTCTTCCATGGAGACTGGTATCTGTACCTCTCCTCTCTCTTTAGTTGGTGCCGCTGTGCCTTCAGCTGCTGCAGCACTTCTTTGCTGTCGCAAGGTGGCATCTACAGTCGCTATAACCCGGTCTATGATCTCCGGCGGAGGATTAGGACCATATTGTGCCAGTCCATGTTTAACAGCTCGATCAAAAAATTCTTCCTCGGGTGTCCTGTCTGTTACGCTGGGCCTCTTAGCTCTATTCATTTCAACAAGTTCTGCGAAAATTTCCCTTTTCTTACGGTTGCTGGCCGGTCTGCCCCGGCTCTCCAGTAAGTCCATGAGGGAAGAGAGCTTCATCTGTTCATACAGCGTCTCCATTGTCCTGTGTCCTTGTAGCTGTCCTTCTGATGATGGAATCATCCCACTGCTGTGCCACCAAATGTAACGATCGCCACCGTTTATGACCTTCCATCCAACCACGACAAGCTTATCTGACACACTGCGACAATCTTGCAAACACGATCCATATAAATTCCCAGAATAAGACGAGACAGGGCTCCGTACTTGCTTCCAAAGATATGACCCATTTATTGATATTTTCTCAGCTTCTTATACAGTTTCAAGCATAATGCAGTTAATCACAGGACAATGTAGTCTCCACCCCCCTTCACACCATGGGGGGCTTCAATCACCTTAAAAGGCATTCAGGTAAGCTAATTATGTAGACACGTCGGCACCGCATCATCAATAGAGTTAACTCAGAGAGGATGACATCAAAACCAAATATTATCACATCTGAGCATTAATACATTCCTGTATAAATATAATTCAATTAACCTTAAATAATAACACAATAGGGTAAACAGAGAGCTTCACACAATGAAAGAGTCTTTCTTGCAATTAACACCTTTTGAACAGAATGTGTCTTTCACAGTGAATAGCCAACACCTCAAGACACTTCAATAGCCTTTATACAATGTCTTGTGAGTCACTTGTCTTGTAGACCTGAATTAACACCTTTCAAAAGCATGTGTGCCCAGATTGAATAGCCAAAAGCTTTTGATATCTCAAGACATCCACTTTGTAATATTCCAGTCCTGCAATATGAATTATTATTAATGTCCCATCTCATGTAATATATGAATTATGATTCTTTGTCACCCTATGGCCCTAGTGGACATAAGGTGACCCTAGACATAGGAATATCTCAGTCTGTCACGGTTCATTTTGTTACAACATATATGCAAAAGTTTGTACACACATGCACACACAGAATATGTCCTTGCAGAAAAGTTCAGTAACCACATAAAGTCTATAAATATTTGAAATACAAGTCAAGTGCATTAATTCAGATCATGCAAGCCAAACACTAGAGTTGCACTCATCCAAGTATACTGCTGCACTCCAAGCACACAAAAAGAATAACTGAAGTATGTCTTTATTGGGTTCAACGGATTTACCATAGCATGCTAATCCAGGGTTAGATTCAGTTGGTAAATAAGGTTCAGTAATGAATTGTGTCCCTGTTAAAGGGAAACTGTAATGAGGGAACAATTGAGGCTACCATTGCCAACTAGTTATGAGGAAATCTGCTTGGGTTCAGTGAATGCATCCAAAAATCTGCAAATCTAGAACAGTAATGGAAACCCCATTGAAGTCAATGGGAGGCAAATCTTGAGAATGCATTTTCTCCCTTTTCAAAGCTAATACTGTAGACCAGGGATTGACAAACAAAAGGCATTGGGATTTGAGCACTGCAATTGGGGACTGGCGATTATACAGTGGCCACAGTTCTACCTTAAAGTCTGAATTATAGGCTTTAGAAAATGTGGGTGGAAGATTGGGCATGGGTAGGAGGCTTAGAAAAAATGGAGCTGAGCTTCCAGCTACACTGACAGCTATATATCACATTGTTAAAATAAGGCTTATGCAGCGTACACACGATCGGAAATTCCGACAAGAAAAATGGGGATTTTTTCTGACGGAATATTGGCTTAAACTTGTGTTGCATACTTACGGTTACACAAATCTTGTCGCAAGTTCCGTCCATCAAGAACGTGGTCACGTACAAGACGTATGACGAGCCGAAATCAATGAAGTTTGGCTCTTCTGCTTGATTCTGAGTAGGCATGTTTTTTTTGCGTGTTGGAATTGCATACAGATGAGCGGATTTTCCGATAGTAACTTTTTCCGTCGGAAAAATAGAAACCCTGCTCTCAATCTTTTGTTGGCAGAAATTCCGCCAGCAAAAGTCTGATGTAGCAAACACACGGTCAAAATTTCCATCCAAAAGCTTACATCGGGCTTTTCTTGTTGGAATTTCTGATCGCGTGGATGCTGCATTAGACTGTATTTTAAAAGGTGTAACACAGCTGCGAACAAACTATCAGGATATGTTTTATAGGTATGTACAATATTTGTCTATGATCTTTTTCTATACTAATATGCACACCAATAATATTTAATAGAATAAAGAGAGTAGGAATCGCGCTCGTCCTATATCTATGGCCAATGAAGGGCACAGTGTATGATATGGTTAATTCAAAAACAGAAAACCAACAAAAGTAAATTGATAACAGTGGCACACAAGAATGAACCTGTATATGGAATCCACCTAATAATCACTAAAGAACTTGCTGATGCTAGATATCTGTGATCAGTTATAAAACACACAAGCCTAAGTGAAATTCAGTGAATAGTCCTGGACTAAATATAGTCTCAAAAAATATAATAAAATACAAAATTAAAATTAAAAAATTATATGTATCAAAGTGCAAAAAAAGTCCCCCTAATAGTCATAGAAAAGCTGACTTTTAGTCTATTAAGGTGGGTCTGTGCAGTATGGTTCTTCAGGTCTGAATAAATGTATCCTTTCCACACTATTGATATGTGTTTAAACAACAAGAAAAATCTCAGGCAGGTATAGGTGTATCTGTCTCCGGAATGTCGATCACACATAGGTATTCCCCGGGTTTGAAATGTAGAGTCTCAGCACCAAAAACGAAACAAAAACAAAAAGACTTGCATAGTGTGAAACCGTATATACTGTTAATTAATCACACCTGTGTAGGGCAGTCATGCAAACGGGGGAAGGGATAGTGCAAACCCACCACCACTGCACACACTGACCCTTACCAGAAATGGACCCCGCAGGGTAAATGCAAGCAGAAAGGAATCGTGGTTCAACAGCCGTGGGGACATCAGCAGATGGCAATGTTATGTTGATAACATGTAATGACATAAGAACTCACATAGTGTAAAACCCAATGGATTTATTAACCACTTAAGGACCGCCTACTGCACATTTACGTCGGCAGAATGGCACGGCTGGGCACATCAACGTATATATACGTTGATTTTAGTACCCAGCCGTGGGTCGCGGGCGGGGACCGGGACCGCGGGATTCGCGGACCCGATCGCCGCTGCAGTGCGGCGATCCGTCCCTGGAGCGGAAGAATGGGGAGAGCCGTGTGTACACACGGCTTCCCCGTGCTTCTCTGTGGCTGTAGCATCGATCGCGTCATCCCTGTAATAGGGGGACGCGATCGATGACGTCACACCTACAGCCACACCCCCCTACACTAGTAAACAAACCACATAGGCACACATCCCCTACAGCGCCACCTGTGGTTAACTCCCAAACTGCAACTGTCATTTCCACAGTAAACAATGCAAATTTAAATGCATTTTTTACTGTGAAAATGACAATTGTCCCAAAAATGTGTCAAAATTGTCCGAAGTGTCCGCCATATTGTCGCAGTCATGAAAAAAATCGCTGATCGCCGCTATTAGTAGTAAAAAAAAAAAAAATTATAAAAATGCAATAAAACTATTCCTTATTTTGTAAACGCTATAAATTTGGCGAAAACCAACCGATAAACGCTTATTGCGATTTTTTTTACCAAAAATACGTAGAAGAATACGTATCGGCCTAAACTGAGGAAAAAAAAAGGTTTTTTATATATTTTTGAGGGATTTTTATTATAGCAAAAAGTAAAAAATATTGCATTTTTTTTTAAATTGTCGCTCTATTTTTGTTTATAGCGCAAAAAATAAAAACCGCAGAGGTGATCAAATAACACCAAAAGAAAGCTCTATTTTTGGGGAAAAAAGGACGCCAATTTTGTTTGGGAGCCACCTCGCACGACCGCGCAATTGTCAGTTAAAGCGACGCAGTGCCGAATCGCAAAAAGGGGCAAGGTCCTTTACCTGCATTTTGGTCCGGGTCTTAAGTGGTTAAAGAAAAAAAGATAAAATGTACTTACAACAGATGCAAGTATATGGAGCTTTAAAACAAGAGTGCCGGCCGGCTTGTAGGTACGCGTGCGTCCTTCCAAATGGATGCGGTGACGTGGGAACGTCTCCTCCCAACGTTTCGTCTTCGTAAGACTTGATCACGGGATAAGGACGACGCCCCACGTCACCGCAATAGTACCCATAGTGGGCGGTGTCAGTCAAAAGGCGGCCCCATCATCGCCATTTTGGAACAGGGCTATAGTAAGGGAAAATTATGTAAACCTGCTCATCTCTTATGCACAAATGGCAGCCGTACGAGGAATCGAGTGAGTACAGACCAAAGCGGTCGTTCTATAGGTTAAATGGTATACAAAGTATACCATGGAGGACCAAATCAGATTAACATAAAAGTACATAAAATTACCTACAATGACTTGATGGAAATAGACGGGCAGTCATAAAGGCTGTCCCTCCACCTCAAAACCAGCCTTTTAATGTTATGGTCTGTGCGAAACTCAAATCAAGATGGGTAATAATAGATTAATTTAATAGTGGAGAGGCTATACCGCCTGAGAGAGCTGACTCACAACCACTAAACTAAACCATCAAATAAACAAATATTTCTAATAAAATAAAATTAAACATAAACAATTAAAATGCGTGTCGTTGTGCGCTGATAATGAATAAAATGCACAACCGATCTCATCATTAAGATATGGAGAGGATCACGCATTTAACCGATTAAAAATTAACCCCACCACATAGACTATATTAATCGACATTTGTGTGTACTGACAAATGGTTAAAGATAGCCATATTAACAAAATTAAGGAGATTATGTGCAGTATCTATACAGCTGTCAATTGTCTAAAAAAAGGAAAAAACAAGGGAGAAAAAGAATTTCTATCCCTCCCTTCCTCTCCCTCTCCCCTACCTAACTACTTCTGCACATGCCATGCCTTGATCGAAATAGCACTGGATAAATATGCTAAAATTGATATGGATGGGTATTATGGAAAAAAAAGGTTATAACTAAATTGAATAAGAGTTGTCTAGACTGTATCAAGAGTTGTCAATAAAACAGTTGACATCCACCTCGATGTTAAGGCCATGGGGTTCAAAACATCTCAGGGTGTGTATCCAAGTCATTTCAGAACGGGAAATACTCCTGACTAGGTCACTCCCCCTCCAGTGGGCCTGATACTTTTCAATCCCTAAAAAAATTGTGCCCCTTGGGTCCTTATTATGGACTTTCAAAAAATGATTAGAGACAGAATGGTCTGGAAAGCCATTGCAGATGTTTGTCAGGTGCTCATTTAGACGCACTTGTAAGGGACGCTTGGTCCTGCCCACGTACTGTAGGCCACAAGGGCATTGTAACAGATAAATAGAACCCACACTCGAGCAAGTGATAAAAGACTCGATCCGGTAGGTCTTGGGTGAGTGTCTGGACCTAAAACTCATAGTTCTCTTAGGGATATGGTTATTCACCATACATACTCGGCATCTTCCACATTTAAAGAAACCTGTCAACCCTGATGAAAACATGGATGGCATCCTTGGTGGATCCAAAATGTTAGGTGCTAACTTGTTTCTTAATGAGCCTGCTCCCCTGAACACTACCTGAGGCTTATCAGGGAGAATGTTGTTCAAAATCTTATCACTTTTGAGAACATGCCAATGCTTCCTGAGGATATGTTTAACGTTAGCGTGTTGGCAGGAGTAATCGGTCACAAAAGGGCTTCTAAACTTGTTCTCTACACTAGGTTTCGGCCTATCCTTTAGGATGTCTTCCCGTTTAAGATTGGCCACTGTTTCTAGGGAGTCTACCAGGAGAGGGCGACTGTAGCCTTTTTCTATAAACTGTCTATTGAGTATTTCAGCTTGTTTTAAAAAGGTTACCTGATCAGTGCAGTTTCTTTTTAAATGGAGGAGCTGGCCCTTGGGGATGGCCTTAAGCCAGCTAGAATGATGACAACTGTCATGCGGAATGAACGAGTTCCTGTCTGTTGTTTTGAAATAAGTGGACGTAGATAGCTGGTTACCCTCTATGCTGATGACCAAATCCAGAAAATTGATAGTGTCAAGACTTGCTTCATATTTTAGGACAATCCCCCTATCATTATTATTAAGAAACTCCATGAACAGGATGAGTTCGTCTTCGCTGCCATCCCATAGGAGGAGGATATCGTCGATATACCTGGCCCACAACAAAAGTTGGGGCCTAGAGGGGACGTCGACGACATCCTCCTCCCACTTGGCCATAAATAAATTGGCCAAGCTGGGGGCATATTTAGCCCCCATTGCGACTCCTCTATCCTGCCTGTAGAAGTGTCCATTATGCCAGAAAAAATTATGGGAAGCCGCATATTCTAGTAGCTCCATAATGTACGCAATCTGTACTTCCACAAGGTTGGAATCCCTCTTTAAAAAATGTGAGACTGCTTCTAAACCCAGTTTGTGGGGAATGATGGTATACAGTGAAGTAACATCGGCAGTTACCAACCACACATTGGGGGGCAGCGTCAATCCTGCCAACAGATTAATAACATGCTTGGTGTCTCGGACATACGAGGGCATGTTTCTAACTAGGGGCTGGAGAAAAAAAACAATATATTTGCCCACCCGGGACGTGACAGAATCTATCCCACTCACTATGGGACGTCCCGGGGGGCAAACAGGATTTTTGTGTACCTTGGGAAGGTAGTAAATAATGGGCACACGGGGGGCCTTAGGAATTAGAAAGGACTTCTCCTTCGTGTTGAGGATTTTTAAACGTGACCCCTTATTTATAACCTCTATGAGGGCTTTTTTTTATTTCTCTCCAGGGTTGAGGAGGAGAGGAGTGTAGGTGTCCCTGTCACTTAAGATATTGGCCATCTCATCCAAATAATCTGACTTGTTTAGGACAACTATACCACCCTCCTCTCCTCCTCAACCCTGGAGAGAAATATAAAAAAGCCCTCATAGAGGTTATAAATAAGGGGTCACGTTTAAAAATCCTCAACACGAAGGAGAAGTCCTTTCTAATTCCTAAGGCCCCCCGTGTGCCCATTATTTACTACCTTCCCAAGGTACACAAAAATCCTGTTTGCCCCCCGGGACGTCCCATAGTGAGTGGGATAGACTCTGTCACGTCCCGGGTGGGCAAATATATTGATTTTTTTCTCCAGCCCCTAGTTAGAAACATGCCCTCGTATGTCCGAGACACCAAGCATGTTATTAATCTGTTGGCAGGATTGACGCTGCCCCCCTATGTGTGGTTGGTAACTGCCGATGTTACTTCACTGTATACCATCATTCCCCACAAACTGGGTTTAGAAGCAGTCTCACATTTTTTAAAGAGGGATTCCAACCTTGTGGAAGTACAGATTGCGTACATTATGGAGCTACTAGAATATGCGGCTTCCCATAATTTTTTCTGGCATAATGGACACTTCTACAGGCAGGATAGAGGAGTCGCAATGGGGGCTAAATATGCCCCCAGCTTGGCCAATTTATTTATGGCCAAGTGGGAGGAGGATGTCGTCGACGTCCCCTCTAGGCCCCAACTTTTGTTGTGGGCCAGGTATATCGACGATATCCTCCTCCTATGGGATGGCAGTGAAGACGACCTCATCCTGTTCATGGAGTTTCTTAATAATAATGATAGGGGGATTGTCCTAAAATATGAAGCAAGTCTTGACACTATCAATTTTCTGGATTTGGTCATCAGCATAGAGGGTAACCAGCTATCTACGTCCACTTATTTCAAAACAACAGACAGGAACTCGTTCATTCCGCATGACAGTTGTCATCATTCTAGCTGGCTTAAGGCCGTCCCCAAGGGCCAGCTCCTCCGTTTAAAAAGAAACTGCACTGATCAGGTAACCTTTTTAAAACAAGCTGAAATACTCAATAGACAGTTTATAGAAAAAGGCTACAGTCGCCCTCTCCTGGTAGACTCCCTAGAAACAGTGGCCAATCTTAAACGGGAAGACATCCTAAAGGATAGGCCGAAACCTAGTGTAGAGAACAAGTTTAGAAGCCCTTTTGTGACCGATTACTCCTGCCAACACGCTAACGTTAAACATATCCTCAGGAAGCATTGGCATGTTCTCAAAAGTGATAAGATTTTGAACAACATTCTCCCTGATAAACCTCAGGTAGTGTTCAGGGGAGCAGGCTCATTAAGAAACAAGTTAGCACCTAACATTTTGGATCCACCAAGGATGCCATCCATGTTTTCATCAGGGTTGACAGGTTTCTTTAAATGTGGAAGATGCCGAGTATGTATGGTGAATAACCATATCCCTAAGAGAACTATGAGTTTTAGGTCCAGACACTCACCCAAGACCTACCGGATCGAGTCTTTTATCACTTGCTCAAGTGTGGGTTCTATTTATCTGTTACAATGCCCTTGTGGCCTACAGTACGTGGGCAGGACCAAGCGTCCCTTACAAGTGCGTCTAAATGAGCACCTGACAAACATCTGCAATGGCTTTCCAGACCATTCTGTCTCTAATCATTTTTTGAAAGTCCATAATAAGGACCCAAGGGGCACAATTTTTTTAGGGATTGAAAAGTATCAGGCCCACTGGAGGGGGAGTGACCTAGTCAGGAGTATTTCCCGTTCTGAAATGACTTGGATACACACCCTGAGATGTTTTGAACCCCATGGCCTTAACATCGAGGTGGATGTCAATTGTTTTATTGACAACTCTTGATACAGTCTAGACAACTCTTATTCAATTTAGTTATAACCTTTTTTTTCCATAATACCCATCCATATCAATTTCAGCATATTTATCCAGTGCTATTTCGATCAAGGCATGGCACGTGCAGAAATAGTTAGGTAGGGGAGAGGGAGAGGAAGGGAGGGATAGAAATTCTTTTTCTCCCTTGTTTTTTCCTTTTTTTAGACAATTGACAGCTGTATAGATACTGCACATAATCTCCTTAATTTTGTTAATATGGCTATCTTTAACCATTTGTCAGTACACACAAATGTCGATTAATATAGTCTATGTGGTGGGGTTAATTTTTAATCGGTTAAATGTGTGATCCTCTCCATATCTTAATGATGAGATCGGTTGTGCATTTTATTCATTATCAGCGCACAACGACACGCATTTTAATTGTTTATGTTTAATTTTATTTTATTAGAAATATTTGTTTATTTGATGGTTTAGTTTAGTGGTTGTGAGTCAGCTCTCTCAGGCGGTATAGCCTCTCCACTATTAAATTAATCTATTATTACCCATCTTGATTTGAGTTTCGCACAGACCATAACATTAAAAGGCTGGTTTTGAGGTGGAGGGACAGCCTTTATGACTGCCCGTCTATTTCCATCAAGTCATTGTAGGTAATTTTATGTACTTTTATGTTAATCTGATTTGGTCCTCCATGGTATACTTTGTATACCATTTAACCTATAGAACGACCGCTTTGGTCTGTACTCACTCGATTCCTCGTACGGCTGCCATTTGTGCATAAGAGATGAGCAGGTTTACATAATTTTCCCTTACTATAGCCCTGTTCCAAAATGGCGATGATGGGGCCGCCTTTTGGGTACTATTGCGGTGACGTGGGGCGTCGTCCTTATCCCGTGATCAAGTCTTACGAAGACGAAACGTTGGGAGGAGACGTTCCCACGTCACCGCATCCATTTGGAAGGACATCTGTTGTAAGTGCATTTTATCTTTTTTTCTTTAATAAATCCATTGGGTTTTACACTATGTGAGTTCTTATGTCATTACATGTTATCAACATAACATTGCCATCTGCTGATGTCCCCACGGCTGTTGAACCACGATTCCTTTCTGCTTGCATTTACCCTGCGGGGTCCATTTCTGGTAAGGGTCAGTGTGTGCAGTGGTGGTGGGTTTGCACTATCCCTTCCCCCGTTTGCATGACTGCCCTACACAGGTGTGATTAATTAACAGTATATACGGTTTCACACTATGCAAGTCTTTTTGTTTTTGTTTCGTTTTTGGTGCTGAGACTCTACATTTCAAACCCGGGGAATACCTATGTGTGATCGACATTCCGGAGACAGATACACCTATACCTGCCTGAGATTTTTCTCGTTGTTTAAACACATATCAATAGTGTGGAAAGGATACATTTATTCAGACCTGAAGAACCATACTGCACAGACCCACCTTAATAGACTAAAAGTCAGCTTTTCTATGACTATTAGGGGGACTTTTTTTGCACTTTGATACATATAATTTTTTAATTTTAATTTTGTATTTTATTATATTTTTTGAGACTATATTTAGTCCAGGACTATTCACTGAATTTCACTTACGCTTGTGTGTTTTATAACTGATCACAGATATCTAGCATCAGCAAGTTCTTTAGTGATTATTAGGTGGATTCCATATACAGGTTCATTCTTGTGTGCCACTGTTATCAATTTACTTTTGTTGGTTTTTCTGTTTTTGAATTAACCATATCATACACTGTGCCCTTCATTGGCCATAGATATAGGACGAGCGCGATTCCTACTCTATTTATTCTATTGTTTTATGTTGTATAACATTTTTGAGTCGCAGCTGTCACCTGTTAGCTATTTACTGGGTATAGAGAGTTTTATTCTAGAGCTGACAGCGAATATATTACAAATTAAATAAAACCATGTGCATCCGAATCCTTCTATAGATATGGGTTAGAAAAGTTTCCCAAGGAGTATTGGGATATTGGTTAAGGATTCTCAATGGTGCATCAGGAATGGATGTTAAACATATCTATGAGTCTGATCAGGCCTCAAAAGATAACAATATTTTTAGAAAAAGTATAAAAGATTTATTGATATACAAAAAAAGAGAAAATAAACATTATACAAAACGTTAAAAACATTCATATTAGGAGCAAAGATGTTACAAGTGCAGATATCTGCAAACTGTCTCCGTTGTTCCAATCGTGTTTCGGGTTCGACTAGTTTCACCCTAAAGAGGGCTTCGTCGGGAACCCACGGTTGAATATATTTTCTATGTAAATACAAAAACATACAATAAGCTGACATATCAGAATGGTAGAAAATCATTAATTTACAAATCATAAATAGCCTCTAATGTGAAACGCGTCCACAAAGACGTAATCTCTAAGAATGGAGAGAAACAGCAGTGTGGCTAGATGGATTTTAGTGGTCCCCTCGGGAGTCACTACGCTGGTGTATTGCTGTATGCTGGTGATCTAGTGGAGAGAGAGTGTGTTGTATCAAAGCAAAATAGTAGAGACGGTTCCCCAAACGCTACCAATAATTCATTGTAAAGGTAGGGTTAACTTACTTGCTACTGCATGATGGTACCAAGAAGTGCCGGAAGCATCAGTGACTGAGAGAGTCCTCAAAAGTATATATATAGAGGGACTTTGGAGATCGAGAATATCTGAGTTTGACAACTGGTGCATTAATGGTGTTTGCGACGAAAGATAAACGCGAGCAAAGTGATTGAAAGACTAAAAGGAGAGTCTGAGCAGAACAGGAGATCAAACGATGTCAGGTAGGGGCCTGTTCCGATGCACACCCTCATAGCATCGAATCTGGGCGGAGGCTCAGATGCTGGCCAGGTCCGTATTCTGACAAATCCCATTGGCGGAGCGGCTCATCTGTCCCGCCCATGGGCTGTCCCCGGTCTCCTCCATTGCAGCGAGCCGAGCCACTCGCTCTGCGTGATAGCACACGTGGGCGGCTGTCTCTGACTCACAGGGGGAATCCCTGAGACACGTCACTCCTCCGCCCACTACTAGCTGGACTACCGCCCTTCTCACCAGCTGAGGCGAGGTTGATCTAATGGAGAGAGCTATACAAATAGCTCTGTGAGCTGTCACCATTCAGTGCGGCGCTCACGAAGAGACTGGTTACACATTCCCCTGCTGCTAAACATCACCGTTTACAGGTATTTTTGAGATAACTTTGAAGTACTATCTCTCATAGATCTTTGCAAATTCTTTTCCTTGCATATAGCAACCCTATCTCTAAAGGACTCTCTATATTTTTCTCCTTGTTTTTTAGCTGTGCAGTGCTGAACTAATTAGGCGCAGTGTTAGCTACATATGGACACATTTCCAAAGGCACCTTTGGCTATTTGTTAGCAAGGTTAGTAATGTGCAAATCGGAGGCTTTCTGTTCATGCCCCTGCATCAGAAGATGTAGTAGGAGTATCTACAGATAGCTGTGCTCTATTTAATTTTTACTATATTTCTTACCATATTATACTCTATTGCTTTATAGCTTTTCATAGCTATTAATAAGCTCTTATTGACTTTCTTTTGTACATAGGGTCTTATGATAGCAATCTTGCAGCTATACCAATCTGTGAGTAGCAGTTCATCTGCTGTATTGGACTTAGTATTTATTCTGACCTGGCACTTCTTGGTACCATCATGCAGTAGCAAGTAAGTTAACCCTACCTTTACAATGAATTATTGGTAGCGTTTGGGGAACCGTCTCTACTATTTTGCTTTGATACAACACACTCTCTCTCCACTAGATCACCAGCATACAGCAATACACCAGCGTAGTGACCCCCGAGGGGACCACTAAAATCCATCTAGCCACACTGCTGTTTCTCTCCATTCTTAGAGATTACGTCTTTGTGGACGCGGGCTCCCCCTCTCCCCAGAGATTTTCCTCTCAACCGTTCCAGGTATGCGTTCTCCTTGGTTCCGCAAGATTTGCGCATGAATTTCATTTTGGTTTAAAAACTTTCATAAAGATCAATTGTACTATTCCCTATGTTTCACATTAGAGGCTATTTATGATTTGTAAATTAATGATTTTCTACCATTCTGATATGTCAGCTTATTGTATGAAGTGACAGGTGACAATAAGGACGGGAAAAAGGGACGGGGGAGGGGCAGTGGGACTTTCAAATGAAACAAAACACTAGGGCAGGATGAGTCAATCAATAAAGTAAGTAAAACATTTAATAGCACCATCATAGAGTATAATACATAGCATGACATTCATAGTACATCCGTAAAAAACAATACCAGGTATGGTATACATGATTGGTAAATCATATCAGACATGGTGTAAACTGACTGCATAAAATGCATAGTGACCCATGCTTCTCATATATGTCAATGGTATACCCAAATGTTGAACATATTAAAATGATACAGTAAAATTACATTGATATGGGACTCAAACTTTTCAATACAACCCATGATGACTTCATGATAGCTGTGACATGACATCAATTGATAATGAGGCTCGACGCGTTTCGTGGAGTAATATCCACTCATCAGGAGCAATAAATTGGGGTCATCTATAATGAGTAAATAGTAAGTAGATTAATGGTTAATGATAGTTAACCAAAACTTATTGTATGTTTTTGTATTTACATAGAAAATATATTCAACCGTGGCTTATTGTATGTTTTTGTATTTACATAGAAAATATATTCAACCGTGGGTTCCCGACGAAGCCCTCTTTAGGGTGAAACTAGTCGAACCCGAAACACGATTGGAACAACGGAGACAGTTTGCAGATATCTGCACTTGTAACATCTTTGCTCCTAATATGAATGTTTTTAACGTTTTGTATAATGTTTATGTTCTCTTTTTTTGTATATCAATAAATCTTTTATACTTTTTCTAAAAATATTGTTATCTTTTGAGGCCTGATCAGACTCATAGATATGTTTAACATCCATTCCTGATGCACCATTGAGAATCCTTAACCAATATCCCAATACTCCTGCCCCCTTAGCAGAAAAAAACCCAAAGCATAATGTTTCCACCTCCATGTTTGACAGCGGGGATGGTGTTCTTGGGGTCATAGGCAGCATTCCTCCTCCTCCTCCAAACACGGGCAGTTGAGTTGATGCCAAAGTGCTTGATTTTGGTCTCATCTGACGGCAACACTTTTACCCAGTTTTCCTCGGGAATCATTCAGATGTTCATTAGCAAAGTTCAGACGTACATGCCATTTCTTGAGCAGGTGGACCTTGAGGGCACTGCAGGATTTCAGTCCTTTACGGCATAGTGCGTTACCAATGGTTTTCTTGGTGACTATGATCCCAGCTGCCTTGAGATCATTGACAGGATTCTCTTGTGTAGTCCTGGGCTGATTCCTCATTGTTCTCATGATGTCTTCCTTCGATTTTTATTAGAATTTTGATTTTATGAATTCTAAACATTCGAATCGATAAATTTTGAATCGTCAAATCAAAAAAAAATGTTTTTTTTATTCAGATGCGTAAAAGTGAACAAACAAAAGAAACATCTTTATCAAATTAATACGATTCTTTAAATCACCTTTGGCTTAACAAAAACAACATTATTTTAAAATGGTACTGATAGCACATGCAGTCTTTGATTTCAGAAATATGTTTACAGTTCGAATGGAATTCGATGTAAAATTCGAATTGAATTTCGGAGATTTGGACAAATTTCATTTGTTATTCAGAGCATTCGGTAAACTTTGTTTATACTGTAATTCAGGTATTTGAATATATCCAAATCTCCGAATAACAAAAAATATGTCGGAATATTCATTTGGCATGAACAAACCGCACATGTCTAGCTTCTTGGCGATGGTCTTGTAGCCCATTCCAGCCTTGTGTAGGTCTACAATCTTGTCCCTGACATCCTTGTACAACTCTTTGGTCTTGACCATGGTAGAGAGATTAGAATCTGATTGATTGATTGCTTCTGCGGAAAGGTGTTTTTTAGCGGATTTAGCACTGTCACACTTTGAATGACAATTGCGCCGTCATGCAACACTGTACCCAAATTACATTTTTTATCTTTTCTTTTCTCACAAATTGAGCTTTCTTTTGGTGGTATTTGATCACCTCTGCAGTATTTCTTGCGCTATAAACAAAAGAAGAGGGACAAGTTTTTTTGGATACTTTTGTTTTTATTCCGTCTCTCACTGTTAAAAAAAAACCTACCATTAAAATTATTGACTAATAATTTTTCTCTTAGTGGACAAACATACAAAGTTAGCAGGGGATCAAATACTTTTTTCCCTCACTGTATGTAAAGTCAAACAGGAGGAACCTCAACCTACAACCTTTCACACCTCTTTATGTTCCTAAATAAAATAAAAAATCTGCATTAAGACATTTCATGACATAATGGTTGTTGTATTACATGGCTTTAACTGCTTAACGCCCGTCGCACGCCTATGTACGTCCACAGAATGGCACGTACAGGCAGATGGGCGTATATATATGTCCCTGCCTTCTAGCGGGTCAGGGGTCTGATCGGGACCCCCTCCGCTGCTTGCAGCGGGCGGCTTACCTCTGAGAGCGATCCATCTTGAGGGGGCGGCGGTTCGTTTCTGTCCGCCCCCTCGTGATCGCTCTCAGCCAATCGCATCGTATCCCGCCATGTCACTTCCTCTGCCAGTAAAATGTAACCACTGGCAGAGGAAGTGATGCAGCTCTCCTCTCAGAGGTATTTTCAAACCGCTGAGAGGAGAGAAGAGTCAAAGTAAGTCGCACCTAACACTACACTGACACCAGTACACATAGGCACATTTAACCCCTTGCGATCAGCCCCACCCCTGTCACACTGTCACTGAATGAAGTGATCATATATGTACTGATCACTGCATTTAGTGTCAGTGTGACAGTTACTGTGACAGGCAGTTAGTATTAGGTCCAGGGTAGCCCTGTTCCCCCCCTAATAACGTTTTAACCCCTTGATCACCGCCCTAGTTAACCCTTTCACTCCCTATTGCCAGCGTCACTAAGTGATCATTTTTCTGATCGCTGTATTAGTGTCGCTGTTGCCGCTAGGTTTTTTTTTTTTTACTAAAGACATGTGGCTGAATAAATTTTGGCCTAAATGTTTGACTAAAATTTAGTTTATTCAATTTTACAAAAAGTAAAAAATATATATATTTTTTTTTAAATGTTGCTCTATTTTTGTTTATAGCGCAAACAATAAAAATCGCAGAGGCAATCAAATACCATCAAAAGAAATCTCTATTTGTAGGAAGAAAATGACACAAATTTTGTTTGGGAGCAACGTCGCAGGACCGCGCAATTGTCTGTTAAAGCGACGCAGTGCCGAATTGTAAAAACGCCTCTGGGCATTTAGCAGCA
Organism: Rana kukunoris; assembly: GCA_029574335.1. NCBI lineage: Eukaryota > Metazoa > Chordata > Amphibia > Anura > Ranidae > Rana > Rana kukunoris. Next base: position 333,792,676 of record CM056053.1, on the reverse strand, counting down.
TATTGGTCATAGTGGTTAAAGTGGAACTTTACTCTCCCAGTCAACATTTAATATTTTTAATCCTCATGCTGCTTGCATTAGTAAATACTGTAGATAGGAAAGTATATCATATTTACTTGTTTTAAACTTTTTTTATTATTTCTTCAGGTACTTCCTGGTTACCTACCTAGGTAAATGTTGTCATTCACCCCAGGGGTCTTCAGAGGGGGAGGAGAGGAGGAGGGGTTTTCTCAGCTAAGCACACTCTCCTGCATCCATACTTGAGCTAAGGGCAAGAAGTAAATGCTGCATGAATCATTTGCCCTTACTTAAGATGGCCACGTCCAGAAATGCTAAGGAGCGTTCAAAGTGATTTCTCACCAAAATAAAGCATATAGACATGGATGAATATATAAAAAAAAAAATAGCGGTTTTGGTTTGTGATGCTCAGGTGCAGTGAAGATCTGTTTTATATGTTAGAGTATGTTCCTGACATACTTTTGAAATGTTATAGTTACATAATTAGGTTGAAAAAGGTCAAAAGTACATTCAACCAGTTCAACCAATAATAAAATTAGAAAATTCTGAGAACAGGATGATACACATATACAGTTACGCTGTGGACTATTTTTCTTATGCATATGAAAAGTGATATTTGCACGGAAACTGACAGCCTTGAAGCAATTACTTTATACAAACATAATAAATAACACCCTTTACAGGATCACAGAGTAATACTTTGCATATGGACTCAGTCCCAAAAGTGGCAGTTTGATTTAACGCATGCACAAAGATCCAGGAAATCTAGCATCCTGTTATGTTTAAGGAATGACATGCAAACTGTATTAATTTTTTATTAATTTGTCATTTGTTCATCATCAATCAACCCTAAATGCCATTTGCATAAGGAAGGACTTGATCAAACCAAAAATGTTTACTATTCTGAGAACAATTTATTTATATCAAATTTCTGCCAACGTCCACCTCTATGGCTAATTTAATATTGTTTGATAAAACAACAGTGTAATAAGATTTCTTAACAATACTTTTTACATTTTAATTCCCTTGTGCTAGTACAGATGTGTCCATTTAACAAAGTTGTCATTTTTTGTTTGTTGTCAAGTTGGAACACGAGAAACATGAGGGAAATTTGTTACAAATGTACAACGTCTTTTGGCAGTTTCCTCAGTAGATAACAGGAAAAGCACTGCAACATTTTGTAAAGAAACTCTATGCCAAGACCATATACAGGTGAAACTCGAAAAATTTGAATATTGTTCAAAAGTTCATTTATTTCACTAATGCAACTTAAAAGGTGAAACGAATATATGAGATAGACTCATTACATGCAAAGCAAGATAGTTCAAGCAGTGATTTGTCATAATTGTGATGATTATGGCTTACATCTCATGAAAATCCCAAATCCATAAACTCAGAAAATTAGAATATTACATGCAATCAATAAAGATTAGAGTGGGACACTTTGAGCCTAGAATACTTTTTACAATATTCAAATTAACTGAGATTGTGGTTTTGGGGTTTTCATGAGCTGTAAGCCATAATCATCACAATTATGACAAATCATGGCTTGAACTATCTTGCTTTGCATGTGATGAGTCTATCTCATATATTAGTTTCACCTTTTAGGTTGCATTAGTGAAATTAATTAACTTTTGTACGATATTCAAATTTTTCGAGTTTCACCTGTATCTCCTCTTCAGTGACCTGCACAATCACCTTGGTTGCCATAAGGAAAATCTACCTGGACAACATGGAGGAAATCAAATATCCCAGCTAGGGCAGTGCCCTTTGGAAAACAAAACAAAAACTATCAAGTCCCCAATAAAAAGACAGCATGAAGAACACATAATGTGTCACAGTGGTGTGCTCTGCCCCCCTTCACATTACTCCCTCCTAGAGTAGTGTCCTCTGCCCCTTCATATAACACCCCTCCCCACAGTGGTATCCTCTGCACCCTCACAGTAGTGTCCTCTTTCCCCCTTCACATCACTGCCTCCTAGAATAGTGTCCTCTGCCCCCTTCACATCACTTCCCTCCCCACAGTGGTATCCTCTGCCCCCTCACAATTGTGTCCTCTGTCCCTTTCACATCATTCCCCCATACAGTAGTATCCTCTGCCCCCTCACAGTAGTGTCATTTGACCTTCTGCCCCCAAAGCAGTGTCTTTTAACCCTTCCCCCCACAGTAGTGTTTTTTTCCATCTGCGCCCCCCCCCCTCACACACACACACAGTAGTGTCCTCTGTCCCTCTGCCCCCCAAAGCAGTGTTCTCTGCCCCTAAAGAAGTATTATTTGACCCACCACGCTAGTGTCCTCTGCCCCTTACAGTAGTGCCATCTGCTTCTCTGCCCCCCTCCATAGGAGTGTCCTCTGCTTCCTTCACAACATTCCCCTTAAACAGTGGAATGTAAGTAACCCCTGCCAATTTCTACTGTCATCACTGCTCTCCTGGGGTGCATGCCTCAAATAAAGTCCCACCCTTGTTTCTCCTTGTTCAAAGTATCGGGATGGAAGTGTTCGGCTCTATGTGTTGCACCTCATTTAAAGTCCCACCCGTTTAGTGTTCTTTATTTACAATGCAATGTAGGTAGCACTGTGCTACCTTACAAGGGCTGTACAGAAGAGTGGAGAGTGAAAGGCAGCACAGTACTGCAGGAGGGCTGGAGCGGGAGCTGCCAAAGTTAATTGTTCATATTAACAAAGTGGTCCTTGCAACCAATCTCCTGCTGGTTAACCTTAAAAAGGTTAACTAAAGCTGCTCCCTCCCTCCATCCAGTGCTGTTCTGCCTCTCACTCTCTACTCTGCTGTTAAGATAAAAGTGGTGGACCAGTAAATCAAGATTGATGGGTTGCCTTTCTCTTGAAGAGCCTTGATAACGCTACAGCATACAATACAAAAACATTTTACACAATTGGGCATTTCCAACACTAGTAGAGGAAGGATAAGCTGTAGTCACCACTGAGGAAGAGAAGCCAGTGGAGAAGCGCTGCATAGATGGGGTAAGTGCACCAGACTCACCCACAAACTGACCGACCGATAGGGGATGTTACTGTTTGCTGCCCCTCCCCCCAAAAAATGACCACCGGTCGCCACTGAGTATGACCTTAACAGGAAGGGGCAGGTCATATTGAAATTAGGGGGGCACAAGTTTAGTCAGGCCTAGGGCAGCACAAACCCTATATACACCACTGCCTTTAAGTACTATAAAACTCTCCTAAACGTGTGCCTTTTAGGAGATATGTACTGTATACTGCGCTGATGATGTCATCCGCCCGTGCCATTTCCTCAGGAGCAAGTGCCCTTACTGGTGGCTCCTGTTCACATGAAATGAAGTGATGTCACCCGGCTCCAGCCAGTCACACAGCCGGAGTCTGTGACCCCAGAAGGAAGACCAGGGGTGGATGGATGCGGTCTGCAGCTGGGATGGCACGGGCTTTGTTTGCAGGTAAATGTCACATAATGTGCTAGTATGTGTTGCATACTAGCACATTATGCCTTTACTTTGCAGGGAAGATTTTACTTCCTCTAAGGCCGCGTACACATGATCGAATATATCTGCTGAAACTGGTCCGCAGACCAGTTTCAGCGGACAGATTAGATTGTGTGTACGGGCTAGCAGACAGGTTTCCAGCAGACAAAAGTTTTAAAGCATGCTTTAAAACTTGTCTGCTGGAAAGCCGTCTGTCAGATATATCCGCTGGTTAGTACGCCTAACCAGCGGACAGATGGATTCGACACATGCGTGGAAGTATTTTACTTCCTGGTTCGGTGATGTGGCGGCGTCAACGTCACCGCCACGTCACCGCGCTGTCTGTCCGTGGGGATTTTGGTTTGATCGTGTGTACACAGATCAAACCAAAAGATCCCAGGAGACATGTCCGATGAAAACGGTCTGTCGGACCGTTTTCATCAGATATGTCTCCTCGTGTGTACGCGGCCTAAATTTTGACACCACATTTTGCACTCTCTGGTTTTAGTAAATTAACCCCTCTTTATGTGGTACAGATTCATAGTCAAAGGCAAACCAGAAAGAACATTGTACCTGTAAGTTATATTACAGCATGTAAAATAATTAAAAATAAGGTTATATTTAAGAATCTTTATTTCAAATGAATGGCACAGCTATGTCTATCATTTTAATTGACTTTGGTGTGGGTTTTTAAGGCTTGGGGTCTGATAGCCATGTATAAAGAATTAATGCAATCGTCTCACCTCCAGTCCTTTTAGTGTTGCCATTATTTTAATAGGAGCTGAATTTAAGGACAATGGCCGTGTGTAATTTGGTTTCATTTTGCCTGGCATATAATAGAGTAGTTTCTAATAGCTGCATTATTACCATAATGTAGCTTAATACAACGTAAGGCAGGTTGTAATTTCGATGTGATTTACATTTAAAATGTAAAATAAAGTCTCTCAATGCTAAATGACACCAGCTGGGTTTTTGTATAGATGGGATGGAGGAATTGTCATTTCTCTCAGCAAATCTTCCTGGAATTCAATTGATGGACTCATCATTCATATACAGCTGTTCAAAAGGACAGCATTAGCAACTGTGGCATACTTCCATTTACAGCATAAATAAGAGTACTGATATATCTTTATTACAGTCTATACCTGAATATTTATCAATGACTTCCTTTTTTCTGGAGTTCACAGCTGTTTAGTGGATGAGGTTTGACTTATTATATATAATTGTGCTATCATTTTGTACTTATTCCAAGAACATGCAGATGAATGGGTTTCTATACCCTGACAAGCAGATTCAAAGGTTTTCTCCCATTTTTAAGTAACAGGTTGTCTTGATCATTGCCTAAAGTATTTTAATTGCTAATCCAGACCATAGTGATTACGGTGTTTTTCATTCCCTTGCTAGGATTTGAAATTCATGAGACATTTTCATATTGCATTTTCTTAGATAAATGGTTCAGGGTCAATCAGATTAAATTTAGGTTTACGAGTCTTTCCATTATGGATGCTTGATTGATCTGGCCTCATCAAAACAAAGCAGGCATGCAAAGGAAAGTAGGAGCAATGCATTACTTTTCTGCTCCTTTTAGTTTGTGTGTAAATTAAAGCTTGAGCTATTGGGCTCTGTAAATTGGTTTTCAAAAAAACATTAAAGTGTTACTAAACCCACAACAGTAAAATCATTGCGTGTATGCAGTAAAGCATGCTTGTTATACTCACTGGGGAATATAATGGGTCAGTCTTCTGCATTGTGTAAAAAGGCTGTTCGATCCTGTCTCAACTGATCATCTCCTTCTTCAACTGTCTCCAAAAAAATAACTTTAAGGAATTTAAGGAATGTTTAATTATTTGTTTATATAAGATTCTTGGTTTCCCGCCACTCACTGCAGTTCTGCCTATCTGCACCTATGTCACTGTAGCACCCCCTTACTTTCAGTGTATGCCATGCACAGAGGTCGGGTTGCTGGAGAGCATGATAGCATCAAGTGTAATCAGTGTATAGTAGTAAACTGATCCTTTTGGGATGCATGTAAGTTCTTATTCAGGTCTTGTCACTCTTTACCGGATAGCTGCTTACTGTCTTCACCAATTGTTTTTGGTGAATTGGGATTGTCACTGATTTCCTCTAACTCTACTCACATCCTACTTCATGGCAACTTGGCCATGATCTATACTCTCACTCCTTTCTCATCTATGAGCACAGTTTCTGGTGATTGGCACTATGTCATTAGGTCTATTCTACTTTCATGGATCTTATCAGTTTACTACTATACCCTGATTACACATCTTTTTATTTTAGACTTTCTTTGGCAGTCCTTCTCGGCATAACACTTGATGCTATCATGTTCTCCAGCAACCCGACTTCTGTGCATGGCATACATGGTGGGGTCTCTGTATATGCACCCCCCCTTGGCACGCTGCTTCGTCACCTCAGTTCCCGGGAAGGACCATTACCCTGGCCTTGGTTTTACAGTCACCTATCCTTATTTCAAGTGATCCTATGTAAGTAACATGGGTTGGGCCGCAATGACTTTCCCTGGTATATAAATCTAAGGGAGAATGTAGATTTTCAGTCCAAGGACCTCGGCTTGGAAGAAAACCATCAGGCTTTTAGGAAAAAACTGGAGACCCATCTCTTCCTAAGGATCAGCATGACCCTGGATACAAGCGCCTTGAGGCGATTTGGTTCACATTTGTCAGAGCTATACAAGTTACTCACTCACTCACTCATCAGTAGCAGATCTTTTAACCACTTAAGGACCGCCTCCTGCACATATACGTCTGCAGAATGGCACGGCTGGGCAGATGTACGTACAGGTACGTCCTGTACTAGTACCCAGCCGTGGGTCGCACGGACCCGATCGCCGCTGGAGAGCCGTGTGTAAACATGGCTTCCCCATGCTTCACTGTGGTGGCTGCATCGATTGTGTCATCTCCGTTATAGGGGGACACAATCGATGACATCAGACCTACAGCCACACCCCCCTAGAGTTGTAAACACACTTTATACACACACATAACACCATCAGCGCCCCCTGTGGTTAACTCCCAAACTGCAACTGTCATTTCCACAGTAAACAATGCATTTTAAATGCATTTTTTGCTGTGAAAATGAAATGACAATGGTCCCAAAAATGTGTCAAAATTGTCTGAAGTGTCCGACTATTATGTCGCAGTCACGAAAAAAATTGTTGATCGCCGCCATTAGTAGTAAAAAACAAAAAAAAAATGCAATAAAACTATCCCCTATTTTGTAAATGCTATAAATTTTGTGCAAACCAACCGATAAATGCTTATTGTGATTTTTTTTACCAAAAATAGGTAGAAGAATACGTATTGGTCTAAACTGAGGAAAAAAAATGTTTTATCTATTTTTGGGGGATATTTATTATAGCAAAAAGTAAAAAAACATTGAATTTTTTTCAAAATTGTCGCTCTATTTTTGTTTATAGCGCAAAAAATAAAAACCGCAGAGGTGATCAAATACCACCAAAAGAAAGCTCTATTTGTGGGAAAAAAAGGACGCCAATTTTGTTTGGGAGCCAAGTCGCACGACCGCGCAATTGTCAGTTAAAGCGACGCAGTGCCGATTTGCAAAAAGGGGCAAGGTGCTTTAGCCGCATTTTAGTCCGGGGCTTAAGTGGTTAAAGCAGGGGTGTCAAACTACCAGCCCTCTAGCTGTTGCAGAACTACAAGTCCCATCATGCCTCTGCCTGTGGGAGTCATGCTAGCAACTGTCAACCTTGCAATGCCTCATGGGAATTGTGTTTTTTCAACAGTTGAGGGGCCTTCAGTTTGACACCTGTGCTTTAAAGGGTAACTTCACTTTTGGGGGAAAAAGTTTGCAAACAAGAAAAAAAAAGAGCATACACAATTGAGACACATGCTATATTGTAATATAACATTATTGAAAATTACCTTTCCTTTTCAATCTGCAGCACTTTTATTTTCTGAAATTGCAATGCAATATGGCAGCCTTGAGACATTCTGTACAGATGATATACAGAAAGCTTGTGTCATTGGCTCACTGATTTTCCCAGAAGTCTGCACTAAGATACAAATTAGATTTTGGGCAACCGTGCATCCTCTGCAACAAACATTTCAGTTTTTGGCGAGATACATCCAAAGGATTAATCTCGTCTAAAGGAATTCAGACCCGGACACTTTCCTCATTAGAAACCTGCAAGTGCAACAGCTGATTGATAATTATAATGTCACTCCCAATCACATCCACATGCACATGGACATAAACAAACAGCTATTTCTACAGAATAAAAAAAAAAGGTAGGAATCTGCAACAAAGTTTGTTATAATCATTGCAATGTACCTAGATCACCCAGAGGGGAATGTTTTTTCTCAACAAAAGTGCACTTATTCTTCAAGTTATGTAAGATGTGAGGTTAGGGACCCCATAGATCTGACTTATTTTTCCAGCACATCACACAAATGCACAATTGGACTGAGATCTCGAACATTTTGTAGACAAAGTCAACACCTCAAAATCGTGTATCTCAAACCATTCTTTGATTCATCAGACGAGACCACCTTCTTACATTGCTCTATGGTCCAGTTCTGATGCTCATTGTAGGCAGTTTTGGCTGTGGACATGGGTCAGCATGGTCATCCTGAATGGTCTGCGGCTACACAGCCTTATACAACAAACGGCAATGCACTGTGTGTTCTGACACCTTTCTATGAAAACCAAAAATAACTTTTTTAGAGATTTACACTACAGTAGCCCTTCTATTGGATCTGACTACACATGGCAGCCTTTGCTCCCCAAGTGCAGCAATGAGTCTTTGCCACATTTGACCCTGTCATCGGTTCACTAATTTTCCTTTATTGTACCACTCTTATAAACAAAGACTAAGGTTGAACCCTCTACCTCTACAACAATATGTGTACTTATCCTGAGAAATCTACACCTGTCACTCCCTGTATTTTAGGGATCACTGCCGTAGCCAAAACAATGCATATAAAGAAAAAAGAGAGTTGCACTATGGGGAAACTAAGACAGAGTATCCCCAGTGGGCAACCAAAGGGCTACCAAGGCAGAGATGGGCAATGATATAGGTAAAATAATTTATTGATCGTATAAATATACAAAATTTCAGAATAAGAGATTATGACACTAATTAAATACTTAATGTATGTTATATAGGTTAACCAGTATGACTACTAACAGCAGCCGGCCGGTGCTGCACACATGAACCTAGTTCATGCAACAAGCAACCATGCGACACACATAGGACACAAACATATAACAAACATAAAAAAAAAACATTTAACTCGGGCGATCCGGACGCCAATTCTGTCACTGCTGCTGGAGATTCCGTGCGGTGATTACCGCTAGAAATAATATTCAAAAAATAAAAATAAATTTATATCATGTATAGGAATTTCCAGCCGGAGTGCCCCTGCAGGAGAAAGATGTGGTTGCAACTAAATATCATGTATGGTGGTATATGTATAACTGCATCCAATTGATTGAGAACACAGTATGATTAACTTTAAGTAAGTTACAGCCACTATTGAGGACACTACACGTGTTGAGATATTTTTCCTACGATTTCAGTGTGGATTTCATTAGCTATGATGTTGACATAGTTCACTGATGATTCCATAGGTATGTAACCTGATTGACACTGTCATGGAGGTGGACTGGATAATTGTAAAATGTCCCCTATTTTTCCGGGTATAGGCAGTCCTAACAGTTGTCAATATAGTGAAAGGAACAGTCTTACCGGACTCTTGTGGAGAGGATCTGATGACAGACGGCGGTGTTTGTCTCCCAGCTCATATATGGTGAAAATGCTGCTGGCCGTAACAAATATCATCCGGTCTGTCAGAGTTTGACAGCATGTGCGGTGGATAGCCTGGCCGGGTGTGCCGACGTGGAACACGTTTATGGCTTACAAATGCCCAATAAGGTGCCCTTTCCCTTTTGGAGGTAGGTACTGGTCCCGGCTTTAGACAAGAGCTATGCACTGATCCTTTTTCTCCAGCGTGTAAGTCTCCTCCGTTAGATCCCGATCCCGCTGGGGATTGTGGGCGTGGCGTGGCGTCCGATGCCGTATTACGTCAACGCGTTTCGCAACGTTAGTGCGTAAGCTTCGTCTGGACGTGGAGGGGGGAACGTGCGTCGCTCCTTTATGTGCTATCGGCGCACGGCCGTCCCTCGTTGTGGTAAAGATTAACAATGGGAGTCCCTGTAGATAGACTGAATGTTGTTTCCTATGTAATGTCCATCTCCAAACCCCGTCACATGTATTCCCCATATTAAACAGATACATTGCATATTAACGCTTATACACTCTATTTTACTTAAAAGAAAGTGCAGCTATAGAAAGGCCAGAAATACAATATTGATCCTTTATAACTTCTGGCAAGCAGATGCTGTATACATCTCCACCTTGGTCTGTAGAGATACATTTATCTGTCAGATCTCATAGTGAAACGGAGAATCTGTTCTCTCCCAAACTTCAATGATTAAGATAATTCACAAGCACACAGAAAATCATTGTATACAATACATAGTATATATGGTTATATAAGTAAGGTAGATACAGAGCTGACTGATAGTTCTGATATAAAAGAGTAATAATTTTTACAAACACTAAACACCAAACACACAGACAAACTGACATAAATCCTAAATAGGGGTGAGAACAAGTGCTTTTTATAAGTGTATGTCTAGAAGAAATGTAAAGAAGAGAATTATAGGACTACGGCTCCAGAAAGGGTTGCATACTTAATTCTGTGTTGATACCTAGGGGTACCAACGATTTTAGGGTGAAAATCCACCATTTTTCCTTCTGGAGCAGTATTCTATCAAAGTCTCCTCTTCTATGAGACAAATTAAGCTTGTAGATGCCTTTGACCTTCATGCCATCAGGTTTACCCTGATGGTATTGTGCGAAATGTAACGCTAGTGGACTTTCCTGTGTCTTTTCTTTGTCTCTTTCCTTTTCTTTCCTTATCTCTCTAAGATGCTCACCGATTCTGACTTTAAGCTGTCTTTTGGTCTTTCCGATATACAGCTTAGGACATGGGCATGTGATCATATAAATGACCCGTTCTGAGGAACAGTTGATAAGGTCCCTGATCTCATATTCATTAACGCCCAGTGCATCTTTAAAAGTACATGTTCTGTCAATAAAGGGGCAGATCTGACATTTGGAGCATGAAAACATGCCCTGGCTTCGAGGAAAGTCTGATAGCCATGACTGATTCGTCTGTCTAACATATTCGGACTGTGTCAACATGTCCCCCAAATTCTTTGCCCTACGGGCTACCATCTTTGGGCCTGTGCCCACAATGTCTGCTAAGTTCTTATTACTAGTGAGTATGCCCCAGTGTCTCTCTAAGATTTTCCTCACCTTATCCCACTGGGGGCCAAATGTGGTTACGAGTCACACTGGGCCATACTCTACCTTTTCCTTCCCTTTATTGTGTGTGGCTGGAGTAAGCAAACTTTTTCTATCCCGTTTAGCTACTTTACATTTTGCCATTCTAATTTGCGTATGGGAATAGCCCCTTTCGCGAAATCTAGCGTACAAATCTTTCGCTTCTGAGTGATATGTAAGAGGATCGGAACAGTTACGTTTTATCCTTATAAATTCACCCATGGGGATACCATTCTTCTGCCACTGTGGGTGATGGCTGTCTGCCTGTAATAAGGTGTTAGCGGCAGTATCCTTCCTGTGAGTACAGGTCGTGATCTTACCCTCCTTGAGGCCAATCTTAAGGTCCAAAAAGGAAATTTGGGTCCTGTCAAAAGTATAGGTTAGCCGGATATTCCGATCGTTCGAATTTAACTGAATAATGAATGCATGTAGCACTTCAATACTGCCCTTCCAAACGACCAGTACGTCATCGATATATCGCAGCCACGTATGTACGTGGCTGCGGTATAACGGTAACCCAAAAACATCCTCCTCCTCCCAGTGGCCTAGATGTAGGCATGCATAGGCCGGAGCCCAAGCTGCACCCATGGATGTGCCTTTTATCTGTTGGTAAAAGCATGACGCAAATTGAAAAAAGTTATTAAACAAAGCAAAAGTCAAGAGCTCCAACAGAAATTCATTTTGGTGGCCCAAAAGTGGAAACTTTTTGTCCAAAAAGTAACCCACCGCTCTGATTCCCACAGAGTGAGGTATTGACGTGTAGAGTGATTCTACATCAATTCCAATTAGCCAGATCTCCTCGTCGTTGATCTCTATCTCTGCTATCTTAGATAGAACATCGCGAGTGTCCTGAACATATGATTCCAAACTGTAAACCATATCTTTCAGTAGTGAATCGAGATATACTCCTATCCTATCTAATGGACCTCGGATCGCGGAGACAATGGGTCTTCCGGGAGGCTTTTCAAGTGATTTATGTAGTTTGGGGATGCAGTAGAAAGTCGGGATGTTATAATCATCTACCGATAGATAGATCGATTCCCGTTTGAGGAGTAATCCTGCCTCTATTGCATCATCCAACTTTCTATTGAGCTCCTTGACTAACCCCGGGAATGGGTCTTGTTTAAGTTTCCGATAAGTGTCACTGTCTCCCAACTGGCGTTTCACCTCCCACTCATAGTCCTCGTTGTTCATCAGAACAACATTGCCTCCCTTGTCGCTTTTTTTAATGGTGATATTCTCTGCCTTTCTTAGTTCTGTTAGTGCCTTACGTTCCATTTTGGAGAGATTGTCCTGGTTGGTAATTCGCCAGGGCAGTCCCTCCAAATCTTTTTGGACCACCTCGAGAAATATATTTAACCAGCGGTTTTTATTCAAGGGGGGCATTTTAGTTGACTTGATGTTTAAGTTTGCACGCCGTATTGTTGGGCAACTATCATGGGCAGTCTCATTCTCCTCTAACAAGGAGTTCAAGATTGCTAGAGCCTGTTGATCCTCCTGATCAAGTTGCAAGTCTATATCAGGTTCCTGTGTATCCTTCTGGTACATGGAACAAAAAATACCTTTCTCAAATATAGAACTATGTCTTTATACACAGTAAATTCTTCCATATTGGAGACCGGTGAGAAGGACATCCCTCTCTGAAGGAGTTGAATATGTCTTAATTCGAGGGGAAAAGAGGATAGATTTACCACCTTCATGTCTTTATTGGTTGTTATATTGGGGGATTGGGAATTTATTGGTTCTGACTTCTTGTTCGATATCCTCCCCTTCCTCGTTTTGAAGTTTTCCCTCTTTGAGCTGTCACTAATTGTGGGTCTCCCTGTGAGAGGATATGGGGCAACCCACCCCCTGTCCCCTCTTTCTCTAAAAAAGTGACCGTGCGTTGTGAGCTTTCAACTTGTTCTGATGGAGATCCTCCTTTTCTATTTCGTGAGTGGGAACCTACTCTTCTCTTGGATGAACCACTTCTCCCCCTTCTAATGGTCAGGTCAAAAACTTGTCCCGACTCAAAATCAAGGAGGTCGCGTCTATATTTGGACTGTTTGGTTATTTTTAAGTTTTTTTGAGCTTTCTCAATTTCTTTCTTTAAAATGTCATTCTGTTTTGTAAATTCTTCTTCCTCCTTAAGTAGATCTAAAATTTTAGCACTTTCTTCTATCTGGTTGGGTTTTCTCTTCCTCCACTATTAAGGCCATGACAGCTAGGCCATGGTTAATACATAGGTCCTTCCATTTGGAAAGAAATCTATCGTTATGTAGGTGTTCTGCCGGGACAATTCTATCCCTTAGGCCCCTAGGGACTATTTTATGGTCAATATAGGTCTCGAGGAAAGAGATATCCCACTTCCTATTCAAATGTTTAGTCACAAGTTTTCTGTGTTCCTTGAAGCCGTTTCTTATTTCCTCTTCTTTATTAAGAAGCTGAGAGGCATTTTTATCAAATGCCTCTCTAATTTCTAGATCGATATCCTCCCCCAAGGTGAATGCCATCAAACTTAATAAATATAGTATAGATATAGCTAGTATGAGCTGTTTAGGCACTGTGTCCACCGGGAGAGAATAAAGAGAAAAAGAAAGGAAAAGGGCAGATATATATGAGTATGAGTCTAATGTATTCTGTTTAATCTTCTGTTAAACACACCGAAGAGGAATTTGGGGTGGGAGGGGCGCGGACAACAGACTGTGTGTGTACTGGCTGACTGGAAGTAGGTGTGGTTTTAGTTGGAGAGGTAGATATGTTCGGAAGGATCACAAGAAAATCCAACTACTGCATATAAACAAAGACTAAGGTTGAACCCTCTACATCTACAACAATATGTGTACTTATCCTGAGAAATCTACACCTGTCACTCCCTGTATTTTAGGGATCACTGCCGTAGCCAAAACAATGCATATAAAGAAAAAAGAGAGTTGCACTATGGGGAAACTAAGACAGAGTATCCCCAGTGGGCAACCAAAGGGCTACCAAGGCAGAGATGGGCAATGATATAGGTAAAATAATTTATTGATCGTATAAATATACAAAATTTCAGAATAAGAGATTATGACACTAATTAAATACTTAATGTATGTTATATAGGTTAACCAGTATGACTACTAACAGCAGCCGGCCGGTGCTGCACACATGAACCTAGTTCATGCAACAAGCAACCATGCGACACACATAGGACACAAACATATAACAAACATAAAAAAAAAACATTTAACTCGGGCGATCCGGACGCCAATTCTGTCACTGCTGCTGGAGATTCCGTGCGGTGATTACCGCTAGAAATAATATTCAAAAAATAAAAATAAATTTATATCATGTATAGGAATTTCCAGCCGGAGTGCCCCTGGAGAAAGGAGAAAGATGTGGTTGCAACTAAATATCATGTATGGTGGTATATGTATAACTGCATCCAATTGATTGAGAACACAGTATGATTAACTCTTAGTAGGTCCTGACCACTGCAGACCAGAAACATCCCACACGGACTGCAGTTTTGGAGTTCCTCCAGCCTAGTCACCTGCCATTACAAATTGGTCCTTGTCAAAGTCGCTCAAATCCTTTATGCTTGACATTTTTTATGTTTTCAACCCATCAACTTTAGGGACAACATGTTTACTTGCTGCCTGATATATCACACTTACTTTCAGATGCCATTTTTATGATATAATTATGTTTTCTCTTTATCTTTCAGTAGTCATAATGTTTTCGATATTCGATGTAGGTTTGCCATTATAACACAGAAATACATGATTGCAATGTTTTATATTACAGGTTGTTTTATTTTTTTTATTTTTTGCTTTATTATTATTATTATTATAAATACTATTAGTATAAATAATAATAATAATAATTTTGGCATTATAGTTTTTTGTACTATACATTATTTTGCATGCAGGTGGCTCTGGGAAAGACATTTTCTATGCTAAGGGTTTTATTGTTATTTCCATAAATATATGTTCCTGTTGATATATTACAATACACGTTAATTTTTTTTTTATTATTCGTAATGGCTTTTTTGCACCCTGTACAACCACTTTTACCTACAGGTAAGCCTACATTAAGGCTTACCTGTAGGTGCTGGAGATATCTCCTAAACCTCCAGAGTTTAGGAGATATTTACAAAAGTCCCATTCACCGATGTCTAGGGCGCATGCGCCCTGACAACGGCACAGGCGCACTTAAGTGTAAGGTAGCCTTCGCGCTACTAGGAGTAAATAATGAAATTAACCAAACAAAAATGTGAATGCAGCAAAACCTAATAGTGTTTACAATACACAAGTGAAATTATGTTAACAAGTGGGGTATTGCGCAAAAACTCATGCTGACCAATAAAGAATAATGTTACAGTAATAGTCAGTGACAAAGATCAACAATCAACCAAACATAGGTAATTAAATGTGTGAGTATAAACGAAGGTGAAAAAACACAAATAGGTGGTGAGTGTCCAATGAACCAGCTGCAATAATCAGCTGCCAAACGGAGCTAGAGATGGAGCTGAGTGTCCTCTAAGCAGGTAGAGATGTGAACCTATAGGGCAGATGGTGATATCCCTCAAAAGGCTCCCAGAACTCTCACCTCAATGAAAGGAGTATACAGCATCAAGGTTTCTTTAATAAGATCCACCTCGTTGCAGCCACTAGTGTTGCTCACGAATATTCGCATTGCGAATATTCGCTACGAATATTGCATATTCGAGTATTCGCGAATAACTCGAATATTGCGGCGAATATTCGCTATGGCGAATATTCGCATTTTTTCAAATTTATTTTTAAAACAGATCACATCCTAGTGATCTCCATCGACGTCTAAAAGCATTGCTGGTATGATTAGAGAGAGACCCTGGGCCGAGTAGCTGATGCAATTCTTTTATGTTGCCGAAAATTCGCATTGCGAATTTTCGGCAACATAAAAGAATCGCATCAGCTACTCGGCCCTTCTTTTGCATCAGAGCCAATCAGAATAACTCGAATATTCGGCAAACGGAATATTGCGCGATTATCTTCTCCGCCCTTCTTTTGCCTCAGAGCCAATCAGAATAACTTGAATATTCGGCAAAAGGAATATTGCGCGATATTCCTTTTGCCGAATATTCGAGTTATTCTGATTGGCTCTGATGCAAAAAAAGGGCGGAGAAGATAATCGCGCAATATTCCTTTTGCCGAATATTCAAGTTATTCTGATTGGCTCTGATGCGTCCTTCTTTTGCATCAGAGCCAATCAGAATAACTTGAATATTCGGCAAACGGAATATTGCGCGATTATCTTCTCCGCCCTTCTTTTGCATCAGAGCCAATCAGAATAACTCGAATATTCGGCAAAAGGAATATTGCGCGATATTCCTTTTGCCGAATATTCGAGTTATTCTGATTGGCTCTGATGCAAAAGAAGGGCGGAGAAGATAATCGTGCAATATTCCTTTTGCCGAATATTCGAGTTATTCTGATTGGCTCTGATGCGCCCTTCTTTTGCATCAGAGCCAATCAGAAAAACTCGAATATTCGGCAAACGGAATATTGCGCGATTATCTTCTCCGCCCTTCTTTTGCATCAGAGCCAATCAGAATAACTTGAATATTCGGCAAAAGGAATATTGCGCGATATTGCTTTTGCCGAATATTCAAGTTATTCTGATTGGCTCTGATGCAAAAGAAGGGCGGAGAAGATAATCGCGCAATAGGAATATTGCGCGATTATCTTCTCCGCCCTTCTTTTGCCCCCTTATTCTCCTTTCTTTTAAGTAGAGTTAGTGTTTAGTGCATATTAGTTTAGTAATACAGGAAATGATCTCCGTTTATGAGAATTTCGCAATCATTTTCGCATTAGCGAAAATTCGCATTAGCGAAACTTTGCAACATTTTTTTTGGATAAAATATCACGAATATTCGATATTAGCGAATATTCGCGAATATTCTTCTATATATTCGCGCAATATCGCGAAACCGAATATGGCGTATTCCGCTCAACACTAGCAGCCACAGAGCCTTCCCACCTGCCTCACTTTCAAGGTGCTTCTCCAGCCTCTGAGACCTGTCTCTCCTCTATGGTGCCATTTTGTTGTAGCCCGCTACATATAATACACCGCGGCCATTGTATTGGTTATACACCCCTCCAATAGACCTAGTGATGCCGCCAGGATAACTTTCGGGCCAGACTATAGGCAATTGGAATGTAAACTTAGAGAGACAATACAATATTGTGGCCACTAAGGGGACTGTATGATTAAAATAAGGATACTAAAAATGTAAAAAACAGTGAGAGCCTTTTGAGGGATATCACTATCTGCCCTATAGGTTTACATCTCTACCTGCTTAGAGGACACTCAGCTCCATCTCTATCTCCGTTTGGCAGCTGATTATTGCAGCTGGTTCATTGCACACTCACCACCTATTTGTGTTTTTTCACCTTCGTTTATACTCACACATTTAATTACCTATGTTTGGTTGATTGTTGATCTTTGTCTCTGACTATTACTGTCACATTATTCTTTATTGGTCAGCGTGAGTACCAATACCCCACTTTTTAACAGGCGCACTTTAAAAACAGCGATCGTGCCATTTCTAAAGGTGGTAATGCCGTGATTGCTGACATCATTGCGGCTTTGGCCAAATACAGCGCCGGAGCCGCGATACCCGGAAGTATCTGCGGGATGACATGTCGCCGGCTGGTGCTGTGTCGGGCACCGCAGCGGGGGCTTCGATCCCAGGTGAGTATTACATAATGCCTTTTTCTTGCAGGTGCCTTTGTCTTGACTTTGTCTTGCAGGTGCTCGATTTTTTTTACAACCACTTTAAGGTAGTGGAGCCTAGAGAACAAGGTTTAACACTGCTGGACTGGTTTTTCCAAACCAGGATTTATATTTATTTATTTACACATGCTATCAGATTATGGACTTTTGTGGATTATTGCTGCCAATTATGGATTTACTGCCAATAATGGACTACTGCTTTAATAAAGAGTTTTAATGGACTTTACCGCCTAAACAAGGTACGACTATTGGGCGCTTAGAGAACCCAAGAGTAAATTTTGAGACCCCCCAAAAATTGTAGACCATTTCTGCCCTAACAAACGCTAGTCTTCAATGTTTCAATTTAGTTATAGCATGTATAATAGTCTATCATTTAATTATTACACCAATCATGTTTTTATGTCTAGAGACCTATCTATAGTCAAAATATATGTCCTGATTTATGAGTGTAATATCTTCATAAGTGATGCCAGATGTAGCTGAGACTGACGTAAGATCTTTTGCCAACAGTGCCCTCTGTTAAACTTGTACAGTATGCCCTACCTGAAAATACATCAAACACTCCTTTATAAGGGCATGCATTGCATATTAATTTATAGAATAGAATTAAACTATTTTTTTGTAGTGCAATAAATGTTGTTTATCCTGAGGGCGGCATGATTTTAACCACTTAAGACCCGGACCAATACGCTGGTAAATGACCCAAGGTGTTTTTGCGATTCGGCACTGCGTCGCTTTAACAGACAATTGCGCGGTCGTGCGACGTGGCTCCCAAACAAAATTTGCGTCCTTTTCTTCCCACAAATAGAGCTTTCTTTTGGTGGTATTTGATCACCTCTGCGATTTTTATTTTTTGCGCTATATACAAAAATAGAGCGACATTTTTGAAAAAAAAACACTATTTTTTACTTTTTGTTAAAAAAAAATCAAATAAACTAAATTTTAGTCAAACATTTAGGCCAAAATTTATTTAGCCACATGTCTTTAGTAAAAAAAAAAAATCGCAATAAAAAAAAATAGCTACCTAGCGGGAACAGCGACACTAATACAGCGATCAGAAAAATGATCGCTTAGTGACGCTGGCAATAGGGAGTGAAAGGGTTAACTAGGGCGGTGATCAGGGGGTTAAAACTTTATTAGGGGGGGTGGGGGGGCTATCCTGAACCTAACACTAACTGTTTTTTACAGTGCCTGTCACACTGACACTAAATGCAGTGATTAAATCACTGCATTCAGTAACACTGTGACAGGGGGGTGGGGGGGGCGATCACAAGGGGTTAATATGCCTATGTGAGTGTGTGTCAGTGTTGTGTTGGTGCACACTTACTTGGCATGTCTTCTCTCATCAGCAGCGCTGGGAAACAGCGCTGCGATGAGAGAATACATCATTTCCTCCTTCCTGTGTAAACACAGGAGGAGGAAGTGACAGGCTGGGAGCGCGCTCCCATTGGCTGGGAGCGATCGCGGGGGGGGGCGGAAAACACGGACATCCGCCCGCAGATCCCGGATCGCTCCCAGAGGTAGGGAGACCCCCGCACGCCGCGGAGGGGGTCCCGATGGGACCCCCGAACCGCACTCAGGCGGGGACGTAAATTTACGCCCTTGTGCCTGTACGAGCCATGTTGTGGCCGTATATGTGCGTGCGGGGGTCTTTAAGTGGTTAAACACACTGTGGATAAATGACTATAAATGCACTTTAAAAAGAAAGTCTGAGCAATTTACTGTTCACATGTTTTAGTCCTTCATTTAACTTGGATGTGATTCAGCACTTTGAATAAAACCTGATATCATAAATTCCACAGGGATGTGCATTGCTTTCTGCTCAAATTGTGGCTCTCAAAAGATAAGCTAAATAATATAAAATAAATTACAGCTCGCTCAATTTCTCTCCCCTTCCTTTATTATTCTGCTTTTATATTTCTCTGTTACCAAAATGATACACTATGTTTGCAGAGGAATGGTGGGAAGCCATCCAAAATGGTTTACATATGTAAATAATTCTGGAAGAATGGTATATATTTACTGTATGTGACGTATAAGATGTATTCCGAAAAGTCACCTAATGGTAAGAAGCAAACAATACAAAATGTGAATACCAGTTTAGCTGAGTCAATTTGCCTATTACTAGCTGTGTTTATCAGACATTCTGCTTCTTTCTGCTGTCATTCTGACAATGTCTGGCTATTTACTTGAACATGCATGGTTTTTGATGTTCTAAACATGGCTGAGGCACAGTTTGGGAACATGCCTGGATGCTCTGGTTTTGCATCCACCGTTCACAGAGGCTTAGAAATGAAATGGTATTATTTTAATGGTGAGCTGTATTGGATTACTGCCAAACATATCGTTTGGTGTTGAGGCCAAATAATACAATTTTAGTCCCATCTGACCACAACACATTTTTCATGTGGTCTCAGAATCTTCAAGGTACGCTTAAGGTGGTCAGATGAGGTAAAAAAATGCAATTTTAGTCTCAACACCAAACGATACATCTGACAGAATTCCAATACAGCTCATAATCCAAATCACACCATACCTACAGTAAAGCGTGGAGGTGGTAATATCCTGTTTTAGTTTTTTTTTTCTGCACCAGGGACTGGAGCACTTGTCAGGGTAGAGGACAAATGGATGGGGCAAAATACTCTCAAATTCTTGAGGAAAATCTGTTGTCCTCTCCCAGAAAGATGTCAATGGGAAGAAGATTTACCTTCCAACATGACAATGACCCAAAGCACACAGCAAACATGACCACAAAAATGTGTATGTCTTTGCATGGCCTAGTCAGAGTCCAGACTTAAACCCCATTGAAAATCTGTGGAAAGACTTGAAGTCTGCAGTCCACAAACGATCACCATCAAAGTAAACTGAACTTGAGCAATTATGCGAAGAAGAGTGGGCACATATTGCAAAGTCTAGGTGTGCAAGGTTAGTATAGACAAATCCCAACAGACTAAAGGCTGTAATTAAAGCAAAATGTGGTCCAACAAAGTACTGTCAGTACTGTTTCCAACTCAGTGATTCTATTTATTTTTTCTGATATGTTATTGTTATATATTTCGTTTGGATGTTATAACTTGCACTTGTAAATACAGCTGCATAAAACAAAAACTGTGTCTGTCTTCATTTCAGGCTGCAAAGCATCAAAATGTGATTATATTAAAGAGGGTGATTAATTTCTATGTTCACTGTATTCAAAATAAATTGAAAAATGTTGTTCCAGTAGTAAAAGGGTTAAATCAGGTGGAATTCTGTGGTTTGTTCCTTTCTGTTTTCTTCTGTTAAATTTTCAAATAAATTGACACACTGGAGATGCTGAAGATCACTCAATTGGACTGACTTATCAAAGTGTGAATTAACCTCTATGAATGCTTTCAGGTCTGAATTTCTGGTAAGTCTGAGTTTTACTTCTGGCGTGATGTCTCTAGGACATTTTGGCCTAATCTTGCTCATTAAAACTGCACTGCCGCTTTATCATCTATAGTCTCTTAATTTTTCAAAGTAAAAGTTTGCCTGTACTTTATGACTTTACATTTTAGCCTATTTTACCTCATTATAACTGCCTTACAGTTTGAAAATTTTTACACTGCTGTGTCATCTGTGGTTTCCTCATTCTTAAAGAGAATCTGATAGAAACTGACATGTGACAGGACAGTTTTGCATTAGCAAAAACAAGGACAACCTTGCTGGCAAATTTTTATACATTGTCAGGCCAAGCACCATGTGATAAAACCTGTAGCTGTTAACACTACAGTACCTTGAAAAAAAAGGCCCTTTTAACTTGAAAGGAATCTGATTGCATGGCCTCTTGCACACGGTGCATTTTTTACCGGACTTGAAACAAGATGCATTGTTGTCTATAGCAGTGTTTCTCAACTCAATTCCTCAAGGCGCCCCAACAGGTCATGTTTTCAGGATTTCCCTCAGATGAAACGGCTTTGGTAATTACTAAGGCAGTGAAACAAATTGAATCACCTGTGCAAAATAATGGAAAGCCTCAAAACATGACCTGTTGGGGTGCCTTGAGGACTGGAGTTGAAAAACACTGGTCTATAGAACCATGCACAGAGCATAAGATCGGTAAGCCCTCGTTCACATTGACTGCGGCTTTGAAATTGTATGACTTGATCTGAAATCATACGATTTCAAAGCTACATGTCAGTGCGACATCAGGTGCAACTTAGATAACATTTGTGCACCTTTAAGGGGTTGTACACCCTCATGGTTTTTCAGCTTAATGCATTATATGCATTAAGGTGAAAAAAACCTTCTGTGCTGCAGCGCCCCCCCCCCCCCCCCCCCCTTGAGCCCCCATTTTACTTACCTGACATGGATCTTTCCCTGGACGGGAACGAGAACACCAGCTCTAGCTGGTGTCTTGTTTCCTGATTGGACAGATTTATAGCAGAGCAGCCATTGGCTCCCACTACTGTCAATCAAATCCAATGACGCGGGTGCCGGGGGGGGCGGGGGGCCGAGTCCTGCATTCTGTGTGAATGGCAGGACTCCACCTTAGGAGAGCCTTCTCCAACGTGGGCACTCGATGCAGGGTGGAGCCACCAGTGCTGCCAGGGGACCCCAGAAGAGGCAGATCGGGGCCACTCTGTGCAAAATGAACTGCACAGTGAGGTTAATTATGACAATGCAAAGTTGGCATTGCACCGATATGAACAGTGCAATTGCCAGCAATAGGGTGTGACTTGTCGCTCCAATGTAAATGATGGCTAATACCGCATTGAGTACAAAGCAGGAAAACAAAAATCTAAAATGTTACATTTGAGTTCAGTAATTTACTTGCATATGCGTGTTTACCTATTTGTAAGCATATTTACGTGTGTATAAATGAGTATATTACAACACTGGCAGTGAAGAATAATTTTACACGTCTATACACTTACGCACCTTTACTTGCCTATGCTCAACATTACTGAGGTCTTTACACACAATTTATTTACTCAAGGGCTTTTCTTTCAACAAGTTCCTGAGTAAACATCCATAAATTAGTATTATGTCAGTGTGCAACTGTCCTTAAAATATTCATTTATAGCCAAATTTGCATTGCCAAAGTACACTATCACTGAGGATGTCCATGAACTGTTCTGTAACAAGTACAGCTTGCGGTTTCCACCAAGCCTGTAATTGAAAGAATTTGTGTTTTTTTTTTGTGTCACCCTGAAAGTCACACAAAAAGGGCCCTCTTACCCCTGTACAGTACAGGTATTCAAAAAAAAAAATGGCATTGTTACATCACTCATGGAGTGTTCGGCTTCTTTGCTTTTTTTCAATTAGGGGTCTTTTTTTTATAAATGATTTCTCCCGTGATTCACAGACCCATGATTCATATACTTTTTCAATAGAATCGACTATTATGTGTGAATCTTGGGTAACAGTCGGCAGAGTCTTTAGTGAAAACATTTATAAATACACCCCTTGTCTAGTCTGTTTATTTGTAATTTTTTACTTCTCAATCCTTTTATTTGATTTTCGACAAATAGATACCAAAGAAATACAGGGCCAACAAAACATCACAAATATAACCATAAATGAGAGAGGAATAAAAATAAAAATAAGGAAAAGAGACATTTTACATCTGTACCTTTTACATCTATCTTACTTCCTACACCTTCCCCTATCTACTATATTTATTATACTTCATATATCTCATCATAATAGTTAATTTTAATAACCACCTTTGCCCTCCTCTCACTCCTATTCCCTCAATTCACACACCTTAAACTCTTCAACAACACCCAATGGAGCAGTTAATCCCCCTCCCCTCATGGCCCCACATCTTGTCCCCAATCTGGAGGGGGGGGGTTTCCTACCCCTATCTTGTTACCCCTCTCTTAGCTTCTAATTGTCCTATTTAACACCCACCCCCTCCCCCAAACATAAAACATAACAAAAAAAAAGGAAGAAGAACCCTGTGTCCCCTCTCTCCCCACTCCCCCTCCCATGTCCCAATCCAATAGCATTCATTCAGTTTACATCTATAAGTGTCTTCCCTCCTCTGAATATTTAAATAGGTTTCACTCCCCCCAGGTCTCCAATTAAACCCCCCGTTTCTGCCTAGAGGTTCAAACTAAGTTCTCCATCTTATTCAAATCTTCCACTCGCTTGAGCCACATCGCTACTGAAGGGGGCTGCATCTGCTTCCACATAGCTGGGATCAGGCATGGACTACAGGGAGTTTCCCGGTGGGCCGATGGCTCAGTGGACCGGTTTCAGTGACAGCCTGTCAAAGTAATGGCTGTGCAGCTCGCCCTCCACTTCATCCAGTGATGTGAGAAGGATGAGAAAAATACAGAGGAGAATAAGTGAAATAATAAAAGAGGTGAGTGAGGACTCCTTATGTTATGCTACTTATGTTTTTTTGCACAATTGCGTATCGTTTTGAATACTGTTTTTGTGCTTGTTTGCAAACTTAAAGTAGGCTGGTCTGTATGAAGTCCAGGGCCAAATTTTGGCCTCAGTCCAGCCCTGGCTGGGATACACGCTCGAAAGCTTCCAATGCTGTTTATTTGTCATTTGATTCCATAAATAATGTTTACACATGTGATTTATTACGAACAGGATACATGAAAAAGCATTCCTATACACTTAATGACAGGAAAATCTAATGATACATTTTTTAAAAAAACACATTCAACTATCGTTAAGGATTGAAAATAACTTTTATTTATGATTGAATGTATTTGTGAAACGTCTGAGAATTGAAAACTGGCCACTAGATGGCACCGTGCTTGCAACATTTACTACAATGCCATAAGTGTAACGCTTATGTTACAAGTAAGACAGTGAGATCAAGTCCCTCCCTCAATAATAGCATTGGCTTTCTCCAACTATGTTAATAGCTAAAAGTGTATGCTAATACTGTTTAAAAGCAGTAAAATTACAGTGCAGGGAATGACATTCTAACCTGGTTAGTGGATTTTTCTTAATAAATATGCTTATATAAAATGTCTCTCTGTCATGCCCCCTGTTCTCTATCTCCTACATGAAGTGCAGTATAACTCTAAATTCTGTATAGAACATATATGCATGTGCAATTGAAGACAAGCAGTGGCTGGGTAACAGGGGAAATGTTTCATGCAAATATATCCATGTTTAAATAATTGTAATACACTTGTATTAGGTGATCTACAGACTGTGGTCGTGAATAGGAATATGATTTCTGAACAATAAGTGTTTTGAGTAATTTTGTTCCAAAATATCCAATGTATAAAAGTTTAGTGATTGGTTCACATACATAGAAAACACTGGGATCCATGGAGTTTGAGAGCTTCTGGCTGATTTTCTGTTCTTCCTTGGTGTTACAGCAAACAAAAGCAGAGATAGCTTAGCTTAGTGCCATGAAAAGCAGTAATGAGAACACTATTTTCTGAAAATGTGCATCTGATTGTTCATTTACATACAATCAGAGAAGAGCTCATTATGTAGGTATGCCTAGGGTAGCATGATATTCAAAGCAAAACGTAACTGCACCTGAGCATCATAATTTTACAATACTATCAAATTCCTTTTTTTTTTTGTATTTTAGGTGAGAATGCAGTCCTAACTCTAAATTTTGAGAGCCTCCGCATAGGAAGTAAATGCATTTTAATGAATAGGCAGTGGGCAGGTGAACCTGGAGGGAGCCCACCCTTCCGTAATAGCACAGGGGCGCACTGAACATCCAGCATATAGCACAATGGCAGTAAAGGTATCCAGTGTGTCCTTTCTCTAACAGTACAAACAAATGTGTTATTGATAAAGTAGATGTGCTGATAGAATCTTTATAGCCTTGTGCATTATGAGTGTTCATGGATTTGTCTACATCATGTATGATTATCTTTTGCAGAGTTATACATATATATGCTTACACATTGATGTATGCTCCCTGTTTTTTAGCCTGGAGTAGACCCCTCCTCCTCTCTCAAAAACGTGTACTAAAGAGATACACAACTATGGTTAACTATATATTGTGAACAGAAATAGATTAGGTGAGTTTTGTAATATTAATATTTTTGTTTTTGGGTCCATGGTTGCATATTTTCTTACCTTGTCCAAATGCATATGTTCCCCCCATTAGTCATCCATCCATGTTCTTCTTGGTAATCTCCCCACTTTTCTTTGTCTTCCTTCCCTCCACCCCACCCCATCCCCTTTTTGGGGGGCATTTACCTTCTCCTTCCCTTTAGGTAATTTCTGCTTGATTTAGGGGTGTTGTTGTTAGCTGAGTATTTGATAGCTTGTTTGATTTCTAGGTCAGTGATTGGGAAATTAAGTTGTTCACGCTGATCAGGGTGAGCTTGGGCAATTTGGCTTGGGCTATTTATTGTTAAAGTAGAAGAGGTTGGGCCTCTTGGGCCGTGTAAATATTGGTATAAAAGCATTCATAGGCCTCAATTTTAGACTGTGGGCAGGCGGTGCTGGAGAGGATGTATGGGTCATTGATTTTTAAGATATGGCGTTTTGAGTCATAAGGTCTAGTAAGTTTAGCAAGGAGTGGACCAATTTTGCTGCCCCATATATAGAATGTACAGAAGCTTTTGTTTTGTGTGAGAAGTTACAAAGGTGTTCAAGAACATCACTGCTTCCTGACATTGTTTCGTTGAGGCTGGCGTGTTTTCAAATAAATGCCTCATCCTCTAGACAGGAATATTGGTGAGTGGTTTCTTTTTTTCTAGCAATGATGTAAGATATAATATGGCTTCTGTAACGGTCACCACCGTTTACGATCTTCCATCGACCCAAGACAGCTTATCCGACAGCCCGACGATCCATTCAATTCCTCAGAATTAAGACGAGACAAGCTCTGTTCTCTCTGGTTTCAAATGCATGAATGAACTCTTTAATGGTTAGCTCTCTTATATACAGTACAGCCATGTTACAGTTATCAAAGGAACAAAGAAACTCTCCACCCCCCTCATCACACAGTGGGGCTTCATACACATCCTTTTAGATAATGACATTCAGGTGAGTTAATTATCCCCCAGACGTCCCGACTCTGCCAATAAGTGATTCACCTGCAGAATAAACATTTCTATGTCAGACGTTTTGTCTCTGACAATAAGCTATTTACACCTGATCATCAATAGGCTTTAAACAGTGTTATTAGCATCTCACAATGGAATTTCTAGGAACAGACGCAATTAGCACCTCAAAAGCATGTGTCCCCACATTGAATGAAACATTGACCTTTACAGCTTGTAATATGTCCAGATCTCTTGTAAAACATGAATTATCATTTATCAGTCACCCTATGCCCAAAAGGCCCAAGAGTCCTTAGTGACGCTGGCACAGGAGTATTCCCCATCCCTCAAAAGTCTCTGGGCCTCACGGGTCATACCGTTACATCTCTCCCCTTTTGGTGGGATACTGACATAGGAGGGAGCCCCAAATAAATTGCTCCAAACAGAGCATTACTCACCCCGCCAACCTCTGCCTCTCTCAGAGAACATGCCTGCCGCTGGGGAGAGGCCTGGACTGGCCCTTCTCCCTGGAGAAGACAGGGTGACTGGGCTCAGTCCATCATGCTGTTGGGGATCTGGGCCAACTGCCCCCCATCCCTGGGGTATAGCAGTGGAGACTGAAGTCCCATCCATTGGTGGTAGGTGAAAATTCCCCGGTGCTTGCAAAGCAAAGCCGACATCCTCCTGTCTCAGTGCCGCACCATTTTCTGGGGTTGTGTCAGTGAAGATCGAAGTCCCATCCACTACCACAGGAACCCCCTCTTCTGTTAGTTGAGAGCAGAGGCTTGTGGCACTCTGCTCTGTTGCCAGCCTTTCTGCTGGGTTGCTGTGAGTGGAGACCACAGTCCAATCCACTACCACAGGGATCACCTCTTCTGTTAGTTGGGAGCAGAGGCCCGTGACACTCTGCTCTGTAGCCAGCTCTTCCGCTGGGTTGCTGTGAGGGGAGACCACAGTCCCATCCCCGATGTCAGCTCAAGCTGCAGCGGTGTGCAGTGGTCATAAGCATCCTGCCCCGCTGCCAGTGATTCAGTTGGGAGTAAAAGCTTTACCACCTCAGCTTGTTGCTGGAGAGAGGGGCCAACCGCCCCGGCTCCCTGGAACTCCACACCATTCACTTCTGCTTCAGAGTCTAGCAGCTGTCTGTAGGTGATCTCCAGCTCCCATTCCTGAATGGCCAGAAATTCCAAATCTTCCTGTAACCAGTGCCCTTCCGAGACATTCAATTTTTCCTCTCTGTGCTCCATCATGTCCTCTAAGCGCCACTCCCAATCATCCCCAAAGTCAGGATCACTGGACATCCTCCAATACAACAACCCCAGTCCATCATAGTCATAGCCTTCTGTCGGGCTGTCATCCACTGACCACGGGCACTCTTGGGCTATATACCACCGAAGGGCTCTGTAGCTCTCGTCCAGCCGCATCTCTGCCCGGATCAGCCTGCCTAACTCTGCTGTCCACTCCTGCTTTGGTTGTTCCCCCAACAACGGCATTTGTGCGTCATACTGCGGTCAGTACCTTACATGGATGGAGGGCAGGACCTTTCCTTGGTGTTGCTGCTCCAAAGCTAGTGCTTCCTTCCAGAGTTTGCAACAAATCACATCCGAGCATCCCAGCAGGGCCTCCTCTGATACTGGTCCTCTGTGCTGTATTCACATCTCTTGTAACCTCCTTTTGAATTCCTCTTCCATGGAGACTGGTATCTGCACCTCTCTTCTCTCTTCAGTTGGTGCTGCTGTGACTTCTGCTGCTGCAGCACCTCTTTGATGTAGCCAAGTGGCATCCACAGCCGCTATAACCAGGTCTATCTTCCTCGGGTGTCCTGTCTGTTACGCTGGGCCTTTTAGCTCTATCCATTTCGACAAGTTCTGCAATAATATCCCTTTTCTTACGGTTGCTGGCCAGTCTGTCCCGGCTCTCCAGTAAGTCCATGAGGGAAAAGAGCTTCAGCCGTTCATACAGCGTCTCCACTGTCCTGTGGCCTTGTAGCGGTTCTTCTACCGATGGAACCACCACTGTAACGGTCACCACCGTTTATGATCTTCCATCAACCCAAGACAGCTTATCCGACAGCCCGACAATCCATGTAGACACGATTCATTCCATTCCCCAGAATTAAGACGAGATAAGCTCCGTTCTCTCTGGTTTCAAATGTATGAATGAACTCTTTAATGGTTAGCTCTCTTATATACAGTACAGCCATGTTGCAGTTATCAAAGGAACAAAGAAACTCTAAACTCCCCTCATCACACAGTGGGGCTTCATAAACATCCTTTTAGATAATGACATTCAGGTGAGTTAATTATCCCCCAGACGTCCTGATTCACCTGCAGAATACACATTACTATGTCAGACGTTCTGTCTCCGACACCTGATCATCAATGGGCTTTAAACAGTGTTATTAGCATCTCACAATGGAATTTCTAGGAGCAGACGCAATTAGCACCTCAAAGCATGTGTCCCCACATTGAATGAAACATTGACCTTTACAGCTTGTAATATGTCCAGTTCTCCTGCAAAACATGAATTATCATTTATCAGTCACCCTATGCCCAAAAGGGGCACAGGGTGACCTCTGGGGGAGGTCTGCCTACTCCCAAAACTCCTGCAGTCAGGGGTGGACTGACCATTCGGGCTCTCGGGCACTGCCGAGGGCCCCATGCCACTCAGGGGCCCCATCAGGGATGCCAGCCTCAGTAAAACCAGGGACAGTATGTAAAAAGCTGTGTTTTTTTTAAATTCCCAAGATTATAGCTGCCCGCTTCTCCAGTACATTTTCAGTGTGTGTATGTGTATTCTGTGTGTATGTATAGTGTGTGTATATTGTGTGTCGGTGTGTGTATACTCTATGTGTGTGTATACTGTGTGGCCCCATAATCTATTACCTGGGGCCCCCATAATCTCCTATTGCCCAGAAGCCCCATAATCTCCTATTGACCTGGGGCCCCATGAGTTGTCAGTCTGCCCCTGGGATTAATGGTTGCGTTGTTGTTTGCTGCCACTAACAGATTGGAATATTCTTTAGACAAGAGGAGTTGGGTAAGGGGGGCAAAGAAGGGCAAGGGGGAGACAGTAGGAGCATAAAGATTATTATTCTTTAGACAAGAGGAGTTGGGTAAGGGGGGCAAAGAAGGGCAAGGGGGAGACAGTAGGAGCATAAAGATTACAAAGGGAACACTTCCAATCTTATCAGTATGTCTCTGCTTTCTTGATCAAAAACTGTGTTGAGGATTTTGAAAGGAAAAGATTTACTTAGTAGTATCAGTACCCCTCTTTTTGTAGTTGTATATGATGTGGCAATTGTTTCTGCTATCCAACTATCTTTACGTGTATTATCATGACCTAGCTTTCTTGCAAAAATACTATGGCAGGTTTCATACGTTTTAGGTGATATAAGATTTTCCTTCTCTTAAGTGGAGTGTTTAAACCTGCTACATTCCAGGATATTATTTTAAGATTATGCTGGTGGAATGATGTGATGTTCCTATTATCATGGGAGTAACGGAGTAGGAGGAGAGCAAGTGAAAGAAGTACCAGGTTGATGGGGATGACTGTCCCAGGAGTCTGCCGTCACCAGTGCAGTAAGCAGGAGTCCATTTGTATGATTCCCATAATTAACTGACCATCATCCATTAGACCTAAGTTCATTAAGAGATAAACATGTAAAAATTAGAACACAGCAACATAAGTACTTCTGAACTAACAACTATTCTCTGTTTTACTTGATGTAAGATTAGCCAGCTGTCCATCTGTTTGAGAAGATTGGCAATAACTTAAAGCAAGGAATATCAGATTATCTATAAATTACCAAATAAATTTTTTTGCAAGTAACATTGCATAAGAAAAAGTAAAGGTGACTCTGAGAAAGCTAGTTCCCTTCTAAACAAGAGTCGCCATTTTTTAGAAAACAAGACAGGTCATCATTGGAAACCCTGTGTGCACTATAACAAACGTTATAGTTCCTCAAGTGGTTGGAAGTGAGGAGTCCAATTGCAAGTGCAAAGTGTATGATTTTGGATCCTCAAATCTGCCATTCCAAAGGATGCATAGCTTGGCTGGGTAGAGAAGGGCAAAGTGGATATTATGCTTAGAGAGGTGTTTACAGATTATTGAATTCAATTTTATTATTCAAGGCAAACTTACCCATCCAATCATGTCTCCGTACTTTATTTTGTTGAGAAATCACTTTGATAAACATACCTCTAGCACAGGGAGGGCCATAGTTTGAGGACCTCTACTCTAGCATTTCTACCCACGGTCACCTTGAGGAAAGGCAGATGATTCATGTAACATTCACTTCCTAGAATCCATCTGCCCTTAGCTCTGGCATGCAGGCAGAAAGGAGTGCTTAGCTCAGAAAGTCCCTCTTCCCCTCCTCCAGATAAAAGAAAAAATTGCCCAGGGAGACTCCTGAGATGTGTTACATCATTTTAGCCCAGGCCAGAAAGCCACTGAAGAAATATAAAAAAGGCAAAAAAAAGTTTAAAGCAAGTAAAGTATTAGTATCTATTTACTAATTTGAGCAGCATACAGATTAAAAATAGTTAATTCTTTTTGAGAGAGTTTAGTTACACTTTAGATACAGCCCTTTTTTTGAGTTCTGTCTCCTTCATTATACCATATGCAGTTATTTTTGTAAAAAATAATACTAGAATGTGAAGCCTACTTTACTGTCTGTTTTATATTTATATTAACAATTAGTCCTTATCTGCCCAGACCCACTAATTAGAGAAAGTAGAGACAGTTCACTGTTTCTTGGACTTTAGCAAATCTTTTAACTTCTATTAACATCCCATGTGCACATTTCCTCTACAGTTAGTTTGCTGAATTTAGCCAAAAATTTCCAGAGGAGAAAAACAAAAAAAGAATTACTAATCACAGTTTAGTGATGTCACACTTAAACTGTTGTTATAGACTAGGGATGAGCCGAACACCCCCCGGTTCGCATTCCAGAAAAATGCGAACGGACCGAAAGTTTGCGTAAACATTCGAACACTGTTAAAGTCTATGGGACGCGAACGTGAGAAATCAAAAGTGTGCAAATACAGTATGCAAGGTATTGTCTTAAAAAGGGTTTAGGGACGTGGGTCCTGCCCCAGGGGACATGTCTATAGTATGCCTGTGAAGTGCCATGTTTTTCCCGTGTTTAGAACAGTCCCTGCACAAAATGACATTTCTAAAGGAATAAAAGTCATTTAAAACTGCTTGCATGTTGGGTCCCAGCAATATAGATGAAAATTATTGAGAAAAACGGCACCCAAATTAAAAAAAGAAAAGGCATGGGGCCCCCAGGCATTATATATACTGTGAACAGCAGTATACTGGCGGTCCCAAGAAAGACAGGGACTGTAGGTTTGTTCTTAAGTTGAATCTGTTTGTAATTTGGAACAGGTACATTTTGTAAGTGTAGCTCCAGGCAAAAAATACATTTTTAAGCTTTTAACATTTGTTTTGCTGTCTGTGTCTCTGTTCAGAAGATTTCATTTCACTTTAGGTCCCAATGACAATTGGATTTTGATATATTTTTTTTTTTTTTTAGGGAAACAAGGATTGGTGATAAAGCATCAGTGGAGACACCTTTTTTCCATATTAACTCTAAGGCCTCGTACACACGATCAAATCTGTCCGCTGGAAACGGTCCGCTGGATCGTTTCAGCAGACAGATTCGATCGTGTGTACGGCCGAGCCGACGGATTTGGCCACCCGACAGATTTCAAAGCATGCTTTGAAATCTATCGGGTGGAAATCCGTCCGCCCGACAGGTCTGCTGGTTAGTACACTTACCAGCAGACATGTCGTCCCGCACCGCCGCCGCACCGCCGCCAAATGGATTCGGCGCATGCGCGGAAGTGTTTTACTTCCTGGTGCGGTGACGTGGCGGCGTCAACGTCACCGTCACGTCACCGACACGTCAGCGCGCTCTCTGCTGGTGGGGATTTTGGTTTGCTCGTGTGTACACGCTAGCAAACCAAAATTCCAGCAGACAGATTTGTTCAAATCTGTCGGACGGACAGATTTGAACAAATCTGTCTGCTCGTGTGTACGAGGCCTTACAGGAGAGAATTTGCCTTCCCAGGGGTAGATTTTCCCTCACTTCCTGGTGTCTCCCTCCGTTTGTAAGTAGGAGTCGTTTGTAAGTCGGATGTTTGAAAGTTAGTAACTTGTATAGCGCTGCAAATGCAAACTTAATCGCCTCAAGGCACTTTTTCCAGCCAGTCTCGGCCTTGTGTCTTCAGAAAAGGTGGGTCTTAAAGCGGATCTCCCACGCCAAATCGAATTTTGGTTTAAGGGGTATTTAAATTGGTACTAGCGCTGCTTTCCTAAACTCACTGTTCTGGTGTCCCACGGCCGCTCCGCTGTGATTCTGTCCCGAATAAATACTTATATTCTTTGTTTCCTCCCGTTGCCATCTTAGCTTTGGGCATTATAAGCCCACAAGCAGGCACTTCCTATTTGCGGTGGATGCTGTCCCAGCATCCACCGCTCGATCTCGCGCATGCGCACCGATTCTTTGCAGTATCTGTCCTGTAATGGTGATTTTTGTAAAGCCCGCCCTCCTGCCTTTGTTTACATCGCGTGTCACTTCCTCGAAATCGCGCGAGATGTAGTCTAACAGGGTAGAATACGATATCAAGGGAGCTATGATACAAGCTCCCAGAAGACACTACGCGGGACAGGAAACTCAAAGAAACCCAACAAAAAACCCGAGAGAGGCAGACCGGAAGCCCATCCAGTTTCATGGTACAGTAAACATTATTTTAATTAAAAATATCGGTTTCAGCATTGTTTATGAGAATTATTATTTATGCAATAATGTTTAATTTTGGGTGGAGATCCGCTTTAAGCTTCTTTCTGAAGGCCAGATGGTTTTTGTAACGGTCACCACCGTTTACGACCTTCCATCCAACCACGACAAGCTTATCCGACACACCAACAACCAGGCAGACATGATCCATTCCATTTCCCAGAATAAACGAGACTGCGCTCCGTTCTCTAGTTTCCAAAATGTATGAATGACTTTATTGGTTTTCTTAGCTTGCTTATATATCCAGTACAGCATAATACAGTTCATCACAGGACAATGCAGTCCCCACCCCCCTATTCACTCCACGGGGGGCTAATTATCTAACCCGTAGCTAGACATCTGGGCACCGCATCATCAATAGAGTTCAATTAACATTTAACATAACACAGACATCTAGTCTAGTGAGAGTGGGTGCAATCAACACCTTTTCAACGGAATGTCTTTCACATGAATAGCCAACACCTTAAAGCGGAGCTCCAGCCGCAATTTTTTTTTTTTAAAGTCGGCAGCTACTAACAGTGTAGCTGCTGACTTTAAATAAGGACACTTACCTTGTCCTACTTGCCCGCGCTGATGGGCCCCCCGATGCCGGTCCCACGACCACGCCGCCATCCACACTATGGGAAACAGGCAGTGAAGCAGTACGGCTTCACTGCCCATTTCCTACTGCGCCTGCGTGAGTCTCACGCTGGCTTGTGAATGGGCGCGCTGCTCTCTGAGAACACACACAGTTCCCAGAAAGCAGCGTGCCCCATTCATTAGGAGAAGGAGAAGAAGAAATCGGACCGCGGTGTAGGTGAGGCAGATTACGGACTTCCGCATAGCAACAGGTATTTCGGGTGAGTATTTTTTCAGGTTTTTTTTTATTTAATTTTTTTAAAGAAGATGGGCAAAAGTGGTTTTCCTGGGTGGAACTCCGCTTTAAGATATTTCAATAGCCTATTATACAAAGGTATGAGTCACTGTCTGGTTGACCTGGTCATGTCATCATGAACTCCTTGTGATATCTCAAGACATCCACTTTGTAATATTCCAGTCCTGCAATATGAATTATTATTAATGTCCCATCTTCTGCAATATATGAATTATGATTTCTTTGTCACCCTATGGCCTTAGTGGACATAAGGTGACCCTAGAAATAGGAATATCTCAGTCTGTCACGGTTCAATCCGTCACATCTCTCCCCTTTCGGTGGGAGACGGACACAGGTGGGAACCCCAAACGGGTTGACTCCGAAGTCCATCAGTAGTTCCAGTCCTCCAATGCTGGTATCCATACTGTACCCCAAATAAATGGCTCCAAACTGAGCATTACTCACCCCGCCAACCTCTGCCTCTCTCAGAGAACACGCCTGCCGCTGGGGAGAAGGCAGGGTGGCTGGGCTCAGTCCATCATGCTGTTGGGGGTCTGGGCCAACTGCCCCCCCCTCCTGGGGTATACCAGTGGAGACTGAAGTCCCATCCACTGGTGCTTGGTGAAAACCCCCCGGTGCTTGGTGAAAACCCCCCGGTGCTTGCAAAGCAAAGCCGACATCCTCCTGTCCCAGTCCTGTACCATTTTCTGGGGTTGTGCCAGTGGAGACTGAAGTCCCATCCACTACCCCAGGAACCCCCTCTTCTGTTAGTGAGGAGCAGAGGCCTGGGGCACTCTGATCTGTTGCCAGCTCTTCCGCTGGGTTGCTGCGAGTGGAGACCACAGTCCCATCCACTACCACAGGGACCCCCTCTTCTGTTAGAGAGGAGCAGAGGCCTGGGGCACTCTGCTCTGTTGCCAGCTCTTCCGCTGGGTTGCTGTGAGTGGAGACCACAGTCCCATCCACTACCACAGGGTCCCCCTCTTCCGTTAGTGAAGAGCAGAGGTCCGTGACCCTCTGTTCTGTTGCCAGTGATTCAGCTGGGGGTAAAAGCTTTACCACCTCAGCTTGTTGTTGGAGAGAGGGGCCAACCGCCCGGCTCTCTGGAACTCCACACCATCCGCTTCGGTTTTAGGGATGGCAATCTCCATTTTTTTCCACTGCCGATTCATCAGCCAGGAGTTCACAGTTGTCATCTGAACTTTCCTCATAGTCCCAGGCATTGGGAGCCCCACCCTTCTGCTGAGCGGAGTCTAGCAGCTGTCTGTAGGCGACCTCCAGCTCCCATTCCCGAATAGCCAGAAATTCCAAATCTTCCTGTGACCAGTGACCTCCCGAGATATTCAATTTCTCCTCTCTGTGCTCAATTATGTCCTCCAAGTGCCACTCCCGATCATCCCCGAAGTCTGGATCACTGGACATCCTCCAATACAATAATCCCAGGCCATCATAGTCATGGCCTTCTGTGGGGCTGTCATCCGCTGACCATGGGCACTCTTGGGCTACATACCACTGGAGGGCTCTGTAGCTTTCATCCAGCTGCATCTCTGCCTGGATAAGCCTGCTTAACTCAGCTGTCCACTCCTGCTTCGGTTGTTTCCCCAACAACAGCATTTGTACGTCATACTGCGGCCAGTACCTTGCATAGATGGAGGGCAGGACCTTTCCTTGGCTTTGCTGCTCCCGAGCTAACGCTTCCTTCCAGAGTTGGCACCGAATCACATCCGACCATCCCAACAGGACCTCCTCTGATTCTGGTCCTTTATGCTGTATCCGCATCTCTTGTAACCTTCTTTGGAATTCCTCTTCCATGGAGACTGGTATCTGCACCTCTCCTCTCTCTTTAGTTGGTGCTACTGTGACTTCAGCTGCTGCAACACTTCTTCGCTGTAGCAAGGTGGCATTCAGAGCCGCAATAACTCGGTCCCTGATCTCCGGTGGAGGGTTAGGACCATAATGTGCCAGTCTTAGGTTAACAGCCCGATCAAAACTTTCTTCCTCGGGTGTCCTGTCCGTTACGGCGGGCCTTTTAGCTCTATCCATTTCGACCAGTTCTGCGATAATGTCCCTTTTCTTACGGTTGCTGGCCGTAAGTCCATGAGGGAAGAGAGCTTCATCCGTTCATACACCGTCTCCATTGTCATGTGTCCCTGTAGCCGTCCTTCTGGTGATCGTATCATCCCACTGCTATGCCACCAAATGTAACGGTCACCACCGTTTACGACCTTCCATCCAACCACGACAAGCTTATCCGACACACCAACAACCAGGCAGACATGATCCATTCCATTTCCCAGAATAAACGAGACTGCGCTCCGTTCTCTAGTTTCCAAAATGTATGAATGACTTTATTGGTTTTCTTAGCTTGCTTATATATCCAGTACAGCATAATACAGTTCATCACAGGACAATGCAGTCCCCACCCCCCTATTCACTCCATGGGGGGCTAATTATCTAACCCATAGCTAGACATCTGGGCACCGCATCATCAATAGAGTTCAATTAACTTTTAACATAACACAGACATCTAGTTGAATAAGTTATCTAGACAGCTTTATCACACAATGGCAGAGTCTAGTGAGAGTGGGTGCAATCAACACCTTGTCAACGGAATGTCTTTCACATGAATAGCCAACACCTTAAGATATTTCAATAGCCTATTATACAAAGGTATGAGTCACTGTCTGGTTGACCTGGTCATGTCATCATGAACTCCTTGTGATATCTCAAGACATCCACTTTGTAATATTCCAGTCCTGCAATATGAATTATTATTAATGTCCCATCTTCTGCAATATATGAATTATGATTTCTTTGTCACCCTATGGCCCTAGTGGACATAAGGTGACCCTAGACATAGGAATATCTCAGTCTGTCACGGTTCATACCGGCACAGTTTTCTTCCATGCAGATGTCTCTGGTAGAGCGTTCCATAGGTGTGGTCCTTGGACTGCGAATCTTCATTCTAATTTTGATTTGTAGCGGGTCTTGGGGATGTGGAGGAGGTTTTGGTTAGTTAATCGAATGGGGGCAGCTCGGGGTGTAGAGCTTTATTTTCTCGCATAGGTATTGTGGAGCGTTTCCTTGTGTGCATTTGTGAGTAAGGCAGAGGGTCTTGAAAGTAACCCGATCCTTCAAGGCCAGCCAATGGAGGGTCCTCAGGGATGGGGTGATCCCTGTTTTTTTTCTGTTACCAGCCTGGCTGCTATGTTCTGGACGACTTGTAAATGTGAAATTTGGTATTTGGGAAGTTACTCTTCGTATTTGGGAAGTTCTTCGCCAGTTACTCTTGATGGGTGCTGGAACAGGCCCTGCTGTGAAATATTATATCAAGAATTGTAATTACATACCCCTGTTAAACAGGGGCAGAAAAATTGGGTCTTAGGCAGTGCTGGTGGTGCCACAACACTGTAACCCCTCACAGATTCTCTAGTTAAGCGCATGAGGGGCAGGGAGAGGTCCGCCTTGTTCTTTGGTGTGGGTCTTTTAAGAACCGTTGCAAACGGACTGCATGGGAGCTGGACATATGTCTGGTAAAGCATGTGGTGCCCAAGCGGCCGGTGTTTTTGCCATGCTTTATACACTTCAGACATATGTTGCAAACAGCAATGGTGCAATCTGCTGCACACGTCTCAAAAAAGGCCCACACCTAATAACTTTAGAAAAAACGCATGTCTCAGTCAGCAGTGAGTCAGCAGCGCCCTGCACATGTGGAGCTCTGCGGTGTGATGCAGTCAGTTGGCTGCCCTTAAGCTGGCCCCTGGAGGGCATCCTGCCTCATTGGAGATGTGCCTCCTCCTCTTCCTCCTCCTTCTCTTTCCTATCACTCCTATCGGGCATCCATGTAGAGTCAGTGACCTCATTATCCCCTCCCTCCTCGCCACTGGAGCAAATCTGGCAGTATGCTGCAGCTGGGGGAACATGACTGCCAGTTTCTTGTCCTTCTTGGGCACCCCCTCTCTCTGGGCTCATGTTACTGCTTTCATCCTCAACCTGGGTACCAACATCAGAGCCTTCAAAACGCTGTGCATCCTCCTGCAGCATGTACCCTTCACTGTGGTCGAACAGTTCAGGGGACTCCTTAGGGCATGATGGTGGGGCTAGGGAAGGAGTGACTTGGATGACATTGAGCTGATGGAAGAGTCCACTTTGGCAGCTGCATTGGCAGACAAAGTACTCTGAGCCTGGGTGAGAGAGGATGAGGATGATGAGGACGACTTGGTCATCCACTCTACAAACTCTTCTGCATGTTGTGGCTCAACATGGCCAGCTGCCAAAAAAAAGGCCAAGTGTGCCCCACGGCCACGTACTGAGGATGCACCGTGTCCATGACCAGCTGTCATGGATATGCAATAGTCTGGCAGCTTACCTGTTTGTCCATCTGTTCATTAGAGGCCTGACCCTGTTCTGGTTCCCTTTTTTATCACTTACTCTTCCTGTATGGCCCCACCCAGGCCATCCCAGGAAGTCTATATTAACTGTTGCACTACAGGTCTGCAGTGCTGTTCAACAGTGTAGTTTGCTAAGTTCCTGTCTGCAGTGTGCTACGATCACCTTCTTGTGTACCGTTTTGGCTTGTCCCTGACTTCTCCTGTTTTGCCTGTGCCCCTGACCAGTTGCCTGTCCCTCGGTTATCCTTGTCTGCCTGTTGCCCTGACCTTGGATTACCCATCACTACCGTTTGTCCTGCTGGCTGCTTCCCCTCTCTCCTTGCGGAGTGTGACCTAGGGGATCTCGGGGTTGCGACCTGGATCCAGTTGCAGCCAAGGCCTTCCTCACCACTAGAGGCTCTGGTGAACACAAAGCTGGGTCTTAGATTCCACGCCCTGGGTGATCTTGGGTTCACACTTCCTCTCTGATCATCTGGCCACGGGTGTCTTGACATCAGCACTGTTGGCTGTAGACACAGAGCCTGCTTGCACCCTTTTAGTGGCCTGTGAGAGTCTGCCTCTCCTTATTGGTCTTCCAGACATACTATACAATTAGATTAGCAAAACAGTACACCAGGAATGGCCTGCAGTCAGGTATAGGCCTGGCTGGACTAGAATGTAGTGGATATATATGTATGAGACTGTATATATATATTTAATGCACTGCAGCTCACTGAGTCATCTGCCTGCCTGCCTGCCTGAAACTGTCTTTGAACACGCACCCCAGGAATAGCCTACAGTCAGGCATAGGCTTGGATAGACTATGGGCCAGATTCTCAAAGCTGTTACGGCAGCGTATCTCCAGATCTCAAATCTACGCCGGCGTATGTTAATGCTGATTCTCAAAGGCACGTACGATACGTTAAAAAAATAGGCTTCTTCCGCTGACGTAACTTGCCTACGCCGGCGTATAATTGTGTGCAATTATGGCCGCTAGGGGCGCTTCCGTCGATTAGCTGCGTTAAATATGCCAATGAGCTAGATACGCCGATAATTTTACGTCGCTTGTGTAAGTGTAAAGTTACCCCTGCTTTATGAGGGGCAACTTTGTGTAGACGAGGCGTAAAATTTTCCGTCGTTTATGTCGTTTGCGTAAATCGTTCGCGAATTAGGGCTTTGCGTAAGTTACGTTCACGTCGAAACCAATTAATATTTGCGGCGTAATTTGGAGCATGCGCACTGGGATACGTCCACGGACGTCCACGCAGTTCAAAAAAAAGCGTAAAAAACGTGGGGTCACGATTCATTTCAATAGAACACGCCCACCTCATCCACATTTGAATTACCTGGGCTTACGCCGGGCCATTTACATTACGCCGCCGCAACTTAGGACGCAAGTGCTTTGAGAATACGGCACTTGCGTCCAAACTTGCAGCAGTGTAGCGTAAATACGATACGCTATGCCCCGCTGCCATTTACGCCAATATACAAGAATCTGGCCCAGAATATATATATATATATATACACAAGCCTGTATATATATTTTATGCACTGCAGCTCACTGAGTCGCCTGCCTGCCTGAATGTGTCTTTGAACATGCACTCCA
Source organism: Rana kukunoris (assembly GCA_029574335.1). NCBI lineage: Eukaryota > Metazoa > Chordata > Amphibia > Anura > Ranidae > Rana > Rana kukunoris. The sequence continues at coordinate 333,752,478 of CM056053.1, read as the reverse complement.
GGAATGGCCTACAGTCAGGTATAGGCTTGGCTGGACTAGAATGCAGTGGATATATATGTAGGAGACTGCATATATATTTTATGCACTGCAGCTCACTGACTCGCCTGCCTGAAAGTGTCTTTGAACATGTACTCCAGGAATGGTCTGCAGTCAGGTATAGGCTTAACTATATATATATATATATATATATATATATATATATATACATACACACAAGCCTGTGTATATATATATATATATATCAGGGGCGGACTGACAAATGATGGGGCCCCCGGGCAATAGAAGATTATGGGGCCCCCAGGCTTACAGATGGCCACCAAGCCAGGTGGCAGTACAGAGGCGGGCAGCTAAAATCTCAGGATTTTCACATCAAAAGCATGTAGGTTTTGGATATATCAGGGACAGATGTAAAAAAACAAACACAGATTTTTACATACTGTCCCTGGTTTTAATGAGCCTGGCAACCCTGATGGGGCCCCCTAGTGGCATGGGGCCCTCAGGCAGTGCCGAGTTCCTCAATGGTCAATGGTCAGTCCTCCCCTGATATATGTATATATATATATATATATATATATATATATATATATAAAATGCACTGCATCTAGCTGAATCAACTGCCTGCCTCAAGTATATTAGAAACAGTACACCAGGAACGGTCTGCAGTGAGATCAAGCTAAACTGTATACAGTGTATATTTATATATACAAAGCCTGAATGTATATATACTACCATACACTGCAGCTAACTGAATCGCCTGCCTGCTCAAACTAAATGAAATGACTCTCTCTCTCTCTCGATGCCAGCAACACACTACACATAGTTTTATAGTGTGGGATGTGGACTTAACCCCCTGAGCCATAATTGGCCAAAGGCACCCTGCTTTGGCCAATAATGTCTCTCTTCGCTGACGGGACAGTAATTGGCCGAAGCATGTGGGTCATAGTGCATGCTTGGCTAATCATCAGCCAGCAATGCACTGCGATGACACAGTGCATTATGGGCAGTGATGCGCCACTCAAACTTGTCACGAACAGCCCATAATGTTCGATCTTCGTCAAGGCGATGTTCAAGTCGAACTCATGTTCGACACGAACATCGGGCTCATCCCTATTATAGACATTGACCCATAATTTCCATTATGGCAAATACATCGCTGAATCACAATCCTGTATCCTTATAGCCAGGACTCATTGCCTGGCTACTAGATGTGTTAATAGCAGCGAATACTGCATTTGGGAAGTTTTTAATAGAGCAGATTAACCACAACTATACTTCCTCTTTTGCATTTTAATGGGGTTTTCCAACTTCCTAAAACAAAAATGAAAAACTTATATGAATAAGTAATTTTTAGTGATAGGCATTCATCCTCCTACCACTAATAAACAGCTAAATGGGATATGCCCATGTGGCTCTACAGCAAGGATCCCAAAACTCTTCAGCAAAACAACTACTTCATTAAGTTTCAGATCTTCATCAATCCCCAAATATTTATTATTTGATTTTAATAAATACTATTTTAAATATCACCTCTTCCTCTGCCATTTCGGTAGATACAATGTTACATTATTCATAAATCTTACCACTGTGGGTGTACCATTTGAGCTTTGAGATTGATGTGAGTGCAAATACTGGCTTTCCAACAAAGTTTGAGGTGGGTATACTCACTGGCTCTTCAACAGAGTTTGAGGTGAGTGTAATCACTGGTTCTCCAATAGAGTTTGAGGTGAGTGTAATCACTGGCTCTCCAACAGAGTTTGAGGTGAGTGTAATCACTGGTTCTCCAATAGAGTTTGAGGTGAGTGTAATCACTGGCTCTCCAACAGAGGTGTACGTTTAATAAACCGTGATAAGCCGAGATCATGATGATCACGGCTTATCACAGAGCATTGCCGGTTTAATAAACTGTGATAAGGAGCAGAGAACACATTCTCCACTTCACATCACAGCACATGGATGTTTTGTCACAAACGACCAGTTTAATAAACCGTGATCTGAAGATTTCACAGCTCTTCCACTGAAATATCTCCCTTTCAGATTCACCAGCTCAGAGGTGGAGAATCTGGGAGAGAAGCTGGTGTGATAAGAGGAAGAAGGCTTATTTCTTCCTAATATCAACACCAGTGGGTTAAAAATTAATATTAACAACAATATACACGTGTGTATATAGATACTGTGTGTGTTATATATATATATACATACACACACACACACACATATATATACCGTATTTATCGGCGTATACCGCATACTTTTTTGCCCTTAAAATCAGGGCAAAATCGTGGGTGCACGATATACGCCGATACTCGCTTCCGGCGCTGTGTTTGAATGCTGTCGCCGCCGACGACATATACCGAGCGCAGTACACTCGGGTACCATCGGCCAGGCCATGCTTCCCTCGCGGTTATGCGAGAGGAGCCGAGCGTGCCCTAGTGTACTGCGCTCGGTATATGTCGGCGGCGGCGGCAGTGTTCAAACACAGCGTGGGAAGCAGGGATCGGCTCAGAGACAGCGCGGGAGCAGCGGGGAGGACACCATGAAGGCCACAGGCGGACGCCGGACCGGACAAGGCTGCCGATGGACGCCGGGCAAGACACCAAAACTGTAAGTAATAAAAAGAAAATCAGGAATTTCATGTCCAGAGTAGGGGTGCGGGGCTATACTCGGGGTGCACAATAGCCCGATAAATACGGTATATATGTATGTATACACACATACATATATATACAGTGCAGAAAATAAGTATTTGAACACCCTGCTATTTTGCAAGTTCTCCCACTTGGAAATCATGGAGGGGTCTGAAATTGTCATCGTAGGTGCATGTCCACTGTGAGAGACATAATCAAAAAAAAAAATTCCAGAAATCACAATTTATGAATTTTTAACTATTTATTTGTATGATACAGCTGCAAAGAAGTATTTGAACACCTGTCTATCAGCTAGAATTCTGACCCTCAAAGACCTGTTAGTCTGCCTTTAAAATGTCCACCTCCACTCCATTTATTATCCTAAATTAGATGCACCTGTTTGAGGTCATTAGCTGCATAAAGACACCTGTCCACCCCATACAATCAGTAAGAATCCAACTACTAACATGGCCAAGACCAAAGAGCTGTCCAAAGACACTAGAGACAAAATTGTACACCTCCACAAGGCTGGAAAGGGCTACGGGGAAATTGCCAAGCAGCTTGGTGAAAAAAGGTCCACTGTTGGAGCAATCATTAGAAAATGGAAGAAGCTAAACATGACTGTCAATCTCCCTCGGACTGGGGCTCAATGCAAAATCTCACCTCGTGGGGTCTCAATGATCCTAAGAAAAGTGAGACATCAGCCCAGGACTACACGGGAGGAGCTGGTCAATGACCTGAAAAGAGCTGGGACCACCGTTTGCAAGGTTACTGTTGGTAATACACTAAGACGTCATGGTTTGAAATCATGCATGGCACGGAAGGTTCCCCTGCTTAAACCAGCACATGTCAAGGCCCGTCTTAAGTTTGCCAATGACCATTTGGATGATCCAGAGGAGTCATGGGAGAAAGTCATGTGGTCAGATGAGACCAAAATATAACTTTTTGGTCATAATTCCACTAATCGTGTTTGGAGGAAGAAGAATGATGAGTACCATCCCAAGAACACCATCCCTACTGTGAAGCATGGGGGTGGTAGCATCATGCTTTGGGGGTGTTTTTCTGCACATGGGACAGGGCGACTGCACTGTATTAAGGAGAGGATGACCGGGGCCATGTATTGCGAGATTTTGGGCAACAACCTCCTTCCCTCAGTTAGAGCTTTGAAGATGGGTCGAGGCTGGGTCTTCCAACATGACAATGACCCGAAGCACACAGCCAGGATAACCAAGGAGTGGCTCTGTAAGAAGCATATCAAGGTTCTGGCGTGGCCTAGCCAGTCTCCAGACCTAAACCCAATAGAGAATCTTTGGAGGGAGCTCAAACTCCGTGTTTCTCAGCGACAGCCCAGAAACCTGACTGATCTAGAGAAGATCTGTGTGGAGGAGTGGGCCAAAATCCCTCCTCCAGTGTGTGCAAACCTGGTGAAAAACTACAAGAAACGTTTGACCTTTGTAATTGCAAACAAAGGCTACTGTACCAAATATTAACATTGATTTTAAATAGTTAAAAAAATCATACATTGTGATTTCTGGAATTTTTTTTTTTGATTATGTCTCTCACAGTGGACATGCACCTACGATGACAATTTCAGACCCCTCCATGATTTCCAAGTGGGAGAACTTGCAAAATAGCAGGGTGTTCAAATACTTATTTTCTGCACTGTATATATATATATATATATATATATATATATATATATAAAAAAATAAAATGTAGCGCTAAAAAGAAACACTCAAAAAGTGAAAGGGAAGGAGTGTGTCTCTATCCCACAAACTAAATGGTGATATATGTTATATAATAAAACATAAACATATAGTGGTAAATTGTGATAAATGCACATCAAACAGGAACAGTGTAAGGGGGAAAATAAGGCCCCTTGAGGGCTAAAAAAAGTTCCAGGTAAGTCCAGGTAGTACTGACACTACAGTGAAAGTCCAGTGCGGGTAGTCACGATGGAAGCTGGCAATCCAATGGAAGGAAACAGAGGATCAAACATACATTCCAAAGTTGTCAGAAGAAATGAACACTCTTACCAGATACGGTGGACATACAGACCATTGGTAGTATGTCAAATAGGCAAAGAATGGATCCTCAGTCATGTGTAATTCATGTAAGGCTCATCAGATGGTATCTCCAGAAATCTCCAAACTTCTTAAGTCCCTCTATCTCCCCCGCCGACAGTCCTTAGCCCTGGATCAGATGGCCTACAAAGGCTGCAATGAGTAGTGAAGAATCTCTGGTGGGCAGCAGCTGTTGAGCAGGGAGGAGAGCAGTAGTTGGACTCCAGCCTTGTCTCTCTTCCATATATATATGTATGTATCTATACACACATATATACAGTATTTATATATATGTAGTTTTATATTTATATATATATATATATATATATATATATATATATATATATATATATACACATATATGTTATCACATATCTGAAAACATTAATTACATGTTCTTTTAAACTTTAGTTTCACTTTTTGAACTCAACTGCACCATAATCTCACAATATCTCACGAGATTAGGCAGTCCACCCACTTTTACACAGATCTCGGCTGTTTTCAGGGAAAAAACGTCACCTCTGTTCACCATCTGAGAACTGAAGTTCTCAGTTTATTAAACCGGCTGCAGAGGAGATAATTTTCCTCCTGAGAACTGCCGTGAACTGCTGTGAACTGAACAGAGAAAAAACTTCACAGTTTAATAAACGGACACCAGAGTTTGAGGTGAGTGTAATCACTGGTTCTCCAATAGAGTTTGAGGTGAGTGTAATCACTGGTTCTCCAACAGAGTTTTTTAGTGAGTGTAATCACTGGTTCTCCAATAGAGTTTGAGGTGAGTGTAATCACTGGCTCTCCAACAGAGTTTGAGGTGAGTGTAATCACTGGTTCTCCAATAGAGTTTGAGGTGAGTGTAATCACTGGTTCTCCAATAGAGTTTGAGGTGAGTGTAATCACTGGTTCTCCAACAGAGTTTGAGATGAGTGTTATCACTGGTTCTCCAATAGAGTTTGAGGTGAGTGTAATCACTGGTTCTCCAATAGAGTTTGAGGTGAGTGTAATCACTGGTTCTCCAATAGAGTTTGAGGTGAGTGTAATCACTGGCTCTCCAACAGAGTTTGAGATGAGTGTTATCACTGGCTCTCCAATAGAGTTTGAGGTGAGTGTAATCACTGGCTTTCAAACAAAGTTTGAGGTGAGTGTTATCACTGGCTCTCCAATAGAGTTTGTGGTGGATGTAATCACAGGCTCTTATGCCCTGTACACACGACTGGTTTTCCTGTGGGAATAAACTCTGGCGGTATTATCAACGGAGTTCTGATGGAATTCTGCTCAAGCTGTCTTGCATACACATGGTCACACCAAATTCCGATCATCAAGAATGCGGTGACATACAGCACTATGATGAGCCGAGAAAAATGAAGTTCAATGCTTCCGAGCATGCATCAAAAGAGTAGTGCAGCGCAAATATTATACTAAACATGTAAACTAAACAATAGTGAAGTGAAATAAAGGCATAGGTTAAACTTTACATTTGCAAAAATGTGAAAAATAATGTCCTTGGAGAAAAGCAAGAAAGCTATTTCAAGATGCAAATCCCAAGAATCCACATGGAGTGAGAATGAAAAAGTGACACCAAACGAATCCTCCACCGTGTGATAGATGGCCTCTCACCTTAAATATTCGACCTATAATAGGTAACAAAGCATGTCAGCAGTATCCAAAGACAGAAGACATACGGGAGCCATCCATAGGAGTATAGTAGGCAATAGCAACCACTGGGATCCAGGCTCAAACGTTCTCCGTTATACCAGCAAGGGAAGACAAGAGACAGGGATCTAATGCTCTCTGGTATGACCATTTAATAAGGCATAAAATCAATAGTAAACACACTCACATTTACAAGCACTCTCCGCTGAGTGTCAGCATACAGGCATAGCGATCTGCGGCGATCATGGGTGACGTCCTGCGTGACTCCTCCCTCCGTACGCGTTACGTCCTGTGGGGAGCGGGACTTCTTCAGTGCGGGATTGGAAGTACACACTGGACGTCCCCATACGCTAGTATAAATATGTATCCACGGAAACCCGCCGGCCAATCACATCGTAAGATGCATGCAACCAATCGGAAAGCAAATACATCATGGAGAACACTTCCCCCAGCGGTGATTGCACGGGCCATCGGATACACAATCAAAACAGGAAGAACAGAGACTTAACTCAATACTATGAGCAAGTTTACAAGTAACATGGAAACACCCGGCATAAAAAGGAAAGCGAAAAATGCCAGGCGTAGGGTGCCATATTTACATTACTCTGACTTCCTGAACATATATGTAATTAAAATGAATTCCTATACTATGCACAACATTATGTCTGCAAAGATGAAGTATATATTAATACATATAAAAATATAAAAAAGGACGCCATCCACAATCGCCACAAATAGCACTGCTAAAATATACAAATAATACATACCATCAGACATAGGTTAAAAATACAATAGATAAATATAAAATATATAAACATGTTATAAAAACCCATTTAATATTACCTTATAAAAATGTATAAAACTAGACAAAATATATAAAAATATATTAAAAATAAAAATATTAATATTATAAAATAAAATATTCCAATTCATCTATCCGAAATGAAACAATTCAGATCGAATTCAACATTCAAGCCAGCCGGGGAGACTACTTTTAATTCAAAAATCCAAAAGGATTCCCGACGGTTGAGTTGACGTATATAGTGCCCACCCCTCCAATGTTTAGACACCCGCTCTATACCCCAAAATGTTAAACCCTTTGGGTTACGTTGATGGTGATTCCTGAAATGATTCCTGAAATGGCGAGAGACACTGTGCGTTTTTACAAGATAAGAAACGCCAAAAAAATTTGCGTGACCTTAATGATTTTGGGATCCAACATGCCTTTAAGTGGCAATCTCTAATCACTACACAATCTGACCGCTCCCAACCAGGGTCTATGGACACCACTGAACCAGCATCAGAGGAGTCCACTTTGGTCGCACAGGCCCCCCAAATTTCTTGGGCAAGGGTGGTTGAATCCCACCCTAAGCCCTCCAGATCTAACACCCCCATTAGAGAACAAGGTCCGGTTAAAGGTAAGGGAAAGGGGAAAGCTAAAAGCAGGGATGGTTACACCCAATCTGCTAATAACCACCCTTATTCACAACCACCCACTCAATATGATAACCCTCAGTGGAGAACTGTACCTACTAGGGGGAATGGACACCAAAGGGGTAGAGGGGGATAACCTGTGAGGGCCCCCCCGTTGCCCACATATAATCATTACTCTCCTTTACAGGAGTACTGGGAAGGGTCATCACCTAATCCGCAACATTTTTTAGGTCAGGAGAGGACCCCCTGGAGGGGTCCTCCACCTCATACCCCAATGTGGGGGGGAGATTGGAGGGAATCGCAGATCCCCCTGGGACCAATCGGAAACAGACAAACAAGCTTAAAAAGGAAAAACCGAGAGGAAACAGGGGGGGGGGGGCGACGAGTCCAAAGGCCAAAACCATATTAGGCACAGGCATTTTTAATTTAAGTGGCATTCCTCTTTCAGAGGATGAAATTCGTGTTTTAGACAGGGGCCTGAAATTTGCCCCTATTAGGAATTTGAACAAATTTCAAACATATGTCAATGTTCATAAATATGTTCGAAGTTTGAACATGAAAAAGTATTTTCTTTCCAATCCTATACAGAGAAATATCTTTACATCTGTATCTCAGCATTCCAACCTCAGGAATAAATCTGTATTTAATCCACAGCTTAAGGATAACAGACATCTTAAGGTTTTTAAAAATATGGGCCCAGATTCACAGAGCGATTACGCCTGTCTAACTGGTGTTAGACAGGAGTAATTTCAAATTTCGCGCACCGTATCACTAGTTTGAATCCTCAAACCATGATACGGCGGCTTCGGGCTTCGATCCGAGAGGCTTACGTCTTCGTAAGCCTTCGGATCTACGCTGCGATATTTTTGCGGCCGCTGGGAGGAGTCCGCGTCGTTTTCAGGCGATTCAGTTCGCATGTGCCGCGCTATACAAGTTTTCATTCATTCATTCATTCAGGATATACAAATGACTTTTTACGGCGATCCACGAAGATACGAGTGGTCTTCGCAATCGCTTACGTCATTTTTTTGCTACGTACTGTTAGACCAGCTATTTGCTGGTCTAACGGTGCATAGCCCATGTTAAGTATGGCCGTCGTTCCCGCGTCAAATTTAATTTTTTTTTTTTTTTTTTTTACGTAACTCGTTCGGGAATAGGAATGTCCGTAAACGACGTTACTCAAACAACGAATGACGTAACGACGTGATTTCGCGCAATGCACGGCGGGAAATTTCTGAACGGAGCATGCGCAGTTCGATCGCCGCGGGAACGCGCCTATTTTAAATGCTTCACGCCCCCTACTCGCGTAGATGGCTTGCGCCGGGAGAAATACACTACGCCGCCATAGTTTACTGGACAAAATCTACCGGGATTCCACGTAGAGCCAGGTGAAATACGGCGGCGTAGAGTATTTCTGATACTCTACGCGAATCTAATTGTATGTGAATCTGGGCCATGGTGTGTAAAGATTTAGAGGAGTTACGAATAAAAAAGGTTTGTGATTCCCAACACATCAAACGAGGAATTAAATCATTGGAACAAAGAAATTATATAGTCATCCGCCCCGCAGATAAGGGGGGTGGGCTAGTTGTGCTCAGTAAGGCCTATTATCAAGAAGAGATGACTAGACTTCTAAGTGATAGTAACACCTACTTACGTTTGAGGGGTGACCCAATGGTACATTTTAAAAATGAATTGCACTCCCTGATAGAAGGAGGCAAAAAGGGGGGAATTTTGAATAAGAAAGAGGCTTCATACCTTGACCCCTATCATTGTCGCACACCCATCATATACTTTTTGCCTAAGTTGCATAAGGATTCTGAGCGACCCCCGGGTCGCCCCATAGTCAATGGTATTGACTCTGTCACCTCCAGGCTGGGTCAATACCTTGATTTTTTCCTTCAACCTCTAGTCATTAAAATGAAAGCTTACTTACGGGATACTAAGCAAATTATTCAGATTATAGACACTTTACCATGTACATCTAATACCATTTTGATCACTGCAGATGTAGGATCCCTATACACTATTATCAGTCATGAGGCCGCTTTGGCTTCGGTTGTATGGGCATTAACTAACACTGATCTGAATAGCCAACATACTCAGTTCCTTCTAGACAGTCTTAATTTCTGTCTCCTCAAAAATTATTTCTGGTACGATAAGGAATTTTACCTACAACAACGCGGGGTTGCGATGGGCGCTCGTTTTGCTCCCAGTGTGGCCAATCTATTCATGGCCCACTGGGAGGAGGAGACAGTCTTTCGTGATCGACCACCGCAGCTTGTGTGTTACAAAAGGTATATAGATGACTTGATTATGATATGGGAAGGTTACATGGTTAGTCTACAACTCTTTATGGATAAACTGAATTCCAATGATCATAATATTGTTCTTACCTGGACAGTGGCTTGTGATCAGATTTCTTTTCTAGATTTGGAAATTTTTAAGAGGGATAATAAGTTGCATACTAGGAATCACTTCAAGATCACAGATCGAAACGGCTTTATACCTCTCACCAGCTGCCACCACCGACTCTGGTTATGCAACATCCCAAGAGGATAGTTTGTTAGATTACGCAGAAACTGCACATTGGAGGCAGATTTCCTTTCACAGTCTAAAATATTGGCTACTAGATTCATTCAGAAAGGATACCCAGTGTCCTCTATTAATTTTGAAATCGAAAAAGTGAGGAACATGGATAGGAATATTATTGTTGCAGACAAACCATTGGATTCGGTGCCCCTTAATACTAATAGCGGCTATAAAATGCTTTTGGATTTCAATATCCAACACAAAAAATTTGAGAAAATAGTAGCCAAAAATTGGCCTATTTTAAAAGGTGACTCTGTGTTGGGTCCTGTTATTCCTGACCGTCCATTTATAGAAAAGCCCCAGCTCTAAGGGACAGTATTGCCCCTGGAGTTATAGACCCACCAATTATTGCTCAACCCAAGATGTTTGACTTCCTGTCTGGCTTTTACGCATGTGGGAGATATGCGACTTGTAAACATGCTAAAAATAATGTTAAGAAGCGCAAAACATTCACTTCCTCTGTTACACATGCTAACTACCCCATTAAACAACTTATCACTTGCACCACTGTGGGTGTAGTATATATGTTGGAATGTGAGTGCGGTCTCCAGTACGTGGGTCGCACATCACGTGCGCTTCATGTGCGGGTAGGAGAACACAGTTGCATCAGAAGAGGGGTAAAAACGCACAGTGTCTCTCGCCATTTCAGGAATCACCATAAACGTAACCCAAAGGGTTTAAAATTTTGGGGTATAGAGCGGGTGTCTAAACATTGGAGGGGTGGGCACTATATACGTCAACTCAGCCGTCGGGAATCCTTTTGGATTTTTGAATTAAAAGTAGTCTCCCCGGCTGGCTTGAATGTTGAATTCGATCTGAATTGTTTCATTTCGGATAGATGAATTGGAATATTTTATTTTATAATATTAATATTTTTATTTTTAACCACTAGCCGACCAGCCGCCGTGGTTCTACGGCGGCAGGTCGGCTCTCCTGGGCGAGAGCCCGTAGCTCTACGTCGGAACATTCGCGGCCACTAGGGGGCGCGTGCGCGCCCCCCGCTCGCCCCCAAGTCCCGCGCGCGTGCCCGGCGGGCGCGATTGCCGCCGGCCACGCGCGCTCGTTCGTTACAGAGCGGGGAACGGGAGGTATGTGTGTAAACACATTCCTCTCGTTCCTGTCAGCGGGGAAAACGCTGATCCTCCATTCATACAATGTATGAACGGAAGATCAGTGATTCCCCCTAGTGAGTCCAACCCCCATACAGTTAGAACACAAATAGGAACACACTTAACCCCTTCCCTGCCCCCTAGTGTTAACCCCTTCACTGCCAATGGCATTTTTATAGTAATCCAATGCATTTTTATAGCAAACAAATGCTGATCGCCGCCATTACTAGTAAAAAAAAAATATTAATAAAAATACCATAAAACTACCCCCTTTTTTGTAAACGCTATAAATTTTGCGCAAACCAATCAATAAACGCTAATTGCGATTTTTTTTTTACGAAAAATATGTAGAAGAATACGTATCGGCCTAAACTGAGGGAAAAAAATGTTTTTTTATATCTTTTTGGGGGATATTTATTATAGCAAAATGTAAAAAATATTGCATTTTTTTCAAAATAGTCGCTCTATTTTTGTTTATAGCGCAAAAAATAAAAACCGCAGAGATGATCAAATACCACCAAAAGAAAGCTCTATTTGTGGGAAAAAAAGGACGCCAATCTTTTTCGGGAGCAACGTCGCACGACCGCGCAATTGTCAGTTAAAGCGACGCAGTGCCGAATCACAAAAAGTGCTCTGGTCTTTGGACAGCAATATGGTCCGGGGCTAAAGTGGTTAATATATTTTTATATATTTTGTCTAGTTTTATACATTTTTATAAGGTAATATTAAATGGGTTTTTATAACATGTTTATATATTTTATATTTATCTATTGTATTTTTAACCTATGTCTGATGGTATGTATTATTTGTATATTTTAGCAGTGCTATTTGTGGCGATTGTGGATGGCGTCCTTTTTTATATTTTTATATGTATTAATATATACTTCATCTTTGCAGACATAATGTTGTGCATAGTATAGGAATTCATTTTAATTACATATATGTTCAGGAAGTCCGAGTAATGTAAATATGGCACCCTACGCCTGGCATTTTTCGCTTTCCTTTTTATGCCGGGTGTTTCCATGTTACTTGTAAACTTGCTCATAGTATTGAGTTAAGTCTCTGTTCTTCCTGTTTTGATTGTGTATCCGATGGCCCGTGCAATCACCGCTGGGGGAAGTGTTCTCCATGATGTATTTGCTTTCCGATTGGTTGCATGCATCTTACGATGTGATTGGCCGGCGGGTTTCCGTGGATACGTATTTATGCTAGCGTATGGGGACGTCCAGTGTGTACTTCCTATCCCGCGCTGAAGAAGTCCTGCCCACAGGACGTAACGTGTACGGAGGGAGGAGTCACGCAGGACGTCACCCATGATCGCTGCAGATCGCTATGCCTGTATGCTGACACTCAGCGGAGAGTGTTTGTAAATGTGAGTGTGTTTACTATTGATTTTATGCCTTATTAAATGGTCATACCAGAGAGCAATAGATCCCTGTCTCTTGTCTTCCCTTGCTGGTATAACGGAGAACGTTTGAGCCTGGATCCCAGTGGTTGCTATTGCCTACTATACTCCTATGGATGGCTCCCGTATGTCTTCTGTCTTTGGATACTGCTGACATGCTTTGTGACCTATTATAGGTCGAATATTTAAGGTGAGAGGCCATCTATCACACGGTGGAGGATTCGTTTGGTGTCACTTTTTCATTCTCACTCCATGTGGATTCTTGGGATTTGCATCTTGAAATAGCTTTCTTGCTTTTCTCCAAGGACATTATTTTTCACATTTTTGCATATGTAAAGTTTAACCTATGCCTTTATTTCACTTCACTATTGTTTATTTTACATGTTTAGTATAATATTTGCGCTGCACTACTCTTTTGTATCACTGTTTTGGGATTTCCTATGAATTTGTCCTCAAGTGCTGGCTTGCATAATTTTTGTTTTATTGTATTTATTATTTGTCCCAGCGCTGAATATTCTTTTCTATCCGAGCATGCATCGACTTGATTCTGAGCATGCATGGTTTTTAGTCCGTCAAGAATTGCATCCAGACGAACGGAAATTCTGATAGAAAATGTTTTCATCTGAAAAATTCTGTCAGAATTTCCAATGGAAAAAGTTCAATGGGGCATACACACGGATGGAATATCCAATGAAAAGCTTCCCTTCCATCTGACTTTTTCCATCGGAGATTCCGCTTGTGTGTACAAGGCATAAAACAGAGTTGGAGATGGGTATAAACACTGGCTCCAGAAAAGAGTTTGAGGTCAGTGTACTCACTGGCTCTCCAACAGAGTTTGAATACAGTCTGAGGTGGAAAAGTATGCTCAGTACTGGAAGTAAGCACATACATTATATTGCCAAAAATATTGGGATGCCTGCCTTTACACGCACATGAACTTCTGGCACCCTGTGCTCCTGTCTTTCTCACATACGAGAATGACATCATCAGATGCATGAACCCTCCTGGGAATTGTTCATCACCCATCCCAAGAGGCTTCGGGAGCAATATATAACAGACTGAGGTTTACTAAAGGCAACACGCTATTTACTTTTCAAGGGTAGTTACACTTTGCAAGGGAATTTGCCTCAGAGCTTAGTGAATGAGGTGAAGCTCTGTGACTTACATCACCCATTCATGTGGATTCACTGTATGTATAAGTTTTTGTTTTCAGGATAAGAGAAAAGAAGATAAAGAATACAGAAGATGATGAAGTTTTCCTCTTTAAAAAATACAGCACCAGGGTTTGACTAAGGCCTCAGCAGGCATATGATTGCCAAAAATTGACAGCTGCAGTCTAAAAATCCGATGTAGTGCAAATATGTGTGCGCCAGAGTCACAAACTAACAAACGTCCAAAAACAGGCCATCCTACCCCGACGTATCTTGCTTACGCCGGCGTAGCGTGGGTGCAAATATTGTTTGGACGCACGTTGCTTCTCCCATTGATTAGGCATTCAAATATGCAATCGAGGGAAATACAGCGATTCACAAACATTCGTGCGCCCGACGCATGGTATGCGATGTTTGCGTAAGTTGTACGTCCGGCGTAAAGTTATTCCCCATAGATGAGGCGCAACCCAGCAATAAACATGCAAAGGTCTGCCCCAGAGAACACAGGCCGGCGTATTGGGCATACATAGTGATCCGGCGTAGCTTAGGCAGTTGTGCCGGCGTAGTTGTGAGCATGCGCATAAGGGTTCCGTTTCATGCGTCCACATCACGACTACGTCATGTGCATGCGCAGTTCCTGATATGCCGGGCGTAAAACACTGCACCATGCTCAGACCATTATTTGCATGGGGTCACTCCCACTTCCACTTACGCTGGCCTGCGCCTTAGAAAATACGCTACACTGGCGTATCTTGGTGAGCAATAGCTTGCTGAATACAGTGCATGCCTTTCCGCGCTGCGCCGGCGTAGCGTACTGTGTGTGCGCTACACCGGCGTTAATGTGCGCCCACTCTCTGTGAATCCGGGCCATTGACTGCACTGACAAATATTGACTGCTGCTGAGACATACAGATGGTGGAATCAAATTTGGCCTACACAGGCATGGCATACATTAAGCTTCCTAGTACCAACTAGTCACCTTGATTCTACAGTATACCTGTCTATTGTTCTTTACCATTTTTCAACTCTGTATGGGAACTAGATAACAGTTGTACCTCATAAATTGGCCACTGAACATAATATTTTAGCAAAGATAAGTAAAACGTCAAAAATCCACCCTGTGCCAAATTCTCGGTTGTTAAAGAAGAAGTATACCCAAGGCTGTTATATTGGATCATAGGAGTGTAGTTCATTCTGCACTCCTATGACCCATTTTCATCCAACAGGGGGCTGAAGCGCTATGTCAGCTGGCTTCACACAGCTAGTCAAGGCTCATGTGGTCAGGATCCACCCAGAAGCTTGGCTCGGCAGCTGGCTCAGCCTCTCAGAATTCCGGTGAGAGCCTGAGCCAGCCACTCCCGATCCCTCCACAACCTAGCACTCCAGTGAATGCTTTAGCAGAGCAGGAAGCTGATGACTAACAGTCACTGGCTCTCTGTAGCCTTAAGACTGAGAGCTGAGCGATTAGCAGTGTTTGATTGCTCATTCTCAGTGTTATCGCTGACGTGGGACAGATGCAGAATTGGACTGATGCTGCATCCACTGAGTTAAGTATATATTTTTTATTGTTTTTATGAAACCACTATACGATAATAACAATTCATACAATATACAGGAAACAGATGGGTTTAGGCTTAGTGTGTGTTTAGAAAGAATACTTACTTAGATAAGAAAGCTTTTGAAATATTGTTTTCATATGAAATGTTTCCTGTTAAACATATACCTAAAGTAATTTATTGAAGTACTTCACTAAAGTAAATTCCAGTCCCAGATGTAGAGCAAAAGATGTGCAGAGGGTAATTTATTGGCTGTAAACAATAGACATTACATCATACAGTTAAGATGGAAAACATAGGATCGCAATATGACTTTGTGAAGTAAACAAAATGGTTGTGTACAGTTCTGAAGTTCTCGTTATTGTAGAAGGAAATGTGCATTTATACAGATTCCTTTTATTTATTGCACCATTGGCAGCCTCATCTGTAAGGTCATCTTTGTGTATAGAATGTGTTCAAGGTTACTGCTCTTTATTAAGTAGACGACTTGGACGTGGATCATGCAAACGGGAAGCTGTGAAGACAATCTCAGCTTGAAACAATATCTTCACTGCTTTAAAAAAAAAAAATGTCGTTCTTTGTCAAAATTTCAGCAAATGAGTTAAAAAAAAAAGACTGATTGGTTTTCCACATCACAGCTTTGTACCGACTCTTTTCCTAAAAAAGTCTGAATATTGTAAGAGTCGGCAAGAATAAATTGTGAGCTTTTCAAAAAAAAAAATTAACAGGTATAGCTTGGATTCAGTTTAATGAGAAATAAAAGCAAATTTCCTTAAAAACAAAAAATGGGAATTTAGCAAGACTGGAGCAGACACAGTCTTGAGCGGATGTGCATGGCAACCATTCAACATCTAGATTTCATTTTCAAAGCTTATAGGGGTTGTAAAGGTACAACATTTGTACAACATTTGTTTCCAATTATGCAAGGCTTTCTCCCTGGTGTGGAGTGTCAAGCTCGCCCCCTTCCTTGGACTACCGGAGAGTCAGGACGCCTATTAACACACAGCTCCTCTCACTATCTGCAACGTAGGGAGTATCCTGACTCTCCTGTAGTCCAAGGGAGGGGGTGAGCACGACACTCCACACCAGGGAGAAAGCCTCACATTACTTTGTGGAGTTACAGACAGAAGAACAGGAAGTGAGGATTTCTCAGAAGAAATAAGGACATTTAAAAGCAAAATCGAAGGATGAGGTAAGTGAAGCAGGACTGCACTAAGGTAAATGAAGCTCCAGATTTAGTTTCCACTAGTTTTAGTAAATCTCCCCCTTTATATTTCGGAAAATTAACAGCCTTTTTGTGAACAACAGTTAGGCCCCTTTCACATTGGGGCTATTTTTAGCAGTGTGAAAGGGGCCTTAGAGGCTTAGGGGCCTTAGAGCCTCCTCCAAGCTGTTTATCACCATGCTTGGCAGTCTGAAGCTATTTTATGGCTAGAGAGATGCAGCACTCAGGGCCAGGAAAGTAGGGGGGGGGCAGAAAGGGAGGGTGCCCGGGTGCAGTGTTAATATGTAGATGGGGTGGCTTTGACCACTCTATTT
This sequence comes from Rana kukunoris, assembly GCA_029574335.1. Taxonomy (NCBI): domain Eukaryota; kingdom Metazoa; phylum Chordata; class Amphibia; order Anura; family Ranidae; genus Rana; species Rana kukunoris. The sequence continues at coordinate 333,735,355 of CM056053.1, read as the reverse complement.
TCCTGCATCTCACTGACCGGAGTGACTGCAGGGGCTGCCTGCTCAACGGAGGATTCTACTCTCTGATCCCACTAATAGCAAGCTATTGTGTGCAAAAGAAAGCGGGAAGCTATTAAGAAAACACCTTCATCTAAGCATGCAGCCACTAGGGAGTGTGGGCAGACTGCAGTTTACCATCTTCACCCTGCATACTCAATGCCCTTGTCCTGGCATTTGCAGCATTTACCAACTAATATAACAAAGGAGCCTCAGGAGTAGGGATGAGCCAAACATAACCGCATTCGGTTCGCACCAGAACCGTCGAACAGACCGAGCGTTCACGCGAACATTTAGAACCCCATTGAAGTCTATGGGACTCGAACATTCGAATTAAAAAACGCTCATTTTAACCACTTCCCGCCCGGCCAATAGCAGATTTACGGCCGGGAAGTGGTTATGAAATCGTGACTAGCCGTTCTCAAACGTCTAGCACGATTTCAATGCCGCACGCGACCCGTGGGGGCGCGCAGCGCGGCGATCGGTGATGCGGGGTGTCAGTCTGACACCCTGCACCTCCGATCTCGGTAACGAGTCTCCGACGGAGCCTCGTTACCACGTGATCAGCCGCGTCCAATCACGGCTGATCACGATGTAAACAGGAAGAGCCGCCGACGGCTCTTCCTCACTCGCGTCTGACAGACGCGAGTACAGGAGAGCCGATCAGCGGCTCTCTTGACAGAGGGGGGTTCGCGCTGATTGTTTATCAGCGCAGCCCCCCCTCGGATCGCCACACGGACCACCAGGGAGTGCCCACACTAGACCACCAGGGAACTTAAAAAAAAGGACAAAAAAAAAGTCAGCAAGAAAAAAAAAGGGGCAGTAAAAAAAATGATGCCAATCAGTGCCCACACATGGGCACTGATTGGCAACATTGATCCATCAGTGCCACCCCTCAGTGATCATCAGTGCCACCCCAGTGTCTGTCAGTGCCACCCCACAGTGCCAATCCATGCCCAGTGACCACCTATCAGTGCCCACCGGTGCCACCTATCAGTGCCCACCTGTGCCACCTATCAGTGCCCACCTGTGCCACCTATGAGTGCCCACCTGTGCCACCTATGAGTCCCCACCTCTGCCGCCTATGAGTGCCCATCAGTGCCGCCCATGAGTGCCCATCAGTGCCGCCCATGAGTGCCCATCAGTGCCGCCCATGAGTGCCCATCAGTGCCCCATACCAGCGCCGCCTATCAGTGCCCATCAGTGCTACCTAATCGGTGCCCGTCAGAACTACCTCATCGGTGCCCATCAGTGCCACCTCATCGGTGCCCATCAGTGCCACCATATCAGTGCCCGTAATTGAAAGAGAAAACATACTCATTTACAAAAAAATTAACAGAAAAAAATAAAAACTTTATTTTTTTTTCAAAATCTTCGCTCTATTTTTAGTTGTTGCGCAAAAAAAAAATCGCAGAGGTGATCAAATACCACCAAAAGAAATCTCTATTTGTGGGGAAAAAAGGGTGCCAATTTTGTTTGGGTGCAGTGTAGCATGACCGCGCAATTGTCATTCAAATTGCGACAGTGCTGAAAGCTGAAAATTGGCTTGGGCGGGAAGGTGCGTAAGTGCCTGGTATGGAAGTGGTTAAAGACCAATATTCAAGTTATTGTTGAAAAACGTCTTTGAGAACCCGGGTCTTGCCCCAGGGAACATGTGTCAATGGAAAAAAGTTTAAAAAACGGTCGTTTTTTCAGGAGCAGAACTCCTGAAAAAGTGACCGTTTTTTAAAACTTTTTTCCAGTGATACATGTTCCCTCGGGCAAGACCCGGGTTCTCAAAGACGTTTTCACAGGCAAGCTATAGACACCCATAATGTCGAGGTGTTCCCCTCAGTATATAAACAATGTTTTAGCATTTGAAAACATTGGAACCATATGCTAATGATCGCGTTGGATGCATGGTAATAAATGAGTTCCATCGATAGAATGTCATATATTGAGTTGATATTCAATTTTGGATAGATAGTGCCGCCTATTTATCTCCTTCTTCTGGAGTGCGTCGATGTGCGTCCTGATGTGATGGTTGCTGGGACTTGCGGCTATGTGCCAGGCCGGATGTCTTCCGCACGGGTTTGATCTGGAGTGTCACTGCCGACGTTTTGAATCTTAATAATCTTGTTTTTTAATAAATAAATGTTTTAGCTATTTTTATTTTTTATTTTTATCCATAGGGAGGTTTCTTTCATATAGGAACACCTTAATTTAACAACAACAATTTTATTTATGTTATTTACTCCATGCCCATTCATGACTGAGCGATTGAGATTATATCGTCTTAGTATGGGCATTTTTTACCACATTAAAGATGGCGTCCTAGTAGCGCTCGTTATGCATCTCACAACGAGGGCTGGATATATAACATGGTGAATTACTGCGAGAGCCCATCCCATTGAGAACGTCTGTTGATGACGAAACGTGTCTGAGGGACGCGCAGTGACGTCACCACGTAGGGGGAAGGTATCGCTCCAAACGTTTGCCGGCTGGCTTTTTTACATGCAGTTTTTTACTTTTCTACATGTGAGTACCTATTTGTTTTATGAATAACATTTTCTATACGGAATTACACTATGGTATATTCTTCTATTATTCCCACGGCCGAATTATGAGTTGCGCTCATTAAACCAGCCATTAGACTGACCCGTGGGAATTCACTGGAGCCTCCGGACGCCAAGGCCGTGGCTGGGCTATAGCCATCTGCTCTAATTGAGCTTGCCTCTGGTAAGCAGCCATTGCATAATTGGTGAAGGGATCACTTCCAGGCTCACACTTTTACTGTGGTGTTATTGATGGACAATTGTGTATGTGTAAACATATGAAGGGATCACCCTTAGGTTCACAACTCACTGCGGTGCTATTTGATGGACATTCCTATGTGTTAACTGCACACAACATTGATGTGCAGTATAGACTGTTGGTATAATCCAAACCTGTTATATATTTATTGCATGGATCAGCCTTTTTGCTTATTATTTGATACATTGTTTGATGTATACTTTTTAGTGGCACGGCTTTGCTTTATTTAATTTATGTTTTTGGTGTTATCACACGACAGCTGCGGCCTTTAAACATGAATGTTTTTCATATATGTACTATTTCCTAAATTAGCGCAGTTTTCTGTTTGTTATAGACACCCAGCAGGTACAATATTTAAAGGAATTTTTTTATTTTTTTATTTAACCAGATGCCGACCGCCCACCGTCGTTATACGGCGGGATGGTGGCACTGCTGGGCGAGAGCACGTAGCTCTACGTCCTCCCTTTAGTGGCCGCTGTTCAATGTATGAACAGAAGATCAGTGATTTCCCCTAGTGAGTCAACCCCCCCATACAGTTAGAACACACTTAACCCCTTCCCTGCCCCCTAGTGTTAACCCCTTCACTGCCAATGGCATTTTTATAGTAATCCAATGCATTTTTATAGCATTGATCGCTATAAAAATGCCAATGGTCCATAAAATTTGGCAAAATTGTCCGATGTGTTCGCCATAATGTCTCGGTACTGAAAAAAAAACGCTGATCGCCGCCAATACTAGTAAAAAAAAAAATATTAATAAAAATGCCATAAAACTACCCCCTTTTTTTGTAAACGCTATAAATGTTGCGCAAACCAATCAATAAACGCTAATTATGATTTTTTTTTTACGAAAAATATGTGGAAGAATACGTATCGGCCTAAACTGAGGAAAAAAAATGTTTTTTTATATATTTTTTGGGGATATTTGTTATAGCAAAATGTAAAAAATATTGCATTTATTTTTCAAAATAGTCGCTCTATTTTTGTTTATAGCGCAAAAAATAAAAACCGCAGGGATGATTAAATACCACCAAAAGAGAACTATATTTGTGGGAAAAAAAGGACGCCAATTTTGTTTGGGAGTCACATCGCACGACTGCGCAATTGTCAGTTAAAGCGACGCAGTGCCGAATCACAAAAAGTGCTCTGGTCTTTGACCAGCAATATGGTCCAGGGGTTAAGTGGTTAAGCATCATTAAAATCACTGCTCCAGGAGCAGTGATTTTAATAATGTTTAAATAATTATAAAAAAAATCCTTTAAATATTGTACCTGCAGTGCTGGGTGTCTATAGTTTGCCTGTGAAAACATCTTTAACCACTTAAGCCCCGGACCAATATGCTGCTAAATGCCCAGAGGCGTTTTTACAATTCGGCACTGCATCGCTTTAACAGACAATTGCGCGGTCGTGCGACATGGCTACCAAACAAAATTCACGTCCTTTTCTTCCCACAAATAGAGCTTTCTTTTGGTGGTATTTGCTCGCCTCTGCAATTTTTATTTTTTGCGCTATAAACAAAAATAGAGCGACATTTTTGAAAAAAAATCAATATTTTTTACTTTTTGTAAAACTGAATGAAATAAATTATAGTCAAACATTTAGGCCAAAATGTATTCAGCCACATGTCTTTAGTAAAAAAAAATCGCAATAATAAAAAAAAATAGTTACCTAGCGGCAAGAGCGACACTAATACAGCGATCAGAAAAATTATCGCTTAGTGACGCTGGCAATATGGGGTGAAAGGGTTAACTAGGGTGGTGATAAAGGGGTTAAAACTTTATTAGGGGGGGTACGGGGCTACCCTTTACCTAACACTAACTGCCTGTCACACCCCCTGTCACACTGACACTAAATGCAGTGATCAGTGCAGTGACAGTGTGACAGGGGGTGGGGGGGTGATCGCAAGGGGTTAAATGTGCCTGCGTGTACTGGTGTCAGTGTAGTGTTGGTGCGACTCACTGTGTCTCTTCTCTCATCTTGGCGGTTTACAAATACCGCCGAGATGAGCGCTGCATCACTTCCTCTGCCTGTGTTTACATTTTACAGGCAGAGGAAGTGACACGGCGGCGGCGCACGGCACAAGTTTTAAAAACAGTCGTTTTTTCAGGACTCATGTTTTTAAAACTTTTTTCCATTGATACATGTTCCCTCGGGCAAGACCCAGGTTCTCAAAGACGTTTTCACATGCAAACTGTAGACACCGAGCAGGTACAATATTTAAAGGAATCTTTCATTTTTTATTTTTTTTATTTAAACATTATTAAAATCACTGCTCCAGGAACAGTGATTTTAATGATGCTTAAATTAAAAAAAATTAAAATAAAATTCCTTTAAATATTGTACCTGCTGTGTATCTATACGTGTGATAATGTCTTTAAATACCACAATCACCTGCCTGCCAGTAAATTAGGAAGAACTGATCTATCTAAGTTATACAGTGGATAAATATATGTACAACTCCTAGGGATGTATATATATATATTCTCTACACACTGTAAATTAAGCTAAACTGACTAGCCTGCCTGCCTGCTCTATCTAGCTATATAAAAAGAAATCTCTCTGTCTCTCTGACTGCTTTCATTAACAAGCCGGATCACACTACACATGGCCACCCAGTAGGTGGCCTTATATAGTGTGGGGCGTGTGCTAAAGCCCTGAGCCATAATTGGCCAAAGCCACCCAGGCTTTGGCCAATTATGGCTCTTCGTTTTTTGCGCGCTGTGATTGGCCAAGCATGCGGGACATACAGCGTGCTTATATATCACATTTTTTATCACTGTGATGACTACAGTAGCATTAAACCTGGCTTAATTCCAAAAGTTACAGACTCGGTCCATTGTACATCGTTATTCCACTTTGCATCTTAAAATACATCTGTGTTCAAAGCTTAAAAATAACCCAAAACATACATCTTTACCGCAAACTGAAAGTTCCCTCTTCATTCCTCACTGAGAAATACATAAATTCCGCTGAATATATTTTGGACAGGCATTCATTAAAAAAAAAGAGAACAATTTTCATAAAAAATCCCAGTGTAAATTTTACAAATGCAAGATCATGTGAGCCTAACTGTACTTTAGGGGACTTTCTTCTTCACACTTATCAACAGATAAGATTGTTGTCTCTAGTTATTTATTGTTTTTGAAAGACGATGTTAGTAGATTCACTGGAAATTCCACCAGTTTGGAATTAAGAGGTCATTTGTGAGATACAGTTTTTGCTGTATCTCATAGAAAGTACACATTAGAGAGTTAAACACAATGGCCCGGATTCACATACATCGGCGCATATTTATGCCGCCATAGCGTATCTTCTTTACGCTACGCCGGCGCAACGCAGAGAGGGAAGCATGGAATTCACAAAGCAAATGCTCCCAACTTTGCGTATAGTCGTAGGCGTAAGTCAGCGTAAGTCAAAGTAGGTGGAAGTGGGCTGGAAGTGGGCGTGATACATTTAAATGAAGCGTGACCCCATGCAAATGATGGGCTGAGCTTCAGACAAGTACTTAAAATTAACTGTGCATGCCTCGTACCTTGGACGCATCCCAGTGCGCATGCTCACAATCACGTCAAAACAACTGGCTAAGATACGTCGAATCGATGCCTACGACGTGAACATAACCTACGCCCAGCCCTATTCACGTACAACGTAAACTACGTAAAATTAGACAGCGTTCGTTCCCTGGTGCATGAGTTGCACCTCCAATATGGGGAATAACTTTACGCCGGACATAAACCTTACGCAAATCGCTTAAAACATGCGCCGGGCGCAAGTACGTTCATAAATCGGCGTATCTCCCTCATTTGCATATTTGCATTGAGAATCAATGGGAGTGCCAAATGCGTCCAGCGTAATTATGCGCCCACTATACACCTGCAAATTTACACTTAAGCGGCGTATTTAGAGATACGTCGGCGTAAGTGCTTTGCGAATCTGGGCCAATGCAGATAGAATATTACCTCAGTTGCATTCTTATCCCAAAAGCAATAAATATTTTGAACAGTCTTAAAGGATACGTTCACCTTTGGAACATGTTACATGTCCCATCCGTTTTATGGTGGAACATACACTAAGGCTCCTTACACACGGAGCGGTCCGTTTTTCGGTCCGCTCCGTGTGTCCGTCAGCTCAGCAGGGGGTCTCCGCTGAGCTGTCGGGCGGACAGGGCGGTCCCCGCACACTGTGCAGCCAGGGACCGCCCCGTCTCTCCTCCGCTCTCCCCTATGGGGAGTCGGATGGAAACGGACCGTCTGTCCGTTTGCATCCGATCCGTTTGGCCGGACGGAAGAAAAATAGGACATTCTTCCGTCCGCAAAAACGGATGCGGATCGAGCGGATGTTAGCGGATGCATCATCCGCTAACGGATCCGCTCCCATAGGAGTTCATTACAAGTCCGTAAACGGACTTGTAATGAACGGACAAACGGTCCGCTAGTGTGAAAGGACCCTTACACAATATTTTCAAAAGTATTGGGACACCTGCCTTTACACGCACATGAACTTTAATGTCACCCCCAGTCTTAATCCATAGGGTTCAATATTGAGTTGGTCCACCCTTTGCAGCTATAACAGCTTTAACTCTTCTGTGAAGGCTGTCCACAAGGTTTAGGAGTGTGTCTATGGGATTGTCTGACCATTCTTCCAGAATTTGTGGGGTCAGGCACTGATGTGGGTGAGAAGGACTGGCTCGCGGTCTCCGCTCTAATTCATCCCAAATATGTTCTATTGGGTTGAGGTCAGGACTCTGTGCAGGCCAGTCAATTTCCCCCACCCACACTTGCTCACCCATGTTTTTACAGATCTTGCTTTGTGCACTGGTCCAAAGCATTTGGTGGAAGGGGGATTGTGGTGTGGGGCTGTAATTCAGAGGTTGGGCCTGGACCCTTAGTTACAGTGAAGGGGACCTTTAAGGCGTTAGCATACTAAGACATTTTGGACAATTTCATGCCCCCAACTTTGTGGGAACATTTTGGGGGATAGCCGCTTCCTGTTCAAACATGACTGTGCACCAGTCCACAAACAAGGTCCATAACACCTTTGGGATGAATTAGAGCATAGACTGCATAGCCAGGCCTTTTCGTCCAACATCTGTGCCTGATCTCACAAATGCACTTCTAGAAGAATGGTTAAACATTTACAAAGACATACTCCTAAACCTTGTGGAAGCCTTCCCAAAAGAGTTGAAGCTGTTCTAGCTGCAAAGCGTGGGCCAACTCAATATTAAACCCTACGGACTAAGACTAGCATGCCATTAAAGTTCATGTGTGTATAAAGGCAGGCATTCCAAGGCTTTTGGTAATATAGTTTATATCATGTTCCAGCATCTGCTGCCTCTACCCCCTGATCCCCCTTCCCTGTGATAGAGGGCGGGGGATCCTCTCCCCACATACCCTGTCACTATTTGAAAACAGTGTGGCCATGCAGGGCTCTGCCCACACAACCGCATAATTTCTTCACATCGAAAAGGAATACATCCTGGAAGTTGTACATTTCTGCGAAATCCCATAAGGTGTATGACAGCCTCAGCCTAGGCTCCAACCAGGCCATGCCCCCAACACATTTCACTCCACCGATGGAGCTTAGTCACAGGGAACCATGAACCAGCCATTGCGACTGACGGCTTATAGTTCTCAATGAGCTGAGAGAGCACTGGCAGTCTTATAGTCCATTGACCTTTCTGCTCTCAGATAAGTGTCTGCTTGTATGAGGTACAAGCAGGCAGCTATGCTGAGAGTCTGCAGGAGCCTGAGATTGCCCCAATGCTGATCGCAGATGCAATGATCTGCAGGTTCCTTAGAAAAAAAATATAAAATGCAAAAAATTGTACCAGTAAAACAATTTGCATTGATTGTATATTAAAAAAAAGTTGATCTTATCATTTAAACTGCAAATCAATCTCTAACTAGCTTTGCAAAAGTTGTTTATTTGTAACAGAGTCACCTTGCGCTTTTTCTTTCCTCACCAGCAACCCAACACTTCTTTCCTTAGCACCCCCTAGAACTTTCCCTCTAGCTCCTCTTAGCTCCTTCCTCAGATTCCCAATAAACTGGGGACATTAGTTATGAGTAGGAAAGTCCTCCCAGAACCTGAATGATGCTTGTCCTAAAGTACTTTATATATTGTAGTTTAGCAGTCCTTGGATGTGGTGGCTGCATTATTCTTATTTTTTCTGACTTTTTTCCTTTATTTTCAATTTGTAATCCTGCCAGTAACATATTTCCTATCATAGAGTGATAATGCTCATTCACTGTACTTTATCTATGTAAAGGCAGAGTACACACAAAGTTAGAAGCTCACAGGATTTCTGGCAAGATTAACAGGTAATTTATTTGCACTTTTAAAAAAGATAAATGCTAAAAAGTTAATTGTTAGGATTTCCATACACTTTAAGGGGATCTGTCATTTTTCCTTGTCAAAATATCTTTATTGAGAAGATAATGGATCGTACAAGATCAGTAAGTAGATAGGTTACATAAAAAGCATATAACATATAGACAAGGACATTGTACATCTGATGAGGCATTCTTTTCCAGTGGTCTATAAATGGGTAAGTATGTGGTGGCGTCCATATGGCTGTTTATGCCAGACCTCCTATAAGGTGCCTCATTTATCTCGAGCAGCCCTGGAAAGGATAGGGCTTATAGTTAATGCAAGTGTGCTAAAGCGTACATCAGGAAGCTTCAACAGTACCTACTCATAAAACAGTATTAATAACATTAGTAACAATATCTTTCCAGACTGTCGTCCAAAACGTGGGGAGACGGGAGGAGGGTAGGAAAGGGGGGGGGGGTGAGGGGTATCTGCAGGAGTGGTCCGGTTTTTGTTGTCTGTTGTTATAGTAAGTGGAGGTTTGCTAAGGTTGGCTGGGCTACCATGGCAATATAACAGCATCAGTATTTACACTGGGTAGAACGTAATTCAACCAAGGTTTCCATGAACTTTCATACCCGGCTAACGTGTCCTGGTCTATTGCCATCATTTTGGCATGTGCCGATGCTACATTCATTCTGTTTATTGCTTCGCTGAGGGGTAGATTAGGGGACTTCCACGCTTTAGCCAGTGTTTGTTTTGCGGCTGTGGTGAGCTGTAGGATTAATTTAAATTGTTTGTGTGGGATATTCCCCGGTTTAGGATCAATTGGAACATTGGTTCCCGTGAGTTGGCTTATTATTTTAAAAATTTCCGACCAGAATGAATGTGCTGTAGGGCACGACCACCAGATATGAAAGAACGTTCCTGGGGATGAGCAACCCCTGAAACAGTGACCAGGGTAGTTTGGTACAAACTTCGGAATTCTGGTAGGAACTAGATACCACCTTGTAAGTACTTTATAGTTAGTTTCGCACGCTATTACATTTAATGACGCTGATTTAGTGTTGCTCCAAATTTGATTCCAATCTGATGTGTCTAGTTCTTGATCATCCCTTGTAATAGAAAAAAGCATGACAGGTCCTCTTATATATGAGATCTGGGGTCAAAAAGACCTCAGATCTCATATTCAGGCCTAAATGCAAAAAAAAAAAAAGAAAAAAAAAAAAAAGTCAAAATGTAAACAAATTAAATGTCTCTTTAAGAGGCTGGGCGGAAATGACGTTTTGACGTCACTTCCGCCCAGCACATTTCACACAGGGAATTGTCAGTTTGTGGTTTCGGGATCATGCAAACTGTGGCTAGGAGTGACTCTTGTCGGAATGACTTATGAATGGATTTGTCATTTTTCTTATCTTGGCTGCTCCCTGTACTATATATTATATAAAAGAGAAAAAAGATGGTGCTAGTATATTTTTTATTTTTTACCAACATTGGCAGGAGTAAATTCACAGTCACATACAGCGGTGAAGACACTTAATAACGATCGCGGCGATACCTCACTTGTGTGGTTTGAACACCGTTTTCATATGCGGGCGCTACTCGCGTATGCGTTTGCTTCTGCGCGCGAGCTCGTTGGGACGGGGCGCTTTAAAAAAATTTTTTTTTGGTTTTCGTTTTTATTTCTATTTATTTTATAATGTTTAACACTGAAAAAAAAATAAAAAATTATCACTTTTATTCCTATTACAAGGAATGTAAACATCCCTTGTAATAGAAAAAAGCATGACAGGTCCTCTTATATATGAGATCTGGGGTCAAAAAGACCTCAGATCTCATATTCAGGCTTAAATGCAAAAAAGTCAAAATGTAAACAAATTAAATGTCTCTTTAAGAGGCTGGGCGGAAATGACGTTTTGACGTCACTTCCGCCCAGCAGAGGTATGGGGACGGCTGAGGGACATTTTTTTTCCTCAGTCGCATCCCCAGACAGCCAGCAAGAGGACCCGATCGCCTCCGCCGCTACCGACGGCTACGGTAAGCGGCGGAGGGCGCGGGAGAGCGGCGGGAGGGGGGGGCACCCTCTCCCGCCGCCGGTAACGGCGATCTCGCGGCGAATCCGCCGTGATGACCGCCGTTATCGTTAACAGGACCGCCCCACGAACAGATGGATACCTCGGTTGTGGCAGCAGCTGCTGCCGTTACCGAGATATCCATCTTCAAAAAAATTACGTCTTTGGACGTGGGGCCGGTCAGAAGTGGTTAACACTGAATGAATGAAGACTTATATAGCGCAGCACATGCAAACTAAATCGCCTCTGGGCGCTTGTTGTTCCTGTCTCATTTGGTATCAAAAGAGATGAGTCTTGATCTTTCTCCTGAATGCTAAGTGGTTCTCCTCCAACCGAATGCTGGTTGGTAAAGCGTTCTATAGTCTGGGACCTTGGACAGCAAATCTTCTATCTCCTTTGGACCTATAGTTGGCTTTCGGTATCTGGAGTAGACTTTGATTGGTGGATCGCAGAAAGCGATTGGGATTATGAGCTTTTATTTTTTTCGCATAAATAATGGGGAGCATTCCCATGAATACATCTATGCGTTAGACAGAGTGCTTTAAAAGTAATTCTGTCTTTTACTGGTAACCAGTGAAGGGATCTCAGTGAAGGTGAGATTGATTCCCAAGGTTTTTTCCCAGTCACAAGTCTAGCGGCCGTATTTTGAACGACTTGTAGACGAGCGATTTGGTACTTGGGGAGTCCGAGGTAAAGGGCATTTGCATAGTCCAATCTTGAGTTTACAATTGCTCCCACCACGACCGCTATGTCTAACACTCTAACACTAACTGCCTGTCACACTAACTGTTACACTGACACTAAATGCAGTGATCAGTAAATATATGATCACTGCAATCAGTGACAGTGTGACAGGGGGCTGGGGGGGGGGTGATCGGAAGGGGTTAAGTGTGCCTATGTGTGTAGTGTTGTGCAAATTACTGTGATGTCTTCTCTCCTCTCGTCGGATTGAAAATACCGCCGAGAGGAGAGGCGACATAACTTCCTCTGCCAGTGTTTACATTACACAGGCAGAGGAAGTGACACGGCGGAGGCTCAGGGGATTGGCTGGGAGCAATCACGAGGGGGCGGACAAAAAACGAACAGCCGCCCCCTCGTCCCTGGTCACTCCCGCAGGTAAGACGCCCACCGCACGTAGCCGGGGGGTCCCGATCGGACCCCCGACCCGCAAGAAGGCAGGGACGTACATGTACGCCCATCTGCCTGTACGTGCCATTCTGTGGTTGTACATAGTCGTGCGGCGGGCGTTAAGCGGTTAAATAATTGTACGATTTTGAATATCAGGATGTTGGTGCTCCCTGGTAAAAGGCAAGCTTATAATGTACTTCAGAAATTAGGAAGTAAGGACACTCATAGCTCATGAAAAGTACTTGAATTCACTGGTAGCCAAACATCTCACACTACAAAAGACAACTCTTCAACAGCTTTTTCATTTGGGTACATCTTGTTTTGTCAAGGTTATCAGGACTAAATACTTGTTCCACTCAAAGATCTTTGGCTGCCCCAAATATAAATAGGTTTTATGTAAATGTGAATGTAAACCCCCCCATAGACCCAGTGAAGTGAACAACCTCAGATGATACACAGAGATGAACCAAATCTCCCTACATGTATATCTGCTGTCTTTACATTTATATACTATTTAGAAAGTTCAGATCGTGTTGGGAAATGTTCTCTTCCTGCTTAACACAGAGTGTGATGTCTGGGCATATAGCCAAGATAGCTAAAATTGCTGATTGGAGGAAAGGCACACACCCCCTCTCATCATAGGCAGAGACTCTCAGAGGTGTTTTGTAACAGGGCCAGCTGCCTGCTCATCTATTTAAAGCAACCTCCCCGGACAGAAATAGAAATGCACGCCACACTTTTCAGATATTTATTTGTAAAAAAATTGGAAAACCATCTATCATTTTCCTTCCACTCCACGTTTTGGTTGTAACATCACAAAATGTGGAAACTTTCAAGGGGTATGAATACTTTTTCACGGCACTGTATATCTAACGCTATATTAAAAAATATTATTATACATATATACATGCACACTGTCTATAAGTATACCATATCTAATCTACACATCATTTTGTTTTATTTGCTTCCCATTTTTGGAATTTAATGATATAGATTCTGACAGTTTTGACAGTTCAATGTTGTAGTAATTGCAATTATACATGGGCAGATTCCTGTCCTTCAAATGCCACCTGTAATGCCCTGTGATGACATCCTTTTCTTACCAGTGACGTACATTAGCCGTAGCAGACCCAGTGGCTGCTATAGGGCCTCTGGGTTGGAGGGGGGGGCCAGTAGGGAGGATGTTTAGGCAAATTGGAAAATGTATGTGCATGTCAAGTTAAAGTGATTGTAAAGTCTTGTTTTTTTTTGTTTTGTTTTTCTATTAAAATAACAAAATGTTATACTTACCTGCTCTGTGCAGTTGGTTTTGCACAGAGTAGCCCGGATCCTTCTCTTCTCGAAACCCTGGCTGGAGCTCCAGGCCCCTGTGGCCCCTCCCTCCCGCCACAGCAAACAGCTCCCACTCCCGAGCATAGATCGCCGCAGGCTCAGTGGCGATCTAGTCCATGTCTGGCCTTCCTCCATTCACCACGCTTTCTTCTGGGAGACAGACAGGTCCCAGAGGACAGCAGGAACCAGTGGGATCGCACAGCATGACTTGGCATGCACAGTAGGGAACTAGGCTGTTAAGCTGCAAGGCTTAACTTCCTGATTCCCTTATCGAAGATGCCGGCGCCTCCACCTGAGAGCCGAGGGACAGATCGGCTTCAGGTGAGGACATCACGGGCGCCCTGGACAGATAAGTGTCCATATTTTAAAAGTCAGCAGCTGCAGTATTTGTAGCTGCTGACTTAAAAAAAAAATTGGCAAAACTCTGCTTTAAATATGCTTCTGGGCACCAAATGTGCACGGGCACACAATGAGCCATCACAGCATGTTTAGTATTGTCCATTTGACCAGGAACATGAGAAACCGTGCAATTCACATGCGCATGAGCAGCAGTGCGATCCATGAGCTGGATTCCTGCTCCTGAGAATCAGGTTTAACTTAAACATTTACACAGTGGACAACCTGTGATACCTCTATGGGCAGAAGGGCCTGCTATGGTATTGTGCTATGGCACAATACACTTATCCACTTTCCCTCCCCCTTTTTTTTAATGTGTGTTTTTTCACTTGCTAGGCTGCACTTTCTCACATTCCGATTAGTAGGGTGTAGGTTCTCGGCCTGCCCTGGAAGTCTTGGGAGGGGGGCACGTGGCCTTCTGGTCTGCTTCCACCTCCTTCATGGGGTCCCCCTTTGGGGGGAAACCACCTAGTATTTAGTTAGTCTGTTTTGGCAGGCCTCCCAGAGATAAGGATCCATCTGTTTTAGGACAGGTCAGCCAATGAGTACCCCAGTTTTTTTTCAGGAGCCTTGTGCCTCAGGGGATCAGGACACAAGTCCTTTCTCTTCGGAGGCGGACCATGTGTACACACTGTGCACTTTTTTGTGTTCTCAATTTTTGGGTGCAGACTTTTTTTCGCACCGGGTGTTAAGTTATCCAGTGTGCTTCACACAGGACTTTACTTTTTTTTTTTTTCGATAGGATGTATATGGACTTCAGGTTAACTCTAATCTATCATGTTTAGAGCGAGAAAAATAAAGTATGCGGTCAATTTCAGTTTTTTTTTTCCAGACCTGGATGGACTCAGAGGTAGGCAGGTGTAAATGGATTCAAGTGTGCCCATAGACACTACATGAGTGTATCAGTAGTGTGTAGCAGGGCAGGTCTCAGATGTGTTGAGGGGGAAGACGGCCTGGGTAGTCCTTGCCCAAATTGGAGGTCTTCAGGAGGAATGGCCTGTCCCTATGCTTTCCCTACTGGTCTGGAACCTTTCCTTTCCACTAATCACTTTCCCTGTCAGACAGGTGACCTGTCCCTACACTACCCAACACATTCAACTCCTTGATCATCCCTAGTGTTACCCCTTTCCTGCCAGTGTCATTTATACAGTAATCACTGCATTTTTATAGCACGGATCGCTTTATAAATGACAATGGTCCCAAAAATTTGTCAAAAATGTCCGATGTGTCTGCCATAATGTCACAGAACCAATAAAAATCGCAGATCGCCGCCATTACTAGTAAAAAAAATAATAATAATAAAAATGCTATCAATCTATCCCCTATGTTGTAGATGCTATAACTTTTGCGCAAACCAATCAATATTTTTTTTAACAAAAATATGTAGAAGAATACATATCGGCCTAAAAAGAGGAAAAATTAGCTTTTTTTTTTTTTTTTAATGGGATATTTGTTATAGTAAAAAGTACAAACTATTGTGTTTTTTTCAAAATTGTCGCCTCTTTTTTGTTTATAGCGCAAAAAATAAAAATCACAATTGTCAGTTAAAGCGACACAGTGCTGAATCGCAAAGAATTACCCAGACATTGGGCAGCCAATTCTTCCGGGGCTGAAGTGGTTAAGGTTAAAAATAAATTTTCCTGAAAAGCCATCTTTGCGCCACTTCTTCTGACCATCCTAAGCAGGTATTATGACAAACTAAATTTTCAAATCTACTTGCAGCAAGTAAAAATAATAAAAGAAATAGTTGTTGCCATACTAACACATTTTGAATAGCATCCTCTGTACAAAGCTCTCAGGCCACTAAAGCTTTGTATTAATCAGTTCTATGGTTACAAGGGGCATAGAACCATAGTCCATTTGCTCCAAATCATCGCACTCTGGGATCACATCCAGCTTAACCTTGTGACCCCTTTGTTACTATGTACATTCTGTTTCTCTCTTTCCATAATTTCCTGTGGGAGACCTTGACACATTTAGGCTAATTGCATACAGCGCAGTGCAAATCAGTTTAGTGAAATTTATTATGTCATATTTATTTATAACCCAGAAACAAAAAGCCTTTTTTCTAACATCTTTCTGGGTATCATCCTAATTTGTTGCATGCTGGGTTTTGTAAAGATCTGCCGATTTATTAAGCAGTTTACAATAAATGCACATAAAGTATGTCTCTATTTTGCAATGTCTCCTCCAGCAATCCTCCTATAAAGCCGTGGCTTTGTCTCCTGTGGTTTGTGTTCAGCCCATGCTCTGTGCACAGTAATCAGAGACTATGATTCATCTATCTCTCAGGCTCTGTTGTTTTTATTGAAAACACATTCTGGTTTGTAGCAACAACATTTGCAGTTTCCTCTATAACCTCAGGGACATGACAGAGGATTTTGCTCTTATTTAGAGTAATCATCTTTCATCCAATAAAAAATTGGTGTTGAAACCAATTAGTCTATAGTGCATATTAATGAAACTAGTGCCACCTTGACACAATGTTTGTGTATGTGGATTTTACAGGAATAAGTGTTGAGGTCATCGACAGAGCTTGCCGTTTGCAAAAAAAAAAAAAAAACTGGTCTATGAGCTCTCTGATGGTTTCTAACACTAGGACAGAGATGGTGAACCTTGGCACCCCAGATGTTTGGAACTACATTTCCAATGATGCTCAACTACCCTGCAGAGTGCATGAGCATCATAGAAAATGTCGTTCCAAAACATCCGGTGTGCCGAGGTTTTCCATCACTGCACTAGAGGGTCTATTTATAAAACATTCATTGGATCAATGTAGGGTTGCCATCTTTCTGGGATTCTGCAGTTGTATAAGCCGAGAGTGTATCAGCGTGCCCTTTGATATTGTCATTTATGACAAAACATGTCAGGGCAGAGCCACGCACTGACTTTACCCCGAAAGCACTGGCTAACATTACTTTTTACCGGCGCCATTTTAAAATTTGTTCTATATTGAACTTGTGATTTTTTTATATACAACGTATTTTTTACATTTAACCGAGGAAGTGGTTAAGGTTAATACACTATTTCGAGTCTTCTTTCGTTTTTATTCCTGGCATGCTGAATCTGAGTCCGTGAGCGGATTTTTTACTTCATCAGAGGGAGAGATCCTTTCTAAGGGACACAGTGGACGGAAGCAAGGAAACCGATAGGAGCCGAGCAGCACATACATCTGTAACCTATTGAGACCCTGCAGAGGGTTATTTCTGCAGGACCATACGGCCTTGCTAATATAGGAGGTCCAACTTGTCTGGTAAGGGTGTCCATATATATTTTGTCTTCTGGTGTACTCCTCAAGGAGCGGCTTTCCCTTATCATCTTGGTGGCGGTGGATTTACTTCTCAACAATATCTTCACGTCTGATCGCATATTATTCACAATTTTTGTGGACTTATATCTGCATTCCGACGACATTACACCTCTCCATACGGAGATTTTGTGAAGCGGCCGACGAACTTAACGGAGGAGACTTGGAGGAGACGCCGAGAAACACCCGATGCACATACTGACCACTGACTGTGGTCACAGCTTCTGGAAAGGAGACTGCATCAACTGCACTTTGGTGTCCCCTCTGGTGGAAGGAGTGTACTTTTTTGGCTTCACTGCACAATGTTTATACCTTTGATTTATACACATTCAGTTGTGGATTATTGGGACTTTTATATCATTATTATTTTAGTACCTTATTTCTAGTATATTATTTCCAGTGGATTATCACGTTCACTTATTTATGCATTTTTCAGATTGTGCATATTTATATATATATTTTTTTTTATGTTTGCTTTTTGAATATTGGTTTTTATTCAAATTTTTTTGCACATATATGTTGTTTATTTTCCCAAATCTGTCATATTGTTTTTTGGGTATTATCAATATTAATTCTCTAGCACCATACCTTATATTTAAACACTTTTCCTATTGTGTATCTACAATTTCTTGGTACTGGCAGCAATTTTCTCAACCACTTTATTTAGTTTAGCGCAGTATTTTTTCCAAATTTTTTGGTTGGTTTGTTTTTATATCTTCATTATTGGGACTTTTTTTTCTAATTTATATACAGTATATATATATATATATATATATATAGATTTACCCAATATTTATATTTATATTCACCTATGTACATATTAGTTTATTATATAGTATACTCATTTGATCATTTATGTTTATTTATTTTTTTATTTATTTTTTGTTTCACATCAGGGTTTTGAGGTGTTGGAGGGGTTCATCTTTATTTAGATCATTGTTTAGATCATTTTTTTCACAAATTTTTTCACTAGATTGTTTATTATTAGCACAACCTTTTTTCTTGTTTATATTTATTATATATTTATTTATATATATATATATATTTATTTATATTTACATTCTTTATACGAAAGTGTGGCATACCTCCCAACATTTTCAGATGAGTGTGAGGGACACCTACTAGCAAACGTACGTTGTCATAGGACATGCCCCTTGCCACACCCCCTTAAATGAGAATTAACCAATAAAAAAAAGGTTATTTAAATCCACAAGGGCTTTATTTTTACCATTACTATTCCTTTATATTTTGGATTTAGAATTTGGATGATAGGTTTAGCACTGGGAAACACTTTTTAAAAGATAAAAAGTGCATTTTATATACAACTATGTAGATCAGACCAAAATGAGGGACACATGAGGGGGAAAGAGGGACAGAGGGACATTGCTCCAAATCAGGGACAGTCCCTCGAAATCAAGGAACAGTTGGGAGCTATGAGTGTATGTTACACTCTCTTTCACACTGCCCAAAGCCAGAGCTAACAATCCCCCCACACACACACACGATAGAGGGCTCAATCTACTCCTCTTCCTCCCGCCCCCTACCCCTCTGTGTCTTCCCACAATCCAATCCCCAGCGCTGTGCCTCAGAAAAGGAAAGTGGGGGCCAGAAATTTGATGTACAGATGCTTCAGATACATCTGGATGAGAGGTGCTGACTGCCAAGGGGTGAGTGAGCTCAGCATCCATCCCTGTGTGTGACTGAAGTCTCCCACCTTCTCTCTCCTGCCTCTGAGTGAGTACACTAAAGTAAATCAGGGTTCTCAGAGCACCACATGTTGTCCTCTCCGTACATCAGAGTTCTCAGTGTTCCCACTTAAATCAGGGTTCCTCATATGCCTCATATGCGATGGTCTTTGGCTATGTCCATCGGTGAGTATGGGGTTTTCTATATTAAGGGCCCCCCTTACCTTGTGCCCTTTATATCATACTACCATAGGCATGCGCATAGGGTGTGCCAGGTGTGCCTGGGCCCACCCTAATCACCCTGTTCTGAGCAGATTTCCCTTGCTGCTTAGCGCCAGAGAAAGGGACAGGGGAATCTCTGTCCTCAGTGCCTTTCTCTGTCTCAGAAGTGAGACATCAGGAGTCTGTTTAGACCACTAATATTTCACCAAAGCCCTCCAATGGGGCTCCTAAAAAAAAAAAACGGTACAAAAAATAGAAAATTATTGTAAAAAATTGTAAAAAATAAAAAACGATGGTAAATTGTTTTAATAAATGGCAAGTAATAATAAAAAATAATAATAAAGGTAAACTACTGACACTGTCTATTGCCCTGCTGATAAATTATTTATATATATACACAGTATATATATATATATATATATATATATATATATATATATATATATATATATATACACACACACACACAATGCTTCAATTTTGGGGTGCACACCATAATGCAATTGTCAGTGATTAGAAATAGACCAGTACTGTGTGATTGCAAAAGAGGAATCCAAACAGATATAGGTAAAAGGGTGATTTATTTAAGAAGAGGGGGTAACACCCCACCACCTTCAACAAGCACAGTGCAACAAACAAAAGATCCACAGTGACACAAATAACACTAAAGACAATATGTACAGCAAGGGAAATACCGGAATTGTAAACAGGCCAGGCCGAGGTCATACACGGGGGATCAGGAAGTAGCTGCGGACGGGGAATGAATAGGAAGGGAAAGTCCAGGAGAGGGATCAGGTCAGGATGGATCAGGACCGATCAGGATGGATCAGGAGTCCAGGAGGGAGACAGCAGGTACAGGGTCCAGATAACAGGTACAGGGTCGGGTTGATAGACGGATACCAAGGCAAGTTCTGTTTGAACCTGCCGGGTATATATAGGGCGTGTTAATTGTGTTCAGGTCACACCTGAACGTAGCAAGGGCCAGGTGCTCCACACTGCCAGGGTCCATCCGCTGGTGGAGGTCAGTACTGCGTCCCAAAGGTGATATACCAGCAGGGGGAAGTTCCCCTGACAGCTCTGAACTGCCAGGAGACCCCTGCTGGTGGGACGCAGCACTGCAAGAAAGAATATAAATAGCACCAGCGGATGGAACCTTTCCTGACAGTACCCCCCCTCAAAGGAGCGGCCTCCGGACGCTCTAACTATCCGTTGCCGGGAAGAGTCCAGGGTGCCTAACTGGGCAATGGGAGGCTCCGGGTCATCGAGCTGGGCAGCAGGCTCCGGGTCATCGAGCTGGGCGACAGGCTCCGGGTCATCGAGCTGGGCGACAGGCTCCGGGTCATCGAGCTGGGCAGCAGGCTCCGGGTCATCGAGCTGGGCAGCAGGCTCCGGGTCATCGAGCTGGGCAGCAGGCTCCGGGTCATCGAGCTGGGCAGCAGGCTCCGGGTCATCGAGCTGGGCAGCAGGCTCCGGGTCATCGAGCTGGGCGGCAGGCTCCGGGTCATCGAGCTGGGCGGCAGGCTCCGGGTCATCGAGCTGGGCGGCAGGCTCCGGGTCATCGAGCTGGGCGGCAGACTGGAAGTCATCAACCTGGGCGGCAGACTGGAAGTCATCAACCTGGGCGGCAGACTGGAAGTCATCAACCTGGGCGGCAGACTGGAAGTCATCAACCTGGGCGGCAGACTGGAAGTCATCAACCTGGGCGGCAGACTGGAAGTCATCAACCTGGGCGGCAGACTGGAAGTCATCAACCTGGGCGGCAGACTGGAAGTCATCAACCTGGGCGGCAGACTGGAAGTCATCAACCTGGGCGGCAGACTGGAAGTCATCAACCTGGGCGGCAGACTGGAAGTCATCAACCTGGGCGGCAGACTGGAAGTCATCAACCTGGGCGGCAGACTGGAAGTCATCAACCTGGGCGGCAGACTGGAAGTCATCAACCTGGGCAGCAGACTGGAAGTCATCAACCTGGGCAGCAGACTGGAAGTCATCAACCTGGGCAGCAGACTGGAAGTCATCAACCTGGGCAGCAGACTGGAAGTCATCAACATGGGCAGCAGACTGGAAGTCATCAACCTGGGCAGCAGACTGGAAGTCATCAACCTGGGCAGCAGACTGGAAGTCATCAACCTGGGCAACAGACTGGAAGTCATCAACCTGGGCGGCAGACTGGAAGTCATCAACCTGGGCGGCAGACTGGAAGTCATCAGGCTGGGCAGCGGACTGGAAAGCTGGCACAGGAACACCAGGGTGGCCGGCTGGCACAGGAACACCAGGGTGGCAGGCTGGCACAGGAACACCAGGGTGGCAGGCTGGCACAGGAACACCAGGGTGGCAGGCTGGCACAGGAACACCAGGGTGGCAGGCTGGCACAGGAACACCAGGGTGGCAGGCTGGCACAGGAACACCAGGGTGGCAAGCTGGCACAGGAACACCAGGGTGGCAAGCTGGCACAGGAACACCAGGGTGGCAAGCTGGCACAGGAACACCAGGGTGGCAGGCTGGCACAGGAACAGATGGCACTGGAACGGGTTGCGCAGAGGGCACTGGGACAGGTTGAGCAGAGGGCACTGGGACAGGCTGGGTAACTGGCACGATGGTATGGGTTGGGAAGTACTTCCGTTTCTTTTTAGTTTTAGACACTGCAGGTTTACTAACAGAAGTGATGTATGACGAGGATGGAATAAAGTAGGAGGAAGGATTGGAATATGGCAGAGACACAGGGATGGTGACTGGAGGAGGTTTTTGTGGAGGAGTTACAGGTGGATTAAAGGCAGGGTAGGTACAACAAGTAGAGACTGGGTAATAATACTTGGTAGGAAGCGGAATTAACTGGGCTATAGCTGAGGTTGTCATTGGCAATGGACGGCTAGATCCTTGGGAAGGTAAATGGTTAATGGCAGGGTTGGGATGCAGTGGCTTGGCTGGGATCAGGAGATCTGACCATGCCTGCAGCACAGGTTGAACAAAGGCTGGTTCACACACACCTTGTTTAATCAAGGACTGCACTGAACTAATGCATTCAGATAACTTCTGCTGGGAACAAGAGCAATAGTGTTCATCAAAGGAGGCTGGATCATCCTCCATCAACCATACCAGGGATTCAACTTGGTCAGGACTGAAGGGGGGAGAGAAGTCATCACCACCATCAGGAATAACAAACGGAGCCAATTCAACACATAACTGAATCAGTGAGTGAATATCGTCAAAAGACATATAGCCCCGATCCACCAAAGAATGAGCTGATCGGATGGTTTCCATCAGCTGATCCCTTGTCCACCCCTCAAAAACCTGGCGACAATACTCCCTATCCTCCTCAGCCAGTAGGGAAAAGTAACAGATTTCATTGAAATCCATGCTTCAGAAAAACGCACAACAACGGGGTGGTTCCTTAAATGCAAGCACGTCTGGTCTAGGATGGCCTTGGTATACTGTCAGTGATTAGAAATAGACCAGTACTGTGTGATTGCAAAAGAGGAATCCAAACAGATATAGGTAAAAGGGTGATTTATTTAAGAAGAGGGGGTAACACCCCACCACCTTCAACAAGCACAGTGCAACAAACAAAAGATCCACAGTGACACAAATAACACTAAAGACAATATGTACAGCAAGGGAAATACCGGAATCGTAAACAGGCCAGGCCGAGGTCATACACGGGGGATCAGGAAGTAGCTGCGGACGGGGAATGAATAGGAAGGGAAAGTCCAGGAGAGGGATCAGGTCAGGATGGATCAGGACGGATCAGGATGGATCAGGATGGATCAGGATGGATCAGGACGGATCAGGACGGATCAGGAGTCCAGGAGGGAGAGAGCAGGTACAGGGTCCAGATAACAGGTACAGGGTCCAGATAACAGGTACAGGGTCCAGATAACAGGCACAGGGTCGGGTTGATAGACGGATACCAAGGCAAGTTCTGTTTGAACCTGCCGGGTATATATAGGGCGTGTTAATTGTGTTCAGGTCACACCTGAACGTAGCAAGGGCCAGGTGCTCCACACTGCCAGGGTCCATCCGCTGGTGGAGGTCAGTACTGCGTCCCAAAGGTGATATACCAGCAGGGGGAAGTTCCCCTGACAGCTCTGAACTGCCAGGAGACCCCTGCTGGTGGGACGCAGCACTGCAAGAAAGAATATAAATAGCACCAGCGGATGGAACCTTTCCTGACAGCAATAGGCTGCGCACACCTATGCATACTACATACTCTATCCTTTCATTCTAGGTATACCACGAGCATCTACCCCTGAAGAGCAAGCTAAGCCTCGCAAAACGCGACGGGTATACACATGATGCTTGTGTGTTTTTTAATATGGACAGTAACTTGTAATACTATTTTACCTATTTTCTGTACTTTGTATGATTTGGCTTATGTTCATGACATCAATGTATAGAAAGAAAAAAAGGAAAGAGGGCGCCAGGGGGTTAAACGACAGATAGCTTTAATTGGTTTTTAGAACACAGCATCCACTTACATATAAAAGATTGAAAGTCCAGTATGTAGATCCTGTGTACAAGTCTTTATTGTGGCGTCCTTCCGCGCTGGTTGTTGGCTGAGAGTGCTCACGAGCCTCACGATGTCCGTCTGCTCAGATCGTCGGTAAACCGGCTAGCATGGAGGGACTGACTGAAAGCGAGGCCTGGAGCGCAGCTGAGTCGCGGTGACGTCAAATAGGCGCGCTCCTTTCTCAAGCATGAAAGACTAACAGTGACTGGAGCGCGCCTATTTGCCTACAGGCGCAAGCTCCGAAACGTCGTCGCAACCCAGTGACGTCACCGCGACTCAGCTGCGCTCCAGGCCTCGCTTTCAGTCAGTCCCTCCATGCTAGCCGGTTTACCGACGATCTGAGCAGACGGACATCGTGAGGCTCGTGAGCACTCTCAGCCAACAACCAGCGCGGAAGGACGCCACAATAAAGACTTGTACACAGGATCTACATACTGGACTTTCAATCTTTTATATGTAAGTGGATGCTGTGTTCTAAAAACCAATTAAAGCTATCTGTCGTTTAACCCCCTGGCGCAGCTCTTTCCTTTTTTTCTTTCTATATATCCTGGAGTCTGGGCTTTTGTCTCCCCCATCTGTGAAGGCCTGCCTTGGGACAACGACCAGGACCATCAGCTTTAACCACTTAAGGACCACCTACTGCACATTTACGTCGACAGAATGGCACGGCTGGGCACATCAACGTATATATACGTTGATTTTAGTACCCAGCCGTGGGTCGCGGGCGCGCGCCCGCGACCCGGTCCGAAGCTCCAGGACCGGGACCGCGGGATTCGCGGACCCGATCGCCGCTGGAGTGCGGCGATCCGTCCCTGGAGCGGAAGAACAGGGAGAGCCGTGTGTACACACGGCTTCCCCGTGCTTCTCTGTGGCCGTAGCATCGATCGCGTCATCCCTGTAATAGGGGGACGCGATCGATGACGTCACACCTACAGCCACACCCCCCTACAGTTGTAAACACACACATTAGGTCACACATCCCCTACAGCGCCACCTGTGGTTAACTCCCAAACTGCAACTGTCATTTCCACAGTAAACAATGCAATTTAAATGCATTTTTTGCTGTGAAAATGACAATTGTCCCAAAAATGTGTCAAAATTGTCCGAAGTGTCCGCCATATTGTCGCAGTCACAAAAAAAATCGCTGATCGTCGCTATTAGTAGTAAAAAAAAAATAATTAATAAAAATGCAATAAAACTATCCCTTATTTTGTAAGCGCTATAAATTTTGCGAAAACCAACCGATAAACGCTTATTGCGATTTTTTTACCAAACATAGATAGAAGAATACGTATCGGCCTAAACTGAGGAAAAAAAAAGTTTTTTTATATATTTTTGGGGGATATTTATTATAGCAAAAAGTTAAAAATATTGCATTTTTTTTAAAATTGTCGCTCTATTTTTGTTTATAGCGCAAAAAATTAAAACCGCAGAGGTGATAAAATACCACCAAAAGAAAGCTCTATTTGTGGGGGAAAAAGGACGCCAATTTTGTTTGGGAGCCACGTCGCACGACCGCGCAATTGTCAGTTAAAACGACGCAGTGCCGAATCGCAAAAAGGGGCCTGGTCCTTTACCTGCATTTTGGTCCGGGTCTTAAGTGGTTAAACAGAATCAGCATTCTCTCCTCCATGTCTCCACTTTTCATCTACAGGTCCTTTTTATCCTCACATATATAATTTTTTAATATTTTGTCTCTATGAAGGACTTCCTTAAAAAATAGCGGACTTTTTAGCTGCTACATACTGCTGATTGTTTTTGCGCCACTATCTGTATCTTTTATGACATCAATGTATGTACTGCTTTTTACTTGAATTAAATATATACTATAATTACTCCTGTTATTTTATTGGCTCACCTCACTCAAAGTCCCAAGGGTATTTTTTTCTTTTTTTGACGCTCTATTCAGGGATGGAGGTGTGTCTCTGGTGACACCAGACTTTTATCTATTTTTCCCACTTAAATCAGGGTTCCTAGAACATCCCTTATGTTAAAGTCCCCAGACGGCAGAGTCCCCCCTTACAGTTTAAGGGAACTCTGTGAGTTCACATGTAAAAGGGGAACTCTGTGGATTCAGATGTAAAAGGGGAACTCTGTGGACTCCAATGTAAAAGGGGAACTCTTGTGATTAAATTCATATGATTAGAAATGTTATTTCATTGCAAAATATATGTATAGTTTATACTATAAAAATAATATCTGCCCTGGGAGGATTGGGAAACGAGACACAGAGAGTGGTATGCATACTGCACAGTCAGCACATTGAGGATATTACTTAACGCTGCAGTGGTTTTATGTATTTTGTGGCGAACACTCCTCAATAGTGTTGCCAACAGCCCGCATTTTTACAAATAAAAACAGGCACCTTTTCCCCGCCAGCAAATGCCCGTAGAAGCAGAAATGTGTCAGTAAAAAAAAATCTGTGACCATTTTGGCTCGGAACTGCGCATGCGCAGTTCCGGAGCTTGACGAGCCGAGCAGATCTTGTATTCGGCCAGCGGGGGGCGGATTTCACAGAGGCTGTGCGGTGCATATGTAACCAGGAGCACTGAAGCAGGATTTGGAGGCCGAGCAGCATGTGGCGGAAGAATGGAGGAGCCCTGTATCCAGGCAATCCAGATTCCAGAGCCGATAATGACAGCAGGTGATGGTAGCAGGCCGCAGGGGGTGATGGTGGCAGAGGGGGGTGGAGGTAGTGGGTGATGCTGGCACCACAGAGGGGGATGGAGGCTGGGGGTGATGGTGGCAGAGTGGGATGGAGGCAGGGGGTGTTGGTGGCAGAGGGGGATGGAGGCAGAGGATGTTGGAGGCAGGGGGTGTTGGTGGCAGAGGGGGGTGGAGGCAGGCGGGTGATTGTGGCACCGCAGAGAGGGATGGAGGCAGGTGGGGATGGTGGCACTGCAGAAGGAGATGGTGGCAGGGAGTGATGGTACAGGGGGTGTTGGTGGCAGGGGGGAATGAGGCAGAGGGGGGTGGAGGAAGAGGGGGTGTTGTTGGGAGAGGGGGGATGGAGGCAGAGGGGGATGGGGCAGAGGGGCTCCTGCTGCTATCAATCTATCCAATGAGGACAGAGAGTGGGCTGCTGGGCTTGTGCTCGTTACTGAAAAGAACGGGTTCAGGTAGGAAAAAGGGGGGCCCCCGGGGAGGGCAGCTGCAGCACAGAAGGTTTTTGCATCCTTGAGACTTTACCACCCCTTTAAATACCTCAATGAGAAAAGATATCATATTTTGTCCACCAGATGGAGCTGAAGGTCATATGAATCAATCTATTACAGAAGAACCTTTTAAGTTCCTGAATGGTATACGAAGAACATAAATACTCTGTTTAATGTGAGTTATTCCTGTTTTAAAAGCATAACTTACTGCATCTGCAAATAAAGCTTACTAGCCTATTCTACTCTATAGTTCTGAGCGCTTCCTCTAGTGGCTGATCTACAAATCTTTACATTTAATACAAAAACAAAGAAATGAGAGAAGTGTGTAAGGATCATACAATGCCATGTAAAAGATAACATACACACACCGAATAATATGTTTTTGGTTCTTTGTTTGGTGTAAACATTAAAGGGACACTAAAGGTTCATGTTTTTTCACCTTAATGCATCCTACAGTACCTGTCTGCGAGAATGTGTTTCCAGCACAACGGCATCGCGCTGATTCTCGGCGACAGGGTGCCGACATCTCGCAGTCTCTGGAAAAGGAAAAACACATTCCAGCGAGCACGACATAGAAGTGACGGGGATCCGACTTGGATTCCCGCCAATTCTAGACGCGCCATTTGGTATGAATCATGAGGGGGAACTTCACGACAAATTTTAAATAAAAAACAAGATGGGTTCCCCTCCAGGAGCATACCAGGCCCTTAGGTCTAGTATGGATTGTAAGGAGAACCCCTACGCCGAAAAAAACAGCGTGGAGGTTCCCCCACAATCCATACCGAGCACGCCGCTCGGCCGGTCAGAAAAGGAGTGGGGATGAGTGAGCACCCCCCCCTCCTGGACCGTACCAGGCCACATACCCTCAACATGGGGGAGTGGGTGCTCTCCGGTTCTTCTCCCGCTCACTCTCCAGTTCTTCTCCCGCTCGCTCTCCGGTGCCTTCTTCGGAGCTGGCCGCCGCTATCTTCTTTGACGCTCTTTTACTAGCGGCGGCCAGCCCGGTCATCTTTGTCGCCTTCTGTCTTCTTCTTTTCTTCCGATGTTGACTCGCCGCTCCATCCCGCTGTAATGCCGGGTGTGCGGTGCGCAATGATTTATATAGGCCTCTTATGACGTCACAGTCCCAGCATGCTCCGGGATCCACGGAGCATGCTGTGATCTGTGACATCATAAGAGGCCTATATACATCATTGCACACCGCACACCCGGCATTACAGCGGGAGGGAGCGTCGAGTCAACATCGGAAGAAAAGAAGAAGGCAGAAGGTGAAAAAGAAGACCGGGCTGGCTGCCGCTAGTAAAAGAAGATAGCGGCGGCCAGCCCCGAAGAAGGCACCGGAGAGCGGAGAAGAACCGGGGAGCGCCGAGACGACAACGGAGAGCGGAGAAGACTAAAAGAAGACCCCCGGAGAGTGGAGAAGACCCCCGGAACTGATTAATAAATTATTTTAAAAACCTGTGTTGTGTGTTTAATTATTGACACTTTTCCTCCAGGTGAATGGGTAGGGGTACGATGTACCCCTACTCATTCACCTAGGGTGGGGGGCCGGTATCTGGGGGCCCCCTTATTAAAGGGGGCTCCCAGATTCCGATAAGCCCCCTGCTCGCAGACCCCGACAACCAATGGCCAGGGTTGTCGGGAAGAGGCCCTGTCCTTATCAACATGGGGACAGGGTGCTTTGTGGTGGGCGGGCCGCAGGGAGCTCGCTTGTCCCCACCCCTTTTCTGACCGGCCAGGCGGCATGCTCGGATACGGGTCTGGTATGGATTGTGGGGCCGTTTTTTCAGCGTAGGGGTTCTTCTTACAATCCATACCAGATCTAAGGGCCTGGTATGCTCCTGGGGGGGACCCATGCAATTTTTGTATTTAATATTTGGCGTGAGTTTCTTTGTTATGACATGTTCTGAATTCATGATACTGAGATTGCTTGGATTCATTATATCTCCAGATTGTACCTGACACATTGCCAATTAGCTGTTATGGGTTGGTGGTTGGTCAGGGATGGGGTGGGAGGGGGGGGTGGGTTTCAGTTGTTACGTGTG
Organism: Rana kukunoris; assembly: GCA_029574335.1. NCBI lineage: Eukaryota > Metazoa > Chordata > Amphibia > Anura > Ranidae > Rana > Rana kukunoris. Next base: position 333,706,369 of record CM056053.1, on the reverse strand, counting down.
GGTGTGTCGGCCCTGCGTGGCCTAAGTCGGGGTGGGCATGTTGCCTACCTTGTGTCTGTGTTGTTTGTGTGAAAATCAATAAAAATAATTAAAAAAATATATATATTTGGCGTGGAGTTCCCCCCTGATTCATACCAAATGGCGCGTCTAGAATTGGCGGGAATCCAAGTCGGATCCCTGACGCTTCTATGTCGGCTTTTTCCCGTCGCGGCGAGCGGGCTCGGTGCTGGCTTCCGCAACGGGGCTCATAGGTGGTCAATATCGCTGAGAAAAGGAGCAAGATTGACACAATATCGCGGTCACCTACTGTATGCATTAAGGTGAAAAAACATTCAACAATACCGCCCCCGAGCCCCAGTTCTACTTACCTGAGCCCTCAAAAGTCCCACGCTCGCACACGACATCCTCTCGCAGAGTGGAGTTAGGTATAACATGTTTGTTATATTTTTTTTATTATTTTTATTTATTTATTTTTTAGTAAATAACGGGTAGATTCCCTACTTACCTTTTATCGGCAGCTCCAGCAGACACACACTGAACTGGTTCACTCTGAAACATCCCAATGATTTGGGAGACACTGGTAACTTCTCATATTTTGCCTTGGTATTGATGGCATTGCACCTTTTGGTGCCTGACAGTACTGCCCCTCCCCTAGACCCCTTTGCTTATATTAATGGTGTTTTCAAAAGTTACACTGGCCTACAGTCTTCTAAACTGATGTTGACTCTGAAGCTAAACTCAACTTTGCCAGATTTTGCCTGAGCTCTTTGTATGGTGAGAAATCCCGAGCTCTGGTGTAGACATGGTATGACTAGTTTAGCTCAGATCTCAACAGTTGGGCAACTCAAATCCTTTTAAGCTCTAAAAGAGGAATTTAGTTTGCCAAATTCTTTGCTTTTTTTATACATATGGCTTAGATATGCAGTCACTTGACAATTTAGCCCCATATTACCTGTGATTTAAAATAATTGTTTGACTGCCACAATGGTTAGAGTTCTCCCAAACACATTATTTTGGAATTCTATGCAGCTTTCCAGGACCCTCTGGCAAGAGCCCATGATTATAATAGAACGATTTTGTGGGAGGCTGATTTGATAATGAGACCTGAGAAGAGGTTCTAACCAGAAACCAATCAGTCTTCTCAAAAATTAACTGAAAATCTCACCTATCTATTTATGACCAATTATGTCTAAAATGTCAAGGGGCCTCTGGCTCCTTTTTCCATTTGCTCTGGTCCTGCTAGCACATACAGACCAAAGCAAGACATAAAATATACAATTTTATTTCCTTCCACTACGGGTAGATGGAAAGAACATGCTTGACTCACCCATCAACACAGCCAGTGTTGATGGTAGAATCTCTCCAGCAGTGCTATTGTGTCCTGCCAACAGTGAACACAATGATCACTTCTAGAGGCTACAGCCATCAGCAGTGATTACATGCAAAAAATCCGACAGGTTGGTTGTACTGAAGTTGATTGATGAATCAACTTCAGTAAACCAGCCTGCCCATAGATGGATATAATTTCTGCCGGGTTCTACTGAACCGGCTGAGATTCGACCCATCCATGGTTGGCTTTACTAATCTTTTTACATGATGTCATGGGTTCCTTGGTACTACAAGGCCCTCTGGTATTCCTGTTGTGTTATCCTGAGTCTTTAGAATTATCTTTGCCCCTTTTTGCATGAGGTATTGTTTACTATCAATAAGCTGATAGGAATAACGCTTTACCCAAAGGTGAAAGATTATTTATTTATTTGTTTTTCGCTTTATTTATGCCAAGAACTAAAATGTCCCAAGAGCATTTTTTTTAATTACAATTATTTGCTCTCATAAAAACAAATGTGCTATGCAAATCTTTTACCCGTTGCACATTTTTTAGCGATTTACAAGCATTCGTCTGGTGATTTTCTAACAGGAAACACTTGTTTTAACTCTACAAAGGTGCCCGTACGGTGGAGAAAAATGTGCAAGAATAATATGGATAATGCACGTCACTTGTTTGCTCTGAGACATTAAGGCCCATTTAGATCTATGCATGTGTGTAGAGGAGCTTTTTTAGTATTGTTAGGCAAGTGAGTTGTCATGTGTCAACATGCATTTCTTTTATGCTTTTACATATGTTTATCCATGCATTTCAATGAGTTTATTTATTTATTAAAGGTAATTATATAGTGCCATCATTTTATGCAGCACTTCACATATATAATGTACATTCACACCAGTCCCTGCCCTCGAGGAGCTTACAGTCCAAGGTCCCTAACTCACACAAATACATACACACACTAGGGTCAATTTAGACATGAGTCAATTAACTTACAAGCATGTCTTTGGAGTGCGGAAGGAGTATTTAGAGTTTGAAGTCGATAGGACTCACGGTTGGAAATACCTGTTGCAATGCCAACATAAAAACACGTTACATGCATTTTAATGCACTGCCATTGACTTCAATAAGTCTCCCAATGCATTAAAATGCAGGAAAAAAAAACATTAAAGGAGAAGTATGGCCAAAGCTTTTTGGCCCTACTTCTTCTACAGATCACCAGAGTGAACTTTTAACTGCACTCATGTGACCTGTTTTCAGTCAACAGTGGGTTAAAGCCTATTGTTGGCCGACATCACTCAGCCAGTCTAGGCTCTGGATCAATCCTGACTTTACAGTTGTCATTCACCCAGATACCTGGACCGGAAGGCGGCTCAGCCTCTCAGCAAGTCAGCCCCTCCCACCCCTGAACAGCCCAGCTCTCCAGTGACACTGGAAGGGCAGAGCAGCGAGTCGGTAACTGACAGTAGAACTGAGGGTAGAACTGAACAATCCGTGGTGTTTGATTGCTCAGTTCTCAGTGCAGAGCTGGCACGGGACAGATGTAGCATGCACCTAGGTGAGTATAAATGTTTAATTTTTTTATAAACCTGCACCTCTCTTTTAATATTGTATTTTTTTTTAAATGCACTCCACTGCAACACTGATATGGGAACAGACACTGTCTTTATTATGGAAAACCATGACACAATCACAATATGTGCATTAAAATGCAACATTGTAAATGGAGCCTCGAGGTAGGAGCACAGGCAGTGATCACGAGCCTCTGTTCCCAGTAAAACAGACTAGTAAATAAAGGATTCTGCTGTCAAGGTGTTTAATAAAGGGACAATTTCATAAAAGCAAAGGCCTGAATGGCAATTGACAGTATGTTTGGAATAGATATCATCAATGCGAAGTTTTATATAGTCAAACTGTTGTTATACGTTAAGAAGCATTGTAAATAAGGTATATCTGGAATTTGGAATCATTCATTTAGAAAAAAAAAAACTTGAATGAATTGAAAAGAAAAATTGAAGAATTACTTTGGCTGAGCATGTACATGAGAGGTGCAACTTGGTTAAAGTGGTTGTATACCCTCATATCCTACTTGCACCTACAGGTAAGCCTACAATAAGGCTTACCTGTAGGTGCTTGCAATATCTCCTTGACCTACGTGGTTAAGGAGATATTTGCAGAAAAGCGGGCACCGATGTCTATGGCGCACGCGGCGCAGACGCACTGAGCGCTTCCGCCTCTTGAAATGGAGCCTGCCAGAAAGTGTCGGAAATGTGCGCATGCGCAGGGATCGTGCCGTTCCTCGCGCATGCGCGGGAGTGATATTATCGCCGCTCCAGCCAGTCACATCGCCGGAGCGGCGATACCCGGAAGTCACTCCGGGTATCATGGCGGTGACGGATGATTTGATTGAGGACAGCTGCGGGGGCTTCGATTTAAGATAAGTAATTCATAATGAGCTAGTATGCTAGTCATGCTAGCTCATTATGCCTTTGCCTTGCAGGTTTTTTTTTAACGTTTTGGGGTATACAACAGCTTTAATGCATTCCAACAGAACTGCCTGAACATATCAAAAAACACCTGGTGGATGTTCCAAGTTTTCAGGGTAGCTATGGACCATAAGTTTACCAGAGAAATAACATAACATTGTGTATCAGAGACATGTAAGGCTTTTGTGACTGGGCCATGAGTTTATTAAATTGTATGCTGTCGATAGCATGCAGTTCACAAAATCTGGATTAAGTAAAGAAAATCATCTATTCTATTCTATTAATACCCAGCAGTGCCTGTCCATTTCAATCAATACACACTGTGGGCACAATATCCCTGCAGTACTTTGAGATATAAAATACTGTGAATCTGAAAAAATTGTTTAACGTTGCACATACCACATGGATACTGCTTGATATATAATAACTATTGTATACTGTATGTCATTAGATGTTGAAATAGTATAGCTTTAAAGGAGTTGTAAAACATTATTTTTTTTCACCTTAATGCAATTTATGCATTAAGGTGAAAAAACATTGGATGCTGCCGCCCCCCCCCCCCCCCCCCCCCCCCCCCGAGCCCCCGTTATACTTACCTGACCCCTCGAAAGTCCCGCGCGGTCCCAAGATCCTCTTCGCCATTTAGCCTGGCCGCTGATTGGCTACAGCGGATGGATTGAGAGCAGCGCAGCCATTGGCTGGCGCTGCTGTCAATCACATCCAGTGATGTTGTGCGCCGAGGGGCGCACCCGCAATTACTCACCACCATGCGAGCTCTCGCATGACTGTGGTCAGTAATTGCGGAGAGGACAGACACAGCTGCCGAGGGACCCCAGAATACGTGGATCGGGGCTACTCTATGCAAAACGAACTGCACAGTGGAGGTAAGTATCACATGTTTGTTATTTTAAAGCCCAAAAAAAATTCCTTTACTAACCCTTTACTTTTAGGCCCCGTACACACGAGCAAATTAATCTGATCAAATCGGTCTGACAGACCGATTTGGTCAGATTTGTCTGCTGGCTGTTTTGGTTTGATCGCTGTACACGCGATCAAACCAAAATCCCCACCGGCAGACAGCGCGGTGACCTGGCGGTGACGTTGACACCGCCACGTCACCGCACCAGGAAGTAAAACACTTCCGCACATGCGTCGAATCCATTCGACGCATGTGCGGGCAGATATGTCTGCTGGTTAGCGTACTAACCAGCAGACATATCGGTCCGACGGGTTCCCAGCAGGCTTTAAAATCTGTCTGCTGGCCAAATCAGTCTGCTCGCCCATACACACGATCGAATCTGTCTGCTAAGACGGTCTGTCAGACCGTTTTCAGCAGATAGATTTGATCGTGTGTACGCGACCTTAGAGTAAGCTTTAAATAAAAAATGCCCTGTGTTCACTTTATAACACAGGGCTGCATTCTAAACATATGTGTGCTTGTTGTTAGATTTTTAAATTATATTAATAAAGTAAATGCCAAAAATGTCATGCAATAAAAGCTTTGTCACCTATTTACTGTACACCAATGATCAGCATTAAAACTAACCTCTAAAATAGGTGCTCCAGAAGAATATAATCTGTATGAGAAAGCAATATATTTTGGTTAGCAACATGTGTGTAAAGAACTGAACAATAAAACAATTCATCAAATGGTGTCCAAAGATCTGCCAAAACCAACAGGAAATCACACAAAGAAAAATGTTTTGGCAATAAAAATAATGGAAAAGTTTCCCTGCAATGCAATTGTCAAAATTAAAAATGTGTTGTCTTCCACGATAGTTCACCTTGGAGAGCCAAGGGGTTAATTTGGCAGAAGCAAGACTTGTTGGATGGTTAAATGCTAGAATTTATTAGAAAAATAATTGTTAAAAAAGAGACATGTGCCTATATTGGCCAATTTTTGATTCATTGTGACTCCACCTATGTCCATTCATTCTTTAGGTCCTCTTGTGCACTTCATTCTTCTCCAGCAGGGATCCTGATTGGGAAGCCTAAGCGCACTGTGAGTGCTAGTGTTGGATTTTGTTAGAGACATTTTTCTTCTCTCCTCCACACTCCCTTTTGGATATACATTGGCTTGTGCCGATAGTCATTTAGCCGGATTCACAAAGCACTTACGCCGACGTATCTCCAGATACGCCAACGCAAGTAAAAAAGTGCCTTGTCGTATCTATGTGCCGACCCAAAAAGCTAGATACGTAAAAAAATAGGCTTCATCCGACCGACGTAACTTGCCTGTGCCGGCGTATAGTGGGAGCATAGTTACGCTGGACGCATTTGGCACTCCCTTTGATTTTAGATGCAAATATGCAAATGAGGGAGATACGCTGATTCACAAACGTACTTGAGCCTGGCACACGTTTTAAGCAATTTGCATAAGGTTAACATTTGCGTTAAAGTTATTCCCCATATTGGAGGCGCAACTCATGCAAAGGTATGGACCAGGGAACGGACGCCATTGAATGTTACGTAGTTTACGTAGTATGTGAATAGGGCTGTGCGTAGGTTACGTTCACGTCGTAGGCAGTGATTCGACGTATCTTAGCCAGCTGTTTCGATGTGATTGTGAGCATGCGCACTGGGATGCGTCCAAGGTATGATGCATGCGCAGTTCATTTTAAGTACTTGTCTGAAGGTCAGCCCATCATTTGCATGGGGTCACGCTTCATTAAAATGTATCACACCCACTTCCAGCCCACTTCCACCTACTTTGACTTACGCTGACTTACGCCTACGACTATATGTTACGCCGGCGCAACGTTGGGAGCATTTGCTTTGTGAATTCCATGCTTCCCTCTCTGCGTTGCGCCGTCATAGCGTAAAAAAAGATACGCTAAGCCGGCATTTATATGCGCCGAGGTATGTGAATCCGGCTAATTGTGTCCAGACATGCATTACTGTGATTTTATTTTTAAAGGGGTTGTAAAGGTAGATTTTTTTTTTCCTAAATAGCTTCCTTTACCTTAGTGCTGTCCTCATTCTCTTACCTCATCCTTCCATTTTAATTTGAAATGTCCTTATTTCTTCTGAGAAACCCTCACTTCCTGTTCTTCTGCCTGTAACTCCACACAGTAATGCAAAGCTTTCTCCCTGATGTGTAGTGTTGTGCTCACCCCCTCCCTTGGAATACAGGAGAGTCAGGACGCTCTCTGCGTTGCAGATAGAGAAAGGAGCTGTGTGTTAGTGGGCATTCTGACTCTCCTGTAATCCAAGAGAGGGGGCAGCACGACTCTCCACACCGGGGGGAAAGACTTGCATTACTGTGTGGAGTTACAGACGGAAGAACAGGAAGTGAGGATTTCTCAGAGGAAATAAGGACATTTAGAAACAAAATTGAAGAATGAGGTAAGTGGAGTATCTGTTTATATTTTTACTCTGAGCTCTGAAGGTTCCTGAACCACAATAAAATGGCCTCTGCCCCACTTCTGGTGCATGTAAGATGGCCGCTACCCCATTTCCATTTTTATTTTTCTTAGGACTACAAAAAATGGCACTTTATGTTTTTGCTGTTTGCACATGAATACTGAAGTTTATACATTGTTGCAATATTGAAGATTTTTGAATACAACATTCTATTTGAGGACTTTTTTTCATTATGAATGTTTTTTGCACAATTGCACTCAGCACTTTACCTTTTTAAGGTTTATTTTGGCTTCATATTTGTTTGAGTGTTACATATGTTTCATTTGTTTAAACATATGTCTTACATGTTTTAGGCCCCGTACACACGGCAGAGATTCTCGGCAGAAACCAGCGAGAAGCTCGCTGGGATCCGCATTCTGCCGAGAACCTCGGCCGCGTGTACGGTTTCGGCGAGCATCCCGTCGGGAAAGCCGTCGAGCCAAAATAGAGAGCAGGTTCTCTATTTGCTCGATGGCCCATCGAGAACCATGGCTCGGCGCCTTTCCCGACGGCTTGGTCGATGATTACGACGGCCGGGCGAGAACCTCGACGGGCGGAACGATGTGTTTGGCCCGTAGAGGTTCTCGTACGTGTGTACGCGGCCTCACATTTGATTGACTGATCACTATTTCTTAATATTAGTTATATTCACTTAGTCCTTTTCCACTCACCCTATACAGCACAGCATTACCCCCCTTTTTTGACAATTTTTTGTTTGATACACTTTCAGTGCTGCAGCCGTATAACCATTCATTATATGCACTATATGTTGGAGAACCACCAAAATCCCTTCTCAGCTCCAAACTATTAATACTTTTTCAGACATAGCAAAACTGTGAGATACATTAGACTAAAATGTTGATATCTTTGTATCAGTTCTCCTTCGGCTAGTCTATTTCCCTCTCTTCCCGCACTCTCTTAACCGGCTAAACTGTATGGGCCAGATTCAGGTAGATGAGAGCATCTTTGCTCCAGAGTAACGCTTCTCATTTACGTTACTCTGACGACCCTTTCAGCGCAAGTACTGTTATTCACATAGCAGTTGCGCGTAAACTTGCGCCAGAGTAACGATAATGCGCTGGCGTAACCCGACGCAAGGGGAAGTGGGTGTGATCATATGTAAATGATGGGCGGAGCCCAGCGCAGAGGCTTACGTTCAGCGCATCAACCACGGAGCATGCGCAGTGAGTGAGGCTCCACTCGCCCCCTTTGTGCGCATGCTCACAACTTCCGTCGGCACCACTTCACGGGAAACGTCAGCGCAATGCCATCCGTTGGGCGTTTAAATGCGCCCGTAGAAGCGCCATTTCGGCACTAAAGTATATCCTGCTCCCCCTCCCCGCAGTGATGTTACTTTTGTTTTGAGATGGCTGCTCCCGTTCCCCGCAAACACACAGGAGAAAGCTGAACTTTAATGGCCAGGAGCTGTCAGCCATCATCTCGGCTATGGAGACCTATGATGTCTTCCTCCATGGCTGTAAAATTTGACAGACAAGCATGGACAGAGGTGTTGTCCTGCAAGTGGGGGTGCTCAGCTAGCTCTTATCGTCGGTAACGCTGCTGTAGCTGCTCTCCTGCTGACCTGTGGCCATCTGGAGTAAAGATAAAGCAGCCTTTTGTAGAAATAACTTTGCGCCGGACGGACGAGATACGCGCGGCGCATGTAGCCAGCGTATGGTGCTAATCCGTTCGTGAATTGGGAAAAATCCCTCATTTGCATATTTGCAGGGGAAATCAATAGGCGCGACTGATGCGCCCAGCGAAATTAAGCCCTGACGATACTCTGGCGTCGGAACGTTCCGCCGGTCGCAAATGACCCGTTATTGGGCGCATCTAGTTTGGTGGGTACGGGCACATAGAAACGACGGCGCATCATCACAGTTACGCGGCGCATATCGAAATACTCCAGCGCAAGTGTTCCTGAATCTGGCCCTATGTTTTTACACAATGGATTGCAAGCCTATAATTCCTATGGTATGAAACCTTATGTATTTTGAAGTATTACTTATTCTGCAACTCGACTGGGAATGGATCAGTACCTTACACCTATCCAGGCTCTGTTTTTTTTTTCCTTTCTCTGATTGCTCTCCTACATCCACAGTATAGGACATTTATGGAAATTATCAGTCTTAAACATTTACCTTTTTTATATTGGCATAAGATTGCTGTATCCATTCGTATTCCCTTTTGGTTTACACATTTTCTGTTGACTGCCAGCTATGACCTTGTGATCGAAATGACTGTTGTTGGCATTATTTACCCTTTGGGATCTGTAATTGAATTGATTTATCTGTTCTGTTATACTTCTCTTTTTCTTTTATATATCTATGTTATATATTGTTTAAATCTTAAAGTGAAGCTCCACCCACAAGGGGAAGCGTCGCTTGTCTGCCTCCTCCCCTCCACTGTCACATTGCCAGGTACCCGCTCTCACTTGTTACTAAGTTTGCTGCGGCAAATTAAGTTGGAAGTTCACGCCCCCTCGTTTCCAGCAGCAAGTGCCATGGGAGGCAGTGCTTCTTCCCCAGCCTGGTGCAATCCTCTGCTAGGAAAAGGCTGATAGCCCATGTGCTCCTTGAACATAAATACCAGCACCAGGTATGCCTAGGGGCACCTCCCCTTACAATTGGACAGGGATGTATGCATATTCATTGATATTTAAATGTATCTAACTGCCTCTCTGTTAAAGCGGATGTAAACCCGATTTTCTTATTTATTTTTTGCTGTCACAAAGTAAAATAAAAGATTTCCTATTATCTGTGCCCAGTCTTGCCACAATGAGTTAATCCAGCTCTGAGCAATCCTCTTGTCCCCATTGCAGCCAGTGTCCCCATTGCAGCCACCTGTCCCCATTGCAGCCAGTGTCCCCATAGCAGCCAGTGTCCCCATAGCAGCCTACCTGTGCTGAGTGAGAGGAGGAGAGGAGCCAGAGCCTGGTTGTTCAAAGCGCGGGGAACATGACAGCTTTCAATTAAATAGCTGTGTTCCCCGTCGCGAGCCGCCATATACAGCCCCTCCCCCTAACTTTGATAGACAGATCACCCGTCCAATCCTGGGATGGGTGAACTGTCTATTAAAGTTCCGGGACAAGGGGGAGGGGCTGAATATGGCGGTCATGTTCCCCGCGATTTGCCCCCCCCCCCTGCTCCCAGGCAGCCCACACTCGCCAGCCCTCAAAATTTACTCGCAAAATGCGAGCAGGCGAGTGTAAATTTTGAGGGCTGGTGTAAGTAATACACAGGACAAATGCATGTTGACAAGGGGAGTGTAGACGTGGGCGGGGAGTCTACTGACATCACGACTCCACCCACCAAGCTCCAGACAACAGATCCACCCACAGAATCTACAGTTTTTCAGTTCTTATAACAGACAGAGGGGAGACATTTGACAGGTAAGGATACATGCAGGAGACATCTATATCCTTATAGATTAGCACTATGGCAGTTGTTTAGAAAGGATAGGAGTGGAGAGCGGAGAAACCAAAAACTAGTATACACTTATCCTAGCACCTACCTAGGAGGGTGCTACAGGTGCAACAGAAAAATGCCAATGATTGCTAATGTGAATTTTTGCTAAATTGTTTTGTTTCGATTTGGTTAGAGGGGCAGAATGCTTAGAAGCACTATGTTTTTATTATTATCTAGGATCCCATTAGGAAGATTTGCCCTCAATTTTTGTCCTGGTAACGGACTATAAGGGTACAGGAAGAAAGGGCTATATTCCCATTAGGGACAAGAGCAACAACAAACAAACAACAAAGACCTGACAAGATCTAACCTATCCACACTCTATTAAAAAATGGTTTTATCGCTGATTTGGAGTGATTGGCCTTGATTGAAAGGAAATGGGGAAAAAACATTTCTATAAATGCCTTATACTATAGATTCTTGTAGAACATATTTTTTTTTTCCTATTCTATCCAAATCTAAAAAGGCACAGTAAGTAAGCTTTACACCATTTTGATATGTGGAACAGCCCTGGCCTATATATTGTGTGCAGCACTTGTAGAACATAGAAGTAATCAAACATAAACTGAGTAATAGCAGTAAATGTCATTATACGGAAGGATTTACCCATTCAATCTCCAAACAGGTATCTGTCAGCCTTAATTTTGAAATCTTTACTTGAGCCAATTATCAGAAAATTAGGCCCAAAGTGGCTTAATGTGCCAAATGGCAGAAATTGTACTAGTGCAATACTGAATACTAGGGAGTCGGGACAGCTAGGAGAATGGTTTTAAGAAGCTAAATTATTAAAGCTGCCAGTATTACAACTGGCTTAGTGTAGACTTAAAGAAATGGACAAAGCTGGAAACCATCTTAGAGAACACTGTTAGGAATAATTGGATTACGGTTCAGTAGCCAGAGAATCATCTGTCTTCGGTGATGGGATTACATGTGCTTACATCACAGAAGGGTTAGTGCTACTCATCTGAGCAAAACTGGCTGGTAGAATGACATCAATAACATAGCTCTGCCAATAACATTGCTACTGTTTAAAGGAACAAGTATTGTCACTACATTGTTTTTATTGTACAGATAAAATGAAAGTGGGTTTTTATAATATGATTTTATCATTTTTATTTTGTCCTGATAAGTTTTCTAATGATAAAATTTATGTACGAATTTGTGGGTTCTGTCTATCTATCAACCAAAGCAATCAGTATCTTTGATGAATGATTCATGTTAGAAAAACAGAGGATAGGACACATGGAATATATATGTTTTTCAGTGAAAGTTTATTTTAAAAAGTGATCCATAGACTTGCTATGCACTAAGAGAATCAGTAAAGTATACCTAAACTGCATTGTCAAGGGAGAAGCACGGCATTCATAATACTGCATATATAAAGAGAAGATATAGCCACTCTCATGTATTCATGTAATTAACAATATCAGTAGAAAGAATTTTTTAAAACATGACATTATGTTGATACATTTGGAACAGGTGCATCCGAGCTACTCCCTCCTGTGTAATGCTTGGTGAGCCTCAAGAACACAAGAACACAGTACACAGCCTGGGAAGTCTCCGCAAACCTCCTTGTATAATCCATACAAAAAAGGGAGAAAGGTTGGTGCCATGGAAGTCGGCTAAATCATAGTTTTATTATTGCATGTGAACAACAGTTAAAAAAAACAACGTGTTTCAGCCATCAGACCTTAATCATGAAGCAATGATTGGCAAAGCCATGGAGGCAAAACTATATATCTCTCTCTCAAGTCTATACCTCTCTTAACCACTTCAATACCGGGCTTTAATACCCACCTCCATACCGGGCCTATTCTGGCACTTCTCTCCTACATGTACAAATCATAATTCTTTTGCTAGAAAATTAGCAGAACCCCCAAAAATTATATATGTTTTTTTAGCAGACACCCTAGGGAATAAAATGGCGGTCAATGCAACTTTTTATCTTGCACCGTATTTGCGCAATCATTTTTCAAATACCTTTTTTTGGGGGGAAAAAAAAGGGTTTCACAAATTAAAAAATAACAAAACAGTAAAGTTAGCCCAATTTTTTTTGTAAAATATAAAAGATGATGTTACACCAAGTAAATAGATGCCTAACATGTCATGCTTTAAACTTGCCCACACTCATGTAATGGCGCCAAACTTTGTTACTTAAAAATCTTTTATTCCTATAGGAATAGTGTGTGACAGGTCCTCTTTAAGGAGAGATGCAGGGTCAATAAGACCCCACATCTCTCCTCCAGGGTGGAAAGCATGAGATTGTGAAAAAAAATTCACAGATCTCATTCTTACTAGCCGCAATTGTGGTTTGTTTACTTACGAGTACCCCACCATGACGTCATCACATCGCGCCCGGGCCTCCGATGGTCGTAGTCATCTCTAGGCTTCCCATCCTGCGCACGGCGATCATCTCTCTGGGCCCCCGATGGCACGGGAGGGGGGGTATGTCCCCTCCCGCAGTCAATAAAAAATGCCGCTATGATCATTCTTATGGTGAGCAGGATCGCCACCGGAACAAAATGATATCTGAATGATGCCTCTATTGATCCCTAAATTAGCTGTGAATAGCTAGAGAAAATAATGAATCAAAGATAAATAAAGAAAATTAAAGTAAATAAGAGAAATTAAAAGCGTGGGAAAGAAGGGGGGGGTAGGTTAACAGAAAAACCTGCATCATTTTCCATTGTGCATACAATAATAATTTGTTTATTAGGTCGCATAACAATAAGATCGTAATGTGATCTTAAGTAGCGAGTCTGTGCCAAAAGTGTAAAGGGGAGCCTACCCACAGCTGAAGGGTGAGTGGGTGAGGGGTGGGAGACCCAGGAAGTTCAGGTTGAAGAGTCGTCATCTGGACGTGTCAGGAGAGTTTTGTAGTAGACAAAAAGGGTGTGTAGGGACTTGTGTGGGTCTGACTAATTTGTAGCAGCCATGAATGCTCTCCATCTTGAGAAAAAACTTTGCTTTGCTATCGTATTGTTAAAATCTGTTGTGATTTTTTCCTTGTGGAGTTGCATGTGGAGTTCTTGTTTGACGAGAGATATCGATTCGTAGGGGAGGAAGGGGAAATCCAGTGTTTCAGAATTGCTCTCCTTGCTGCAAATAGGGTGATAAGGATCCATTCTTTGTGACGCTGGTCAGAGTTGGAAGACCAAGTTAAAAGTTGCTTGTCCCAGTAGCCGAAGATCAGAAGTAGGGGGTCTTTGGGAAGATGCAACAGGGTGACTCCCTCGATGAAAGAGATGACTTGCTGCCAGAAGGAGGAGATGAATGAACATGACCAGAAGCGGTGAGTCAAAGTAGGTTTAGGCTGGTTGCAAATCGTACAAAGAGTAGACTGGGGGTTAGTTATGTCCTTGAGGAAAGGGGTGTATGCACAATGTAAAATGTTCATCTGGGTTTCTCTTCAGTGTTCGCAGGGTATCAGTTTGGTGAGTTTGATGTATCCTTGTAAGAGTTTCTCGGTAAGTTCCGTATCTGGAAAGTCTTTGACCCAGTGCGTAACAGAAGAGGATGCTAAGGAGGGGGGGGGGGGTAATCTTGCGAAGCAAGGGTTTATAGATACAACAGATAGTGTTAGAGCCTGACTGTAGCAGGCCATCAGTGATGGATGCTTTAAATCAGGTGCTTCCTACCCTGCAGGTGGTATGTGCAGTGGTTTTGCACAGAGAAGCCCTGATCCTCCTCTTCTCGGTTCCCCCGCCAGCATTCCTAGCTCCTCCCCCCCTTGACTAAATTCCCCATTAGCAAGCCACTTGCTATGGGGGTACTGCTGCATTTTTGCTTGTGAGCCCGGCTCTATGCATCCATAAGACACATAGAGCTGTGACTCAACTCCACCCGCTCACTCCTCATTGGCTCTCTGGCTGTGACTGAAAGCAGTGGGAGCCAATGGCACCCTCTGCTGTCTCAGTCAATGAGAAGAGGGACAGCCGAGTCTCTCATGCACATTGCTAGATCAAGGAGGGTTTAGATAAGTATCGGGGGGCTGAGAGGGGAGCAACACACAGAAGGTTTTTTACCTTCATGCAAAAAAGCAAGAAGGTAAAAAAACTTCAGCCTTTAGAACCACTTTAACCACTTAAGACCCGGACCAAAATGCAGGTAAAGGATCTTGCCCCTTTTTGCGATTCGGCACTGCGTCGTTTTAACTGATAATTGCGCGGTCGTGCGACGTGGCTCCCAAACAAAATTGGCGTATTTTTTTCCCCACAAATAGAGCTTTCTTTTGGTGGTATTTGATCACCTTTGCGGTTTTTATTTTTTGCGCTATAAACAAAAATAGAGCGACAATTTAAAAAAAAATGCAATATTTTTTACTTTTTGCTATAATAAATATCCCCTAAAAATATATAAAAAAACATATTTTTTCCTCAGTTTAGGCCGATACGTATTCTTCTACTTATTTTTGGTAAAAAAAATCGCAATAAGCGTTTATCGGTTGGTTTTCGCAAAATTTATAGCGTTTACAAAATAAGGGATAATTTTATTGCATTTTTATTAATTTTTTTTTTTTTTTACTACTAATAGCGGCGATCGGCGATTTTTTTCATGACTACGACAATATGGCGGACACTTCGGACAATTTTGACACATTTTTGGGACAATTGTCATTTTCACAGCAAAAAATGCATTTAAATTGCATTGTTTACTGTGGAAATGACAGTTGCAGTTTGGGAGTTAACCACAGGTGGCACTGTAGGGGATGTGTGACCTAATGTGTGTTTTTACAACTGTAGGGGGGTGTGGCTGTAGGTGTGACGTCATCGATCGCGTCCCCCTATTACAGGAATGACGCGATCGATGCTACGGCCACAGAGAAGCACGGGGAAGCCGTGTGTACACACGGCTCTCCCCGTTCTTCCGCTCCAGGGACGGATCGCCACACTCCAGCGGCGATCGGGTCCGCGAATCCCGCGGTCCCGGTCCTGGAGCTTCGGACCGGGTCGCGGGCGCGCACCCGCGACCCACGGCTGGGTACTAAAATCAACGTATATATACGTTGATGTGCCCAGCCGTGCCATTCTGCCGACGTAAATGTGCAGTAGGCGGTCCTTAAGTGGTTAAGCTGATGATATATCAGAACACCCAGATCCTTCTCCACTATTGATTCCCCCAGCTGTTTCCCTACTAGTATGTAAGATGCATGCATATTTTTAGCCCCCAAGTGCATAACTTAAATTTTTTTGACATTAAACCTAATTTGCCACACAATTGACCAATTAAATTGTGCATTCAGCTGGTGGAGTCAGCTTCTAAATTGGAGACATCCTGTATGGATGTTATTCTACTGCATAGCTTGGTGTTATCTGAAAACACTGAAATGTTACTTTTAATCCCAGACCCTATATCATTTATAAATATATTAAAATTATCAATGTTGTACAATGTAATACCTGATGTTCATCTAACTTCTAATGTCCAGAGCTATGTCTGTTTATATTTAGTTTGTTGCTGAACAGAGCGTGCAAAAGTGATTTTGATCAACCAAATGGCCATAAAATTAGATATTTGTCTTTGTAAAAAATACATAGCTCCCAACTGTCCCTCATTTACAGGGGCCAAACCCTACAAACTTACATCTATTATCATAGGTGTGCGCAGCCCATTGCATTAGGGTGTGCACCCTGAAGCTCAAACACACAATAACGCCACATGCTGTCACAGGGAGGAGGCTTTGATGGTGGGAGACAGTTGATTGGGAGCATATTACGTTACATCCTAAGTATAGATGTAATGTGTTCCTACAGTTGAACCTAGTCTTTAATATAAAGGGAGCATTTACACTGGCCACTGGCACCCCAACCACCCACCTGGTGCCACCCCTGGATAATGCTAATGCACATGGGGTGATTAGGGTGTGCCCAAGCACATCCCGCACACCCTGTGCACACGCCTATGTCTATTACAGTGGTATACAATAATGGAAAGGCAGCAGTAAAAATATGGTTATTTCTTTGCAATGAAAATTTGCATGGTCTGGTCAGCTGTGTGACAGAGTGTTATTAAGGACTGGATAGTTTGCTCTGAAGGTGTCCCTCTTTAACATCTATGAAAGTTGGAAAGTATGTATAGAACAGTGTGGAAATATGCACTCCAGCAAATACATTGTTAATGTTTGAAATTGAATATTTCCTTTTCACCCTGGAATTCTTGCTTACACTGTAACCTGGGCTTATGTTTAACTTTTCAACTCAAAACCACACAACCTTGTGTGCCACAACGATAATGTTATGTTGCAACAAAGTCTGTGGCCGCATTTTATATACTACATAAAGAACACCTAGTTTCATCTCAAGGACAGACCCAATACTTTTGTGAAAAAAAATAATAAAAGTATGGGGGTCTGGATACTGCCCTGGGGGACATGTATCAATCATCTTCTTTTTTTTTTTAAAAACAGTCGCTTTTTTAGGAGCAGTGATTTTTTATGCTTAAAGTGCAACAATAAAAAAAATAAAAAAATCATTTATATATAGTGCCTGGGGGGTCCCCTTAATGTGCCTATAAAGTAGCGCATCTGTAGCATGCATAAAACATGCTACAGCAAAATTTATATTTAAAAAAAATGTCAAATCCTAGCTGGCACTCAGCTATTGAAAAAATAAAGATCCTGGCCCCCCATGTGATTGGGTATCAGGTACACCATACCCCTACCCATTCACCAAAAAAGTGTCAAAAAGTTATAACCACAATAAACAGTTTTTGACAAGTCCTTTATTAAAAACAACGTCCCTCGATGTACATCCATCGTTAATCACAGCACCCGCCGGCCGGGAAAAATAGAAGAAGAAAAAATACTCCATCTCCTGGGAGGCCTCCCACCGTATGCCTGCTCTGTGCTTTGACAGTTCTTATATAGGCCAGGGGTGGGGCCACCTGTATACGTCACTCGGTGCCACTGCCCCTTCTGACATCACAAAAACTGTTTCTTGTTGTTATTGCTTTTTGGTGATTGCTTAGGGGTATGATGGACCTGATAACCATTCACAAGGGGGGGTCCCCCTTTTTAAGGGGGACTTTCATATTACAATAAGCCCCTCCACCGCAGACCCTGACAACCACAGCCCAGGGTTGTTGGGAAGAGGACAAAGTGCCTTGAGTGAAAAAGGGGAAGGTCAACTGCGCTAAGGCAAGCAAAGAAAAAAAAAAAAAAAAACAAAGCAACAGAGTGCTGGTGATCTAAAGTGAAATTAGAAACTCAAAAGAAGCTGCACCTGACTGTAGTTACAAACACAGATAAACAAATAGCAAAAAAACAGGATGCGCTAGAACTTATTATTAACAAACAAACAAACTTAGTGTCCATGGATAGTAATCATAAACTACTGAACAAAAATAGTGTCCATAAGTAATAAAACAGAGGATTAGTGTCCAACTGATCCTATTTGGACCAGTAATAAATATATTAATGTATTTAAAAAAAAAAGTGCCCCATGATTAAGCGATTTGTCGCGAAACCGGTCGGGCGGGATAGTGTTTCTCATCGGTTCATCCCCCGCTGTTTACCTCTTCCCATACCTCGTTTGGACGGGTCAAGTATTTGCATGGATCGCTTCCGGCCGGAGTCCCAGCATACCACTGACATGCCTGTTTGCTTTTATTTTATGTAAGTGTGTTTTTGGCTTTTTTTAAAATAAATTTTTAAGACGTTGTTACACTATTGTGGCCTTTTTTGCTTTTCCCTGGCATTTGGTTCCGAGTTTCCAACCTGAAGGGGATCGATAACTCACCTGGTCTACCACCTTCCTCCATTGGGTACATATATGCTTTCTGGGGTCTTCTTTTTGTTAAGAGACCACCGGTGTTCCGGTAAGCAGTTAGTACTTTCTGCATGGTGGAGGATCTACTATCAGCACTTCTTTGAATGTCACCACGTTTATTGTCAACATCACAATTTTCTCACTGGTGTTTTTTTTTTTTTTTTTTTTTTTTTTAAATACATTAATATATTTATTACTGGTCCAAATAGGATCAGTTGGACACTAATCCTCTGTTTTATTACTTATGGACACTATTTTTGTTCAGTAGTTTATGATTACTATCCATGGACACTAAGTTTGTTTGTTTGTTAATAATAAGTTCTAGCGCATCCTGTTTTTTTGCTAAAGTGCCTTGAGTCTCTGCCCCCCGCCCCAAAGCATCCATGCCCCCATGTTGAGGGTATGTGGCCTGTTACGGTTCAGGAGGGGGTGCTTGCTCGTCCCCTCCCTTTTCCTGTCTTGCCGAGTTGTATGCTCGCATAAGGGCCTGGTATGGATTTTGGGGGTATTCCACACAGTTTAAAAAAAATAAAAAATTGGTGTGGGGTTCCCCTTAAAATCAGAGGAGCCTGGTATGAGCTGGGGGGGGACCCCATGCCATTTTTTCTTTATTTTTTATTCAGCTGTCAGCGAGGAAACCCATTGACAGTGGTTGTTAAGAATGCTGTGGCCAGCTTGCCAGTCCCGCTCCTTAACAACCAGCTTACACTGCGCCCTGATTAGGCAAAGCTTCAGTGCTGCAGAATGCACTGTGCAGCGCTCATTGGTGTGAACACCCTGCAAATTTGGGTGTCTGGCAAACGGCCAAACAGGCAAATGTTCAGCCCAAACTCATGCTCGGGTCGAACCGTTCGCCCATTCCTAGTTATACTATCGGTAGCGCTAAAGATATTGGTGGTTACATTTATTTTTAAGTACTTAATTTTTTTTAAGGTTAGAATTTAAGGGGTTAGACATACCTCCCAACATTTTGAGATAGGAATGAGGGGCACCGACTAGCAAATGTATGTAGGCATAGGACACGCTTCCTGCCACACCCCCTTAAAGGAGAATTAACCAAAAAAAGTTAATTAAATCCACAAGGGCTTTTTCTTACCACTACTGTTCCATTATAATAGCTTTTAACATGTACAAATGTAGCAATTTAGAAATTGGATGAAAGGTTTAGCACTGGGAAACACTTTTTAAAAAGATAAAAAGTGCATTTTATATACAACTATATAGATCAGACCAAAATGAGGGACACATTAGGAGAAATGAGGGACAGAGGGTCATTGCTCCAAATCAAGGACAGTCCCCCGAAATCAGGGACAGCTGGGAGCTATGGGATTAGGTGTTTGTTTTAGTTTTAAGTTGTTAGTTTTAGTTTTAAGTTTTAGGGTTAAGGTTTTTACTTACTATTTTATATATATTGTGACAGGGTACAGGATTTTATGTACACCAGTGAGAGACTGGAAAGGTCAGCTTTCCCTGCCCTGGAAGGGGTTAAGCCTGGCCAACAGGTAAACCTCCTCTCTTCCCCCTATTAATTAACAGTCACCTGGTAGGGAAGTGAGAGCTCAGTGTGAGAGGTATGCTGAGCTTGACGGACAGGTTGGAGACTGTCTGCATTGGAGGAACAAGGTCTGTCACAGATAATTGTTTATTTGGACTGGTATTCTGTTTGTTTTATACTGGAGGCTGGAATAGCCCCTCCAGTACAGTGTAGTGAGGAACACTACTGTTAGTTAGCCTCCTAAATTGGAGTAGGCCATTTTGTTTTGTATTATTTCTTTTGAGTGCAATAAAGCCGTATTTATTGCTTAAGATCAGCGACTTTGCTGCATTACATTACCGCTATTTCTGCGACCTTGTCACAATATATATAAACCAAATACCTGGATAAAAATCTAACAGCAGTTTGTGGAAATATAGAGAATACACAGCTGTCCAAGTAAAAAAAAAATATATATATATATATATATATATATATATATATATATATATATATATATATATATATAAATAATTTTCCATATCAGCTTTTTCCATCTGCCAGGGGAACACACGGTAGAGAGTCTTGAAGTTGAAGTGGCATTACTCAGCTCATATCGTTGATACAGCCAAGTAGAGCTTTACAGATATTAACAGGTTAAAAAAAAAAACAGGATGAAGTTCAGCCAGACATGTAAAACTGAAATCTGGGGAATCCCACTCCAAATTTTAAATGTATAACAAAGCTCCTTAATGGGTTTCTCAAGGAACAATGGTCACTTGTCCAGTTCTTATGTTTAGTTGAAGAAATGTAATTAGGACTTAAAACTGAACTAAACTCTCTCAAACAACATTAAAGTGGAAATTTAATGTGGTTGTAAAGGCAGAGTTTTTTTGTGTGCAGCAGCCCCCCTAATACTTAATGCTGCACGAGAGACTCTTCTGTATGGGACAGCAGCAAAGCACCATTGGCTCTCCCTGCCGTCTAATCTGACCGAACCAAGAGATATTTAGCACCCAAGATCAGGTTCTATAACCACTTACTGTATATATACATTGCAGCTTGCAAGTGGTTTAATAGGAATATTGCTGAAGCTATTGACTTTCTCATTAACGTGGTCAGAGAGGCTAATTAGCCACTGGATCGCTTTCAGAAGCAGCTGGAGGGGTCATCGCCCC
Source organism: Rana kukunoris (assembly GCA_029574335.1). Lineage (NCBI taxonomy): Eukaryota > Metazoa > Chordata > Amphibia > Anura > Ranidae > Rana > Rana kukunoris. The sequence goes on along the minus strand of CM056053.1, from coordinate 333,685,272 downwards.
TTTTCCCTCTGCTCCCCGATGTTTCCCTGGCTTACCGTTTTTACCAGCGTGCCCCAGAAATGACCCAACAGTTTATGCAGCTAGCCAATGAGGTGACCAAAGACTAGATTGTCTCTGATCACCTCTATGATCTTGGAGGACCAGAAAGACGTCATAATGTCACTTCCAGTCTAGAGTACAAGTAAACATTTATTTTTTCTTATAGACCCCATATCTCTCCATAAAGCGTCATGGGCGTCATGTGGGCAAAGTCACCACCATTGTAGTTGGTCTGCTTTTTGGCTATACCCACTGAAACATACACTCACCGGCCACTTTTTTAGGTACACCTGGTTAATTGCTTGGTAACACAAATTGCTAATCAGCCAATCATATGGCAGGAACTCAATGCATTTAGGCATCTAGATGTGTTTAAGACAACTTGCTAAGTTCAAACCGAGCATCAGAATGGGGAAGAAAGGGGATTTAAGTGACTTTGAATGTGATATGGTTGTTGTTGCAGGTGGGCTGGTCTGAGTATTTCAAAATATGCTGATCAACTGGGATTTTCATGCACAACTATCTCTAGGGTTTACAGAGAATGATCTGAAAAAGAGAAATATCCAGTGAGCGGTAGGTGTGTGGATGAAAATGCCTTGTTGATGTCAGAGGTAAAAGGAGAATGGGCAGACTGGTTTGAGATGATAGAAAGGCATCAGTAACTCATATAACCACTTGTTACAACCAATGTATACAGAATACCATTTCAACACACAACACATCAAACAGGTCAAGCAGATACAGCAGCAGAAGACCACACATGTGCCACTCCTCTGAACTAAGAACAGGAAACTGAAGATATAATTCACACAGGTTCAACAAAATTGGACAGCAGAAAATTGGAAAAACATTGCCTTCTTAGATGGTAGGGTCAGAATTTGGCATAAATAACATGAAACCATGGATCCGTTCTGCCATAGTGTGGGGGGATACTTTGGGCTCCTTAGTACCAATTGAGCATCTTTTAAACACCACGACCTACCTGACTATTGTTGGTCATCATATCCATCCCTTTATGACTACAGTGTACCCATCTTCTGATGGCTCCTTCTATGCAGGATAATGGACCATGTCACAAAGCTCAGATCATCTCACCACTGGTTTCTTGAACATGAAGGCCTGGATTCCCATACATCGGCGCATCTTTATGCTGCCGTAGCGTATCTTCTTTACGCGCTACGCTGGCGCAACGCAGAGAGGGAAGTATGGAATTCACAAAGCAAATGCTCCCAACGTTGCCCCGGCATAGCATATATTCGTCGGCGTAAGGCAGCGTAAGTGGAAGTGGGCTGGAAGTGGGCGTGATACATTTTAATGAAGCGTGACCCCATGCAAATGGCCACAGCTTCAAAAAATGAATTGCGCATGCGTCGTCTCTTGGACGCTTCCTAGTGTGCATGCTCACAGATACTTCAAACACTGCCTACGACGTGAACGTAACCTATGCACAGCCCTATTCACGTAGTACTACGTAAACGGCGTATGCAAAGTTAAATTCGACGGCGTCGTTCCCTGGCCCATACCTTTGCATTACCTGTGCCTGCTATATGAGGGGTAACCTTACGCCGGACGTAAGCCCTACGTAAACCCTGTATATTAATGTGCCGGGCGCATCTACGTTCGTGAATCAGCGTATCTCATTTGCATATTTAAAATGGGAACGCCGAATGCGTCCAGCGTAAATATGCGCCCACGATACGCCGGCGTAGGAAAGTTACATAGGTCGGAAGAAGCCTATTTTCAGGCGTATATAGTTCTGTGGTTACGGCGCATAGATACGCTGGCGCATATATACACTTACGCGGCGCATCTCGAGATACGCCGGCGTAAGGGCTTTGTTAATCTGGGCCGATAATGAGTTCACTGTGATCGAATTGCCCCATAAGTCACCACATCTCAATCCAAGCAACTTTTGGGTGTGGTGGGAAATTTGCATCATAGATTTGCAGCTGACAAATCTGCAGCAACTGTGTAATGTTATTATGTTAATATGGACCAACATCTCTGAGTAATGTTATAACACCTTTCCATTGCATGAAGGCAAAATGAGGTCCAAAGTGGTACTAGCAAGGTGTACCTAATAAAGTGGCCGGTGAGTGCACATCAACAATAATGATACAGGTTGTAACTCTGCACAGGCATAACATACCATATTTACAAAACAAATGCTAACTGTAACCATAGAGGTAGATTCTGGGCTGAATTGCAGTAGTTTTATAGTAGGCTGGCAGACAAGGCCAGTCATGATTCTTCTTGATGATAATGATGATTATTAATTGGGTTAGATTTTTTTTAGTTTTTATCTAAAAATATTAAAACTATAAAACGTTTGCGTTAATAAACAAGCATGCATTTGGTGGTGAGATTTTACCTCGCCTTAAAATAATCATGCTAATAATATTATTTTAATTGCAGCTCTAGATAGTTTTACATTGATGGAGTATATACAGGCCCAGATTCATAAAGCAATTACGCCTGTCTAACTGGTGTTAGACAGGAGTAATTTCAAATTTTGCGCGCCGTATCACTAGTTTGAATCCTCAAACCATGATACGGTGGCTTCGGGCTTCGATCCGAGAGGCTTACATCTTCGTAAGCCTTCGGATCTACGCTGCGATATTTTTGCGGCCGCTGGGAGGAGTTCGCGTCGTTTTGATGCGTCGGGATATGCAAATGTGTTTTTACGGCGATCCACGAAGATACGAGCGGTCTTCGCAATCGCTTACGTCTGTTTTTTTTTGTACGTACTGTTAGACCAGCTTTTTGCTGGTCTAACGGTGCGTAGCCCATGTTAAGTATGGCCGTCGTTCCCGCGTCGAATTTAATTTTTTTTTTTTTTTTTGCGTAACTCGTTCGGGAATAGAAATGTCCGTAAACGACGCTACTCAAACAACGAATGACGTAACGACGTGATTTCGCACAATGCACGGCGGGAAATTTGCGAACGGAGCATGCGCAGTGCGATCGCCGTGGGAACGCGCCTATTTTAAATCCTTCACGCCCCCTACTCGTGTAGATGGATTGCGACGGGAGAAATACACTACGCCGCCGTCTTTAACTGGACAAAATCTACCTGGATTCCACGTAGAGCCAGGTAAAAAACGGCGGCGTAGTGTATTTCTGATACGCTACGAGAATCCAATTCTCTCTGAATCTGGGCCACTGTGTTTAAAAGGCATTTCCTAATGAGGATGGTTATTTTTAGTTGGCTATAGGAATGAGAGATGTCATATTAAATAGCTCACACTTTTCTGTTAACCATATTTTAGAATGCACTCGTATATATTTGTCAGAATATCTGTCTTAATAACATATTCAAAATACACTCTGTAAATGAGTAAAGAGTCCATTGTTCAGTTGAGCATTGGATGTCACAGTCAGATGAACGTCAAAGTAAATTATGAGACATGCTAAAACATTGCTATCTGCAGTGTCATAGGATTGTGCTCATGTGCTCTTTGATAATCATGTTATGCAATATAACTGCTCCTACAGGTCTGCTCTGTTTGTGTTGTTGCAGTAAGCCAATAATGCCCATTTGCAGTCCTGGTATGCTAGTATTCCTCTACATTTGGGTGACTGCTTTCCAAAGCAAAATGTCAAAGTAATACTCATTGCGTTATTATTATGCAAGTCACAGGAAACACCCATTAAAGATAAATTGAAGATAAACCCTTTTTTGGATGGTGTAAAGCTGGCAATACATTATACAATTTTGCTTTAGATATACCAACACCATATACTGTATATACTCCAGTATTAGCTGACCCGAATAAAAGCAGAGGCACCTAAATTTACCACAAAAAAAATGGGAAAACGTATTGACTCGCGTATAAGCCTAGGGTGTCCATATGCATGCCTCACTGTGCCTCATACAGATGGGTCTATATGCTTATTTATGTGAATGATATCCTGATTTGTTTTGAGCAAGAAGGGGATGAAGCAGAAATATTGGAAAAACTGAATCAGCACTTTGACACCAAAGACCTCGGCAACATTAAGAATTACCTCGGTATCCAGATCGAGAGAGAGGAAGATGGCAGCTTTCTTCTGAATCAAAGACACAAAATACAAGAAATAATTGAAACTTTTGGAATGGAAATCGCCAAACCAGTGAAATCTCCCATGGAAACCAACTACCTAAAGGAGATGAATTGTCAAGATAACCCATTACCTACTAATACTCAATACAGGAAAGCAATAGGGAAATTGCTGTATCATACCACTGCTACAAGGCCAGACATTGCAGCAACAGTTGGAATCCTATGCAGAAAGGTTTCAATGCCAAATCAAAAGGACTGGAATGCTGTAAAACGAATCATTCGCTATCTCAAAGGGACTTCGCACTACAAGCTCAAGTTACCAGCAAGCGATGAAAGCACCTTAACAGGATATGTGGATGCTGACTGGGCAGGAGACACCAGTGACAGAAAATCTACCAGTGGCTACTTATTTTTCCTGTCAGGAGGCGCCATCAGTTGGACTAGTAAAAAGCAACTCTCTGTTTCACTGTCGTCTACTGAAGCAGAATACATTGCTGCAGGGCATGCAAGCAAAGAAGTTATATGGCTGAGACAGCTATTAACTGATTTGGGTCAACCACAGTTGGGGCCAACAGAAATCTATGAGGACAATTAAGGATGCATTATATTTGCACATACGAAAGGAGTTAATTCAAGAACCAAGCACATTGATGTGAAGTTTCACTTTCTTAGGGATCTTCAAGAGCAAGGTCTTCTTTGACCACTGGGCACTTAAACACCCTTAATAATCAGACCAATTTTTAGCTTTCGGTGCTCTCACAGTTTGAATGACAATAACTCAGTCATACAACACTGTAACCAAATGAAATTTTTGTCCTTTTTTTCCCACAAATAGAGCTTTCGTTTGGTGATATTTGATCACCTCTGCGGTTTTTATTTTTTTTGCTATAAATGAAAAAAATAATAATTTTTCTTAATTTCTATTATAAAATTTTGCAAAAAAGTATTTTTTCTTCATAAATTTGGCCTAAAATGTATACTGCTACATATCTTTGGTAAAAAAAAAAAAATGGATATTATTTAGTCTGGGTGAAAGTTATGGGGTCTACAAGCTATGGTACCAATTACTGAAAATTGATCAATTTCATCACATCTGATGTACTGACAGCCTCTCTCGTTTCTTGAGACCGTAACATGCCAGAGAAGTACAAATACCCCCCAAATAACCCCTTTTTGTCACCCTTCAAAATTGCTCACGCTTGTGGAATGGCGCCAAACTTCGGTACTTAAAAATCCCCATAGGCGACGCTTTAAATATTTTTACTGGTTACATGTTTGAGTTACAGAGGAGGTCTGGGGCCAAAATGATTGCTCTCGCTCTAACGTTCGCAGAGATACCTCACATGTGTGGTTTGAACACCGTTTTCAAATGGGGGTGGGACTTGCGTATGCATTCGCTTCTGCATGCGAGCTCATGGGGACAGGGGCGCTGTGTGCCCAGAGTATTGCGGAGTATGCCCCCAGAGTATTGCGGAGTATGCCCCCAGAGTATTGCAGAGTATGCCCCCAGAGTATTGCAGAGTATGCCCCCAGAGTATTGCAGAGTATGCCCCCAGAGTATTGCAGAGTATGCGCCCAGAGTATTGCAGAGTATGCGCCGCAGGGATGGCTGAGCAGGGAGGGATGGATGGATCTGTGACTACATTTGTCACAGATCCAGCCCACAGCACTGGCGCTGCCATCCGCTCCCTCCCCTCTCCTCTCACACTGTATCGATCGGTACAGAGAGGAGAGGGAGGAACCGGCGTCAGCACATGATGCCGGTTTGTTTACAAGTGATCACTCCGTCATTGGACGGAGCGATCACGTGGTAAACCGCCGCTATCAGCGGCGATTTACCGTGATGCGCCGGGTCCTCCGGACCCGGTGGTCACGGATGCTCCCATGTGCGCGCCTCAGGAGGCGCGCGGGAGCGCGATTCTAAGAAGCCGTTAATTAACGGCCACTTAGAATTGAGCAACCGCCCTGTAGCCGTACTTTCTCTATAGGGCGGTTGCAAAGTGGTTAATTAATTTATTACCCGACCGAGGATATGACAGCAGACATCCTTACAAAGCCCCTGACCATTGAAAGACGTTCAAGGCTCACAAAGAAGATAGGTTTAACAGACTAAGCCTTAGTTGTTGAGAAGAGGTGTTGGAGATACAACAATACTACAGCTTAGCCTATTATATTGGATGCAGTTTACAAAAAGGACACAAGATGTCGTTATGTATGTATGTATGTATGTATGTATGTGTTGTATGTTGCTGCCCACAGTGATGCACTTGTTGGTTTCTTTTTTCCTGCCTGTGAGCTGTGTGTGTTCTCCTTACCATGTGCAGAGACATTTTTCTCTGTGTGATGATATTCCAATAAAGAAGCCAGTTCTTGTTACTAAATCTGAGATTCTTCTAGGGGTCCAGAAGACCTTCTAGGAATAGGATGATAGTGCAGATGGTATAGACACAAAAAGGCTGTCTATACCATCTGCACTATCATCCTATTCCTAGAAGGTCTTCTGGACCCCTAGAAGAATCACTGTTCTATTGTACTGTTTTGTATACATTGTTTGATTTTATTCAGCAGCAGCTAGTTTTTATGCATATCAGAGAAGCTATTCCAAAATACCTTAAGTTGTTGTACCTAAGCGCTGAGTGGTGTCACATTGAAGGAAGGGCGACGGTTACACCATTTTTTATTGCAGTTCTTGTTACTACACAACATCTGATCTCAACTGAATCTGAGGCACCTATAAATCTTACTTGGCAACACAGCTGGCCAGTACCGGGTCCCCAAAATCCAGGAGATCAGGCACAAAAAGGTGATTCAAGTATAAGCCGAGGGGGGCATTTTCAGCACAAATAAAAAACGTGCTGAAATACTCGAGTATATAAGGTAATAGGAGGTCAAATCTAAACACTTTTGATTTGTGTGCAGTCAGGTAGGCCATTGCACTACATAGTTGAAGGTAAAGCTAAATGAAATTAAACAAGGAAATTGTAAACTGTAATGTATATACATATACATTACATTACGTTACATATACCTTGTGTCAGGTTGTTTTGCTTTGTGTGTCCTATTGGGATGATTTCCCTTCACTTCATTTCACATAGCCACACCAGTGAGTGAGTGGAAATCCCTCCAAAATTAGGGAAATTTCTGGTAGTCAACAGAGTCACAGGAACTAGTTTCTTTATTCCAGTTCTGGTGACCTCTTAAAATGTGGGATTATATAGGCTAGTGAACTGGTTTTATTATTCTGATGCCAAACAATGGGTATTCATAGAGCAATGGTTGAACCAATTTGGTTTTTTCACCTTAATGCATCCTACGCGTCCTGCGCGCCTCCCCTTCATCCTGTTCATTTCCCAGCCTGGCCGTTGATTGGCTAGGTTGCACGGATTGATAGCAGTGCAGCCATTGGCTGGCGCTGCTGTCAATCACATCCAATGACGCAGCGCCGGGGAGGGCGAGGCCGAGTGATACAGTTGGCGGCTATGGCCACCGCTGTATCACGGGAGCGCACATGAAGGTAGAAAGCTCTTGCGAGGAGGAGCTGAGACAGCCGCCGAGGGACCCCAGAAGACCGGGTTCGCGGACACCCTGTACAAAATTAGCTGCACAGTGGAGGTAAGTATAAAATGTTTGTTTTACCCCAATTTTTTTACTTTTTTTTACTTTAGTGTTCTTTTAAGGTGCTTCCTTGGTTACATTTATCTACCAGTGATATTCATCGAGACCTATCCTTTACTCTGCCCCCTCTTATATCCCATCTATTGAATATCTGGTTTAAAACAGCTTCACAGCTGGAGATTTCCTCACAAGTAGGACCCATGGCACCCCTATCTGGTAATCCTCAATTCCCGCCGGCATTAAACCGGATATGTCTCCTTGCATGGATTAAAGAGTCTCAGCGAAGAGTCAAACCTCGTACACACGTACGGGTTACCCGGCTGACTTTTTACCACCGGCAAACGCGAGGATAAAACCGAGAACCTGCTCGGCAACTTTTTCCCCCTGCACACGACCGGATTTCCCAACAGGATAACTGCCATGAGAGCTTCCCGACCGTGTGTATGCTCCATCACAGTGTTTCCTGTAGGAAAACTGTCGGGTTAATTCCCGGCGGGAAAAAAGAGAGCTGGTTCTCTTTTTTTCCGGCAGTTTTTCTGTTGGGAAAACTGCGATGGAGCATAAACACGGACGGTTTTCCTGGCCAAAAACTCTCATGGCAGATCTCCTGACGGGAAAACCGGTCGTGTGTATGAGGCTTGAGACAGATTCTCTGCCAGGGAACACTTTTGTCTTTACTAAATCTATGCGACTAATGGCGTGTACACACGATCACTTTTTGTGATGAAAAAAAACGACGTTTTATGTGATGAAACAAAACACAGTTTTTCAAACTTCATTTTCCAAAACGACGTTGCATACACACCATCATTTTTCCAAAATGCTCTAGAAAAGCATGGTGACATACACCACGTTCGATGGCACTCTGTTCCATTGAAGCTCCGTCTCATAACTTGCTTCTGAGCATGCGCAGGTTTAAAAATGTCGTTTTCAATGTCGTTTTGCCCACACACCATCACTTTTAATGACACAAAAAAACTACGTTTTGAAAAACGACACAAAAAATTCAAGCATGTTCGAATTTTTTTTTTTTTTTTTAAGACATAAAACAACGTTTTGCCCACACACGGTCATTTTAAATGACGTTTTTGAAAACGTCGTTTTTTTTCATCACATAAAGTGATCGTCTGTACGCGGCATAAGGCTATTGCCAAAACGCATCAGAATTATTGTTTTATTGTCACTTTGATGTACCAATAAACGACACTTCAAGGACTACAGTTTTGCAGACTCTTCTTACTACTCTACTAAATCTATGCCCTACGCAGCAGCCCTCATTTAGGCTCCATTCAGACCTGGGCGTTTTGTCGCCCTACTCCCGACGCTGAAGCAGCCCTAGATACGCTGGAGGGGAGAATTAACATTGTCGGCTATGGAGATGGTTCACATCTCCACGCCAAACGACTGTACGCCTGAAGCTCAAACAAGTCCCGGACCCTTTTTTTCAGGCGTATCGGGCGTAAGGGCATAGCCGACAGTTTTAATTCACCTCTTCTGCAAAAAATCAATAGGCGTTTTGTCGCCGCAAATCGCGGGGACAAAACGCCTATTGATTTGTCGCCGTAATACGCCGCTGCAGCGTACGCCCGGGTCTGAATGCAGCCTTATGCAATGGTTGGAATATTGGCAATTATTGTCATTTTTGTCCTCTATCCTCTCAAATAAATCCTTCTAAAGAGATTTAACCCAGTTTGAACTTCTTTTGTTGCAAGACTCTAATCCAAAACATGTTCTATGAACAATATACGTATAAGATGCTTACTATGAAAAATCATCCCGAGCCTCTGGAATACATAAACAAATGAGTAAATCGGCTTAATGTTCAAATTAAAGCTGGAGAGTGGGAGAAGTCATTTAACCGAACACATTGGGGGTTATTTACGAAAGCCAAATCCACTTTGCACTGCGAGTGCACGTAAAATTGCACTGAAAGTGCACTTGGAAGTGCAAATCTGAGGGGTAGATCTGAAATGAGGGGAAGCTCTGCTGATTTTGCATGTCCCCCTCGGATCTACAGCGACTGCACTTCCAAGTGCACTTTCAGTGCATTTTTAAGTGCACTTGTAGTGCAAAGTAGGTTTTCCTTTACTAAATAACCCCCATTGTCTGTCACCAACAATTAAAGCACAAGAGATGAGCTATAAGCTCCTCCCCCGTTAGTACTGGAGTCCATTGTCACTCCAGCGTATATACCCAGATATATCTGATGTATGCTGGTGGTGTCATGCTGCCAAGGGCTCACTGTTACATATCTGGTGGGAATGCCCTCAAATTTTTCACTTTTGGGAAAGGATTATGCTACTATATACTACAGTTACAGGGGAGTTGGTCTCCAATACGCCTCAAATTATTGTATAGAGAGGATAGGGATTCTCTTAGCACATGATTTAGGCATATACGAAAAATCTCCCCCTGGAGGGTGTACAGGGAAAGCTCCTAGGGAAATAAAGTTAGTACTAAGTAAAGTTTCAATATAGGACGTCTACTATTTGTTACCATTCCCCCCCCCCCCCCCTTCTTTCTCCTCTGTCCCCTTGTGTATGTGTTTTATAATCTGTTTGATGAAATGACTATGCTATCTAACTAACTAAAATAATTTGTTCCGCTTTGACTTCAATGGCATGCAATACCGCATGTGGCCAGAGGTGGGGGCGCTGGAGAGCCTCGGAAACAGACGAAAAGGCCGGAGGACAGCTTGGCTCAGGAAACCTTGGAAACCTCGGAAAGGCTCAGAAATTGAGTATTTCTTTCCGAGCATTTCCGAACGTCTCCAAACAGCTCCGATCAGCTAGGATCAGCACCCCTCGGCTCTGCTCGGCTCCGGCGCCCTCCACCTCAGTCCAAATGCGGTACTGCACACCGCTTTGGCCTGAATCCGGCTCATTTTGCGAGACAACACTCGCAAACCGAGTCAGGATTTTTAAAAATACAGTCCCTGTATTCCAAAAGCTTGTTAACTGTGTTACTCGCAATCCGAGGTTCCACTGTATATGTATGAATTTTGTTTCAATTTGCTTATGTCTATATATTAATTTTTATAATAGTTTATTTTCCCTGGGAGACTTTGTGTGATCAGCACAGTGCCAATCAGCGCTGACGGTGGGTCAGGGGCTACGCAGCCTCATAGCACAGTCAGGAGGGAATGAAAACCCCTCCTACAAGCTTTAACCAAACACTGATAGAAGTCACAAGACTGCTATATACTGCTGATGAGAAAGGCATTTAGCAGTTTATATTTTCATGTTCTGTGTACTGTGGTAGACCAGATATAGTAAATGCAGGGTCCTGGGTTTAGTAATACTTTAAATAGAGTGCCATAATCTTTTGGTAAGAAGTTTGTGTTTAATGTTCTATCTCTCTGCTGGATGTACTTTAAATCCCTGAAGGTGGAATATCACGCTGTTTGGTTGTGAGCTGCACAGTACTATTTTCACACTGGATGATTTATGTTGGACTTACAGTATCTCACAAAAGTTAGTACACCCCTCACATTTTTGTAAATATGTTATATCTTTTCATGTGACAACACTGAAGAAATGACACTCTGCTACAATGTAGAGTAGTGAGTGTACAGCTTGTATAACAGTGTACATTTGATGTGCCCTCAAAATAACTCAACACACAGCCATTAATGTAAACCGCTAGCAACAAAAGTGAGTAAACCCCTAACTTAAAATGTCCAAATTGGGCCCAATTAGCCATTTTTTGTGTCATGTGACTTGTGTTCACCCAGCTCGCTGAGAGGCTGAGCTGGGTACCAGTCCAGGCATGTGAGCGGATTCCAACCATATGGTTACGATCTTTCCCCAGGCTGGACCGACTCTGTGACATCAGCTAAGATGGGGTTTAAACCGTCAGCTGAAAACAGGTCACAAGAATGCAAAACAAACAGGCTTTGGCTGTACTTCTCCTTAAAAAAGGCTATCACACAACCTGTCTCTCTGCTCTTGTTTGGCATTACTTGCGACAATTGATAAATGTCTCCATTTATGTTGTGAATTCACCCTCCAGGGCCCGGCAGGCTCTTCCTCAGCCAAGGCTTTAAATCCAGGCTCTTTCTCCCTGAATCTCAAAGGTCCTTCAGACCCCCTCTTACCTAGTCCAGAGGGCCTCCCCGACCCCTCTCATAGTCCAGGGCCTCCAGACACCTGCTGCCCTAGTCCAGGGTCTGCAGACACCCACCTCTCTTAATATGGGACATCCAGGTACGCCCTCACCTAGTCCAGTATGTCCCTTGTACCCCCTATCCAGGGGCCTTTGCCACACCAACCACCATTTCCTAGTCAATAGCCTCCTCTGCACCCACCCCCCCCCCCCGGTCCAAGCCCTCCTCTACAGCCCACCCCAAGTTCAGAGCCTCCTCTGCACCATGCTCTCCAAATCCAGATCCTTTGCCACACCAACCACTCTTTTCAAGTCCAGGGCTTCCTCTACACCCCCAGTCCAGGGCCTTTGGTGTACCCCCCTCCTAGTCCAGAGCCTCCTCTGCACCACCACCACTTTCGCACCTCCTCTGCGTCCCCTAGTCCAGGGCCTCCTCTGCACCCCCCACGCCTCTGTCCAGGGCCACCTCAGCACCCTCCCAGCCCAAGGCCTCCTCCGCAAACCACCCATTCCAGGGCCTTCTTTGAAGCCTCCACTTCTCTGAGATGCCTCACACATAAGACATAGGCTGTTAGGGCACTGAACAGGACTAGGAGGGAGACCTCACAGCACTCAGCCGGGGTGCTGCTCTAAGGTGTTACTGCCGCTGGTTTGAGTGTAATGAACAGGCAGTGCCCACTGTATAGTTTGGCAAATACTGGAGAATATTTGATTGGAGGTAGGCGTTTGTATCTGTTACTCCTTAGTGGTGAATGACGGGTCCGATTGGGTCAGACTGACCTCGTGAAAGCGGTCTAAGGCTTTCACACTGATGTGCTGCAGTTTATCTGCACCGCGTGGTGTGATTTCAGAAAGCACACTTAACTCGCAGGTAATAACAGAAGTCTATGGCTCAGTGCAGGTAAACCACAGGTGCACTACTCTGCACCTGTGGATCAGTTTGAAAGCAGCCCATATATACACTGTGATTTTAGTAATTAACATACCTTTAATAACACTATTCTATTCCATCCCAGAGCAGGAGGTTGCAGGCAACATCAGAGGGCTCTGCGGACCACTGGTTGGACACCCCTGCTCTATGTTGTAAAGATGTGAAAGCGGAAGTGGATGAGTAGTTTAGTGCATAAAAATTATGGGCCAGATCCACATACAATTGCCCTGGTGCAGTGTATCAGAGATACACTACGCCGCCATATTTTACCTGGCTCTAAGTCGAATCCAGGAAGATTTCGGCCCGTAAGGTATGGCGGCGTAGTGTATTTCTCACGGCGGAATCGAAATACGCGATTAAGGGGCGTGAATCATTTAAATTAGGCGCGTCCCCGCGGCGGTCGACCTGCGCATGCTCCGTTCAGAAATTTTCCACCGTGCATTGCGCGAAATTAAGTCGAAACTTCTTTTTTTTTTTTAGTAGCGTAATTTACGTACATTCCTATTCACGGGCGACTTACGCAAAAAAATAAAAAAATGAAAATTCGACGCGGGAACGACGGCCATACTTAACATGGCAAGTCTAACTATAGACCGGATAATAGCAGCTTTAACTATACGCCGGAAAAAGCCAACTAGCGATGACGTTAGAGAATGCGACGGCCGATCGTAACTTAGTGGATCGCCGTAAAAAGCTAATTTGCATACCCGACGTGGAAAACAACGCAAACTTCACCCAGCGGGCGCAAAAAGATTGCAGCGTAGATCCGAAGGCGTACGAAGACGTAAGCCTGTCGGATCGAAGCCCGAAGCTGTCGTATCATGGTTTGAGGATTCAAACTAATGATATGACGCGGGTAATTTGAAAGTACGCCGTCGTATCAGGAGATACACTGGCGTACTAGCTCTGTGGATCTGGCCCCATGTGTATTGTCAGCCCACAACAGGACCTAAAAGCTCATTACATTTTTTGATGATATATCAACAGATATATTTCTGTACTTGCAGGGTATTCAAAGAAATAAAACATGGAGAAGGTATATGTATTACTAATGTTATTTATTACTCAGGGGGTGCTGTGTATAATAGTTTTAAACACAGGCACCACCAGGCCTGAGTGTATTCCCTGACAGTGGTTTGGGGAAAGAAAAGGAGGTAGGTGATAATTTTTGTTCTTCAAGCGGACCACAGCTGGAAAAGCGATACCACGGCATAAAGATTACATCATATTAGATTGTTTTTGCTGATCATTTAAGTATGCAAATCGATACATTCTGGTAAGTGAGTTTGGATGTGGGGCAGAGGTTTGAGCCTTTTCTCACCTAGTGGACTGAAGAAGAATATTTTATATAAGTACAGTGCCTTGAAAAAAGATTCATACCCCTTGAAAATTTACACATGTTATCATGTTACAACCAAACACGTAAATGCATTTTATTGGGATTTTATGTGATAAACCAACACAAAGTGCTACATAATTGTAAAGTGGAAAGAAAATGATAAATGGTTTTAATTTTTTTTTTAGAAAAAAATATCTAAAAAGTGTGGCGTGCATTTGTATTCAGCCCCCTTTACTCTGATACCCCAACTAAAATCTAGTGGAACCAATTGCCATTAGAAGTCATCTAATAAATAGAGTCCACCTGTATTTAATTTAATCTCAGTATAAATACAGCTGTTCTGTGAAGCCCTCAGAAGTGAACAAACAACATCATGAAGGCCAAGGAACATACCAGATCCGGGATAAAGTTGTGGAGAAGTTTAAAGCATGGTTAGGTTGTAAAAAAACATCCCAAGCTTTGAACATCTCATGGAGCACTGTTCAATCCATCATCTAAAAATGGAAAGAGTATGGCACAAATGCAAACTTACCAAGACACGGTTGTCTACCTAAACTGACAGACTGGGCAAGGAGAACATTAATCAGAGAAGCAGCCAAGAGGCCCATGGTTACTCACAGGGAGCTGCAGAGATCCACAGCTCAGGTGGTCAAATCTGTCCACAGGACAATTAGTCATGCACTGCACAAATCTGGCCTTTATGGAAGAGTGGCCAAAAGAAAGTCATTGTTGAAAGAAATCTGTAAGAAGTACTGTTTTGCAGTTTGCGAAAAGCCATGTGGGGGACACAGCAAACATGTGGAAGGAGGTGCTCTGGTCAAAATTTAACTTTTTGGTCAAAAAGCAAAACGCTATGTGTGGTGGAAAACTAACAGTGCACATCACCCTGAACACACCTTCCCCAACGTTAAACATGGTGGTGGCAGTATCATGTTGTAGATATGCTCTCTTCAGCAGGGACAGGGAAGCTGGTCAGAGTTGATGGGAAGATGGATGGAGCCAAATACAGTGTAATCTCAGAAGAAAACCTGTTAAGCTGCGTACACACGATTGGTTCAAACCTATAAAAACGGACTGAGGTTAATTTTTTATCGGTCCAAACCGATCGTGTGTAGGCCCCATCGGTCCGTTATCCTTCGGTCCAAAAACAGATGGCTTGCTTTAAAATTCAAACGATGGACGGCTAACCGATAGGTCCAAACCGATCGCTAGAATCAGAATTAAGTTGACGCATGCTTGGAAGCAGTCAACTTCGTTTTTTTCATCATGCCGTTGTGTTTTACGCCACCACGTTCTAACACGATCGGTTCATGAACCGATGGTGTGTAGGCATATCAGTCCATCAGTCAGCTTCATCGGTGAACCGATGAAAATGGTCCGTCGGACTGTTCTTATCAGATGGACCGATAGTGTGCACAGGGCTTCAGTGTGCAAAAGACTTGAGATTGGGGCAAAGGTTCCCCTTCCAGTAGGTCAAGAAAACCTAAACATGCAGCCAGAGCTACAATGGAATGGTTTAGATCAAAGCATTCATGTGTTAGAATGGCCCAGTCAAAGTCCATACTTAAATCCAATTGAGAATCTGTGGCAAGACTTGAAAATTGCTGTTCACTGATGCTCTCCATCCAGTCTGACAGAGCTTGAGATATTTTGCAAATTAGAATGGGCAAAAATGTCACTTTCTAGATGTGCAAAGCTGGTAGAGAGAGCTGTAATTGCAGCAAAAGGTGGTTCTACAAGGTATTGATTCAGGGGGGCTGAATACAAATGCACACCACACTTTTCACATATTTATTTGTAAAAAAACATTCAAAACCATTTACCGTATTTGTCGGTGTATAAGGCGACTGGGCGTATAAGACGACCCCCTAATTTTCCAGCTAAAATGTTGGTTTTGGGATATTCTCGCCATATAAGTTGACCCTTCACTGTGACATTGCCTCACCTCCACTGCGCCATTGCCTCACCTCACTGCGCCATTGCCTCACCTCACTGCGCCATTGCCTCACCACATTGTGCCATTGCCTCGCCTCACTGTGCCATTGCCTCGTCTCACTGTGCCATTGCCTCGTCTCACTGTGCCATTGCCTCGTCTCACTGTGCCATTGCCTCGTCTCACTGTGCCATTGCCTCGCCTCACTGTGCCATTGCCTCGCCTCACTGTGCCATTGCCTCGCCTCACTGTGCCATTGCCTCGCCTCACTGTGCCATTGCCTCGCCTCACTGTGCCATTGCCTCGCCTCACTGTGCCATTGCCTCGCCACACTGTGCCATTGCCTCACCACACGCCTCTTCCTTGTGCTGTTGACTGATAGGCGGAACACTCAGTTTCCCAGCAGAGCCTGTGTTCAGTGTTCCGCCTATCATGGACGTCCTCTAGTCCGAGGCTGAGGACGAGACGAAGTCTGTGATAGGCGGATCACTAAGCCTATCACGGAACAGCATGAGGAGGAAATGCGGCTTTAAAAAAATGGATGCCCGCAGTCTGCATCCGGCGTAGAAGACGACTCACGATTTTTAAACCAAATTTCTAAGTATAAAAGGTCGTCTTATACGCCGGCAAATACGGTATAATTTTCCTTTCACTTCACAATTATGTGCCACTTTGTGTTGGTTTATCTCCTAAAATCCCAATAATAAATACATTCACGTTTTTGGTTATAACATGACAAAGTGTGGAACATTTCAAGGAGTTTGAATACTTTTTTTAAGGCACTGTATGTAATATTTTAAATTGAATATTTATATTATATTTAATATTTTTTTATTATTTTTACTTTTGAACACAGTGCACAATACAGAATTTTGGCTAACTGAGCGCTTACCTGTGGCACAGTTGTTTGAGCAATATACAGTAATGCCGCGTACACACGGTCGTTTTTTGCGATGAAAAAAAACGTAGTTTTTTAAAACGTCATTTAAATTGATCGTGTGTGGGCAAAACGTCGTTTTTTTGTCTTCAAAATTACGACCAAAAAAAATTTCCAACATGCTTGAATTTTTTGTGTCGTTTTTCAAAATGTGTCATAAAAAGTGATAGTGTGTGGGCAAAACGATGTTAAAAACAATGTTTTTAAAGCCGCGCATGCTCAGAGGCAAGTTATAAGACGGAGCTTCAATGGAACAGAGTGCCGTCGAACGTGTCTTACGTCCCCACGCTTTGCTAGAGCATTTTGGAAAAACGATGGTGTGTATGCAACGTCGTTTTGGAAAATGAAGTTTGAAAAACTTTGTTTTGTTTTATCACTTGAAACGTCCTTTTTTTTCATCACAAAAAATGATCGTGTGTACGCGGCATAAGGTACGTGAAGTATTGCAGAGATGTACTGCACCTTTTATATTTGTCTTGAGAAACGCAGTTTGGGTTCATATCTACATACAAAATATTATACGGTAGGCAGCTTTCTGTTTTACAAGGTGGTAGTTGTTGTAAAAGCACACATCACTTTTTACTGTTTGAGTTTATTCCCCTATTATGTACATTATACTGGAATTCAGCAGCACAATGCATATCCAATCACTGTAAACTGTGTGTTTCTTGGCTGTTAAAGTAAGCAAACATTAACCAGGTCTGGAATCCTTGATAATGAATAACCCATAGTGTAAAAATGCTTATTACATCTAAGCACTTGCAACATCTAGGCATTGGTAACAGATTGAAAAACAAAGATTTTTTTGATCTTCCATCGAAGGCAAAGCCAACAGAAGTGCTTGGATATATTAAACAGTGACATTACCACATAACTGGAAATATGCCATAAATCAAGTGGTGAAATTGCTATCTACAGGGATTTAACATTACGCCAGTCAAGAAAATAGTTTCCAGGCATTACTGTCCTTCATCTTATTACTTTTTGCTGGTTGTTTAAATCTGGATAATACTTCTTTGGCAGCACACATGCAGTTTCAAAGAAAACAAGAACTAAAAGCAGCACAAATCTTGGAAATTATGTTCTGACCATCTTCACACAGATATATTCTTCATTGGTAAGTTTATGTTTCTTACAGTATATACATTTGTATAGCTATAGAATGAAAGAGTTCAGTAGCTTTTGAAAATTATAATGGTTGAAGGATCAGTCTACCCAGTACTGACTTTTTTGTTTAGGTGGAGGCTGGTAAACTAAATCACGGCATGCTTTTATATTCTGTGGGGTCACCTACCATGGGATCTTTGCGTTTTGAGTTCTGGGATTTAACTTGTCTTGTTGGATTCAGTATTTGTTTTGCATTTGTTTTACGTGACTTGCCAACACACTGTTCGAGACATGATCTCCAATGACGAGATCTCACTGATAGATTCCTTTAGAGCAGTGGTTCTCAACCTGGGGTCGGGACCCCCTTGGGGGTCAAATGATGATTTGCCAGGAGTCATCGAACCCTGGGCTGTTCCTAGAGCCGGCGGCCACCCACTCAGCCACCCATTCAGTTCATGGCATGGCTGGGAGGCAGAGACTAGAGGTCAGCTGATGTGAGGAATGTGAAGTGGGAGGGGCTGGAGGAGACCCTATCTCCTGATTTTGGCATAGGTGTCACTGCTACGAGACACCACAAAGTCAGAGACACCCTGAATAACACTACCTGTGATTAGAGTTGCCATCAAAAGTCCCCACTACAGTTCTCAGATCAGCAGATGACCTTCATCAAGAGAAACCAAGTTGACTGATCAGAACTCCACACATCACTGGCACTGATCCTATTAACCACCCCCACCAAGGAGTAAGAGAAGGAATACAAGACATGGAAGGGAGAAAAAAAGGGGGAGGAACAAAGAAAAAGGGAACGAAAGATAGTTAGAGAGAGGGTTGGGGCGAAAAGAAAGGGAAAGAATGGATAACAAAGAGAAAGAGAGGTACATCCTCAAGTTTAGCATTAGGGGGTTTAATACTGTATGAGTGGAAGGGATTTAGGGAGCGCTAATTGTCCGTGGGTTAGGGGCGCAAATCACTTGTCTTGCTTTGGGTGCTGACAACCCACGCTACAAAAAGAATTTTACTGTTTACACAACTTGGGAAATTTTATCAAGGGGTCACGGCATTAGAAAGGTTGAGAACCACTGCCTTAGAGGCATGGAAGGTTGGTCATACATGTGGTCCAATATCTCCTATCTAGCAGTTTCAGGTTGCATTAATTCTACAAAGGCAAGCTTGAGATTAAGGGCAGTGAAATCATCAATATTGATGTTATCACTGGTCTTGTAACCTTCTGCCTGCTCATGCTGTTGGAATATATTGAATAACTGATTTATTATGTAGCACTCCACACAGGGCCTTGACCCATTGGGATTGGTCCTTGAAAAGCTAAATCCACAATAATACAGAAATCTAACTTATTTATGCAGTACTATTTTAAATTCAATCAAATGCATGCAGAATGTGTTACCATAGTTATTGTATAGGGGCTCAGGATCTCTTGATTAATAAAAAAAAAAAAAAAAAGCTAGCACACCAGAGGAACATTCCAATAGCTGTTTCAAAGTCAACAATAATATTTACAGATACAGTATATATAAACCGGTCTGACTAGCTATCCCAAGCTACATAACTAGACATACAGTGACTACATACTTGCCAAATGTCCCAAATTTGCCAGGACAGTCATGCTTTATAGTAAGCTGCCTCGCCATGGTCATGTCCTGAGCTGCGTCCCAGAAGTCAGAGTAGCAGGGACAGCTTAGTGTCATTTCTGTCATTGCTGCTAAATACATCATACACAATTATCGGGACTGAAATTACCTCCCAACCTCCCTCCGCAATTTCCATGCAGGACTGAAGGACAACCCTGAGACAGAGAATTCTCTCTACTGGCTACTGCTGTTTATGTGTGTAGCACCCTCTACTAAGGTAGGTATTAGAGGTTAGATTTTTGGTGAGTGCAGGCAAATTTAAGCAGGCCTGAGGACAAGCCCCCTCATCCTCTTCTGCCAGCAGAGAAAGGTAAAGGATTTCATTGTAATCCATGTTTTAGAGCACTACACCAGGATGGTTCCTCAATGCAGTCACGTCTGATCAAGGGATGGCCCTGGTATACTGTCAGGAGAGGTTATAGATCAGTACTGTGTGACTGCACAGAGGAGACCAAACAATATGATTAGTGAAGTGAAAAGGTGTTTATTTACAAGAATAAGTGAGGACAACCAGTGCAAACAGTATATACAATCAAAAGGGAATACCGTATACATAAGTCAAGCCAGGCCGAGGTCATACACATGGGATGTCAGCAGATGGGTGAGGATGGGACAGGACAGAGCAGGGAACGGATGGATGGACTAGCTGCGGGGTAGGAACTCAGGGGAGACAGGAACCAGGAGACAGGGCAGACAAGTCCAGGCGGGATCAGGGATCAGAATCGCAGACAGGATCAAGGCACAGAATCGGAGTCCAGAAGACGGGGTCAGGGTACAGGCTCAGGTCCGGAAGGTATGACGATACCAGGGCGAGGAGTGATTACACACGCCGGGTATTATAGAGGCGTGCTGATTGCATTCAGGTCACACCTGAACGCAGGAAAGGCTGTGTGCTCCAAATGACCAAGTACCCCCCGCTGGTGGAGGCCAGTACTGCGGCCAAAATAACAGGCAGATTTACCAGCAGGGGGGACCATTCCTGACAGGCCAAATACCATCCGTCCAAAGCGTGTTGACATACACCACGTACAACTGGACTATAAAGAGGAAGTTCCATTTAAACGGCGCCACCCTTTGGGCTGCTATTGCTGGTCCTCGTGTTAGTAAAAGTTTGATGAGAGACGTTCGCGCTTTTAAGCCTCGTGCTTTTCCGTCCGTTACAGCGTGACAAATGTGCTATCTCCATTATGAACGCTAGTTTTACCAGAACAAGCGCTCCCGTCTCATACTTGATTCTGAGCATGCATGTTTTTTTTTCCCCTCGGAAAAGCATACATGCAACCGGTTTTCCCAACGGAAAAAGTCCGCCAGGAATCACAGTGGGAAAAAAGAAAACATGTTCTCTTTTTTCCCCGCAGTTTTACTGTCAGAAAAACTGCGATGGAGCATACACACGGCCGGGATTCCCGGCCAAAAGCTCTCATGGCAGTTTTTGTGCCGGGAAAACCGGTCGTGTGTACGAGGCATAAGACTGCAGTTAGTTACTAGGCACTATAAAGGTGTCACAGTATATGTGTATAGTAAAACCCAGACTTCTATACAGTATATGGGGAAAATGAGCACACCATATCATGCACTCACGACTCAGAGCCTAAGCAACCTATAACCAGATTTTTTTTTGTAATTCCTTTATTACCAAAGAAAGTTGCAGTCAACGGTCAAAAAATGCAGTCAAAACAAATAACACAATAAAAGAAAAACACAAATAGGACCACATCAGCAGAAAAATGGAACATTGTGCCCAATGTAGCACATTATGGCTGGTCATAGAAAGCTATTATGGTAGTAGTATCGACAGTGGTCAGTGTATTGCACTGGGAAGCCCAACAAACAATTGTATGACAGACCCAAAACCTATATATTTGAGTGCTACAGATACAATAGAGTGGGTTACTTGGGTTAGAATCTTTTTAACATAACAGGGAATAATGCTACCCTACGTCCTGTCTAGCCCATTAATGGAATAATGTAAAAGGCAAAATGTAGACATCATGATAGAACAAAAGAACCCATTATTGAGTCAGGAAGTTGGAGGATGGAAGGTAGCCAGAGGGAGAAGGGATTATGGGATTGAGTATACCCAAAACAGTTACCGGTAGGAAAGGGGGGAAAAAAGAGGGGAGATAAAGAGGGAATACAGAGAGGGCCTCTCTCCCAGTGAGTGAAGTGGAATGCAAGAGGTCAGTGCAGTTGTGCCATCTCTTGAAGATAATAGCAAACTGAAAATTCTCCTGCGCTCTGGTATTTTCTACTATGGGGTAGCGTAATTCAATTAAAAGGTATCTTCAAAAGTCTTGCAGCCCTCCTCAGAATCGTGGGAATTCATATGACTAAGAAAAAGAGAAAAGAATGGAGGGCGCATCGACCTAGTGTGATACCGTATTACAGGGTTTTTATTAAAATGATTAAAATCAATAGTTATACTCATAAAAATGAGTTGTAAAACACGCCTTGACAAAGGCGCAGCAAATGTACAGCAACACCAAAAGAACACGATGACTACTCGAATCAAATGGTATCTGACCGATGGTAGGGCTGACGCGTTTCGGGGGCATACCCCTTTCCTCATAGCCTCGGCGGTCTGCAATTGCTCCCTCATAG
Organism: Rana kukunoris; assembly: GCA_029574335.1. Taxonomy (NCBI): domain Eukaryota; kingdom Metazoa; phylum Chordata; class Amphibia; order Anura; family Ranidae; genus Rana; species Rana kukunoris. The sequence goes on along the minus strand of CM056053.1, from coordinate 333,662,974 downwards.
TAAAACTTGCGGGTATATATATACACAAATATCTGGGCATGTGCTGGAAGGTCAAGGTCATAGGCCAACCCTCCTTCAAAGGGAACTCCCACCAGACACCCCCCCCTTCCCTTCCTTCTCTCCCACTCCTCCTCTAGCCACTCCCACCATCTATAGTGTGACCAGGAGTCCCCTCACATGGGCCCGCCCCAATATACAGCGGGACCCCCATATATATAGAACACAGTGCATCAATGGATCAGAGCACACATGTATAGTATTTTTTACACATATGTATATGTACATACATGGGAGGTGGGATAGGGGAGAGTTAGGGCATTAAACAGAATGTATCCTCTATTGCAGATAGTTAACAGTCTCACCTGTAGAGTTATAGCTACCATATCTGCCGGGGGTAATGGTTTTCATCCATTAGCTTGGTCCTCTCTGTCCATATTGGTGTGCGCTGAAGCGCATGCCGGTCTAACCGGAAGTAAATGCGTTTCAGCCCTTGGATGGGCCGGAATGTCACTGCCGCTTCTGCGCATTCGCGCGTTGTGCGGCGCACCGCGCGCAGCGACGGCCTAACGTGCACCCGTCCTCCAAATCTCTTGAAGATAGACTTCAGTGTACACAAAGTGATTAGAAGAACGCCAGGTCTCTCAGAAGGTCTCCTTCTGGCTGTGCAAGGTAGCAGTGAGGTCCTCCATGTCTCTAAAGAACCACAGAGATTTTGATGGAGGGTTCGCCGATCTCCAACAAAGGGGCATGCATGCCTTCACTGCATTCAGCAGCTGAATTGTAAGGGAGCCTATTACCAGATTTTATGTGTGGTGTTTGATACACACTGTTTCTGCTCAACATAGTTTAAGGTGCTTTATATATTAGTATCCCAAACAACTACCTGAAGGTAGTCATTAGTTATTTTCTGACCAAATGGTTTATGGTACATAATGTATCCTCATTGTTTGATTTCACTAACTGTATAAAGGCCATCCATGTGTATAAAGAAAAGGCAGGGTTTGCCACATTGTATAATCACTAGATAACACTTTGAACACATAGTTTATGGTTTGATTACATTGATTGCGGTCCAAATAGAAAACTATCATGTTTAATTTGGCAAAATAATGACAAAAAAGTATTGCTTTTGGCTTTGGTCTCTATGCTATTCCATTAAATTCAGTAAACAAATCATCTGTTTACATTGCTCTCTTTGGTTTAATACAATTATCATTTAGTTCCTTGCCATCTGGCAGACAACTATAGAATCTCCATGTATGTCTAGTCTTCAGTGGGGATACAAAATGGATCATGTTTTATGCTTATTTTTTAACACTTTTCACTAATACCGAAGAGATCATTTCATAGTTTTATTGGAACATTTCTGAAAAAACATAATTTACGTTGCTTTTTATAGAAAATAATAAAATGCTATCTCTGCTATGTAACTATACTCATGTTCAGTGGTGGCTGGTGCTCCATTTTTTTGGGGGGTCTGCAAACAAACCATCTGTCACAGCCCTCCATCGCTTGCTCGTCCACCCACCAGCCCCGCACTTACCCCATTTAGGTCACGGCAGCTTCGGATCCTTCCTGTGTCTCTTCCTCTTAGGCGGCTTCCCCGGGGTCTCCTCCTCTTCAGCAGCTTTCGTCTCGGCTGCCAATACGGTCACTTCTTCTCTCGGCCAATCGGGTCTCAGGAGAATCGGGAAGGCAATAGCAAATATTGCCCCAAGCCCACCCTTTGTGCCCCAAGCCCACCCTTTTTTGAAGTAATGTAAGGGGTTAGCTCGGTAGCGGGGGTGTGTGACCCTCTGGATGGGTTCACTACACACTGAACTATACAGAGAGGCAGCCGAAGACGGTTGAAAACAAAGAGTTTGGTTTATTCTTCCATATTGCTGGAAACAAGTGCAAGCATCCAAACAGCATAAACAAAACATAAAATAAACCTTGGCCACTTGGGGCGTCTACCTTCATCACACAGGAACCTATATGGAGTCTGGCACAGCCTACTGCTGGGCAGACACTGCTGGTCATACAGCAGAGAAACAATAGTCTTTTTGATTTTTATCACACAGAAAAATCAACAACCACCTCTACAGAAGTCTTTCTGACTGCTCTCCTTAACTCAAAAAGCCTCAGGATGCAGAAATCAGTAGTCATCCTTTGGATAACTTATAGAGGCCTTAATTGCCTCATTCTGAACAGCTAAAGTTTTCCAACCCCTAAACCTTTCTGGCTATTTCTGCAGCCGACACCTAATAGTAATTGGTGAATTGTCTAAACAAGGCAGAAATGTATCTCCTGTCTGTGACAACACCCACAGATTTACCTGACTTCCTGTCACATACATCCCTCTTGTTTCAACCCTAGGGTTGGGACACAGGTTGCCAGGCACGCATGCACTCGGGACAACCCATCTGCATTCCACATTTTAACACCGGGGTGATGCGTTGCCACAAAACAAAATTCCTGGAAGGCCAGGAACCACCTATTTATTCTCCTATTGGTCTCTTTTGTTCTGTGCCATCCACTTCAATGGGGCATGATCCGTCACCAGTTCAAACTGTCTACCCACGACGTAGTACCAGTGAGAATCCAAAGCCCATTTCACCGCCAAACAGTCTTTCTCAATGGTGGCATAATTCTCCTCATGGGCCTTCAACTTTCGGCTGAGGTACATAACAGGGTTTTCCTCCCCCTTGATAATCTGGGACAGTACATCTCCTAACCCCACTTTTGACGCATCTGTCTGAACCACAAAGTCCCGTGAAAAATCAGGCGAATTTAAAACTGGCTGACTACATAAGGCCTGTTTTAAAGCCTGAAAAGCTGTTTCTGCTTCGGGAGTCCATTTTGTCATGAGAGACTCCTTCCCTTTGGTCAAATTGGTCAGGGGAGCAGCCTGTAAGGCAAAATTGAGGATAAAGCGGTGATAATACCCTGCGATCCCAAAAAATGCACAAACCTGTTTCTTGTTGGTGAGATGTGGCTAATCCTGAATAGCCTCAACTTTGTTTATTTGGGGCTTGATTAGACCTCTTCCAATGGTATACCCCAGATACTTCGCCTCTTCTAGCCCAAGGGTACATTTTTTTGGATTGGCTGTAAACCCGGCTGTTCAGATGGAATCCAACACAGCCTGAACTTTTGGTAAGTGTGATTCCCAATCCTCACTGTGGATGACAACGTCATCGAGGTATGCAGTAGCATAGGCTCGATGAGGCCGAAGGGTCTTATCCATGGTGCGTTAAAATGTGGCGGGAGCATTCTGTAACCCAAAAGGCATCCTCCAATATTGGAAAGATCCATCTGGAGTTACAAATGCTGTTTTTTCCATGGCCGACTCCGAGAGAGGAATTTGCCAATAACCCTTGGTCAGATCTAACGTCGTCATGTACCGGGCAGTGCCTAGGCGATCAATCAGTTCATCTATGCGGGGCATAGGATAGGTGTCAAACTTAGTGATTTTATTTAGGCAGCGAAAGTCATTACAAAACCGCCAACTTCCATCTGGTTTGGGCACTAAGACAATGGGACTGGACCAATCACTATTTGACTCTTCTATCACCCCCAGCTAAAGCATTTTTTTTACTTCCTGGCGAACTGCCTCTCCCCGGGGCTTCTGGAATTCTATAAGGCTTCAACTTGACCTTATCCCTTGGTGTGGTGATAATGTCATGTTCAACTCCGGAGACCCAACCTGGCAGGTCTGAAAACGTCTCCCTATTACGCAGCACAAATTCATTAACCTCCTGTTGCTGAGTTTTGGACATAGTTTCCGCTATCCCAACTTCAGGGACAGCCAGGTTAAATGGAGCAGAAAATCGGGTAGTCTTAGAGACCAAGGACTCTCTATCCTTCCATGGTTTCAACAAGTTCACGTGATAGAGCTGCTCAGGTTTTCGTCTTCCCGGTTGGCTAATTTTATAATTCACCACCCCCATTTTCTCCAACACTTGGAGAAAATTGCACAATTGTAAATCCTTTGAGCCGATTGGGCTTGGGCTAAATGTTCCTTCACAATCGGCATCACTTGGGCAATTCTATCTTGCATTTGGGCCACATGTTCAATCACACTTCGATGCGGGGAACTCACACTCTCCCATGTTTCCCTGGCAATGTCCAGTAGGCCCCGGGGGTGCCTCCCATACAGTAGCTCAAACGGAGAGAACCCTGTGGACGATTGGGGAACCTCTCTTATTGCAAACATCAGATAAGGGAGCAGATAATCCCAATTCTTTCCGTCTTTATCCACCACCTTCCTTAACATTTGTTTTAAGGTTTTAATGAACCTTTCCACTAACCTGTCTGTTTGAGGCTGATATACTGATGTACGTAATTGGGTCACTTTCAGGAGTTTACAAAGCTCTTTGGTCACCCTAGACATAAACGGGGTGCCCTGGTCAGTTAGGACTTCCTTAGGAAGACCCACACAGCTGAAAACCTGAAATAACTCTTTGGCAATAGTTTTAGCAGAGGTGTTTCGGGGAGGAATCACTTCTGGGTAACGGGTGGCATAGTCCATTATTACCAAGATGTGCTGGTGCCCTCTAGTAGACTTCAGCAAGGGGCCAACCAAGTCCATGGCGATCCTCTCAAAAGGGACCTCGATAATGGGCAGGGGTACCAACGGACTGTGGAAATGTGGCATGGGTACAGTAATCTGACACACTGGGCAGGAAGAGCAATACAATTCCACTTCCTTAGTGATCCTAGGCCAATAAAACCTCTGGGTGATTCTCTCTAGGGTTTTTTCTGCTCCCAAATGTCTCCCAAGAATGTGCCCATGGGCCAGTTCCAAAACCATCTTGCGGTACGGTTTAGGCACTACCAGTTGCTCAATGGTGTCCTCTATCCTCTGTGACACTTGATATAACAGGTCCCTTTCAATAATAAAGTGAGGGAGGGCAACCCTCTCATCAGGGTTAACTAACTCCCCATCTATACTTACTACATTCTCCCGGGCTCTTAGCAATGTGGGGTCCCTCAATTGCTCAGTGATAACATTTTCTCTGTGCACCTCGAGGTCATCAAACCCTATCGCGCTAATTGCATAAACCCAAAATGTCAAGAACAATATAACATATAAATATATAAATTAATGCATCCATGCGTGCATGCGAAACATGTAGAGGCATTTGGGCAAAATTCTCTCACACACACGGAATTGTGTCACTAGCCTCCGCCATTGTTTAGTACGGAAACTTCCGCCCGCTGAACCGCAACACGAGCGAGGGTTGGAACGCACGCCGCACAAACAGTAACGCTGGATAAGCTGATGCCGGCTGGGCATCGGAACATGTGAGTGTGATCTTAAGGCTTTCTTGTTTTAAATAAATTGGCTGTAACTTTATTACACCATATGAGGCTTTTTCTTTTTTTGGGAGAGTAAACGCAAAGAGCCATCTGGGTCTGACATTTAAGATTGAGGATCGCGTGGAGCCGTTGTTTAAGGATAATTTATGCTGTCCCATTTCCATGATCTGGTGAGCGCAATCTTTGAATTGAGGTGGTGGTCACACTGTAAGGGTGCACACGTCACGGAGATCATCTTTTGACACTCTGGAAGGTGTAATAGGACTGAGGCACTCTCACATATGAGCATTAGCACACATCATAGGTGCAACAGCACGCATTAAAGGACTATTTTGAGTTAAAATCCTTTTTGGAGCTAGCACTGGTGTTTATAGGTGCACCAGCATGCACAAAAGGACTATTTATTTATTTTGAGTTGCAATTTTTCTAGACTGCACTGGTGTTTATGGATGCATTGTTAATTTATATATTTATATGTTGTTCTTGACATTTTGGGTTTATGCAATTAGCGCGGTAGTATATGTCACATATACACAATTCATTCTTCATACACCACCTGTCACAGGTGTCTACAGCAACTGCAGCAGATTGGAAGTATAGATATCACAAACTAGTTGCGCCGGTGTCACAACACACACATCAAACCCTATCGGCCGCTGTTCCTCTTCTGAGGTGGCAGGCTTCCTCCCTAGGGACTGGTGTTTCTCCTGCTAAGACTGAGAATGGAAACTCAGGAGAATCCTCATAGTTAGGGGTTTCTGGAGTAGATGTTTCAGGTTAAGAAGAACCACCTACTGGGGAATCTGGGCAGTCCCAGAGTTCCCGGAACTTTGGGAAATCCCTTCCCACAATGGCGTCATGTGGCAGTTTGGGAACTAAACCCACCTGGTGACACAAGTTACCGAGGGAGGTTTCAAAGGAAACCGTAGTCACCGGATATTCTCGAGTGTCCCCATGTACACAAACTACAGCCATTTTCTTAGGATGTAAGGTTTTTCCCACCACTAGATCACTTTTCACTAAGGTGACCAGGCTACCTGAATCCAACAATACCACAACATCTTTACAATCTAAGCACATTCTACATAAACGTTTCTCATTTTCCTTTACTGCAGTGCATGTGGTTGCAAAAAGGGACTGTCAGCTCTCTGTTAGAAAGTCACACTGCATGGGTTCATCACCCGCTGGGCAAACTGCTGCTACATGTCGCTCTTCCTGGCAACGGTAACAAATCAATCTTCTGGTCCTCTCCTGTGGGATGGGTCTTCCAGGCAGCTCTTGCCAAACATTAGTAGTAGTCCCGATAATACCTCTAGTTGCTCTTTGGTCCCTCTTTCCACCCCCATCTATTGATGCAGTCTTACCTATAGGTGGGGAAGGTCTGGTCTTGGGGTGGAAAGTCTGTGCGTCTCTGGTGGAAGAGGACAAATTCTCTGTTGTTAGGTACCTTTCGACCAGGTCTACAAGTTTGTCTGCGGTTTCTGGACCACCATGGTTCACCCATTTCTGCAGGGTGTTAGGAAGAGACCTAAGAAATTTTTCCATGACTACTCGCTCCAAAATGTTTGGTCTGGACAGAGTTTCTGGGTGCAGCCATTTCTTAGCCAAATGGATGAGGTCATACATCTGAGACCAAGGTGGCTTCCTCAGCTGATAACTCCACTTGTGGACCCGCTGAGCACAGACATCCAGGGTTACACCAAAACGTGCCAATATTTCCTCTTTTAACCGATCATAGTTTTTTGCGTCTGCAAGCTCCAAATCAAAATATGACTTTTGGGCTTCTCCAGATAATAGGGGGGCCACTAGTCCAGCCCACTGTTCTTTAGGCCAACTCTCTTTTTCCGCTGTTCTCTCAAACGTGGTCAGAAACATCTCAGGGTCATCATCTGCAGTCATCTTTGGCAATAAGTGTTTTACCTGAAAAGTCGGTATGTTACTGGCCTGACTCCCAGCCTCGGTCTGCTGTCTATGAAGCTGTTTCACAATGGCCTCCATTTGCTGCCGGTGTCTCTGTTCCAAGCCTGCAATGCTCTCTCTGTGAGCTGCAAGGCTCTCTTGGTGAGCCTATTGTTGACCTGCGTCAGCCTGTTGTTGAGCTGCAAGGCTCCGCTGCAAACCTACATTTGTCTGCTGTTGCTTTGCATTTGCTATAGCCAGCTGTTTCAGTATCTCCTCCATTTTGGGTTTACTTTAACTGCCCGCGGCACTCCACCAAGTGTAAGGGGTTAGCTCGGTAGCGGGGGTGTGTGACCCACTGGATGGGTTCACTACACACTGAACTATACAGAGAGGCAGCCGAAGACGGTTGAAAACAAAAAGTTTGGTTTATTCTTCCATATTGCTGGAAACAAGTGCAAGCATCCAAACAGCATAAACAAAACACAACATAAAATAAACCCTGGCCACTTGGGGCGTCTACCTTCACCACACAGGAACCTATCTATGGAGTCTGGCACAGCCTACTGCTGGGCAGACAATGCTGGTCATACAGCAGAGAAACAATAGTCTTTTTGATTTTTATCACACAGAAAAATCAACAACCACCTCACCTCTTCAGAAGTCTTTCTGACTGCTCTCCTTAACTCAAAAAGCCTCAGGATGCAGCAATCAGTAGTCATCCTTTGGATAACTTATAGAGGCCTTAATTGCCTCATTCTGAACAGCTGAAGTTTTCCAACACCCTAAACCTTTCTAGCTGTTTCTGCAGCTGACACCTAATAGTAATTGGTGAATTTTCTTCTTTTTTTTTTTTTTAAATATGTTTTTTTTTTTTTTTAAATATGTTTTTATTGAGGAAGTTACACATCAGAGTATATACAAAAACAGGACATATAAACATTTTTGAGGACATTCATGGTAGAAGAACAGTATATGGAGAAGTACTCAAAGAAAAATTAAGGGGAGGGCATAGGCTTAGTGGTACATGGAGTAGATAGAATAGTCCTTCCAAAACAAGAGGGGGGGTAGGGGAGGAGGGAGGGATGATTAGAGATCGTCAGTCCCGCGAGGGATCCCGGTAAAGAAAGGAAATGTTCTCAAAGTTCAATCTCTCCGTGGGAGTAAAAGTGTGCAACAGAAAGGGATTCCATAGGTGATAGAAGCGGTTCTTGCTCCGTTCATGGGTCAGGTCCGTGTTGAGCCTGTCCTTGTATAAGAGCTGCAACAGTTCCTTTTTAACTTGAGCAGTGTTTGGGCAGTCAGCAGATATCCACTTCTGGAGGATGGCTCTCCGGGCGAGCAAGAGACATATCAGGGTCCAGTTCCTGCTCAGATGAGTGGTAGGGGAAGACCAGGGGAGCAGTAGGGGGTCCCAATAGCCAAAGATAAGTAGTAGCGGGTCCTTGGGTATGCGCAACAGGGTGACATCGAAAATGTACTGGATGACTTGGTCCCAGAATCTGGCTATGAGGGAGCAAGACCAGAACCTGTGAGCCAAGTTAGGTTTGGGTTGTTTACAGAGGGGGCATTCTGGGGTGGCATGGGCTCGGCTGAAGGGGATGTGGGCTCGGTGAACAATTTTGATCTGCGTCTCTCTCCATATCTCGTTAGGGATAAGTTTATGGACGGTGGTGAGGCCATGAAGGAGCTTCCCCACCAGCTCAGGGTCAGGGAAGTCCTTCGACCAGTTGGCCGCTGACGTTGATGCCAGGGGGGGGGGTGTTGTGCAGGAGGAGGGGACAATAAATGTCTGAAATCTTGTATGAGGCCCGGGAGATAAGGGTGTCGGTGAAGGAGCTCTGGAACCTTTTTCTATCATCCCGATGGGCGTTTTTCAGAAAACTGATGCATTGAATATACTGGAATACGTGTGATGAAGGGAGAGAGAATTTGTCCGCCAGGGTTTTAAATCCCATGGGGTGGCCTAAAAGGGGGTCACACAATGAATAAAAAAATTTGATACCCTTATCCTCCCAGTCGAGGTAAGGCTGGTTATCTAGGCCTGGTTGGAAGCTTGGGTTACCCAGGATTGGGAGGTATCGTGAGATAGAGGATGGGATATTGAGGGCTTTCCTGACCTCTCTCCAGGCAATGACCGTATCCCAGAGAAGGAGATTGTGTTGGAGGGGAGGGGGGGGCACATTTCCAGTGACAATGGAGAAGGGCCGTAAGGGAGAAGGGGCGGACCATCGCCGATTCAAGGGGGTAGTTCGAGTATCTGGAGGACTGGGAGATCCAATCCAGGCCTGTTCTCAATAGACATGCCAGGTTATATAGCCTGATGTTGGGAAGGGCAATGCCCCCCTCTCGCCTGGGAAGATGCAGTTTGGCAAATGCTATGCGCGCCCGCCTGCCACGCCAGAGGAACTTGGAAATGGCAGAGTTCATGGATTTGATGTCTTTGTGGCGCAGAAGTAGTGTGATGGTTTGTAGTGGGTACAATAGGCGTGCAAAACTGACCATCTTGACCAGGTGGCATCTTCCCAGCAGTGAGAGAGGCAGGTCCATCCAGTTCGCCAGTTCTTGGGATATTTTGATGAACAGGGGGGGGGTAGTTGAGATGGTATAGGGAGGAGGGCAGTTTACCTATTTTTATTCCCAGGTAAGTGATATGAGACTTCGCAACAGTGAATAGCGAGCTCTGGGACCAAGAGGGGACAGATAGGGAACCTATGGGGAGTATTTCTCTCTTATTATAGTTAATACGAAGCCCAGAGCATTGCCTGAATTCGTCAAAAGTGGTCTTGATCGTGGACATGTCAAGTGAAGGGCTGGATGTGAAAATAAGGACGTCGTCGGCAAATAGTGAGGTGCGAAGGTCGTGATCTCCGACACGAATGCCATGAAGGGGGGCGATCTGGGTTAGGTGGCGGGACAGGGGTTCAATCGCTATGTTGAAAAGGAGCGGGGAGAGCGGGCAGCCTTGCCTCGTGCCTTTGTGCAGCCTGAATTCCTCAGAGAGGAGGCCCGCAGCGACCAATCTCGTGGTAGGGGCAGTGTACATTGACTCTATGAGGTGCGTGAAGGGGCCCGAGAAGCCCATATTGGACATGACCATGGAGAGCCATTCGAAACTGACGTTATCGAAAGCCTTCTCCAAAGTGATGCTGGCTCTCGAACACGCAAAAAATGACCCGGCAGGAGACCATGCCATCATTACCTTCCTGATATTCATGGTGGCCGTCCTACCCTTTACAAAGCCCGATTGTACGGGGTGGATCAGGGAGGGTATAATGGATGCCAATCTAGTGGCCGCTATCTTGGAGAGGATCTTAACGTCAAGGTTTAAAAGTGAAATGGGCCTATAAGAGCCAGGTTCTAGGGGGTCTTTGCCCTTTTTCTCCAAGAGTTTTACGATGGCCTGATTGCCTGTTGGTAGTTAGGGCCCACCCGACCATATATGCTGGTAGACGTCGTGGAGGGGGGGGGGGCACAGTCGAGCAAAAGGACTTATAAAATTCCCCAGTGAAGCCATCTGGGCCAGGTGAATTTTCTAAACAAGGCAGAAATGTATCTCCTGTCTGTGACAACACCCACAGAATTACCTGACTTCCTGACACACTAATTAGAGCCTCAGGCTCCAATCATGTGCTTCAAAAAAAATCGATTGAAATTCATGCGTCCAGCGCCCTGCATGTAGATTAGGGGCCGGGCACATGGATAAGGGGGGCGGTGCCCCTGCTCCCCTTATGGACTCATATTGTTCCAGATTACAAATAGGTCAATAGAATCACGTTTAAAATACATGTTCAATCTGTTTTTTGTGTTGGTTTCCATTGTTTTACGTTTATCTGCACTACAAGCAGGAATTGGGCTGCCATGGCCACCTTACTGTGTGGTTTACCTAAAGTGATTGAAAACTTAAATTAAAAAAAAAATCATGTCCATGGAATTGCACAGTGCAACACGCGAACCTCCTCTTCTCGGGTCCCACACCAGCACTCCTGGCCTCTCCTCTCTGTCTAATGCCCCCATAGGAAGCAGTTTCCTATGGGGGCACTCATGCATGCTCACTCCCAAACCCCACTGCAGGGTCCATTGACAGACAAAGGGACTCGCTCCTGCTCCCTCATAAAAGTGAGGTGAAGAAAAGAGCTGCAGACAAGGCACAGTGCTGGTCAAATCAGTGTTCAGGTAAGTAAAAGAGGGGGTGATGGGGCCAAAATCTGTGCCTAAACATTTTTTTTTTTAATGCAAGGAATGGACTAAGATACAAATAGTTTAGGCTTTGGAACCCCTTTAATGTGACACATACCATCTTCTCAAAAATGTTCCAGTCAGGTCCATCTGCTTCATTGCATTCAACCCACAATCTTTATTTAGTCCTACCTAGTCAGTGCGCCAACTGTCCCACCATATTAAATGATTAAATTCCTCCTATATCAGGACCAGGGGACTGGGATAAAGTGACTCTTTATAGACTTTGGGCCAGATTCAGGTAGAGTTGCGCTGGAGTATTTCGATATGCGCCGCGTAACTGTGAATATGCGCCGTCGTTTCTATGTGGCCGTACCCACCAAACTAGATGCGACAGAAAACGGGCCATTTCAGATCGGCTTAACTTTCCGACGCCAGAGTCTCGTCAGCGCATAATTTCGCTTGGCGCATCAGTCGCGCCTATTGATTTCCCCTGCAAATATGCAAATGAGGGAGATTTCCCGAATTTGCGAACGGATTAGCACCATACGCTGGCTACATGCGCCGCGCGTATCTCGTCCGTCCGGCGCAAAGTTATTTCTACAAATAGCTGCTTTATCTTTACTCCAGACGGCCTCAGGTCAGCAGGAGAGCAGCTACAGCAGCAGCGTTACCGACGAAACTAGCAAGCTGAACAACCACACGTGCAAGGACAACACCTCTGTGTGCCAACATGCCAGGGGCAGTCGCGGTCCTAGCACTAGTACTGGGTCCCCCGGTACGGAGGAGGCGGGCACGTAAGAGGATATACCGCACGCGCATGAGCCTCTTTGGCATGGGGGATGAGGAGGTGTATCGCCTCTTCAGATTCAGCCCAGATGCAATACTTTAACTAACCACAACCCTGCAGGATGACATCACCAGCAAGACACACCGCTCACAAGCAGTGCAGCCACTGGTGAAGGTACTGGCAACACTTCATTTCCTTGCCAGTGGATCATTCCAGCGTACAAGTGGGAGTGGTGGCTGGGATGTCACAATCCTCCATGAGCAGATGTGTGCACCAGGTTGTCCCTGCAATCCTCAGACGCATGTCCAACCAGCTCATCAGACCCACCACTGAGGAGCTGCGGCTGAAGGCAATGACAGATTTCTACAGCATTGCCAGATTTCCACGCACTGTGGGGGCCATTGATTGCACACATGTGGCACTCCAGCCCCCCAGTGTCACAGAGCACATATACCACAATCGGAAGCATTGGCATTCCATCAACGTACAGGTGATAGCCGATGCCCAGCGCCTCATATGGCATCTTTGGACACTAAACCAAAACATTAATCACACAGACAATGCACGCATGTACACCACTGATGTCCCTAGATCACACACACCACATCCACATCGCATTGGATTAGCCCAAGTCCAGCATGTAGGACTTGGGAGCAGCAACGCCAGCGTCAAGGCCCCAATGATGTCGCTGTCCATTCATACACCTTTCACACGTCATTCACACAGCCGTGGGGTTAACTTCACCACCACGGCCGAGGGTGACACCCCTTACTGGCAGGAGTCCCACCCCCTCACATTCACACACCATTCACACTGTCCCCTGCACTCCTGACTGTGTGCAGTTAAAAATAAAATATATACTCATAACTTGAGTAATAACAGAAAAAATAAACTCATAACCTGAGTAATAACAGAAAAAATAAACTCATAACCTGAGTAATAAAAAAATAAATTAAAAAAAAAAACCTGAAAAAAAAAAAACCCTCATCTGGGATGACGGAGGCTCCTCCTTGTGGGCACTCTCGGGCTCCTCAGCTGCCTGGAGGGAGTGGGTGGGGGGGCATCTGGAGGAGGCTGATCCCCGGGTGGGCCACTCCTGGCTGCATGCCCTCCAAGGCCACGGCAATCCGGCTCAGAAAATGATTAGTCTGGGCCTGCATTCTCATCTGGCGGGTGATATTATGCCGCTGGGCACGCTGCCGCTGCCTCCCCTCTTCCCGGATGGCAGCTGTGTTGGCGTGGACAGCTGCTGTGAGGTGCCGTATATCAGCCTGCACCTCCCCCAGGCTGGTGACAACGTCCTGCAAACCACTGGGCAGCTGCGATACGGAGCACAGACTGTCAGCGAGCCGGTCAAAGTGCCCAGCAATCTCCCCCATCTGTTGTGTTTGCCGGGCATGGTCCATCGCCACCTGGTCCTGGACCAGATCAGACACCCCCCTGGTCTTATGGGTGGCCTTCCTGGGGCCAAGAGAAGGTTGTCCCCGTGGGGATGGAGTCGCCCTTGAGGGGCTACCGAGGATGGGTGACGGGATGACAGAGGGACCTGCAGAAGGGGAGGACTCGGATAACACCAAAAAAACTCCTGCTGAGGAACAGGCTCCTCCTCAACCATTTCCACAGAAGTGGTGTGGGCACTCTCCTCCACCTCAGTGTCTTCAGCACCCAGGGGCTCATCCTCATGATCCCGTTGGGGTGGAATGGCCGGCAACAGATGATGGCCCAGCTCCGTCATCTGTGGATGACACAAAGCAGACACATGTTGGTGGTCCCACACACTTGGCATATGTACCCCCCTCCCCACATGCAACACACCAAATAGGGGATAAAAAACACTTACCTGTCCTGGAGCCTTCCTCCACAGAATCATAGCCTGGTGCCCCCTCCAATTGCTCCCTCTCCAGGCAGCGGGCAACCACCTCCTCCTCTGTGGTCAGGCTGACCGGACATGGGGGTCCACCACCTGTGCCCCGCCCATGGCTCCGAATGGTGGCCACCTTGCCACGAACCTTGCGCCGCAGGTCATTTATCTTTTTCTGGATATCACCAGCAGTCCGGGTGGAGTACCCCAACATATTCACCCTGCCAGCAATGGTGTCCAGGATGGCCTGCTTCCTCTCCCGGCTGGTCTTCCTACTTTTCTTCCCATGCAGGAAATCATTGTAAGTCTCCATAGCAGAGATGACCACAGAGACCTCCTGGGCATTAAAATTGAGGTTCCTCCTCTCTTTGGGGGTAGCGGGAGCAGCCATAACAGAGCAAAAGTAAATTCCCTGTGGTGGGGGGAAACGGAAATACTTTTGCGCCGGAATGGCGCTTCCGCTGGCGCTTTTATACGCGCAACGGAACACATTGCGCTGGCGTTTCCCGTGAAGTGGTGCCGACGGAAGTTGTGAGCATGCGCACAGGGGGCCGAGTGAAGCCTCACTTACTGCGCATGCTCCGTGGATGATGCGCTGAACGTAAGCCGCTGGGCTCCGCCCATCATTTACATATGATCACACCCACTTCCACTTGCGTCGGGTTACGCCAGCGCATTTTCGTTACTCCAGCGCAAGTTTAGGAGCAAGTGCTATGTGAATAACAGTACTTGCGCCGAAAGTGTCGGCGGAGTAACGTAAATGAGAAACGTTACTCCAAAGTAAAGAAGCGCCCATCTACCTGAATCTGGCCCCTTATATCTGTCCTATTAATTAAAATAATTTCATAGAATAAAGTTGCACAAAGCCTAATACTTTACCTAATTTTTCTGATTTGTTATTATGTGTATATTTGATACTGTGATTAGATATTTTTTCACATAAACTAGAAAGTGTTTCCTTATAATGTGCGAAGTTACTCTTTCTTCGAGGCTCATACAAATTGGCTTTCTGATTTATAATACATCAAGAAAGTACGGTATTTGTTTTCTCAGAAAAAGAGAAATTTCTAGGTGAAAGAATGTTACTAGAAATCACAGATAAAAACAAAGATAGCTAACATTTTCAAAACATAAGGGCACCATACTCAGTGTAAACATAACTGCAAAGCATTCTAAACCTGTGAAATAGTAATCTAATACATTCAAAAATGCCTGAAACATTCAGATAAATAAACCAGGAATATTTTAGATTATACATAGGCCATAGATGGGAAAAATATTGTTTGTATAAAAGAAGGAATAATATTATAAGGCTTAGAAATTCCACTTGTATGTAATTGTTTTTTAAGAACTACAGTGGGTCAGAATAAAGATGAAATTGCCCAAATATAGCCAATTGGAACTTAGACTCTATCAATAAAAAACAAAAAAGAAAGTCAGTGCATGAACATACTGTAATCTTTATCAGTCTCTAAAACCCAAATATCATTGATGAATATAATATAGCATGAAAAGCTCATACACTTTGGGATAATGCTAAACCCGTTAAGAAACCCACATCCTACACATCTTTATTGGCTTATTGCTATGATGGCCTGTGCAGAAGACAAGGCTGAGGGCAAGCTTTCCCACTATATAACAAGATACCAAGAGGTTTTTCGAGGCTACTGCAGGTATACACAGGTTTCCCTCTGTACCCATACCTTACACCTGCAGCATTTTGTTTTAGTCTTTCACAAAATATTCTTTTTGATCAATACTCTTTCAAATGGGAGAGGAACTAAATGTATTTTATCACCTAAAACTCTTCATTTTTTGTGCTTTATTTATCAACCCGTTCTTGTCAAGAAATGGGGTTACTTCTCAGCCACCAATAAGCATTGGAAATTCCCTGATTTATTTTTTTTCTGAATTTTTAAATCTATTTTGTGGATGTAGGTTAATTACTGTGGCCCAGATTCACATACAATTAGATTTGCGTAGAGTATCAGAAATACTCTACGCCGCCGTATTTTACCTGGCTCTATGTGGAATCCCGGTAGATTTTGTCCAGTAAACTACGGCGGCGTAGTTTATTTCTCCCGGCGCAAGCCATCTACGCGAGTAGGGGGCGTGAAGCATTTAAAATAGGCACGTTCCCGCGGCGATCGAACTGCGCATGCTCCGTTCAGAAATTTCCCGCCGTGCATTGCGCGAAATCACGTCGTTACGTCATTCGTTGTTTGAGTAGCGTCGTTTACGGACATTCCTATTCCCGAACGAGTTACGTAAAAAAAAAAATGTTATTCGACGCTGGAACGACGGCCATACTTAACATGGGCTACGCACCGTTAGACCAGCAAATAGCTGGTCTAACAGTACGTAGCAAAAAAATGACGTAAGCGATTGCGAAGACCACTCGTATCTTCGTGGATCGCCGTAAAAAGTCATTTGCATATCCCGACGCTGAAAACGACGCGGACTCCTCCCAGCGGCCGCAAAAATATCGCAGCGTAGATCCGAAGGCTTACGAAGACGTAAGCCTCTCGGATCGAAGCCCGAAGCCGCCGTATCATGGTTTGAGGATTCAAACTAGTGATACGGCACGCGAAATTTGAAATTACTCCTGTCTAACACCAGTTAGACAGGCGTAATCGCTCTGTGAATCTGGGCCTGTGTCTTTATCCACACCTTTCAATACACCATTAAGAATGGAGCATAATTTTACATAAAAAAGTTATGTAAAACTCATATTATAATTGTATTATATGAATTTAGCTTTTTTCCTTGCACAAATAAAATGTTATTTCATTTATGGGTGCATGTGACCCCCTTTAGATCTGCAGCCAATTTTCCTTTTAACTTAAATTAACCAGTTTCAAGCTGCTTTTGCCTTTTTTATTAACTTTGGGAATGAAGCAGTTCTAACCTGAACAAAAGCCTGTGTTGACATTAAAGTTGATTAAAATTGAAGTTTGCTATGGCTACTAGTACTAGGCTACTAGTGTTAAGTAAATTTAGTTTTTGGCCTCCTTGTAACCAAGATGAGCACTTATTTTGTAATGTCTGTTCTACGTTCCGCTTGTGCAGGCTCAACTACTTTCCCCTGTATCCCAATAAGCCCTGGGATATAATAGGCAGAAGAGCTTATACCCTGGCCTGCATTTTTCATGCCTCTTCAGTCAATCTCTTGTCAGGAGAGTAAGTGTCCAGCAGGGGGCTAAGAGGGGTATAAATGGGCTGGGGCCTAGAACAGCTTCCTCTTGTTCTTTGGGGTGTAAGACCCAACCAGAGGATTGAGGCATTCCTAGGATATCGGCAACAGCATGCAAGAATCCTTTTTAGGGTTCCAGCTCCTGCTTGGGCTCAGAGACCTCTGGCCTAGTCTCCTGGACACATGCAGAAAGTACATCCGAGAATCCAGGACACAGGCAGTAAAAGTACAGTAGCTGACTGATACTGCAGGGGGCAACACAGTATTCAGGGCACAGTGAGTACCAGCCTTTTGGTCTTTCCCTTGCAATCACATGCCTTTCACAGCAATCATGGGTTTAAATCACGTAGTGAGGAGGCAACATATTGCCTCCTCACCACCTGTCAAACACATTCAGATCACTTTCTAGAGGAGTAGCAGCGTCTGAGCCCTTAGTTGCATTAAGCAGTGGCACCCTTAGGGCTCGGTCACATGTAAAGTTGGGGGGGGGGGTGATTTTACTGTCTTCAACCCCTACTTTCTTTGGTATACACATAATGCAGCAGGAATCAAGCCCCCTGTTGCTTTTGGTGGGTGCTACCACCTGCCAATTGCGACTAATTCAAGTAAATGGGGCCACTCTCCAAGTGCTCCACAACTACATGCTCTAAGGCAGTGATGGCGAACCTTGGCACCCCATGTTTTGGAACTACATTTCCCATAATGCTCATGCATGCTGCAGTGTGGTGGAGCATCATGGGAAATGTAGTTCCAAAACATCTGGGGTGCCAAGGTTCGCCATCACTGCTCTAAGGGGTTAAAGCAAGTGACAGGAAAGCAACACAATACTTCTATTATACCCAGTGTATTGCTTTACACTAACCTGAAGATCTCTTTTTTTCATGCTGCTGGCACCACTCTGAAGACTGCCAGCTGGGATAAGAGGTGGAGACCGTGGAGTGCAGTTGGTATCACTCCACATGGGACAGAAGCCAGCACTACAGAGGAGGCATTGGCTTATGCAACTTTTGCTCCCTACTACAGCTCCAACTTTAATAGTAGTCCCTCTGCATTGCACTGTGTTTGATGCTTTGGAATGGGGGTTCAGCCCAGACTGCGATCTACCATTCACATGTCCATGATCTACTGGTAGATAACGATCTACAGGTTGCTGACCCCTGCTCTATACTAATCCTCCACCCCTCAAATTCAAATACCTAATGCTTTTTTTGTGCTGAGATCTCTTGGGAAGAATTTGAAATGATGCATTTGTAGTCTTCAATATTGTAATTGCCATTGCTTAAGGCTGTCTAGATGTTCTATCCTATAATTTAATAATTTTGTAAAACGTTAATAAAAAAACTTTTGTACATAAATTGATCCATTAAAGATGCATACTTTACAGACAGTACTTACTGGCTGTGCAGCTATAATAAAAAAATTCTTGAAACATGTATAAGTTTACTAACTGATGTTTTTACATTATATTCTAATTAATTAATACATATATGGTAACGCCACAGCATTTTGCAGATCATGCTGAGCTATGCTCAGTTGTAACCAATACAGTCTATATCTGCTAGAAAAGAGGGGAGAGTGCCCCATGTTTGACGCACTGAATCATGTGTGTGATTTTATCTCCTCCTATCCAGGTCTGTTTACATATATTAAATGCTTTTAAAAGCACAGAAGTAGGGCAGCTCAGTGAGGGGTGCAACACCTGCTGGTTCTAACTAGTAGATAAGAAATATTATTATACAATATTTTTTATTTAACCAAGAGGTAAATATTATAGAGGCAATATTGTTTTTACTTTATCAATAATATAATATATATGAAGAATAAGATATAAAGAAAATATATCTTAGAACATAATATGTAGCTCTTTAACGGCATAGGGAAGAATATAGGGGCAGATTCACAGAGAAATGGATTATCGTAGCGTATCAGAAATACACTACGCCGCCGTTTTTTACCTTGCTCTACGTGGAATTCAGGTAGATTTTCTACGGTAAACGACGGCGGCGTAGTGTATTTCTCCCGTCGCAATCCATATAGACGAGTAGGGGGCGTGAAACATTTAAATTAGGCGCGTTCCCGCGGCGATCGATCTGCGCATGCTCCGTTGGCAAATTTCCCGCCGTGCATTGCGCGAAATCACGTCGTGACGTCATTCGTTGTTTATGTAGCGTACTTTACGGCCGATCCACGTCCCGACGAGTTACGTAAACAAAATAAAATTTTAAATAAATTCGAAGCGGGAACGACGGCCATACTTAACATGGGCTACGTAAAGTTAGAGCAGCAAAAAGCTGCTCTAACATTACGTATAAAAAAATAGACAAAAACGATTGCGACGCCCGCTCGTATGTTCGTGAATCCCAGTAAAAACACATTTGCATATCCCGACGCACCAAAACGACGCAAACTCCTCCCAGCGGCCGCAAATAGATGGCAGCGTAGATCCGAAGGCTTACGAAGACGTAAGCCTCTCGGATCGAAGCCCGAAGCCGGCGTATCATGGTTTGAGGATTCAAACTAGTGATACGCCGCGCGAAATTTGAAATTACTCCTGTCTAACCCCAGTTAGACAGGCGTAATTGTTTTGTGAATCTGCCCCATAGTATTTAAAGGAATTTAAGGTATCAAAAGATGTGCTCATAAGGACAGCAAAGTACCTATTTAAATAACTAATAAAGAACCAAACTTGTGTGATACAGATACAGTAAAGCCCATTTTTATAATGCTATTTCTGCCAAGGTGCTTAGTTTAACAGGCCACCTTAGTAGGTACATTTTACAATTTACAGAATTTAAAGCAAAACATTAAAATAACCAGCAGAGAATATGAATTTTGAAAGCATAATATATTGCAGACTTCTGCTGCTATTATTCTGTGCCATTGTCCCCCTCTGATAAAGGAACAAAAAGAGTAGCTGATTTCCATGGCCTTTTCACACCTCTTTTGCTCATCATATAATAACCTTCAGTATTGCATAGCATTAGCTTCCCGGCATTGCAAGCGATATAGTCAGATATGCTAAGATTGATTTGTAATTCCAGCTTTAACAGAGATGAGGCAAGGACATTAATCTTTTCGGATGTTATTTCTCTAACGGAAAAAGAAGAAATAGCAAATATTACCTGAAGACAGTGACAGTGAATTAAAAAAATGGTAAATTATGCAAATGATTTTCCTTATTGTTAGAGAGATTGTGGGATGCATTAGGTATCCCTGCTATACAAAGCTCTATAAGCCACTCACATGTAGTCACCTTATAAGCTAAAAAAGGGCACATTTAGCAGCTTTACTTAAAGTAGTATTAACCCCTCTTGTTTTCCAATAATTTATGCAAATCCACTAAGAAAACATTACTTAATATATTCATCCAAATTTCATCTAAATATGTGCCCAAGCATTTATGTCTTATGCCGCGTACACACGATCACTTTTTGTGATGTAAAAAAACATCGTTATATCTCACGAAACAAAACAACGATGTTGCCTACACACCATTTGCTCTTGCAAAGCGTGGTTACGTACACCACGTTCGACGGCACTCTGTTCCATTGAAGCTCCCATCTCATAACTTGCTTCTGAACATGCGCGGGTTTAAAAACGTAGTTTTAAACGTTGTTTTGCCCACACACGATCATTTTTTTTTTAAACAAAAGACGACATTCTGAAAAACGACATAAAAAATTGAAGCATGTTCAAAAAATGTTAAACGTTTTTTAAAACGTTGTTTTATTTCATCACAAAAAACGACCATGTGTACGCGGCATTATAGTTCTGAAGGTCCATCTCTCTGGATCACTCAGGGACTGCACCTTGTCTGAAATATGTGTCCCACAATTCCTAGTCCCCATCTACAGATATATATATATATATATATATATACAATGCCTTGCGATGGTATTCTGCCCCCTTGAACTTTGCGACCTTTTGCCACATTTCAGGCTTCAAACATAAAGATATAAAACTGTAATTTTTTGTGAAGAATCAACAACAAGTGGGACACAATCATGTAGTGGAACGAAATTTATTGGATATTTCAAACCTTTTTAACAAACAAAAAACTGAAAAATTGGACATGCAAAATTATTTAGCCCCCTTAAGGTAATACTTTGTAGCGCCACCTTGGGAAATCTTTTTGTATCCAAATCCAGCTTTAAACTTCTCCACAACAGTATCTCGTACCTGCCTTGTGTGTTCCTTGTTCTTTATGATCCTCTCTGCACTTTAAACAAACCTCTGAGTCTATCACAGTGCAGGTGCATTTATACGGAGACTTGATTACACACAGGTGGATTCTATTTATCATCATTAGTCATTTAGGTCAACATTGGATAATTCAGAGATCCTCACTGAACTTCTGGAGAGAGTTTGCTGCACTGAAAGTAAAGGGACTGAATAATTTTGCACGCCCAATTTTTCAGTTTTTTATTTGTTAACAAAGTTTTGAAATATCCAATAAATTTCGTTCCACTTCATGATTGTGTCCCACTTGTTGTTGATTCTTCACAAAAAATTACAGTTTTATATCTTTATGTTTGAAGCCTGAAATGTGGCAAAAGGTTGAAAAGTTTAGGGGGCCGAATACTTTCGCAAGGCACTATATATATATATATATATATATATATATATATATATATATAGTGACAGGAAGTCAGGTAAATCTGTGGGTGTTGTCAGACGGGAGATACATTTCTGCCTTGTTTAGACAATTCACCAATTACTATCAGGTGTCGGCTGCAGAGGTAGCCAGAAAGGTTTAAGGATGCTGGATAGCTTCAGCTGTTCAGAATGAGGCCATTACGGCCTCTATAGGTTATCCAGAGGATTACTACTGATTGCTGCATCCTGAGGCTTTTTGAGTTAAGAAGAGCAGTGAGCTAAAAAAGACTTCTGAAGGTGAGGTGGTGTTGATTTTTCTGTCTGAAAAAAAAATCAAAAAGACTATTGTTTTCTGCTGTATTACCAGCAGTGTCTGCCCAGCAGTAGGCTGTGCCAGACTCCATAGGTAGGATCCTGTATTGTGAAGGTAGACGCCCCAAGTGGTCAGGGTTTATTTTATGTTTTGTTTTGTTTATGCTGTTTGGATGTTTGCACTTGTTTCCAGCAATATGGAAGAATAAACCATAACCTTTGTTTTCAACCATCCTCGGCTGCCTCTCTGTATAGTTCAGTGTGTAGTGAACCCACCCAGGGGGTCCCACACACCCGCTACCAAGCTAACCCCTTACACATGGTGGAGAATGCAGGTAATTAAAGTAAACCCAAAATAGAGGAGATACTGAAACAGCTGGCTATAGCAAATGCAAATCAACAGCAGACAAATGCAGGTTTGCCGCGGAGCCTTGCAGCTCAACAACAGGCTCACCAAGAGAGCATTGCAGGCGTGGAACAGAGACACCAGCAGCAAATGGAGGCCATCGGGAAACGGCTTCAGAGACAGCAGACCAAGGCTGGGAGTCAGGCCAGTAACATACCGACTTTTCGGTGAAGTCACTTATTGCCAAAGATGACTGCAGATGATGACCCTGAGATGTTTCTGACCACGTTTGAGAGAACAGTGGAAAAAGAGTTGACCTAAAGAACAGTGGGCTAGACTAGTGGCCCCCCTATTATCTGGAGAAGCCCAAAAGGCATATTTTGATTTGGAGCTTGCAGATGAAAAAAACTATGATCGGTTAAAAGAGGAAATATTGGCACGTTTTGGTGTAACCCTGGCTGTCCGTGCTCAGCGGGTCCACAATTGGAGTTATCAGCTGAGGAAGCCACCTTGGTCGCAGATGTATGACTTCATCCATTTGGCCAGGAAATGGCTGCAGCCAGAAACTCTGTCTGGACCAAAAATTTTGGAGCGAGTAGTCATGGACAAATTCTTAGGTCTCTTCCCAACACCCTGCAGAAATAGGTGAGCCATGGTCGTCCAGAAACCGCAGACAAACTAGTAGACCTGGTCAAAAGGTACCTAACAACAGAGAATTTGTCCTCTTCCCCCAGAGACGCACAGACTTTCCACCCCAAGACCAGACCCTCCCCACCTATAGGTAAGACCGCATCAAGGGATGGGGGTGGAGAGAGGGACCAAAGAGCAACTAGAGGTATTATCGGGACTACTGCTAATGTTTGGCGAGAGCTGCCTGGAAGACCCATCCCACAGGAGAGGACCAGAAGGTTGATTTGTTACCGTTGCCGGGAAGAGGGACATGTAGCAGCGGTTTGCCCAGCGGTTGATGAACCCATGCAGTGTGACTTTCTGACAGAGAGACGACAGTCCCTTTTTGCAACCACATGCACTGCAGTAAAGGGGAATGAGAAACCTTTATGTAGAATGTGCTTAGATGGTAAAGATGTTGTGGTATTGTTGGATTCAGGTAGCCTGGTCACCTTAGTGAAAAGTAATCTAGTGGTGGGAATAACCTTACAACCTAGGAAAATGGCTGTAGTTTGTGTACATGGGGACACTCGAGACTATCCGGTGACTACAGTTTACTTTGAAACCTCCCTCGGTAACTTGTGTCACTAAGTGGGTTTAGTTCCCCCAACTGCCACATGACGCCATTGTGGAAAGGGATTTCCCAAAGTTCTGGGAACTCTGGGATTGCCCAGATTCCCCAGTAAGTGGTTCTTCTGAGCCTGAAACATCTACTAACTATGAGGATTCTCCTGAGTTTCCGTTCTCAGTCTTAGCAGGGGAAACACCAGTCCCTAGAGAGGAGCCTGTTTCCTCAGAAGAGGAACAGCGGCCGACAGGGTTTGATGACCTTGAGGTGCACAGAGAAAATGTTATCACTGAGCAATTGAGGGACCCCACATTGCTAAGAGCCCGGGAGAATGTAGAGAAGATAGATGGGGAGTTAGTTAACCCTGATGATAGGGTTGCCCTCCCTTACTTCATTATTGAAAGGGACCTGTTATATCGAGTGGCACAGAGGATAGAGGACACCATTGAGCAACTGGTAGTGCCTAAACCGTACCGCAAGATGGTTTTGGAACTGGCCCATGGGCACATTCTTGGGGGACATTTGGGAGCAGAAAAAACCCTAGAGAGAATCACCCAGAGGTTTTATTGGCCTGGGATCACTAAGGAAGTGGAAGTGTACTGCTCTTCCTGTCCAGTGTGTCAGATTACTGCACCCATGCCACATTTCCGCAGTCCGTTGGTACCCCTGCCCATTATTGAGGTCCCTTTTGAGAGGATCGCCATGGACTTGGTTGGCCCCTTACTGAAGTCCACTAGAGGGCACCAGCACATCTTGGTAATAATGGACTATGCCACACATTACCCAGAAGCGATTCCTCTCCGAAACACCTATGCTAAAACCATTGCCAAAGAGTTATTTCAGGTTTTCAGCCGTGTGGGTCTTCCTAAGGAAGTTCTTACTGACCAGGGCACCCCGTTTATGTCTAGGGTGACCAGAGAACTTTGTAAACTCCTAATAGTGACCCAATTACGTACATCAGTATATCACCCTCAAACAGACGGGTTAGTGGAAAGGTTTAATAAAACCTTAAAACAAATGTTGAGGAAGGTGGTGGATAAAGACGGAAAGAATTGGGATTATCTGCTCCCTTATCTTTGCCATAAGAGAGGTTCCCCAATCGTCCACAGGGTTCTCTCCGTTTGAGCTACTGTACGGGAGGCACCCCCGGGGCCTACTGGACATTGCTAGGGAAACATGGGAGAGTGAGAGTTCCCCTCATCGAAGTGTGATTGAACATATGGCACAAATGCAAGATAGAATTGCCCAAGTGATGCCGATTGTGAAGGTACATTTAGCCCAAGCCTAGCTGGCTCAACAAAGGATTTACAATCGTGGGGCCCAGGTCCGTTCCTTTGCACCTGGTGATAGGGTGTTGGTGCTGGTCCCCACGTGTGAAAGTAAATTCCTAGCCAAATGGCAGGGTCCCTATGAAGTGTTGGAGAAAATGGGGGTGGTGAATTATAAAATTAGCCAACCGGGAAGATAAAAACCTGAGCAGCTCTATCACGTGAACTTGTTGAAGCCATGGAAGGATAGAGAGACCTTGGTCGCTAAGAGTACCCGATTTTCTGCTCCGTTTAACCTGGCTGTCCCTGAAGTTGGGATAGCGGAGACTCTGTCCAAAACTCAGCAACAGGAGGCTAAAGAATTTGTGCTCCGTAATAGGGAGACGTTT
This sequence comes from Rana kukunoris, assembly GCA_029574335.1. Taxonomy (NCBI): domain Eukaryota; kingdom Metazoa; phylum Chordata; class Amphibia; order Anura; family Ranidae; genus Rana; species Rana kukunoris. The sequence continues at coordinate 333,637,600 of CM056053.1, read as the reverse complement.
TCAGACTTGCCAGGTTGGGTCTCCGGAGTTGTACATGACATTATCACCACACCAGGTGATAAAGTCAAGTTGAAGCCTTATAGAATTCCAGAAGCCCAGCGAGAGGCAATTCGCCAGGAAGTAAAAAAAATGCTTGAGCTGGGGGTGATAGAAGAGTCAAATAGTGATTGGTCGAGTCCCATTGTCTTAGTGCCCAAACCAAATGGAAGTTGGCAGTTTTGTAATGACTTTCGCCGCCTGAATAAAATCACTAAGTTTGACACCTATCCTATGCCCCGCATAGATGAACTGATTGATCGCCTAGGCACTGTCCATTTACATGACGACGTTAGACCTGACCAAGGGTTATTGGCAAATTCCTCTCTCGGAGTTGACCAGGAAAAAAATAGCATTTGTAACTCCAGAAGGATCTTTCCAATATCGGAGGATGCCTTTTGGGTTACAGAATGCTCACGCCACATTTCAACGCACCATGGATAAGACCCTTTGGCCTCATCGAGCCTATGCTGCTGCATACCTTGATGACGTTGTCATCCACAGTGAGGATTGGGACTCACACTTACCAAAAGTTCAGGCTGTGTTGGATTCCATCTGGAAAGCCGGGTTTACAGCCAATCCAAAAAAATTTACCCTTGGGCTAGAAGAGGCAAAGTATCTGGGGTTTACCATTGGAAGAGGTCTAATCAAGCCCCAATAAACAAAGTTGAGGCTATTCAGGATTGGCCACGTCCCACCAACAAGAAACAGGTTTGTGCATTTTTGGGGATCGCGGGTTATTATCGCAGCTTTATCCCCCATTTTGCCTCACAGGCTGCTCCCCTGACCAATTTGACCAAAGGGAAGGAGTCTGTCATGACCAAATGGACTCCCGAAGCAGAAACAGCTTTTCAGACTTTAAAACAGGCCCTATGTAGTCAGCCAGTTTTAAATTTGCCGTTTTTTTCACGGGACTTTGTGGTTCAGACAGATGCGTCAAATGTGGGGTTAGGAGCTGTACTGTCCCAAATTATCAAGGGGGAGGAACACCCTGTTATTTACCTCAGCCAAAAGTTGAAGCCCCATGAGGAGAATTATGCCACCATTGAGAAAGAGTGTTTGGCGGTGAGATGGGCTTTGGATTCTCTCTGGTACTACCTCGTGGGTAGACAGTTTGATCATGCCCCATTGAAGTGGATGGCACAGAACAAGGAGACCAATAGGAGAATAAATAGGTGGTTCCTGGCCCTTTAGGAATTTAGTTTTGTGGTAACGCATCGCCCCGGTGTTAAAATGGGGAATGCAGATGGTTTGTCCCGAGTGCATGCGTGCCTGGCAACCTGTGTCCCAACCCTAGGGTTGAAACAAGAGGGGGGGGGGTATGTGACAGGAAGTCAGGTAAATCATTGGATGTTGTCACAGACGGGAGATACATTTCTGCATTGTTTAGACAATTCACCAATTACAATCAGGTGTCGGCTGCAGAGGTAGCCAGAAAGGTTTAAGGACGTTGGATAGCTTCAGCTGTTCAGAATGAGGCAATTAAGGCCTCTATAAGTTATCCAGAGGATTACTTCTGATTACTGCAACCTGAGGCTTTTTGAGTTAAGGAGAGCAGTGAGCTGAGAGACTTCTGAAAGTGAGGTGGTGTTGATTTTTCTGTGTGAAAAAAATCAAAAAGACTATTGTTTTTTTTTTTGTTTTTTTTTGTGTGTTGTGAACCTACCCAGGGGGTCACACACAGCCGCTACCAAGCTAATCCCTTACAATATATATATACATTATATGTATGTATATATGTATATGTATATATGTGTGTGTGTGTGTGTGTGTGTGTGTGTATATATATATATATATATATATATATATATATATATATATTTATTTTTTATAGGATATATGTATGTAAAAGGAGGGGAGGGGCAGTGAGGATTAAGAAGGAGGTTATAGAGAGAGGAAGGAAGGATGAAAAAGCTATGGAGAGGGGAGCGACAGATAGCAAAAGTAAAGGAATAATAAGAATGGTGTAAGGGTAAAAGGGCAGCGGTCATTGAGAAGGGAGGAGCAAGGAATAAAGAGGAGAACATCATAGATAGGGTAGGGGCAGATAGCAAAGAAGAGAAGGTCACATAGAGGGGAGGGGCAAACAACCTGAAAGGAGAAGAATATTGATGTTGGGAAGGGCAGGGAGTAAAGAGGAGGTGGTCTTGGAAAGGCAAAAAACAGGAACCAAAAAGACACGGAGAGAGGGGAGGTAAAGACGAATGTCCAGGAGGTCATGGAGTAGGGAGAGGCAGAGAGCAACAAGGAAAAGATCACAGTGGGGGGGGGGGGGGGTCAGAAAGTAGACAGATAGAATATCAAGGGTTTGGCAATTGCAATCAGGACAGACTTGCTAAACTGTCCATTTGCTGGTTCTGACAGTGACTACCCAACAACAGGATGTATTTGTAACAAGAACGTAATCCAAGCACCAACACAAATAAGTGACCCTGTTATTCTGGGGGCTCTCTTATCTTGAATAGGCTTGGTGCAAGGTGTTGCCACATTAAAACAAAATCAATATGTGGCCTTGTTATCATAAAAATATTGGAAACGTACATTGGTTTTACTTGGGGGGGGGGGGGGTATATTTTGTCGGTCATGTCATTTTTTTTTTTATAAACACCTGAGGAAGGGGAGTGCAATTCAAATTGCTGCAAGTTAAGTGGTATACATAGTAAGACAGTCAGAATAAATGTGTAACTTTAATGCTATAATTGGTTTCAACATCTAATAACTACCTATTCAGGATTTACACGTGGCATGTGCACATTGCCACGCTGCATAATGTCAAAAAATGGCACAATGCTCAGTTAAAACCATTCAGTGATCAGAGAGCGATAACATGCAACAGCACTGCCCATGTGTAAAAACTATTGTATGTATATATTAGAAACATTAAAAATACCATCCAAACTGTACCCACATGCTGTTATGGTGTTTTACTGTGCCCACTCATTATCATGGTCCATTTGTCAGACACAGAGAAGGGCATCATGGTCTACATGGCGTAAACAGACATATTACAGTTACGGCTAAAGACCTTGTATTACCAATTACCGTATATCTGCCTCATTGTCATCTCTGTTATCATTTTGCCATGACCATTCTATACTTGGCAATGTCATTTTTTTGCTAAGAATAGTTTTTGCATCTATTTATAGTTTGTGTCCACTAACTCATTGTTGCTATAAAAAAATGTATGGTTATTTTAAAAAGGAACTGTCTTTTAAAAATGCTTCAACTGTCAACAATGCATAGTGGAAGCCCCATGACAGCCTGAGCCACCTCACCAAGAGACACAGGTTCTTGGTCTGCCAGGTCTCTCCCCATGCCCCTATTATTGTCTCAGTGTTCCAGGAGCTGCCTCAATTCTATGTGTACTGGAGCAGCCAGCTCCTGCTTATTTTTTCGATTGAAAAGGCTGTGGCGTGCAAAACACAACCCAAAAACTCCACCCGGTGCAGGAAAAATGTGTACACAAAAAACTGTGACAGGTGCAAATGTCAAATGGCCCTCCGAAAAGGGCCCAACCCTGATCCCCCGGGGCGTTAGGCTCCTGGCAGGGACTAAGGTAATCTGTGGTCTGTGCAGCTGAAGCCGACACAGACTTAACATCTTTGGAGGGTCTGCCGAAACAGAACCCTCCTCGGTGGGGCTACTTAAAGGGAGACACCATGAGAGCAGGCGAACTAAGCAAGAAGGCCATGTTCACCTACTCCCAAGACGTTCAGGGGGCCCGAGGATCGGCACCCTACTAATCACACATAAAGTGTACACAAAGTGCACCAACAAAAAAATGACGTAACGTGACAACACACAGGGTAAAATAAAAAAGAAAGTGGGGGAGAAGGAAGGTGGGAGATGTGAGTAGAAAGTGACCTTCGTACAATATGATGGCCGGCTCTCCAGCCAGGAAACAAAAATTCTCCTGGTCCTAGCCAAAAGGCTTGGCCCTAGAGTCAGGTGGTAAAAAAGTGTATGTGGAGATGTGACCAAGGTGCCACACTTGTAAGTGTCCCTCGCAAAACACTTGTGCAAGGTATGGCACCCCTGGACTGCCACTCCAGGGGCACTATCTCCACAGGCTTTTCAACGGACCCTGGCCCCCAGCTCCTGCTTATGTAAAGCAAGATCTTCTGAGCTGCCAGAATCACTCAAACTGCAACTGGCAAGAGCCAGGTTGTGCACCAAATGCCAATCAAGGCACTTCTGGAGACCCTTCAGGGGCCAAAATGTTTGCCAATCAGCTGTATGTTGTGAATGTCTGGTCTATGCCCAAGGCATTCTTGCAGCTCCATCTCTCACCAATCGCCTGAAGAAAAAAAAAAAGATAGGAGGACAGAATATGGCACCATAGAGATGTTTTTTTCAACTAAAACATGTATTCTCTGTTGTTCTGAAATGGGATGGATCGTCTCACAGAAACAAGGCCCGGACTGGGACAACAAATAGATCGGGGCATTGACTGAGCAGCCATACCAGGGGAAGACTGACAACTCATAGAGCTGTGCCCCCACCAGTGGCGGCTGGTGCGCAAAAAAAAACAAAAATAAAACAATTTGAAGCGCCCAGAGGCGATTCAGTTCGCAAGTGTTTGCACTACATACGTTTTTTCACTCACTCACTCACTCACTGTGCCCATCAAACACAGCCACTGTGCCATCAAATGCAGCCACTGTGCCATGCCATCAAACGCAACCACTGTGCCATGCCATCAAACGCAACCACCGTGCCATCAATTGTCACCACTGTGCCATGCCATCAAAACGCAGCCACTGTACCATGCCATCAAAAGGCAGCCATTGTGCCATGCCATCAAAATGCAGCCACTGTGCCATGCCATCAAATGCAGTCACTGTGCCATGCCATCAAATGCAGCCACTGTGCCATCAATTGTCACCACTATGCCATGCCATCAAACGCAGTCACTGTGCAATGCCATCAAACAGCCACGGTGCCATCAATTGTCACCACTGTTCCCCGCAATTTTTGCCACTCCTTTTTTATTTATTTTTTCAGAGGTCCGGAGGTCCCCAGGGCCCCGGATGACAATCCCCCCTTTTTTTTATATATTTTTTTATTTCTTTTGATATATATATATATATATACTGTGCCCTATTGTGTTCTGTGCTTATTCTAGCTGCCCCCTACCTTATTATTGTGTCCTGTAATGACTTACGGGTAGGGATGAGCCGAACACCCCCCGTTTGGTTTGCACCAGAACCTTCGAACAGACCGACTGTTCACGCAAACATTTAGAACCCCATTGACGTCTATGGGACTCGAACATTCAAATTCAAAAGTGCTCCTTTTAAAGCCTAATATGCAAGTTATTGTTGTAAAACGTCCAGGGAACATGTATCAATGGATTTTTTTTTTTTTAAACGGTCGTTTTTTCTTGAGCAGTGATTTTAATGATGTTTAAATAAAATAAAAACATTTAAAAATTCATTTAACTATTGTACCTACTGGGTGTGTATAGTATGCTTGTGAAGTGGCGCGTGTTTAGAACGGTCCCTGCACAAAATGAGATTACTATAAGAAAAAAGTAATTTAAAACTGCTTGTGGCTTTAATGTAATGTCTGGTCCCTGCAATATGGATGAAAATCATTGAGAAAAATAGCACAGACACAGACAGTACACACACCACGTAGCTTTAGGTGCAAACTACAGAGCACACAGGAGTACACACTACGTAGCTTTAGGTGCAAACTACAGAGGACACGGGCAGTGCACACCGAGTAGCTTTAGGTGCAGACTACAGAGGACAAAGGCAGTACACACACTGGCCCGGATTCACAAAGGATTTACGTCGGTGTATCTCCAGATACACCGCCGTAATTTCAAATGTGCGCCGTCGCATCTTTGCGCCGATTCACAAAGCGAGCTACGTCCAAAAACATGGCTTCAGCCGTCCATTCACCTCGTAGGCATTGCACCGACGTCTCTTAGGGAGTATATGCAACATGATTCTGAGCATGCGCGCCCATGACCAGTTCGACCGGCCATTCATTAGCATGGGGTCACGCTTAATTTAAATAGATGACGCCCACCTCCTTCCTACTTTGAATTACGCGGGCTTACGCCGGCCAATTTACGCTACACCGCCGCAACTTACGGAGCAAGTGCTTTGTGAATACTGTACTTGCCTCTCTAAGTTGCGGCTGCGTAGCGTAAAGAAGATACGCTAAGCCCGCACAAAGATACGCCTCTCTACGTGAATCCGGGCCACTATGTAGCTTTATGGTGCACACTGCAGAGGACACAGGAAATACACCACGTGGGAATACTGCAGCTAGCACAATCACCTGCCTGCCAGTAAATTAGGAAGAGTTGATCTAGCTATACTATACAGTGTATAAATATATGTACAACACCTGGGATGCATATATATCCTCTACACACTGTAACTTTAACTGACTAGCCTGCCTGCCTGCTCTATCTACCTGCAAAAAATTACACTCTCTCTGTCTCTCTCTGTTCTCTCTTAACCACTTCCATACCAGGCACTTACGCACCTTCCCGCCCAAGCCAATTTTCAGCCTTCAGCACTGTCGCAATTTGAATGACAATTACGCGGTCATGCTACACTGTACCCAAATGAAATTTTTATCATTTTTGTTCCCACAAATAGAGCTTTCTTTTGGTGGTATTTGATCACCTCTGCAATTTTTATTTTTTTGTGCAACAACAAAAAAAGACCAACATTTTTGAAAAAAGTTTTTATTTTTTTTCTATTAATTTTTTGTAAATAAGTAAGTTTTCTTCTTCAATTATGGGCACTGATATGGCGGCACTGGTGGGCACTGATGAGGTGACACTGATGGGCACCGATAGGCGGCACTGATGGGCACTGGTAGGCGGCGCTGGTATGCTGCACTGATGGGCACTCATAGGTGGCACTGATGGGCACTCATAGGCAGGACTGATGGGCACTCATAGGCGCACTGGGCACTCTTTGGCGGCACTGATGGGCACTCTTTTGCGGGACTGATGGGCACTTATGAGTGGCACAGATGGGCACTGATAGGTGGACACTGGGCATAAATGGGCACTAAGAGGTGGAACTGATGGACACTGGGTGGAACTGATGGACACTGGGTGGCACTGATGGACTTTTGTTAACACTGAGGGGTGGTACTGATGGCATTGCTGGGCACAGTCAGTGCCCATGTTGCCAGTCAGTGCCCATTTGTGGGCACTGATTGGCATCGATTGCATTAAAATAATGTATTGATTTTTTTTATCTATTTGTGCTCTATTGAGCACTGAGGGGCACTCCCTGGTGGTCCAGTGTGAGGATCCGACGGGGTCTGCACTGATAAACAATCAGCGCAAACCCCCCCTGTCAGGAGAGCCGCCGATCGGCTCTCCTCTACTCGCGTCTGTCAGACGCGAGTGAGGAAGAGTCGGTCAACGGCTCTTCCTGTTTACATCGTGATCAGCCGTGATTGGGCACAGCTGATCACGTGGTAAAGAGCCTCCGCCGGAGCTCTTTACCGAGATCGGAGATGCAGGGTGGCGCCCACTGGCATGAAATCCTGCAGGACGTCAATAGACGTCCAGTCAGGATTTCACAACCACTTCCTGGACGTCAATCTCCTATTGACCGGGCGGGAAGTGGTTATCCACCACAACACACTACACAAGGCCGACCTGCAGGTGGCCTTTAATAGTGTGGGGCGTGTACTAAACCCCCTGAGCCATAATTGCCCAAAGCCACCCTGGCCAGCGGCTGTGATAGGCTTTCCGAATACAGCCCTCAGGCTGTATTCGACTTCCGAATACTTATCTAAGGGACGTACGGGGGGGTTCGTTCCTTGGATAAGATTGACAGGCATCTCAGCCAATCAGGTTCACCGCTTCTGGTTACCGGTAACCTGATTGGCTGAAGCGTCATCGAGGACGGGAGAAGACATCGAGGGACGTGGAAGGAGGATGGCTGACCCCCAGAAAGGTAAGTGCCGGGCGGGGGAGGGGCATTTTACAGGGCACAGCGGCGACAATTGGCACAGTGGCAGTGGCGATAATGGGCACAGTGGTAGTGTCATTAATGGGCACAGTGGCAACAATTAAAGGGCACAGTGCGTTTGATGGCATGGCACATTGGTGGCAATTGATGGCACAGTGGCTGCGTTTGATAAGATGGGACAGTGGCTGCGTTTGATGGCATGGCACAGTGGCTGCATTTGATGGGCACAGTGGCTGCATTTGATGGGCACAGTGGCTGCATTTGATGGGCACAGTGAGGCTGCAATTGTTTTTTTTTTTGTTTGCGCCCCCCCCCCCAAAAAAAATTGAGCACCAGCCGCCACTGGATCCGACCCAGGAGGCGGGACTCTGACAGGACTTTGACACCCAAAAAAGGGTGGGCTCGGGCCACAGTGCACCCACCCACCCAGTTTGCTATTGTCTTCCTAATTAGGAACTGGGTCCTGAGACCCAATAGGCCCTGGAGAAAGCTTGCGACCTAAATGGGGTTAGTGTGGGGACCTATCAACCGGGGGGAGGGATGGGGGTGCTGAAGACATGACCAACCAGCACATTGCCGCCTCCCCTCCCAAAAAAATATACCACCAGCTGCCCCTGGTTGCATAGGCTGCATAGGGCTGCTTCATGGTTTTAGGTCTTTAACAATATAATGCGGTTAGGGAAAGCCACGTTCCTGAGCAGCTTCCCAAACCGCCTTGCCCTTTTGCGATCTGATACAGACGTCAATGCAAAATTAACAACCCAAACGCGGGTTGCAAAAATTATTAGATGGGGAGGGGGTGACACCATGTTTTACCGCACCCAGTGACACCAACCCTAGTGACGTCACTGCTTCCCCCCTTCCTTCTGGGTTCAGTCTGTTTGGTTGCTTGAATGTCCTCACAATGATGACATCACTCCTGCGCAAAGTGGCGCTGTGAACTGACGCTAAGCTGTGCATGGTGGCTCAGTGTACATCACCAGTGACAGGCAGGGAGAATCCCTTATAACAGGAAAGGCCAATCTTCTATCATCCAAATCCTAGCTGCCAGCGTTTTTTGATTTTTAGGTATAATTCCCCTTTAAGAGAACTGGTGATTGCGGATGAAAAGCGATCCACACAGCAGACATGAATGAAGAGTGAGAAAAGAAGAGGATGAAAGTTCCGGGGATATCCCTGTGTGTGTATAGGGAGCTGTCACTGTCACCCAAGTGACAGCCAGGACACCCTCCATGCAGTCGGAGGAGTGCAGACACTGGCTGGCTGTGGGGTGGGCGGTGTTTCCTCCTGTCCTGCTCTCACCCCAGTCTCATCACAAAGGGCTGCGGCCGGGAGGGAGGAAGCCATGCTCCGGGACTCCGGCTACAATGGAGATCAATGATTCCACCAGTGTGGTCCTTACAGGGTACCATTCATACACCCCACCCAGGACCATGGCGGAGGAGAACCTACTCACCTCTATCAGGTAAGTCCTTCTGGAAGAGAGAGAGAGCACCGCTCACTATGCGATCCTTCCGGAGATCTGCGCTTATTGGGAACGCTGTATCCATCCTGGGCACATAGATTGTCAGCTCCTGTGCTGTCTTCACAGACACATGGAGGTCAGTAAGGATCAAATGGTCATCTGTCTGGGGCCTCAGAGTCCAGGGGGGGGCTTGGGGATGTTTAAAGTTCTGCATTTCAGCGATCTTCACACAAAGTAGACTTTTCTAAAGTTTACACTTCTCTCTAGCAGCCTTTCAATTGCTTCTATACAGCTACATTCACACTAGTCTGCATGGAAAATCTGCGTTTTACTGCATACTCAGCGTTTTACTGCGCATTCAGCGTTTTTCTGCGCATTCAGCTTTTTACTGGGTACTCAGCGTTTTACTGCATACTCAGCGTTTTACTGCGCATTCAGCGTTTTACTGCATACTCAGCGTTTTATTGCGCATTCAGCGTTTTACTGCGCATTCAGCTTTTTACTGGGTACTCAGCGTTTTACTGAGTACTCAGCGTTTTACTGCATACTCAGCGTTTTACTGCGCATTCAGCGTTTTACTGCGCATTCAGCGTTTTACTGTGTATTCAGCATTTTACTGGGTACTCAGCGTTTTATTGCATACTCAGAGTTATACTGCGCATTCAGCATTTTACTGGGGGTACTCAGCATTTTACTGGGGGTACTCAGCGTTTTACTGCGCATGCAGTGTTTTACTAGGTACTCAGTGTTTTACTGCGCATGCAGTGTTTTACTGGGTACTCAGCGTTTTACTGCGTACTTAGCGTTTTACTGCATACTTAGCGTTTTACTGCGCACGCAGCATTTTACTGGGTACGTAACATTTTACTGCGCATGCAGCATTTTACTGGGTACTCAGTGTTTTACTGCATACTCAGCGTTTCACTGCGCATGCCGCGTTTTACTGCATACTCAACATTTTACTGAGTATGGAGCGTTTTACTGGGTACTTAGCATTTTATTGTAAATGCCGCGTTTTACGGCGTACTCAGCGTTTTACTGCGTACTCAGCGTTTTACTGCGCATGCATCTTTTTTACTGCATTCTAATCGTTTTAGTGCGTACTCAGAATTTTACTGCGCATGCATCTTTTTTACGGCGTTCTCATCGTTTTAGTGCATACTCAGCATTTTACTGCGCATGCATCTTTTTTACTGCGTTCTCAGCGTTTTAGTGCGTACTCAGCATTTTACTGCGCATGCATCTTTTTTTACTGTGTACTCAGGCACCCAATTGAAGCCTAATGGCCCTTGCGCAACGATCAGAAAACCATGTTCTAATCGATCGTATGATAATCTTGATCCTTAGTACACAGCTTTCGAGAGTCGATCATGACAATTTATGCAAGATTATCCAACGGTACAAATATGTTTCTCAAACATAACCAGGTCGTACGATTTTCGTTTTACTCAGTACGGATGTCCATTGAAAATACAATACATTATAACACATGACATCACTTCCCAATTTTTATTCTGTCATATGAGAAGTTTGGGGGGATCTGTCGCACGGGGTGAGAGACAGATTTCTAAGGGTGTCTGTGACATGTGTGTGATATGTATTCCAGGAATTGTGTTTTAAATCCTGCACAAACGTTATACTAATTCTAGTCGGAAAGAAAATATTTGTGTTTGCTGACCTTGTATAGATAACAAAGTATTCATGATTGTTAGAATGGATCAGCAGTCTTCACACCACAACTTATCCTTTAACGCACGTGCGTTACATTGCTTTTTTTTCTAATGTGTTGTAAGGCATTTTTTGTCTTGTTTTATTTGCCTTGCAGTACGTTGCGTTTATGTGCGTTTTTGAAAGTTTGTGTGCATTTGAACAGGACACTGTAGGTGTGCGCAGCCTATTGGACTAGGGTGTGCACCCCAGACACATGCACATGCGCAGTAGAGCAGCGGATGGTGTCAGTAGGGATGAGATTGATGTCAGCAGTTTTTTGATTTTATTATGTTTTTTTGTTATTATTTATTACAATTTGATTTCTTTTTATTATTTTTTATAATATAATTATTTTAATATGTTTTTAACAATTTGTTAGGAGCCCCATTAAGGGACTTTGGGGAAAATAGGAGAGCTAGGGACTGAGGACAGAGATTCCCCAATCCCTTTCTCTGTAGCAGCAGGGGAATCTGTGTCACACAGCGGGATTAGGGTGTGCCCAGGCACATCCAGCACACCCTGTGCACACACAATGGGCCAGATTCAGGTAGATGGGAGCATCTTTGCTCCAGAGTAACGCTTCTCATTTACGTTACTCTGCCGAAATTTTAGCAGCAAGTGCTGTCATTCACGAAGCACTTGCTCCTAAAGTTGCGGCAGCGTAACGAAAATGAGCCGGCGGAATTCAAATTGGGCGGGTACGGGGCGTGTAGTATTTAAACTAAGCGCGAACGTACTGCGCATGCGTCGAGTGTCAAAGCATCCCCGTGCGCATTCTCCAAATTCTGTGAATGAACGTCAATGACGTCACATTCCCATTCATGAACTTTTTACGCAAGCGACGTGATTTTTTTTTTCCCGACGCGATGACGACGCCTATACCTAACATAGGATACTCCAACCCCATGTAGGTATATCTTCGCGCCGCGTATCGCTTCCGGAAACGTCGTACCGTCATTGCGTCGCGCCGGAATTCGCTCGTTAATTGCCGATTTCCGCTCATTAACATATTTTTTGAGCGGAAATCGGGAACGCCCCCGGCGCCATTTTTAAGTTGAAGTAACGATGCGATGGCGAAACTCAGTTACGCTGATCGCATCGGAGCTTCAACCCGGCGTTTCTTGTTTTCTGGTTACAGAAAACAAAAACGCCGGCTCAAAGTGACAGTTAGGCTGGCGGATCACTGGATCCGCCAGCCTAACTGTTCCTGAATCTGGCCCATAGAGTACAATTGTTTTCTAGGTCCCCCGATAATGACCTGCTTGTGTCCCATACAGAGATGGCACTGCACCAAGCGAGAATGAGCCCTTTGGCTAGGTTCACACTTTGGCTGCTTGAAGCATTTTTTTTGGTGTACTCGCTTTTTTGAGCTTTAGCATTTTGTTTTAGCCAATGGAAAGCTAGTTCCTGAAAAAAGTAGTGCTGTCGTTTTTTTTGCAGCCATGGGAACAAATTCAACACAAGGGGGCTGGTGTGAATTGCATTCACCTCGTGTGAATATAGCCTAATGCCGCGTACACATGATCATTTTTTGGCATGAAAAAAAACAACGTTATTAAAAACTTAATTTAAAATGATCATGTGTGGGCTTCACATCGTTTTTCATGTTCTGAAAAAAAATCGTTTTTCGGGTTGTAAAAAATTATCGTGTGTGGGCGAAGACGTTTTAAACCCGAGCATGCTCAGAAACAAGTTATGAGACGGGAGCGCTCGTTCTGGTAAAACTACCGTTCATAATGGGGTAAGCACATTCATCACGCTGTAACAGACAGAAACGCGGGAATCGTCTTTTACTAACACAGAATCAGCTAAATCAGCCCAAAGGCGAATGGAACTTCCCCTTTAATGTGCCGTTGTACGTGTTGTACATCACCGCTCTTTGCTCATCATTTTTTTTAAACAATGGTGTGTGGGCAACATCGTTTTAAACACTTAAGACCCGGACCAATACGCTGGTAAATGACCCAAGGTGTTTTTGCGATTCGGCACTGCGTCGCTTTAACAGACAATTGCGCGGTCGTGCGACGTGGCTGCCAAACAAAATTTGCGTCCTTTTCTTCCTACAAATAGAGCTTTCTTTTGGTGGTATTTGATCACCTCTGCGATTTTTATTTTTTGCGCTATATACAAAAATAGAGCGACATTTTTTTTAAAAAAACACTATTTTTTATTTTTGTTTAAAAAAAAATCAAATAAACTAAATTTTAGTCAAACATTTAGGCCAAAATTTATTTAGCCACATGTCTTTAGTAAAAAAAAAAAATCGCAATAAAAAAAAATAGCTACCTAGCGGGAACAACGACACTAATACAGCGATCAGAAAAATTATTGCTTAGTGACGCTGGCAATAGGGAGTGAAAGGGTTAACTAGGGCGGTGATCAGGGGGTTAAAACTTTATTAGGGGGGGTGGGGGGGCTATCCTGAACCTAACACTAACTGACTTTTACACTGCCTGTCACACTGACACTAAATGCAGTGATTAGATCACTGCATTCAGTGACACTGTGACAGGGGGGTGGGGGGACAGATCGCAAGGGGTTAAGTGTGCCTATGTGTGTGTATGTCAGTGTAGTGTTAGTGCACACTTACTGTGAGGTGTTCCTCTCATCGCAGCGGTTGGAAATACCGCTGCGATGAGAGATTACATCACTTCCCCCTTCCTGTGTAAACACAGGAGGAGGAAGTGACAGGGCGGGAGAGCGCAGGGATTGGCTGGGAGTGATCGCGGGGGGGCGGGCAAACACGGACATCTGCCCGCTCGTCCCGGATCGCTCCCGGAGACACGGGGACCGCCGTACGCCGCGGAGGGGGTCCCGATCGGACCCCCGACCTGCTACTGGGCGAGGACGTAAATTTACGCCCCTTGTGCCTGTACGAGCCATTCTGTGGCCGTAAATGTGCGTGCGGAGGTCCTTAAGTGGTTAATGATGACTAGGAAAAACTTAGTTTTTTGGACATGCTGAAAACATTTTTTTTTCATGCCAAAAAACGATCGTGTGTACGCCGCATAAGACCTGGTTCACGCCAGTGCAGCTTTGAAGTCATGATACTCCAAGGTAGAGCTGCACGATTAATCGTCAAGAATCATTATAGTGACTTTTTCCCCGTTGCGATCTTGACAAAGTATTTCCCAGTCTTTAGTATGCAGAGAATTCTTTCTGCTCTCAGCTGTCAAAAGAAAGGAAGAAAAAATCGGGGCATTCTGCCAAGTATCACAACATTCTTTATCAGTGGAACACAAAGTCTAAACATTGTAACAATTTGTCTTTTACATCAATGGAATTGACATTTGTTGTTTTCAAGTAAAATCTTTTTGCTAGTAAATTACTTAGAACCCCCAAACATTTTATATATATATATATATATATATATATATATATATATATATATGTGTGTGTGTGTGTGTGTGTGTATATATATATATATATATATATATATATATATATATATATATATATAATTTTAATAGAGACCCTAGAGCAGGGGTGTCGAACTCAATTTCATCGTGGGCCGCATCAGCATTATGGTTGCCCTCAAAAGGGCCGGTTGTATCTGTAAGATCAGATGTCCAGCGCATTCCCTCCCCTTACATTAGATGTAAAGAGCCACCCCACCATCAGAAGTTCCCCACTCTCCCTTACATCACAGTGCATCCCCTTTCCTCATGCTGCTGCTGGGAAGAAGCTGGATGCATTGCTTGAAAGCATAAAGTAAGGGTTTGGAGGAAGACTGGAGAGGTGCGAGGGCCGCATTAAATGGCCTGGAGGGCCGCATTCGGCCCGCGGGCCTTGTGTTTGCCACCTCTGCCCTAGAGAATAAAATGGTGGACTGTATTTGCGCAGCAGTCTTTCAAATGCAATTTTTTGGGGGAAAAAATACTTTAATAATAAAAAAAAATTAAATAATAACCAGTAAAGTTAGCCCACATTTTTTTTGTATAATGTGAACAATTTTAGGAATCGTGATCTTTATTCTAAGCAAAAGAAAATGGGATTCTCATTTTGGCCAGGATCGCGCAGCTCTACTCCAAAGCCGACTGCTCAGTGCGATTTCATTGTGGCTTGCTGGAGAAAAAAGAGCTGGGAGATCATTTTGAAGGTACCAACTTCTACAGCATATACTCAAGGTATATACTCAAGGTTTAGTAAGAATTTTTCAATTGTGGCTTGCTGACAATTGGTGCCACTTTATTTGACAGATGTCAATGCAAATCACAATGCAGTTACACAGAAATAGCGCAGAAACCTTTTTAAAAATCGCTGAGCCCTTGAGTTGCACCGATTCCAATGGTTCCATTGCCGCAAATTAGGTGCGACTTGTCATGCGACTTTGAACTGTCAAGTCGCACTGGTGTTAACCAGTAATAGAAATAAAATCAGAAATATCTATCTGTAGCTGTCTGATTTCTTGTACAACCCAAAACTCTGATCAGTTAGGGAAGAAGTGGTGCTGCTATTGACTTTAAAGTATTAAGAAATATACATTGGAAGTTGCTTGATTTCCATCACATTTTAGAACAGTCATGGATAAGTAAAGCAGTTGCCCAAACTGTTGTGGCGATAGAAATCCTGTATAATGATAATAGTAAGTATGTTGAGGTTTTAGGAGCGCTCAGAGCTGAAAACATTTAAAATAATGATGGTATGGCAGAGAGTCACATTTTCCAGTACCGTGCTGACTGCGCCACTAATCCCATAGAGGAAAGCTGCCAACTCTCAACTTTTAGCTTCATTTAGTCTCTAAAAGTTGTAATTTAGAACAATATGCTGCACTGCAAATCTCAGATATCCCCAATTGGAAATCTGTCAATGGGGCACCGGTTCTGGTGTCTCTGGTGACAACCAGGGACTTCCTCCCACTTCCTGTTTTGGCTATGGGACAGGAAGTGAAGAGAAATCTCCCCAATGGGGAAAAAAACTGACAGGGGTTATAATCCTCTCTTTTTTTTTTTTATGTCTACTTCAAGTTTTGCCCTGCTAACTAATGCAAGCTGCATGCAATGACCCAATCAGGTTAAAGCTGGCATTGGGAGTAAACAATGTCCAGGTGTGCAGTGGGAGTAAATAATACCATATATTTGGTGACAGTGGGAGGACTAGTGTCCCATTGTTGGTGTTAATGGAAAGAATTGATGGTGTCAGTTGGAGGAGTAGGAGGAATAGTTCACCATTGGTGTCAGCAACACGATTTATTCCCCATTTTAATTGGATGAAATATTGCCCCAAGAGCCACATTAAGGCAAGCAAAGGGCCACAGTTTGGAGACCCCTACACTAAACAATCTGATTGTACGCTCTTTCCATAATCTGCTTTAGGCTCACCACACAAGTTACAATCTGATTGTACAATCTCCTTTAGGTCTACCAACATCTATGTATGTATGTATGTATGTAATGGTGGCCATAAATGCTTAGATAAATGGTTGATTTATTTTCAAATCTATCTCTACCAATCTATAGTTGACATCCCATTCTATCAATATACCACAGATGGGGAAATGGGTTTGGATTGACAGATAGGCCCTCGTTCCTGCAATGCGATTTTGACAAAATGACTTTCACATGATTCTACGTGTCATATAAGACCGATAATTTACTTGAATGTGCTGCCTTATGCACGTTTGTTGCCTGAAAATAAACTGCCCCTTTTCAGGCAACAAACTTCACGCGATTTTTAAAGATGCAGTTTGCTGTGATTGCTGTACAATCCTGACACTCTACAATTGTGGAAAAAACACATCGTGTTTGGGATGCCATTGAAGGATAATGGTACTCAAACGCACACCATGCATTGGGCTGAGATTGGTATGCGATTTGGAATCACGGGCAGAATTGAGTCGATTCTGCCCACGATTCCAAATTGCAAAGTGCAAATAGACCTAAGATACAATTATAACTTACGATACTTAATTATCAATCACATCTCTGTATCTACCGTGTAATCTCAGGATCTGATCAATCCAAATACAATCATATTCATAAGCAATGTACCTTGGTGTTGCCAGCTGATATGAAACAATTCTGCCATGGCCGATTGATTCAATTTGATTGAATATGATCGAGATTGATACATACGGTATGTTTTTATTAGATCAGCTCGCTGGAAGCTCTGAAATAGGTTGCTGTACTAATGGTACAATGTTAGTACATCAATCTTCCTGCTGAGCTAATGTGTTTTGACGAGGGGACGGCCCCTCTGCCAGAACACACTGGTCAGCACTCTCAGCCATTGGCTGCAAGTGCTGATTTGATACCGATTGACCGATAAAATTGATGTCCTTTTTTCCCCCACAAATAGAGCTTTCTTTTGGTGGTATTTAATCACCTCTGCGGTTTTTATTTTTTGCACTATAAACGAAAAATGACCGACAATTAAAAAAAAAAAAAAACAATGTTTTTTACTTTCAGCTATAAAACAAATCCAGTAAAAAAATCTATTTTTTTCATAGATTTAGGCCAATATATTTTCTGCTACATATTTTTCGTAACAAAAATCCCAATAAGCGTATATTGATTGGTTAGCGCAAACGTTACAGTGTCTACAAACTATAGAAAATATTTATGGAATTTTTATTTATTTATTTAATTTACTAGTAAAGGCGGCGATCAGCGACTTATAGCAGGACTGTGACATTGCGGTGGACAAATTGGACACCTAACTGACACTTTTTGAGGGAACCGGTGAAACTAATACAATGATCAGTGCTAAAAAATATGCACTGCCACTGTACTAATGACACTGGCTGGGAAGGGGTTAACAATAGGGGCGATGAAAGGGTTAACTGTGTGCCTAGCTGGTGTTTTAGTGTAGTGGGGAAGGTGCTTTTACATGGGGAAGGCATGGATCAGTGTTCCTACTTTGCAGAGACACAGGATCCATGCCTTTCTTAGGCCTCATTAACACTTCTGCTGGTAAACAGACGGACGTTTAGGAACAGTTGGGCATTTTTTTTCAGCTGCCCCTGAACTCTCCTCTATGTTATCTTTTCAGTACATGTACACAGGGTTGTTTATAGTCCTTTCTAGACAGTTGAGTTTAGAAGCATTTTTTGGAAAGCAAAAAAATGCATTCAGGATGGATGTTCAGAGGCATTTGAAACTCAGAATTTACAGCTTGTAAATGCATGTAAACATGGAAACTCGTGTTTAGACGCGTTTGATTTACAGGCGTTTTACATTTTTGACTATTTGAAAAAAAAACATCAGTTAATATCTATCAAGTTGAATCTTTCAGGAGAGGTTGTAAAACCTCCCGTGTACATTAAGCCTTACTGACAGAACGGCAATCTGCCCGTGTACCGAATGATTAGTGGGTGCCAGTGGACATCAAGTCCACGGCACCCGCTGATCGGTTTCTGCTGTGTAGAATCACAGTGGGAGCGAGCTACTGCCGGCTGCACGATCGCGCCTGCTACCCAAAGGGGCAACTCACCTATACTTAAGGCCCCTTTCACACTGAGGATTTTTTCAGGCGGTTTAGCGCTAAAAATAGCACCTAAATACCGCCTGAAAAACTCCTGCCCTGCAGTCTCAATGTGAAAACCTGAGTGCTTTCACACTGAGGCTATGCGCTGGTGGGACCGCTCCAAAAGTCCTGCCAGCAGCATCTTTGGAGCGGTGAGAGGAGCGGTGTGTATACCCCTCCTTCACCGCTCCTTCCCATTGAAAGCAATGGGAAACCACGGTAAAACCGCCTGCAATGCACCTCTGCAGTGGTATTAACCCTTTTCCGGCTGTTAGCAGGGGTTAATACCACACCGTTAGCGGCTGAATACAGCCGCAATTCCGCGGCAGTTCAGACGGTAAATTCAGACGCTAAAAATAGCTGCGTTATACCACCACCGCACATCCTGCCCCAGTGTGAAAGGGGCCTTAGTTATCCTGCACAGCGTGGCCGCCCTGTAGCAGTAAAACTGCTATAGGGCAGTCGGCAACTGGCTAATTGGAAGATCATTCTAAACAACTCATTTAATTTCTATCAAATCAGGCATGGAGGCCATTGCACTACGTATTTGCTGGTAGCTCTACGGGAGATTGTATAGTGCTTGGCCACCTTTAGATTTACCAAAACTATGTAGAAAAAGAACATGCCTATGACCATTCAATCATTATCGAATGGGAAAGGCTCTTAGCAGGTCTAAAGAAGATTGTACAATCAGACTGTATAGTGTATGGTCATCTTTAGGGGTGTACAGGCATGGACTGTCCATTGGGACTACCGGGAGTTTCCCGGTGGGCTGATGGCTCAGTGGGGCGGTCAGGTGCAGTCCTCGAGGTGCTCCTCTCTGACAGTGAGTAATCGCGATTTCACTCCTGTCAAGAGAAGCAGCAGCCGTCACTTGCTGGAGTGAGTATTAGCCTTTCTGCTCCCTCCCACCCTATAGGGGGAGATAGACAGCTGGCAGACTTTCCTTCCTCTCTCCCCTTATCACTTGTCACATGACTGCAGAGAGGAACAATGCTGCCTTTCTGGAGAGCTGTGAATGAGAACACATGGGAGGGGGGGGAGAGGGGGGGCACTCTGATTCAAGGGGGGCACACTGATGGGGGACACTCTGATGCAAGGGGGAAACTCTGATGAGGGACTCTCTAATGCAAAGGGGGCTCTATGGTACAAGGGGGGACACTCTGATGCAAGGGGGGACACTAATGCAAAGGGGGCTCTCTGGTACAAGGGGGGACACTCTGATGCAAGGGGGGCACTCTGATGCAAGGGGTAACACTCTGATGTAAGGGGGACACTCTAATGCAAAGGGGGCTCTCTGGTTCAAGGGGGGGCACTCTGCAGCAAGGAGGGGACACTCTGATGCAAGGAGGACACTCTGATGCAAGGGGGGACACTGAAGGGGAACACTAATGCAAGGGGAATCTCTGATGCAAGGGGGGACACTCTGATGCAAGAGGGACTCTGATGGGGGACACTCTGATGCAAGAAAATCTCTGATGGGGGATACTCTGATACAAGGGGGGCTCTCTGATGCAAGGGGGGCTCTGATGAGGGGACACTGATGTAAGGGGGACTCTGATGCAAGGGGGACACTTAAAATTAAAGTGGGCCGGTCTGGATTTCTGTCCCAGTCCAGCCCTGGGGGTGTATGTTGCCCCTCCCCCTCTACTTGGTAGAAATCATTGCCCTCTCTTCCCAGACCTGTGTAATGGGTATAGTACTAAAAGTTTGCAGAGCACTAGACGTATCTTTCCTGCACTAAACCAGATCTTGTTCCAGACCGGAGTTAACAGGAAATGTAGCAGTGATTAGCAGAGACACACAATGCCCTCCACTTCTGCTTTGTGTCTGCAGGATGGGAGTCATTACTTTGTTGTTGTCTGACCAAGTCACTGTTTATGTTTTGCCTGTTTGTGCTTATCCAGCTCAGATGGTGTTTGGCCTGGAAATAGTTGTGACTCACAAATACTGAATGTTAGCACTTTTATGAATAACATATTTTAGGATCCTTTTGGAATGAGGCAAAAAAAATAAAAAAATCAAGCCATTGAATGGTGACCACAGGACTGTCTCCAATTTCTAATGTTAACACGTAGCAGCTGTCCCAAAGTAATGGCTGGAACTCGCCATATGTGCCGCTAGCAGTCAACGTCCATGCTCCACGGAGAGTTTATTAGCTCAGCATGTGGCCTTCTGGAATGTGAAACATACGTAGGGAATTACATGATATTTCATCAAACGCTTTTGGAAATAGACTAAGCCACGTCTCTAGGTTTTCTTTGCTGCCCCTAGGCTCAGTGGCGGGGGGGATTCTTTATTTATACTGGAAGATGAAGTCAAATATGAGTGGAGTAAATAGGATCAGGGGAGCGAGATGGGGGGACGGCAAGGAAGCTATGAGTTTAGGATTTACATTGGCGTATAGTTTTATGTTGTCTAGTAAAAAAAATGCAAGGAGTTGTTGATCTAGAAATCAGTGCAATAACAATGGTAATTCATTGTCCAATGAGCAGACAGGTGACACTGGAATCTATAAAGCAGATATAGGGAATCCTGGTGTCACATGCCTGGCAGCACTTTACACATATATTGTACATTCACTTCAGTCCCTACTAGGGATGAGCTTCGAGTTCGAGTAGAACTCATGTTCGACTCGAACATTGTCTGTTCGCCGAACAGCGAACTATTTGGGGTGTTCGCGGCAAGTTCATGTGAACTTTAGAACCCTGTTAAAGTCTATGGGACTCGAATGTTTGCTAATTTTAACCACTTAAGACCCGGACCAAAATGCAGCTAAAGGACCTTGCCCCTTTTTTGCGATTCGGCACTGAGTCGTTTTAACTGACAATTGCGCGGTCGTGCGACGTGGCTCCCAAACAAAATTGGCGTCCTTTTTTCCCCACAAATAGTGCTTTCTTTTGGTGGTATTTGATCACCTCTGGGGTTTTTATTTTTTGCACTATAAACAAAAATAAAGCGACAATTTTGAAAAAAATGCAATATTTTTTCACTTTTTGCTATAATAAATATCCCCCCAAAATATATATACATTTTTTTTTTCCTCAGTTTAGGCCGATACATATTCTTCTACCTATTTTTGGTAAAAAAAATCACAATAAGCGTTTATCGGTTGGTTTTCGCAAAATTTATAGCGTTTACAAAATAAGGGATAGTTTTATTGCATTTTTGTTAATTTTTTATGGCGGACACTTCGGACAATTTTTACACATTTTTGGGACAATTGTCATTTTCACAGCAAAAAATGCATTTCAATTGCATTGTTTACTGTGAAAATGACAGTTGC
Organism: Rana kukunoris; assembly: GCA_029574335.1. NCBI lineage: Eukaryota > Metazoa > Chordata > Amphibia > Anura > Ranidae > Rana > Rana kukunoris. The sequence goes on along the minus strand of CM056053.1, from coordinate 333,615,681 downwards.
AGTTTGGTAGTTAACCACAAGGGGGCGCTGTAGGGGTTATGTGTTCCCTGTGTGTGTATACAACTGTAGGGGGGTGTGGCTGTAGGTGTGACGTCATCAAACGCGTCCCCCTATAAAAGGGATGACGCGATCGATGCTGCCGCCACAGTGAAGCACGGGGAAGCCGTGTTTACACACGGATCTCCCCGTTCTTCAGCTCCGGGGACCGATCGCCGCACTCCAGCGGCGATTGGGTCTGCGAGTCCTGCGGTCCCGGTCCCGGTCCGGCTTCGAACCAGGTCACGCGGGCGCGCCGCGGGCGCGCGCCCGTGACCCACGGCTGGGTACTAGAACCAACGTAAATATACGTGGATGTGCCAGCTGTGCCATTCTGCCGACGTATATGTGCAGGAGGCGGGCCTTAAGAAGTTAAAGGCTAATATGCAAGTTATTGTAATAAAAAGTGTTTGGGGACCTGGATCCTGCCCCAGGGGACATGTATCAATGCAAAAAAAGGTTTAAAAACTGCAGTTTTTTTGGCAGCAGTGATTTTTATAATTCCTTTAAGTGAAACAATAAAAGTGAAATATTCCTTTAAATTTCGTACCTAGGGGGGTGTATAGTATGCCTGTAAAGTAGCGCTTGTTTCCCATGCTTAGAACTGTCCCTGCACAAAGTGTCATTTCTGAAGGAAAAAAAGTAATTTAAAATCACTCGCGGCTATAATGAATTGTCGGCTCCCAGCAATACAGAGAAAAGTCATTCATAAAAAAAAAAAATGTGTGGGGGTCCACGGCATTTTTTTTTAAATTTGGGGTGGAGTTCCCCTTAAAATCCATACCAGACCTGAAGGGTCTGGAATGGATATTTGGGGGGAACCCCACATCATTTTTTTTTTTTATTTGACGCAACAGCAGAGAACTAGAAACTCCTGCTGCCACTGTGACAGACTGAGAAAGAGCTGGGTCATGGGACAGCTTTATATCGATTAGGAAAAAGGTACTTTTTTCTTTTCATATTTTTTTTTATAATTGCAGTGCCATATATACAAAAAGAGAAGGGACAATGTCAATTAAACAGCGTGTTTAGTATAAATTGGAGATCCAAAAGACATCGCTCAGTGCTATTCTCTATGAGAGTTCTGGACACTAGGGGCCAGATTCAGGTAGATGGGCGAATCTTTAATCTGGAGTAACGTTTCTCATTTACGTTACTCCGCCGTAACTTTAGGAGCAAGTACTGTAATTCACATAGCACTTGCTCCTAAAGTTGCGGCGGCGTAGCGAAAATGAGCCGGCGGAATTCAAATTGGGCGGGTAGGGGGCGTGTATTATGTTAACTATGCGCGATCCCGCGGCAAACGTACTGCGCATGCGTCGACTGTCAGTGCGCATGCTCCAAATTCTTTCAGGGAACGTCAATGATGTCAATCCCCATTCACGGACGTTTTACGCAAACGACGCAAATTTTTTTTTTTTCGACGCGATGACGACGGCCATACTTAACATAGGATACTCCACTAGGGGGCTGCTTTATCTTTGCGCAGCGTATCTCTTACGGAAATGTCGGAAAGTCACTGCGTCGGGCCCGAATACGATCGTGAATTTCCGATTCCCGCTGATTAACATATTCTCGGCGTTAATCAGCGGGAACGCCCCACGCGCCATTTTTAAACTTGAAGTTACGATACGACGGCGAAATACAATTACGCCGCTCGTATAGTACCTCCAACCCGGCGTTTCATGTTTTCTGCTTACAGAAAACAGAAACGCCGGCTCAAAGTGAGAGTTAGGCTGGAGTATCACTGATACTCCAGCCTAACTCTACCTGAATCTGGCCCATGGTTGCCTCATTTAAGATTTTTCCTTTCGCTCAGCTCCACTCAGGGCCACTCCAACACAATATTCTGTTGGCCTAGAACAGAGGTCTCAAACTAGCAGCCCTCCAGCTGTTGCGAAACTACAAGTCCCATCATACCTCTGCCTGTGAGAGTCATGATTGTAACCAGGGCCGATCCGCCCTATACGCTAACTATGCAAGCCGATTAGGGCCTCCCAAAGTTTGCGGAGGGCCCCCCAAATTACTAGAGGCCTCGCCTGGTGAGAAGTTATTTTTGGCCCCTCACCCCACTTCTCAACTCGCTGGCTGCAGAGATAAGAAGTCAGCACCCCCCACTTTAATGTAGGATGTCACTGTCACCCCGCTTCTCAACTTTAATCTTTAAAGTGACATGTCACATGTCACATGTCATCCTGCTTAGGGCCCCAGGGAGGTCAGGATCGGCACTGCACTGCTTGTAACTGTCAGCCTTGCAATGCCTCATGGGACTTGTACTTTCTCAACAGCTGGAGGGCCACCAGTTTGAGACTCCTGGCCTAGAACAATCTTCATCTCTTGACTTCCCCATGCTTTTCCAGCCAAGCAAGAAATTTCCTAGCTTTTTTGAAATGGGAAAGTCCTTTGTCCCACCTACATGGAAGGTGATAACAGAATTGACTTCTGACGATGGAACATATTGGAAAATTGTATCGATCAGCAGCAACAGCCAATCTGCTTTAAGTCCTGCTGTCAGAATACAATGCACCCATGACTCTGATGTTTTTCATACATATTACACTGAAACTAGCAGCCCTGTACACGCACACAGGAATGACATGTCAGACCCATCATCTCTGTATATCCCCATAGCTGTGACATGTGTCAGATTCCTCCATCCCCACCTTGTTTATATGAAACACGACAGTTTTTCATGACGAGAAAAATGCTATTTTTTAAATTGGTCATGAAAAATGGTTGTGTAGGCTCCAGAGCATTTTTCTTGACGAAAAATATCCGTTAAAATTTAGAACCTGCTCTATTTTTTCGTCGTGAAAAACGGTTGTGTGTACGCTTTAACGAGGGGGAAAAAAATTGCGCATGCTCAGAAGCAAGTTTTGAGACAGGGAAATCAGCTAAAACAGCCCAAAGGGTGGCGCCATTCGAATGGAACCTCCCCTTTTTAGTGCCATTGTACGTGTTGTATGTCACTGCGCTTTGCTAGAGCATTTTTTTTTCAGGATCGCGGCTTGAGAGGAATCACGTCCAGAAAAACGTTTTTTTTTTCATAACTTGAATAACGGTCGTGTGTACGCGGCATACGTTTTTATTTTTTCCGTTCAGTGCACAAGCTGAACCCCCCCCCCCCCCCAAAAAAAAAAAAACAAGCAGTGTATGGATGTTGAAAGTCTATCAGAGGGTAAAAAGGCTTGACTCAAATTTCCACAACATCCCAGAGTAATGGAAGATGATTGTTTTCTCTCCAAGGCAGCCCTGACCTCTGTCAAAACAGCAATTCAGCTTTTCCCAGTTAAGGGATTTTTGTATCAACTTTGTCGGATGTGTGAAAAGAAAGAATCATTAATCTTTTAAAGCCCTTGTAAAAGTAAAATATACAGTGAATTCAGCATATGAAAGTAAAACAAAATCCTTTTTTTAGTCTTTTGAAATGACTTATAAAATGATGTACATCATAGTATGGGGCTTTTTGGTTCCACTTCCTCTTGTTTTATGCCACCATAATATAACTGATACATATATTATTCATTACTTGGGGGGGAAAGATCACAAAACTGGCTGTACATAATTAATAATCATTTGGCAAGTAAAACAGTTCATATATATTTTATTCATTTCAAGGTTGTATTTAGTTGCTTGCTTAAAGGGGTTGTAAAGGTAACATTCCCCCCCCCCCCCCCCCTAAATAGCTTCCTTTACCTTAGTGCAGTCCTCCTTCACTTACCTCATCCTTCCATTTTGCTTTTAAATGTCCTTATTTCTTCTGAGAAATGCTCACTTCCTGTTCTTCTGTCTGTAACTTCACACAGTAATGCAAGGCTTTCTCCCTGGTGTGGAGAAAGCCTCTTGAGGGGGAGGGGTGAGCAGGAGTGTCAGAACACTCTACTTTGCAGATAGGGAAAGGAGCTTTGTGTTAGTGGGCGTCCTGACACTCCTGCTCACCCCCTCCCCCCTCAAGAGGCTTTCTCCACACCAGGAAGAAAGCCTCGCATTACGGTGGTGAGTTACAGACAGAAGAACAGGAAGTGAGGATTTCTCAGAAGAAATAAGGACATTTAAAAGAAAAATGGAAGGATGAGGTAAGTGAAGGAGGACTGCACTGAGGTAAAGGAAGCTATTTGGGGATTTTGTTTTACCTTTACAACGCCTTTAAAGTGGAACTTCACTCTCTCAATCAGCATCGACTATTTGTAATCCTTATGGTGCTAGAATGAATAAATAGGAAAGTATATCATATTTACATTTCTACATTTACTTTCTGGTATCAGGCCTAGGCAAATTATGTCATACATCCCAGGAGTCTTTAGCAGGGAAGGAGGGGGTTTTCTTAGCTAAGTACACCCTCCTTTCCACATGCCTAAACTAAGGACAGATGGATTCCAGGAAGCACGTGCTATGTGAATCATCTGGTCATACTCATGATGGCCACAGCCAGAAATGCTAGGGAGTGTTTTTCAAAGTGATTTCTCAACAAAATAAAGTAGGAGGGCATGGCTGGATGAGTGAGTTACGCTTTTGGTTTCTGGTGCTCAGTTGCAGTGTAGTTCTACTTTAAACAAGTTATGATGAGTATAAAGAAAAAGCCTAATGCCTTGTACACACGACCGGGATTCCCGACGGGAAAAGATCCGTCGGAAATCCCGGGGGGAAAACCGAGAACCTGCTCGGTAACTTTTCCCCCCGTACACACAAGAGGCTTTCCCTTCAGGAAAACTCCAATGAGAGCTTTGGTTGGGAAATCTCGGCCGTGTGTATGCTCAGGCCGTGTACACACGGCAGAGAACCTCGACGGGCAGAACACATCGTTCCGCCCGTCGAGGTTCTCAGCCGGCCGTCGAAATCGGCGACCCGCCCGTCGGGAATGGTAACCAGCCATTCATCCAGGCGGGCCGTCGAGCAAATAGAGAGCGTGCTCTCTATTTCTGCTCGACGGGCTTCCCGACGGGAAGCTCGCCGAGAGCGTACACACGACCGAGGTCCTCGCTGGAATGCAGCTTCCAGGGAGGTTCTCGCTGGTTTCCAGCGAGAACCTCGGTCGTGTGTACGCCGCCTGAGTCGCACTTTTTCCCATAGGAAAACTGCCGGGAAAAAGTCCTGGAATTTGACGGGAATTTGTAATCTGCAATATATTACATTTTTGTTTTGGGGTCTAATATTGTGTAAAGCCATGTACACACGGCCAGCAATCCCGGCAGGAAAAAAGAGAGCAGGTTCCCTTTTTTGTCCGGCGGTTTTTAAGCAGTTTTCCCGTCGCAAAAACGTTCCCGTTGGAACACCCGGGAGCGTGTACGAGGCTCTACGCGATATTATACTGATTTTAGTGTTGTGGCTTTAGTAACACTTTAAGGCATGGGTCTTCAAACTGCGGCCCTCCAGTTGTTCAGGAACTACAATTCCCATCATGCCTAGTCATGTCTGTGAATGTCATTGTGTTAAAATGCCTCATGGGATGTGTAGTTCTACAACAGCTGGAGGGCTGTAGTTTGAGGATCCCTGCTTTAAGGCTTGGTAATTTGCAATATATTTAATGGTGCTATAGCATCTTACTGAGGCTATGCGAATACCAGGTATTTTAACCACTTAAGGTACGTCCTCTTTAAGTGCCCAAACGTGGGTCGCGGGTGCGCGCCCCGCGACCCGGTCCCAAGCTCCGTGACCGCGGGACACGTGGACCCGATCGCCGCTGGAGTCCCGCGATCGGTCCCTGGAGCTGAAGAACGGGGAGAGCTGTGTGTAAACACAGCTTCCCCCTTCTTCACTGTGGCGCTGTCATTGATTGTGTGTTCCCTTATATAGGGAACCACAATCAATAATGTCACACCCCCCTACAGTTAGAAACAGAGATGAGGTCACACTTAACCCCTTCAGCGCTTCCTTGTGGTTAACTTCCAAACTGCAATTGTCATTTTCACAGTAAACAATGCATTTTTAATGCATTTTTTGCTGTGAAAATGACAATGGTCCCAAAAATGTGTCAAAATTGTCTGAAGTGTCTGCCATAATGTCGCAGTCACGAAAAAAATCGCTGATCGCTGCTATTAGTAGTAAAAAAAATTATAATAATAAAAATGCAATGAAACTATCCCCTATTTTGTAAACGCTATAAATTTTGCGCAAACCAACCGATAAACGCTTATTGTGATTTTTTTTTTTTTTTTTACCAAAAATATGTAGAAGAATACGTATCGGCCTAAACTGAGGACATTATTTTTTTTTTATATCTTTTTGGGGGATATTTATTATAGCAAAAAGGAAAAAAATATTGATTTTTTTTCAAAATTGTCGCTCTATTTTTGTTTATAGCGCAAAAAATAAAAAACGCAGAGGTGATCAAATACCACCAAAAGAAAGCTCTATTGGTGGGGGGGGAAAAAGGACGCCAATTTTGTTTGGGCGCCAGGTCGCACGACCGCGCAATTGTTAGTTAAAGCAACGCAGTGCCGAATCGCAAAAACTGTCCGGGTCCTTTAGCTGCCTAAAGGTCCGAATTTTAAGTGGTTAAGAACTTCTTTTGAGATTCTATGAGCATAAGCAATCCCTTAAGTACTGAACATTCATATCTGTCATTTCCGGTGAAAGCTGATTCATGATGGAGGCACTCAGTGAATGCATATAATGCGGCTGTACATTTATTGACCAATTGAGGTTGAAGGTCATTAGCAGCTGTAGCTTAACGTAAATGATACATTGTGTTGTGTGACATGTGGCAAGTGTCATCCGCTATGACACTGGCACAGACGGAGCCAGGAAGTTGTGTGAATAACTTGTTTGTAGTTATCACATTTACAAATGTATCTTTATATTGAAGCATTTGTCTGCAAACCTATTCCGAATATTCTAAAATGTTGAGCAAAAATAAATTGACCTTTCGACTTAGAGGAAAATTAATGGCTACATTTAGTTTTTACTGAGGAGCATTTGTCTCAAAATCTGGAGTTCTATTGGCTATATTGGGCAACTGTTACCAATATGTTCTCACGGATATAAGTGGCGAAGTACGTGTACTTTCTATTATTGAACATGCTTGGATTGGAAGCATTTTGTGTGACAGACGCACTTCAATTCCCTGTGAAATCTTTAATTATGATCTGAAAACACTGTTGTCCTTAATGTATTAAATGACAGATATGTCTGAGACAAGTTGAAAGGGGTTGTAAAGGTTTGTTTTTTTATTTTCTAAATAGGATCCTTTAAAGCGGAGCCCCACCCTCCACCTCCACTTCTGCAAATCGGAACCCTCCCCCCCTCCAGGGTCACATTTGACACCTTACAGGGGGAGGGGAGTGCAGATACCTGTCTAAAGACAGGTATTTGCACCCACTTCCGGCCACACAGTCTGCGGGTAGACTGGGGCAGGACGTCACCTCTCCCCTGTTGTGTTCTGGGAAACACTCGGCTCCCAGAACACAGCAGGAGCCAGTCAGCACAGCGCAACGCAACTGGCGCATGCGCCGTAGGGAATCGGGCAGTGAAGCCGGAGCGCTTCACTTCCTGGTTCCCTCACCGAGGATGGCGGTGGGGGCAGCGATCGCTCGTCCTCTGCTGCGGACGCCGCTGGACTCCAGGACAGGTAAGTGTGGCGATATTAAAAGTCAGCAGCTGCAGTATTTGTAGCTGCTGGCTTTTAATATTTTTTTTATCAGCGGACATCTGCTTTAAGCTAGTGCCTTGTTGGTTTACTAAGGCCGCGTACACACAATCAGACATGTCCGAGGAAACATGTCCGACCGGTCTGTTGGTCTGATGTGCGTACACACCATCAGACCAAAATCCCCTCGGACCAGAACGCGGTGACGTAGAACACAACAACGTGATGAAAAAATGAAGTTCAATGCTTCTAAGCATGCGTCGACTGGATTCTGAGCATGCGCGGGATTTTGGTCCGATGATTTCGTGTACTAACCATCGAACATGTCCGACGGACAGGTTTCCAGCGGACAGGTTTCTAAGCAGTAGATGTCTGTGAAGACGAAACCGGTCGGTTAACTGGACTTTTATCACCACTATTGCGTTACTACCAGGATTTTTGCTTGCTGTGGTTTCCTTGATGTGCAGTGTGGAACTTTTTATCTTTTGGTTTTTTTTTGCTTTTATATTTTGGTACATGGACTGTATCCTTGCTTGGAATTTTTAATGAGATTTGCAGATCTCTTTGCTGTGTCAATACTTTTTGATCATTTTTTAATAAATTTCTACACGATGAGGAGGTGTTCTCGCCCTCTTTTTTTCATATCTTCCATGAAATACGGAGTCTCACATCTTCACTGTTCTGTCTGACGTTCCTGAGGCCAGCGATACCTGCTCTCCTTTTGGGATCTGCCTACAGCATCACAACCTGGGACATCGATTTACCCATTGGGATGATCGGAGGGCGGCTAGCCTATACAAGCTTTGAAGACCTACCCACCATACGGTGAGCCGTGGGTCAACAAAAGTCGGTAAGAGTACCTTAATATATATATGCCAAGGAATGTCCTGGGAAGATGACCTGTTTCTGAGGGAAAGGATTGCCCATGTATATGGATGAGGTGTTTCAAACTGAATGAACAATCAGTCTGTTTTGGGGAAACTGGAATATCAACATCCTCAAACCTACACCTATCCCCCCTCCCCCCTTTTTTTTTGCTGTTTTCAGGACCTCTTGCATTTGTTTTCAGCTGCACTTATTTTGTTGCAACACTTTTCACATAACCTTCAGTTTGTGTTTTTTTTGAATATTGTTATTTGTTTCACCCAGCTCAATAGCTGGTGTTTCATAGCTTATAGTCTATGATCTTCTTCACGAAGGCTGCACCTTAGGTCTTACTGTATTTTGGCTGGTAGCTACATCACCCTGGCCATTTATGGTTTTTCCTACATCTATATAGTTTTGGCGCTACACTTTTTTTCTTTTCAGGTTTCTAAGCATGTTTGGAAACTTTTGTCCGCTGGAAAACGGTCCGATAGGCCGTACACACGATCGAACATGTCTGCTGAAACTGGTCCGCAGACCAGTTTCAGCGGACATGTTCGATCGTGTGTACGCTGCCTAACCCTTTCCTTCGATTTCCCTTCTAAATGTTTTTTTTCTTTGTTTTCTTAATCTGAATTTCTCACTTCCTGTTCCTCCTCAGTAAGCTGTTCTGGCTGACTAACCCCCAGCCAGATGATGGGGGAAAGTTTACTGAGGAGAAACAGGAAGTGAGAAATTCAGACAAAGAAAAAAACATTTAGAAGGGGAATCGAAGGAAAATGTAAGGTAAGTGAACCAACAATGCACTAGCTTCAAGAAACCTATTTAGAAAATAAAAAACAAACCTTTACAACCCCTTTTAAGTTTAGACATACACATGCAACCACTTTATTAGGCACACCTTTCTAGTACCAGGTTGGACCCCCTTTTGCCTTCAAAACTGCTTAATTCTTCATGGCATATATTCAACAAAGAGAGTTTGGTCCATATTGACATGATAGCATGAGCATCACACAGTTACTGCAGATTTGTCAGCTGCACATCCATGATTGCACCACATCCCAAAGGTGCTCTATTGGATTGAGATCTGGTGACTGTGGAGGCCATTGGAGTACAGTGACCTCATTTTCATGTTCAAGAAACCAGTGGTGAGATGATTTGAGCTTTGTGACATGGTGCATTGTCCTGCTGGAAGTAGCCATCAGAAGATGGGTACTCTGTAGTCATAAAAGGATGGACATGGTAGGCCACAAGTCAAGTAGGCTGTGGTGTATAATCGATGCTCAATTAGTACTAAGGCTGCATTCACATCTAGGCGACAAAACGCCTGTCGCCCGACGCTCGTGCCGCTGGAGGGGAAAATTCCCATTGATGTCTATAGAGATGGTTCACATCTCTGAAACGCCGAACGCCTGTCGCCTGAAAAAAAGACCCTTTTTTTCAGGCGACATTGGCGTTCGGCCATAGACATCAATGGAGATAATTTCTAAAAAAAAAAAAAAAATGAATCGAATCGCGTACGCGGCGTTACTTGCCGCCTAGATGTCAATGCAGCCTAAGGGGCCCAAAGTGGGCCAAGAAAATATCCCCCACATCATTTCACCACCACCAGCCGTTAATACAAGGTAGGAGGGATCCATGCTTTCATGTTGTTTACGCCAAATTCTGACCCTACAATCTGAATGCCGCAGCTGAAATGGAGACTCATCATACCAGGCAATGTTTTTCCAATCTTCTACTGTCCAGTTTTGGTGAACCTGTGTGAATTATAGACTCAGTTCTTAGCTGACAGAAGTGGCACCTGGTGTGGTATTCTGCTGCTGTAGCCCTGCTTCAAGGTTTGATGTGTTTTGGGTTCAAAGATATAAATCTGTATACCTTGGTTGTAACGAGTGTTTACTGTTGCCTTTCTATCACCTCAAACCAGTCTGCCCATTCTCCTCAGACTTCTGACATCAACAAGGCATTTTCATCCACACGACTGCTGCGCACTGGAGATTTTCTCTTATTCGGACCATTCTCTGTAAACCCTAGAGATGGTTGTGCATGAAAACCCCAGTAGATAAGCAGCTTTTGAATTACTCAGACCAGCCCATCTGGCACCACCAACCATGCCATGTTCAGAGTCACTTACAGTGCCTTGCGAAAGTATTCAACCCCCTTGAATCTTTGCGACCTTTTGCCACATTTCAGGCTTCAAACATAAAGATATAAAACTGTAATTTTTGTGAAGAATCAACAACAAGTGGGACACAATCATGAAGTGGAACAAAATTTATTGGATATTTCAAACTTTGTTAACAAATAAAAAACTGAAAAATTGGGCGTGCAAACTTATTCAGCTCCTTTAATTTCAGTGCAGCAAACTCTCTCCAGAAGTTCAGTAAGGATCTCTGAATGATCCAATGTTGACCTAAATGACTAATGATAAATAGAATCCACCTGTGTGCAATCAAGTCTCTGTATGAATGCGCCTGCACTGTGATAGTCTCAGAGGTCCATTTAAAGCGCAGAGCATCATGAAGAACAAGGAACACACCAGGCAGATCCGAGATACTGTTGTGGAGAAGTTTAAAGCCGGATTTGGATACAAAAAGATTTCCCAAGCTTTAGACATCCCAAGGAGCACTGTGCAAGCGATAATCTTGAAATGGAAGGAGTATCAGACCACTGAAAATCTATGAAGACCTGGCCGTCCCTCTAAACTTTCAGCTCACACAAGGAGAAGACTGATCAGAAATGCAGCCAAGAGGCCCATGATCACTCTGGATGAACTGCAGAGTTCTACAGCTGAGGTGGGAGACTCTGTCCATAGGACAACAATCAGTCGTATGCTGCACAAATCTGGCCTTTATGGAAGAGTGGCAAGAAGAAAGCCATTTCTTAAAGATATCCTTAAAAAGTGTCTCTTAGGCCTCGTACACACGATCGGACATATCCGATGAAAACGGTCCGCGGACCATTTCCATCGGATATGTCCGATCTGGAGTTTGATCCGATGGCGTGTACACACCATCGGATCAAATTCCCCGCCGGCAGACGGCGGGGTGACGTGTCGGTGATGCGGTGGTGACGTTGACGCCGCCACGTCACCGCCACGTCACCGCACCAGGAAGTAAAACACTTCCGCGCATGCGCCGAATCCATTCGGCGCGGCGGCGGTGCGGGACGACATGTCTGCTGGTAAGTGTACTAACCAGCAGACATGTCGGGCGGACAGATTCCCACCGGATAGATTTCAAAGCATGCTTTGAAATCTGTCGGGTGGACAAATCTGTCCGCTAGCCCATACACACGATCGGAGATGTCTGCTGAAACGGTCTATCGGACCGTTTTCAGCGGACATATCCCTTCGTGTGTACGAGGCCTTAAAGTTTGCCACAAGCCACCTGGGAGACACACTAATCATGTGGAAGAAGGTGCTCTGGTCAGATGAAACCAAAATCAAACTTTTTGGCAACAATGCAAAACGTTATGTTTGGTGTAAAAGCAACACAGCTCATCACCCTGAACACACCATCCCCACTGTGAAACATGGTGGTGGCAGCATCATGGTTTGGGCCTGCTTTTCTTCAGCAGGAACAGGGAAGATGGTTAAAATTGATGAGAAGTTGGATGGAGCCAAATACGGGACCATTCTGGAAGAAAACCTGATGGAGTCTGCAAAAGACCTAAGACTGGGACGGAGATTTGTCTTCCAACAAGACAATGATTCAAAACATAAAGCAAAACCTACAATGGATTGGTTCACAAATAAACATATCCAGGTGTTAGAATGGCCAAGTCAAAGTCCAGACCTAAATCCAATCGAGAATCTGTGGAAAGAACTGAAAACTGCTGTTCACAAACACTCTCCATCCAACCTCACTGAGCTCGAGCTGTTTTGCAAGGAGGAATGGGCAAAAATTTCAGTCTCTCGATGTGCAAAACTGATAGAGACATACCCCAAGCGACTTACAGCTGTAATCGCAGCAAAAGGTGGCGCTACAAAGTATTAACTTAAGGGGGCTGAATAATTTTGCACGCCCAATTTTTCAGTTTTTTATTTGTTAAAAAGGTTTGAAATATCCAATAAATGTTCCACTTCATGATTGTGTCCCACTTGTTGTTGATTCTTCACAAAAAATTACAGTTTTATATCTTTATGTTTGAAGCCTGAAATGTGGCAAAAGGTCGCAAAGTTCAAGGGGGCCGAATACTTTCGCAAGGCACTGTAAATCCCCTTTCTTCCCCTTTTTGATGCTCAGTTCAGCAAGTCATCTTCCCCATGTCTAGATGTCTAAATACATTGAGTGACTGCCATGTGATTTGGCTGATTAGCAATTTGTGTTACCAAGCAATTAAACAGGCGCACCTAATAAAGTGGAAAGTGAGGGTATATATGTATGACCAGATCTAGAAATTGGTAATAGAGAGATATCGCAGTGTCCGTGAATCCTTAAATTGTAAAGAAAATAAATTTCACATTGTAGCAGACAGTATACTGTACATGAAAGCAACCACGTTATTCTTCTCATGGGGGATGTGTGCTACAAGAAATGTATGTATTAAAGCAGTTGTTGAGAAGCGGCCTTGATGAATCACAAAGCTGATGACAGAAAATAATCAGTATTTACTAGAGAAGCTTTTACTTCCCAAAGATCAATACACATCTTCACACAAGTCACTGGGTTTGAAGAGAACACTTTTATGTCTTGACATCAGCAATTTGCTTTTTTTCAATAATTATTATGATACACTTCAAGTGTCAAAAAAATTCATTGATCTAAATTAGTCCATGATCATATAGCTTTTCTCACTGTATACTTAAATGTTACATTGCTAGGGTAACACATACTGTAATATATCAAATTCAGTAGTGCGAGTGGTTTGTATGTTTATAGTATACAGTATAAGACATATTGGCTTAACAAGTTGACCCTTGCAAGGGAATTGGGAATATTATGTTACAGCTGAGTACTCAGTCTACACCAAGCATCTATAATCATAGATAGTCATTGATAGATGTATCTTTAACTACTTAAGCCCGGGACCATTTGTCTGGTTAAAGACCGGGCCACTTTTTGCGATTCGGCACTGCGTTGGTTTAACTGACAATTGCGTGGTCGTGCGACGTGGCTCCCAAACAAAATTGACGTCCTTTTTTCCAACAAATAGAGCTTTCTTTTGGTGGTATTTGATCACCTCTGCGGTTTTTATTTTGTGTGATATAAACAAAAATAGAGAAACAATTTTGAAAAAAAAATCTATATATTTAACTTTTTGCTATAATAAATATCCCCAAAAAATATATTAGTTTAGGCTGATATGTATTCTTCTACATATTTTTGGTAAACAAAAATGCAATTAGCGTTTATTGATTGGTTTGCGCAAAAGTTACAGCATCTACAAAATAGGGGATATTTTTATGGCATTTTTATTAATAATTATTTTATATTAATATTATTTTAATATATATACGTTTGTAGAGCAAATTTAAATGAGTCAAACAAGTGACCTAATTTGAAGAAGCAGGGAGGACAGAAATAGTGTCTACCTGTAGAGGTCACAGCAGGGTAGTTCCTGCTGAAAACCCTGCAGAAAATCCTTGATGATGTAGGTTAGGCTCCCAGTCACACAGTGGTTCAGTCATATTTCTGTTTTAGTAATTATTAAGTACTGAGTACAGACATAGACACATTTGTTGGTATGCTTACAGCTCATTGAAACAATGCTTCATTCCTCCCAAAAAGTAATGAAATTAAAATCAATCGTCCCATGTAAACCTGCATGCCTTTGGTATGTCATAGAGTAAAGCAAATAAAGTCTGAAAATAGATAAATTATTGTTTATTCTACAAAGATATTCTAAAGTATCCTGGGCACATTTGTTGGTACCTCATGAAACGATTATAAAGAACTGAATCTGTAAATAGTACAAAGTTGTCACTGCTGTTTGACATCATCATGTGTATGTAGCGCCCTCTTGTTTTTTTGTGGGGGCGTTATGCTAAAGTTAGTGGGAAATGGGAGAGTTACATGGCTCCCATTCGCATTTTGTAAAATTGGGCTGCTGCCAATTCCAGAACTATCCTGTGGGCCAGTCTGTGCTCCAGGGGTGTGTGTTCACCCCTGGGCGGCAGTTGGTGCTAGAGGGGTTCTGGTGGACTCGTTTTCCTCAGCAGCCAATCAGAGGGGTTGGTTCCCTCACCGGGGCATGCTGAGGGAGGCTATATCTGGGGCAGCCGCCTTGGCCTGAGGGCCGTTCTTGTTTCCTGCGGAGTCCGAGTTCCACATCCACCTTCAGGGTGACTGGACTATGCAAATGCCCTTTACCTCGGACTCCCCAAGTACCAAATCACTCGTCTGCAAGTCGTTCAAAATACGGCCGCCAGACTGGTGACTGGGAAAAAACATGGGAATCAATCTCACCCTCTCTGAGAACCCTTCACTGGCTGCCAGTAAAAGACAGAATTGCTTTCAAAGCACTCTGTCTGACACATAAGTGCATCCATGGGAAGGCTCCGCAATATCTATGCGAAAAGATTGAACCCCAACCCCAATCGCATTCTGCGATCCACCGACCAAAAGCTGGTCAAGATACCCCAAGCCAGATACAAGTCCAAAGGAGAAAGAAGGTTTGCTTTCCAAGTTCCTAGACTATGGAACTTTTACCAACCAGCATTCGGTTGGAGGAAAACCACCTGACCTTCAGAAGACTGATAAAAACTCTGCTCTTTTGATGACCAGAGAGACAGAAACAACAAGCGCCCAGAGGCGATTCAGTTCGCATGTGCCGCGCTATATAAGTTTTTCATTCATTCATTCATTCATTCATTCAGGGTGCTCACATCCATGGACCCTGCAGCCATGTCCTACCTGGCCGAAGTTGCGCACCAATGCGGAGCTGCACTCTAACGTGGAGAGGGATCCCAGAAGCTGCTGGGTCCCAAACCTTTTCTAAAAGGATCTCAGGCTGGAAGCTGTACGGTGGGGAATCGGCTTGAAGAGAACCCGGAGGCAGGTGATGAAATAGGGCTTGAACGAACCATCGGGGATACAGTGACTCTAACTAAATTTATTGGGAGGACTTGCTCACTTCAATTTCATGCTCATTCAACTACTAGGCCTGTGGCAGAGGCCTGGTCCTCCCAGCATTTGCAAATGGCGTTCCGGCTGCCAGGCCTGTGGCAGAGACCTGTCCAGGAGCACTTTACCCACTTCAATTGGAGTGGCGACGAACTGAGTTCATTGCTACTGAGAGTGAGATTGCTCTCTCACTTTGCAATATCCAAGGCCTGATACTCAAGCTCTCTCTCTCTCCTCATCAACCTGTTCCTATCCTATCCTATACTACGTTGATGAAGGCCATGTTGGGCCTTGGAATAAAGGATTGAAGAAAATCCAACTAAAGACTGGAAATTCACTTTCTTCTCCTCAACTCACAAGTATCACCCCTAGACACCTGCCAGGTAACACAACATGCCAATCCCACTTATACTCAGCGGCTCCTGAATGGGGTAGCGCTACACGTATCACCCTGAGCATGGACAAAAAAAAAGATCAGAAATAAAATAGACGAGCATGTCAAAGGTAAAAGCTATAAGATCTCAAAGCAGCTTGATGCTCATGGGACTACTGAATCTGGCCGGACGTAGGTCCTCTGAACCCGGAACTTAGCACACATGTAGCCCCATTTCTCCTCTACAAGTGTGCAGTTTGCTGTCTAAGGGACCTACGGCTGGGGAGCACCGATTTATCAAACCCGGGCACCTCTTCCATAGACTCCCATGTTAAACGTCAGTCTAGTCATGGACACAGTGAGGCATGGACACAGTGTGGCATGGACACAGTGAGGCATGCACATGGACACAGTGAGGCATGGACACAATGAGGCACAGTGAGGCATGGGCACAGTGAGGCATGGGCACAGTGAGGCATGGATACAGTGAGGCATGGATACAGTGAGGCATGGACACAGTGAAGGCATGCACATGGACACAGTGAGGCACAGTAAAGCATGCAGATGAACACCCTAGGCTTATACTCGAGTCAATAAGTTTTCCCATTTTTTTGTGCTAACATTAGGTGCCTCGGCTTATATTCAGGTTGGATTATACTCGAGTATATATGGTAATTTAGTTTCTATGTTGAGGGGCCCTCGAACTTGATGTGCCCCAGGCCCCCCAAGGTATAAATCTGGAACTGCTCTCAGCAAAGGCTATATGCAGTATAGTGATGATCTCACTGCTACATTTACAAGGTTATATTTGGGGTTACAAAGGCTATTGGTGCATACTAGGTGGATTTATATATTTTGTGACGATCGAGGAATGTTTTTTAAATTAAAGTTTTAGTGAGTTTACCTTTTAAAATGTACTCTGTTATATAAGTTATCTTTAAAAAACTATGCCAAGTATACAATTTTCTCAAGAGGGAATGTCTATTTTAGAAGGTTTACAGAAGATCCAAAGCAGTGTTTGCAACAAATCTGTATACTGGACATTTATGTTTAGAAGCACAAGGGCACAGTCTCTGTGTCACACTTGATAATTCTAGGTTCAGTTTCCTGTTATTAAGTAAAGGAATTGAACTCCCCAATTACAAGCTGTTCATTTTGACCTTTAAGAAAACAGTCCTTTGAGCTTAATAAATAGCTTGAGGACTTGGTGTCCTTGTGTTTAAAGGTATGTTGCAACGGCAAATATTTATTTATTTCTATCATTATGTAGAAATCATGTTTATCAGTTTGGTTTCTTACCATTGAAATGTAAAATTCAAATAGTCACCATAAAGAACAATTTAACTAGACTTGTATCTAAACTCCCCCCTAAACCGTATATTATTATGATAATGATTGCTGACATTATTATTAGTAAACATATTAAGCCTCATTCACATGGGTGCTGAAACACGTACAGCGTGAATGAGGTGTTTGTTTATGTCCCGCAAGCAGCCTATGTAAGTGAATGCAGATGCGGTGACAGTACAGACACAGCTGCACATCCTAATTTAACAGCCATACATGCAGTAGTCTGTTTAGGCGTTGTGCTGCCCTAGGCCTGACTAAACTCCTGCACCCCCTAACTTATGACCCACCCCTTCCTGTCAAGGCCACACCCCTTTCTGTTTAAGACCTGCCCTGAAATTTTCAAGTGGGGACACCAGTTCTGAGGGCCTGGGGGGGGGGGGGGGCAATGAAGGGAAATCTCTGCAATGGGACAGGGATGGTAAAAAAAAACCTACAGGGGCTACAACCCTCCCTTACTCTATCCAAAATGAAAAAAAGGTGTTGCCTATAGTTCTACTAAGCATACATTTCTGATCATTTTATGGAGAGGACTAAGAAGATATAACCATGCCAATGGTGCAGCAGAAAACATATAGGACAGTGAGGAAGGTTTGTGGTCCAGGTTAATAGGACAGTCAAAATTAGAAGCAGCACCCCCCCCCCCCCCCACACACACACACACAGTTGCGGAATGCTGACTGCCCGCATACCAGAAGCAGTGCAGCCGCTTTATTGGGGGGCTAGACTAATTTGCCTCTCAGCCCAGTCCGCCCCATAAGACTGGTGCTGCACTAACAGTGTAGCGCAAGCTGGCAAGGACTCTTTCTTTTAGACGCATAAACAAACACCTCATTCACTCTGTACAATTCTCAGCGTCCATATAAATGAGGCCTTAGCAATATTAATATTGTTTTCATCGTTGAAGATATACAGTGGGGAAAATAATTATTTGATCCCCTGCAGATTTTGCACATTTGCCCACTTACAAAGAAATTAAAGGTCTATCATTTTTATCATAGGTGTATTTTAAATGATAGAGACATAATATAAACTGAAAATCCATAAAAGAATACATGATACAAATGTTAAAAATTCAGTTAAAGTTTAGTCAGTAAATAAGTATTTAATCTCCTGCTAACCAACAATAATTCTGGCTCCCACAGATTGGCTACAGTATGTGCTCATGTGGTGCAAAGATTAGGGTTGAGCGAACCCGACCTGTAAATTTCGGGTTCGTACCAGACTTTGGATTTTTGGTACTCGGACCCAAGCAATTTACTGTAAGTTCGGGTTCGGTGTTTGGCAATTTAATGGCGTGCTGCAGGGCAGCCAATCACCATGTGTTTTACTCGTGTGACCTAGAAGCCATCACAGCCATGCCTACTAATGGCATGGCTGTGATTGGCCAGTGCAGCATGTGACCCAGCATGTGACCCAGCCTCTATATAAGCTAGAGGCACACATCACAGCTCATCGCTCTGCTTTAGCTAGGGTAGGGAAAGGCTGCTGCTGCTGCTCTTCTGAGGGAGAGAATTAGATAGGAGTCAGACTGTCCTGCTTCAGAAATCACATTACTCAGCGATCTACATAGCATTAGATAGTTACTTTAGGGGAAGGTTCCTGCTTGTGCTTGTAGGGAGAGAAATATATGAGTCTGTCCTGCTTCTAAGATCTAAATACACCAGCACTGCATATGTTATCGTGAGATACTCTGCAAGATACTTTTCTTCTACTGTGCTATTCAGAAAACACCCATTTAGGGCAAAAAAAATATTTTGCAGTGTTTCCTCCAGTGTTTGCCGCGTTTCCTCCATATCTGTACGTGTGAGATAAACACTTTAGCTAGTGTTCTTCTATTGTTCTATTCAAAAAACACCCATTTTGGTGCAAAAAAAAATATTTTGCAGTGTTTTCTCCAGTGTTTGATGTGTTTCCTACAGTGTTTGCAGTGTTTCCTCCATATCTGTACCTGTGAGATAAACACTTTAGCTACTGTTCTTCTATTTTGCTATTCAAAAAACACCCATTTAGGGCAAAAAAATATATTTTGCAGTTTTCCCGGCCTTACCCAGCCATTCTTGTATTTCTGATCTTTCTCACTCTTTTGGGGTGTACCCTGAATTAAAAAATAAATAAATTAAAAACAAAAACCAGTGTTGGCTACCTCGTCCTCCTCCACCGCTGCTTCCACCTACACCGCCACATCCACCGCCACCTCAACCTCCTACTCCATAAGGACCTCGTCCTCCTAGGTCAAGATTTTTTATTTTTATGTATTTTAAGTTATTTTAAGTTATTTCCCTATCCACATTTGTTTGCAGAGTACTTGCCATGCTCTTACCAACATTTTGCTGCCATTTGCAGCCCTCTAGCCCTTTCCATTACTTTTTTAGAGACATTTAAGTAGTCAAAAATTCGGGTCCCCATTGACTTCAATGGGGTTCGGGTTCAGGGTCAAGTTCGGGTCCCGAACCCGGACTTTTTTCCGAAGTTCGGCTGAACCCGTCAAACCTGAATATCCAGGTGTCCCCTTAACTCTACTCCTAACGACAACTTGTATAAAAGACACTTGTCCACAGAATCTCTTTCTTCCATTCAAACCCACCATCATGGGCAAGACCAAAGAGCTATTAAAGGACATCAGAGACAAAATTAGAGACCTGCAAACGGCTGGAATGGGCTACAAGACCATCAGCAAGAAGCTCATTGAGAAGGAGACAACTTTTATTCACAAATGGAAAAAATACAAAAAAACATCTGAAGCTCCATGCAAGATTTCACCTCATGGGGTTAAGGATAATCGTGAGAAAAGTGAGGGATCATCTCAGAACTACACGGGAGGAGGTTGTAAATGATCTCAAAGCAGTTGGGACCATGTCACCAAACAAACCATTGGTAACACAATTTGCCACCATGGATTAAAATCCTGCATCACCTGCAAGGTCCCCCTTCTCAAGAAGGCACGTGTACATCGTGTTTGGAGAACACCATAACTATAGTCAAGCACAGTGGTGGAAATATTATGCTTTGAGGCTGTTCCTCTGCTAAAGGTAAAGGCTTTCCGGCATTGAGGGGCCAATGGACGGGGACATTTATTGTAAGTTCCCTCAGTCAGAACACTGAAGATGGGTCGTGGATGGGTCTTCAAGCATGACAAAAACATACCGCCAAGGAAACAAAGGAGTGGCTCAAGAAGAAGCACATAAAGGCCACGGAGTGGCCTAGCCAGTCCCCCGACCTTTATCCTATGGAAAATTGATGGAGGGAGCTGAAACTTTGAGTTGCCAAGCCACAGCCAAGAAACCTTAAGGATTTAGAGAAGATCTGTAAAGAAGAGTGCACAAAAATCCCTTCTGAGATGTGTGTAAACCTGGTAACTACCTACAAAAAAACTTTTACCTCTGTGGTTGCCAACAAGGGTTTCTCCACCAAGTACTAAGTCATGTTTTGCTTGGTGATCAAATACTTATTTTACTCACTGAACTGCAACTCAATTTGTAACATTTGTATCATGTGTTTTTTTGGGGATTTTTGGTTGATATTCTGCCTCTATTATTTCAAATACACCTTTGATAAAAAATGATAGACCCTTCATTTGTTTGTAAGTGGGCAAACATACAAAATCTGCAGGGGATCAGATACTTATTTTTACTGTTGGCACCTATTTAGTAATGTAAGTGAGCATTACCTTTGCAGAGTTAATTTACATTGACAAAATAAACATTTGCCATTAAACTGTTTGTTAAAAACCTTACTCCAGCACTTGCATTTTACACCATTTAAATTCTGCTGCCTCCTGCTCTCTACATGTTGCTTTCCTGAACTTCCAGTTTTCATAAGAAAGAAATAACAGTAGACAGTGCATTCACCAGTCAGTCTGTTAAAGCGGTTGTAAACCCGCATTGACTTTTTTTTTTTTTCACTCCTGCAAGGGAAAAGGCATAATGAGCTAATATGCACCGCATATTAGCTCATTATGAAATACTTACCTCGGAACGAGGTGAGAGAAACTTACCTGGTCCACACCGAGCGAGATGTCATCTTGACTCGGCATGTCTTCCGGGTATCGCCACTCCAGCGCTGTGATTGGCTGGAGCGGCGATGACGTCACTCCCGTGCATGCGCACGGGAGATTTAAAATCGGCAAAGTCCGGCGGCTGCCGGTCCTTAGCCGAGAATCCCCCCCCTGCGCATGCGGTGCATTGCGAGGGGAATATCTCCCAAACCGTACAGGTTTAGGAGATATTCTCCTCATCTACAGGTAAGCCTTGTTATAGGTTTACCTGTAGGTAAAGGTAAAAAAAGTGGGTTTACAACCACTTTAACTTGGAGAAAGGAGGGGGAGCAGGAGAGAGTAGCAGGGGAGTGCCTTGCCATCCTAGACAGCAGGAAAGTGTGTTTTCAATGATGCAGTGTAGTGAGACACAACTCTAGTCCCTGCATGTAAGGGTGGCTCCTTAGGATGCTGCAAGAGAAAAGCAGCCATCCAAAAATGGGAAACATGGGGCAGTGATCATGGCAGTGGAGAGAAATATAGCGCAACCCCCAAACATATATATTAGATATATACTGTGAAACAACACCCAAAAAACTAATGCGACAAACAGAGTAAAATAAATCAATGTATCCACTTGAAAGCAATCAAGAAATAAAAGTTCTCAGATGTTACAAACATAGAGTGATCATGCAAGCAGTGATCATGGCACCAGCTTACACTGGAACATAGGCAACGGTTAAAAGATAAAGGGGCTACATAAATGATTACTGCTGCTGAAAGTGTTTAAAAAAACCGAAGGGTTTAATATCACTTTAAAGGAGGAGTACAGCCAAAGCCCGCTGTCGGCTGACGTCACAGAGCCGGTCAAGGCTCGGGCAAGATTGCGACAATTAATTAGTGATCTGCCCACAAGCATGTACTGGCACCTGCAGGGCTGGCCCAAGACATTGTGCTGCCTGGGCCCAAGAATGAAATGCTGCCCCCCCCCACAAAAAAAAGTCCTACGTCCATCCAGCAAAGAGACATTTCCATAAAGCAAAAAGACATGCCCCCTCCTGCAAAGAGACGTGCCCCCTCCTGGAAAGAGACATGCCCGCTTTCTCTCCACTGCCACCGACCAGCTATGGTCTGATCCCAGCTCATTGATGCCATATGCTGCAGTGGTGCCTGGGGTGACCACATTGACAAACTGCCATTCAGGGATACCCCTCCTCCTTCTCAAAAAAAGATGGTGGGGATGTAGTCTAGGGCTTGACAGGGAATTCGACAGCTGGTGATTTGTCAGGTGTTAGTACATAAATCATCCTAACATTATGATTGATATGGTGTCAGGATGATCAAATCACATAATTTATATTATTACATTGTAATATATAATTAAATAGTTCAACTCACCATAATGCAGAATCAGTGGGAGCCCTGAGTGTGTCACTTGACACCATTGCTTGCCACCAGATGCAGCTTGTTACTTGCCACCGTTGCCTGCCACCAGATGCAGTGTGCCAATTGCCATCTACAGCCAAGTCACTTGCCACCCATAGCCTGCCACAAGATGCAGCCTGTCACTTGTAACCAATGCCTGTCACCAGATGCAGCATGACACAAGTAGTCACCATTGCCTGTCACCAGTGTGTCATTTGTCACCATTGCCTAGCGCCGATGAAGCCTGTCACCAGATACAGTCTGTCACTTGTCACCAATACCTGTCACCAGATACAGCGTGACACTTGTAACCAATGCCTGCCACCAGATGCAGTGTGCCAATTGCCATCTACAGCCAAGTCACTTGCCACCCATAGCCTGCCACAAGATGCAGCCTGTCACATGTCACCAATGCCTGTCACCAGAAACAGCGTGACAATTGTAACCAATGCCTGTCACCAGATGCAGCGTGACACTTGTCACCAATGCCTGTCACCAGATGCAGTGTGTCACTTGTCACCAGATGCAGCCTGTCACTTTTCACCAATAAGTGTCACCAGATGCAGCCTGTCACCAATGAGTGTCACCAGATGCAGCCTGTCACCAATGAGTGTCACCAGATGCAGCCTGTCACTTGTCACCAATGCCTGTCACCAGATGCAGCCTGTCACTCATAGCCTGGCTCACTCTCCCTCCCCTTCAGGCATGCTGGGGGCAGCAGTTCCCCCTAGCCCCCCTAGAATTGCAAAGGGCCAGCCAGGTTATTGGGACTACAGAATGCTCTTTTCTCTTTTTTTTGTTTTTGTCCCTGGCCAATGGGAGGAAAAGGAGGAAGAAACATAATGGACGGCTGTTCTGGGAACAGCAGCATGAGGAGGAGAAGAGCCCGCAGCTGCTCTCTTTACACACGCACAGCTGCTCCGATCTCATGCTGTTCTGTTGCTGCTGCCCACAAAGTATGGAAACTATCAGAAGAGTCCTCTTCTGAATCTGATAGTGGCACCTCGAGGGGAGAGGAGGCAGGCAGCACAGTTTCTGATCCTCAGGCCGGACCGTTCATCACTCTAACATTACAGGGAGGAGGTGGGTGGAGCTAGGGAGAAGGAGGAAGTTAAATCCTCCTCCGCAATGAATGATGGAACCGTTTTCTCCTTCTCTCCTGATGTCACTGGTTGCTAGACACATTTCGGGCCGCGGTTAGCAAACAGTTTGTGCAGGGAAGCAGGGGTCGCTGGTGATACCCTTGAAATGGTACGTGCCACTGCAGCCAGTGACAGCGGCGCCGGCGATGCAGTGCATCTGACTGCACACTAGATGGAGGGAACCCCAGGCAGTGCGCCCCTGTTGCCGCCCCTCTTAAAGTGCCGCCTGGGACTCATGGTCCCACCGGGTCCCATGGTAGGGCCGGCCCTGGGCACCTGGCTCATCCTCTCCAGTGAGCAAGGAGGGGGCAGAGCAGAGAGCTGCTGAGTGATAGTCACAAACTCTCTGCTCAAGGAGCCCTAAGAACAGCACAATCAATGGTATTTGATTGTTCCATTCTCAGTGTTAGCGCCGGCTGGGGACAGATGCAGCATCAGAGCGATGCTGCATCTACCTAGGTAAGTATGATTCGGAAACCTCCCCATACTTCTCTTTTAATGATGTATTCATGATTACAGAGCTACAGTAAATTGCTGCTTTTATATTCCTCTGGAGTGTCGTTTTTAGCCCTGGTTCACACCAGTGTGGCTTTGAAATCTCGCTACTTTTTGCACCTCCGATTCATTTAACAGAAGTCTATGCAAGTCACAATGAAATCGGAAAAAAGTAGTGCAGGAACCTTTTTCAAAGTCGCTGTGATATTACTCACGGTGATTTGAACGGTTTCATTGCCAGCAAGTCATGCAATATGTAACTGTCAAATCGCATGACAAATCTCACTGGTGTGAACCAGGGCTAATACAAAGGTTAAACGTAGTTCTGGTTCACTGCACGAGTTACTGCATTTGATCTGAAAAGAATGTTGATCTATTTGAATGACATGTACTGTACATACTGCTTCGGAAGCATGAAAAAACAAATTTATCTTACAAAAATAAGCAAATTTGATAACTGAGATTAAAGTTATACTGTACATGGATAAGTGCTTTCAAGGTTGGTACAAGGAATGTGATCTGAGGAATGTCCACTGACCTGTTCATTGTAAAGGAGAAATTGTCCTTTTCTCTGTGGCTTCTGCAAAATAGCAACTATGAAATGTAAAAAATAAAATAAACTGAATACAATATACAGTTATTATTTCTATTTATCCACTTCAGTGTGAGTCTGCAATATCCCTTCATTACTAGGTCATTTCAGTTTTCAGTGCTGTGACTGGTAAATTGTTCCGTCATGTACCACTGTACCCAGATTAATTTTATATACATTTTTTGAGACATACAGAGCTTTTTTTTTTTTTTACTGTACAAAGAAAAAAATACCCTTTTCTTACTTTGTGTTATAAAAATAAATAAAAAAATAAATGCCACAATAGTATTATCCCCTTTCGGAAACTAGACAATCACATTTTTTTCAAATTTTCTTGCAAAAACATGCTGGTATTGAGAGGGTTAAACATGGAGCTTGGTAATAATGCACTAAATATAATAATATACAGGTCATACACAGAGGAAAGAGGAGGATAAGGGGTCAATACACAGGTCACATCTAGTGAGAGGATGAAGATATAGGGGCAGATTCACGTAGATCGGCGCATTATCATTCCGGCGTAGCGCACCACTTTTCCGTTAGACTTGCGCAATCTAGCCGCGTAATCCGGCGATTCACGTAGCTTTTACGCAAGAGCTTGCGCAAACGTAAGGTTTTTTCCGTAGGCGTAAGGAGGAGTAATACAAATTGGGAGGGACGTGGGCGTGTTACATTGAAATGAGCCGTGACCCCATGCAAATGAGGGGGCCGGCCGACTCGCGCATGCGCGCGTGAAGGAAACCATGTCAGCTCCGTTGTGCGCATGCTCACAACTCGGGAGCGGCGCAATCATTGAAATTGGAAATGGACTAGGGCAATGTTGTGAACTACGCAGACAGCATAAATAGACACACACAAACGCCCTTCCATTGCAAAAGTACATCCCTTTGTGTCCCTTCCCATTGAATCAAGTGCTTTTGCTCTGTTGTTCGTTAGAGTGTGTTTTGTAGTTGTGAGATTAGTGTTCTGTGTGATCTTGTGCTTGTTGGTAGTTTTGTGAAAGTGTATTTTGATAAGTGTTTGAGACTGTTTGTTTGATTGATAGATTTCTGAGCGTTTGTTTTCTTGCTTTTTTTTTTCATCTGATTTTTTTGTGTGTGTTTCTTGCTGAGTGCTAGTGTGATTTTTGGCTGTTCTTTTTCTCTTTGTGTGTGTTCTTGTCTGATTGGTTGTGCTTGTATTTGTGACAGATTTTTGGTGACTGCTAGTGAGTTTGTTTGGAAGTATGACTGAGAGAAAAAGAAAGCTCAATTTTACTGTGGGGGAAAAAAGAATTCTTGCCCGGGCCATTACCGACTATGGGCGTTTTCTCCACGGCCCGCAGAGTGCCACCACCACCCCGGCCAGGAGGAGGGAGATCTTGGATATGATCACAGAGCAGGTCAATTCATCGGGGGAGGGGGAGACACGGACCCGCTCTGGGATAGAAAAGAAAATAAATGACCTCCGGCGTGAGGTGAAAAAAAAACTGGCCGCAATAAATGCCCATGCCAGGGGCACAGGAGGGGGCCCACCATGCCGGGTTAGATTTTCAGAGACGGAGCGTGTGGTGGCCCTGACCTTTCACCGGCATGAAGTGGAGGGCCTGCCAGGCTTTGACACAAGTCCGGTCCCCGCGGTGCCAGGTAAGGTTTTTATTTCTCTCAGGTGTGTAGCATGTGTGGGGGAGGGGGTGAAAGGGAATATGTGGCAAGTGTGTGGATCCTCCAACCTGTGAATGGTTTGTGTCATCCACAGATGTGCAGGAGGGTGCAGGGCCATCTGGACTGACCGCTCCAACCCCAGGACAGCAGCCTAATGAGGCCCCCCCAACAAGGCCAGAGTCCGCAGAGGAGGAACAAGAGGAGGGGGAGGATCATGCGGAGGACGATCATGAGGAGGAGCAGAATCATGAGGAGGAGGAGTCCATGGAAGGCACTGGCCCTTTGGTTTCTGCGGACTCTTCCCCTCTGGCTGCAAGAAGCCTGCCCTCCCTAAGGGTCAGCCCCCCCCCCTCCTCCCCCAACATGGCTCCCCTCACAAGGGCCTCCCCTTCTCCCCGGCCACAACCATCAGCTGGAGCCAGGAGGTCATCCCCAAGCACCAGGGGGGCGCCCAATCTCATGCCCGCCTGTCTGAGAAGGAACCTGGCCACCCAGACCCGCCTTCTGAGACAGCTCTGCCAGACTATGGGGCGGGTGGATCAGAGCCTGTCCTCCATTAATGATAGCCTGGGTAACCTGGACTCCCACTCCCGGGCCTCCACAACCTGCCTTAATGACCTGCAAACTACAGCAGCAGGCGTTGGGCAGGATGTGAGGGCCCTTACCCAGGCTATCCAGGGCAACACGGCAACACTTGGTGCTGCCCTGGACAGAATAGCCGTGGCCTTGGAGGGCAGGCCGCCAGGTGGGCAGATCTCAGGGGCTGCTCCTCCTTCCCCGGCTTTTCCCCTCCCCCATGCGTCTCCCCTGAGGGTCCGGGGCCGTGGCCGGGGGCGCCCCAGGCGTGGCTCAGGCAGAGGGCAATCATTTTTTTTTCCACCTTTTGTTTGTTTTGAAAGCTTTTTTATTTTTGCTCTCTGCTTGTTTTTGTTTATTCTAAGCATTTTTTTTTTCCTATGCATTTTTTGTTTCTATGCATTTTTGTTTGTTTGACTTTTTTGGCATATTTTGGGTTGTGAATGATGTTTGAATGTGGGGGTGACATTCCTGCTGGAAAAGGGGTGTCACCCTCAATTTTGGTGGAGAAGGGTTCCCCAGGACCAGGGAGAAGTGATTCCCAGGTCCGTGTGAATGGTGTATGAATGTACAGTGACATAATTGGAGCCTTGACGTGGCGTTACTGCTCACCAGTCTTGCATGGTGGACTGGTGCCAATCCAATTTGATGAGGATGTGGGGTGTGTGTGCTAGGGACCATAGTGGTGTGCATGCATGCATTCTCATTGTGCCATGATTAATGTGTGTGTTTAACGTGCAAAGATGCCCAATATGAGCTGCCTCCTGACTGCTCTTCCCTCAGAAGACGGGGTATCCTCGGTTAGGGGTTGATTTTCTGGTTGGGGGGTCAGATCATCACGTAGCTCAACCTGCAGGCCCTTCCTCACTGCGAGATTGTGTAGCATGCAACATGCAGCGATGATATGGCACACGAAGTTTGGGGAATACAACAGTGTACCCCCAGACTTATCCAGGCATCGGAAACGTGACTTCAGGAGGCCAAAGGTGCGCTCCACCACTGCACGGGTTTTGATGTGTGCTTCATTGTATCGTTCCTCTCCTGGGGTTTGGGGGTTCCGGATAGGAGTCATGAGATGGGGTCCCAGTGCATATGCAGAGTCACCTGTAAAGGAAAAGACAGGAGAATGTTAGTCATGCATGTGCCACTTCTGTTGTGCATCACGGGAGGGGATAGTCATGCCTGACTCCCATGTCACTCACCAACCAGCCAGGTGTTCCCATACACGTTCTGTTCGAATTCTGTTCGGATGTGGCTTTGATTGTAGATGTAGCTGTCATGGCTGGACCCTGGGTGTTTGGCACGGACGTGCCATATGAGGCCTTGGGCATCAACTATCACCTGTACGTTGATGGAGTGCCAATTCTTCCGATTGCGGTACATGTGCTCGGTCTCATGGGGGGGCTGGAGTGCCACATGTGTGCAATCAATGGCCCCGATGGTGCGTGGGAATCTGGCAATTCGGTAGAAATCTGCCATTGCCTTGATTCGAAGCTCCTCAGTGGTGGGTTTGATGATTTGGTTGGCCAAGCGTGTGAGGATTGCAGGGACAACCTGGTGCACACATCTGCTCATGGAGGACTGTGACATCCCAGCCACCACTCCACTTGTACGCTGAAAAGAGCCACTGGCAAGGACATGGAGTGTTGCCAGGACCTTCACCAGTGGCTGCACTGCATGTGAGCGTTGTGTTGGGCTGGTGATGTCCTCCTGCAAGGTTGTGGTTAATTCCAGGATGGCATGAGGGGGGAATCTGAAGATGCGAAAGACCTCTGAATCATTCATGCCAAACAGGTGTATGCGGGTGCGGTATACCCTCTCCCGTGCCATCCTCCGTGCCCTCCTCCTTCTTTGGTCATCTATATTCACTAGTGCAGCTATGAGCGACGATGCCCCTAGCATGTTGGCAGTCAAATTGTAGTGCAACACGTGTGTGTGGTCTGCTCCTCAGTAACGGTGTTGCTTTATCTGACAATTAGACTTTTTTTCAAAAGTTAGATCAGCTTTTATGGGCTCTAACTTTAGACAGGACATTTTGCAGTTGCGCACATCGCGTAGCCTGCGCAGCAACTGCGTTTTTTTGTGGATCCCCGTAACTCCCTCATTAGCATATTTGACTAGCAAATCAATGGTGTGTCTAGCGCAGTTTTGCGCGAAGGGAAGCGAATGTCTAACTCAATTACGCCGGACCAAAAAACGTAGATTTCTGGCGTATATTGTTTTGTGAATCGCGTCCAACTATACGCACGCGCACATTTAGACTTACGCACGCGCAACAGCAGTTGCGCACGCGTAATCGCTCTGTGAATCTGGGCCATAGACATTAAAGAAGAAGAAAGGCCCACCTATAAGGCTGCATGCACACATAATCGCAGACGGAATTGCAGAAATTCCGCCTTGTGTTTTCAAATGGCTGTAAAACACAGGACGCAGAATGCTATTACTTCTAATGGCATCCCAATTGTGCCGCAATTGTAGCTCTGTAAATTGAACTGCAATTGCAATGCGCAACAATTGTTGCTCAAAAAGGAATATAGGGGTCTTTTGAGCAACAGCTTTGCGTGTTGCGTCTTGCCGCGACCTCAGCGTGATTTACCGCTCAACAATCACGGCAAAATTGCAGCGCGATTGGAGTGCCATTAGAGGTAATGGCATCGCAAACGCGCCCTGCGTTTTGCAGTCATTTTAAAGTGCAGGGTGGAATCGTGGTGATTCCGTTTGCGATCATGTGTGAATGCAGCAATATTGTTCTCAAAAGTGTTTACTCCGCCCTCCTACTTATCCTGTTTAAAAAAAGGTGTACGTACTTACCTATTAATGATCCTCCCTAGTCTGCTCATGTGTTCCCATAGCTCCGGCTTCCCTGTGTCATTGAGCAGCTGCTGCAGGGGAGGGGAGTGCAGACAAGGTTGGGCAATGGGAGCCTATGTGTGATGTCCTGGAATTCAGAGACCTTGCCCAGCACTCCCTTACACACGTGACCAGACTGGAGTGCATTGAAAATAGGTACGTACAGGGGGTCCCCAGGTTGCGAACCCATTAGGGACTTTGCTCCTGTTTGTAAATTGGAAATGTTTTCCGATGTTCCGCCGATTGCCGTTCTGAGCATGCGCAGAACAGCAGACGGTCCGGCCAAAATGGCAGAGGGTCCCCGCATCGGCCGGTTCTTAAGTAGGGGAAGTTCGTAACTCGGGCGTTCGTAAGTCGAGGACCCCCTGTATACATTTTTTTTTTAAATATATAAAGGTTAGGCAGGATAAGTGGGAGGAGGCTGGAGGGAACAATTTTAAGAACAGATAGTTAGGGTTTTCTTCCACTTAACAATAGATAGATTACGTTTATAAAAGGCTTTACAGCTCATCATTTTAGAGTTAACCAAGCACTCTTGTGCTAGAATTATTGCCCTCACTCTGACATTGGCAGCGATATGCCACATGTGTGGTTTGACCAGGGTTTACATACGTGTGCGCACCCTGAGCTTGCATTTAAAGCAGCATTCCACCCTAAAAATGAACTTTCTATTAACAGCTTGCCTTTATTGTAAAAAAAAAACAAAAAACCTTTTTACTTACTTCTATCCGGCTGTTACTTGGCAGATTTCGTAATCTGCCTAGTTCCTGGTCCTAGGTGGTTCAACTTCCTGTCCTAAGACCCCATTGCCTCCTGGGAAATTATGACACTCATTTGCCAGGAGTCTCTGGGCATTACTGTGCCTAAAAATCACCCAGCATGCACCTCTCCCTGAAAACCAGGAAGGAAAAGGAACTGGGCTTCACATGCCACACATATGATGGGTACGGCCACAACATGAGCTGGAGAATATACAGCAAGTGTTTGCAATGATTTCTGAATTGAGTGTGGAGCTATGTTTTAGGGACTATTTAATTTGATTAATTTAGCTTGCAAAAAAAAGAAAGTATGCCCGGAACCTCGCTTTAACTATGTGTGTGGGGCAACTGGGGGTTACAACATTTTTCAATTAATTATATATATTTTTTTTTTTCCAAACGTACTTCATTTATTTATTTACTTGATTTCTATCACAAGAGGCTATTAAACCCCCATGCAATAGCATTGGGCAGGTGACAGGTACTGTTTTTGGAGACATTAGGGGTCTAATAGCGTGTGAATAACGGTTCACTTCTTGGACACACGTAGTATGCCCAAAGAGTTGAACTAGTTAAACTGTAAGTACCTCTTAATATAATTTTATTTTTATTATGTTGTGATGCATTGACGTGCTTGGTTGAGCGCAGCCTGCCATGAGATTTTTTGATCATTGCATGTGTTGGCTATTTGGCCAGCTGCTTTGTCTATTTAAACTGAGTCAGCTACCACTGATTGCACAGAGGTTGGAGTTACCCACAAAAATGCACACGTCCTAAAAAAGAAATCTCTGCCCTTGTTGAAGGAATCCCAGTCATTTAAAAGATAAATAAAAATCTGCAGGCTGCAGTAGGACATGATAAAGCACACAGTTTTTCTTCCTATATAGTGTCGTAAATATGAAACAATCAGATTCCAGCCATTTTTATGTCAGAAATGAAAGATATTCTTTAAAGTGGTTTTCCGTTTTTAGTAGAGGTTTCCTGCGGCTGGTGTTGATCTAAGGCCAGATTTCAATTTGGCACTTTATTTCATTGTGTCACCTCTTATGACTACAGGTCTTTCTGGCCAGACAGTTTGCCTGATATATTAAAAACCCATTATATGTGATTACAATTTTTTTTTTCTTCTTTGTCTGTTGGTGTCTGTTTATACATGAAGGGGACTGGGATCTACAGCGTTAACCGCTTAATGACGGCCGCATGTATATGTATGTCCACAGAATGGCACGTACAGGCACATGGGCGTACATGTACGTCCCTGCCTTGTTGCGGGTCAGGTGTCTGATCGGGCCCCCCCCCCGTATAATGCAGCGGTCGTTTTACCTGTGGGAGCGATCCGTGATGAGGGGGCGG
The DNA here is from genome assembly GCA_029574335.1 of Rana kukunoris. Classification (NCBI taxonomy): domain Eukaryota; kingdom Metazoa; phylum Chordata; class Amphibia; order Anura; family Ranidae; genus Rana; species Rana kukunoris. The sequence goes on along the minus strand of CM056053.1, from coordinate 333,583,599 downwards.
CTGTTCGTTTTTGTCCGCCCCCTCCGGATCGCTCCCAGCCAATCTGCTCCCTCCCTGCTCTGCACTTCCTCTACCTGTGTAATGTAAACACAGGCAGAGGAAGTGATGTCAGCTCTCCTCTCGGCGGTATTTTCAATCCGGCGAGAGGAGAAAAGACATCAGAAGTAAGTCACACTAACACTAAACTGACACCACACACATAGGCACACTTAACCCCTTCCGATCACCCTGCCAGCCCCCTTTTACAGTGTCACTGATTGCAGTGATCATATATTTACTGATCACTGCATTTAGTGTCAGTGTAACAGTTAGTGTGACAGGCAGTTAGTGTTAGGTTCAGCGTAGCCCCGTACCCCCCCCAACAAAGGTTTAACCCCTTGATCACCGTCCTAGTTAACCCTTTCACCCCCTATTGCCAGTGTCACTAAGCGATCGGTTTTCTGATCGCTGTATTAGTGTCACTGTTGCCGCTAGGTAGCAAATTTTTTTTTTTATATTGCGATTTTTTTTTTACTAAAGACATGTGGCTGAATACATTTTGGCCTAAATGTTTGACTAAAATTTCGTTTATTCGATTTTTCTTATAACAAAAAGTAGAAAATATCATTTTTTTTCTAAATTTTCGGTCTTTTTCCGTTTATATCCCAAAAAATAAAAATCGCAGAGGCAATCAAATACCATCAAAAGAAAGCTCTATTTGTGGGAAGAAAAGGACGCAAATTTTGTTTGGGAGCCACGTCGCACGACCGCGCAATTGTCTGTTAAAGCAACGCAGTGCCGAATTGTAAAAACACCTTTGGTCATTTAGCAGCATATTGGTCCGGTCTTTTAGTGGTTAAGCTGGCTATAGATGGTTTAAATTTCAGCTGGTTCATACCACGATTCGAACCATGTATGGGCAAGCTGAATGTACCCAAGTTGATCGATCAATCAATTTGGGTACAACCAGCCTGTTGGGTTTTACATACAATTATTGCTAGCAGCTGTTATAGCCACTAGCTATAATCACTGTGTTTTTGCGGCCAGGACAGCTTTGCCTCACCCAGAGAACTCAGTAGCTCAGCGGGAGGGACTCCCCATCCGTGTTTCCCTACTAGGCAGGTATGATGATCCCCATTGATAACGTCAACATATGACGAAACGCGTCTGGGACGACGACGTGCAGTGACATCACCGCGTTTGCGTAAGGAGGAAGGGCTCCTGTACATGCAGGCCGGCAACTTTTATCTTACTGCTTCATTTCACAGTTCGTGTGTAAGTAGTTTTTTAAATACTTTATTCAAAATCGCATTGGTATCACACTATGTTGCGGTCTTCTTCTCTGTATGTGGATTACCGCTGCTCTGCATGATATACTCATTGGCGATTACTCAACGTTTATCCCAGTACTGTCTGGCGAGGATCCTGTGACTAGCTGTCCTTGATGTTCCAAGAGGCCGTGGTATCTGGCTCTGCTATATCCTGCATTGGATTAACTACCGGCTTTCATTTAGCTTATCTCTGGTAAGCCTCAGTCCATGTGGTAGTGGTTCACATTTTTTTTACTACACCTGGGTGCTGTCTGTGTGCAACGGATCATCTAATTAATGGACTTTATTTAAACATTGGACTTTATATATTTATTTATTTACTTATCAATGTATTTAGGTTTTAGTTGGCGCAAACTTTTTTCTTCTTATGATGTTGCACTATCTGGGCACTGATGAGTCAGCCGATCCCAAACACGCGCCAATATGTTACAGGGCTTTGTGAACCACCAGAGACCAGTCTGTACCCCAGTTAAAGCACCCCTCATCAATATAATTTAAAAAACTGGAAGCCGATTGGAGGGGAGTGGGTGATGGGAGGACTGGTGCTGCTGGGCTGCTACTGATGTGTCCGGGTTTCAGGTGGACCGAAACCCGGACACAGGATCTAAAACCTGGACTGTCCAGGTGAATCCTGGATAGGTGTCAAGCCTACCCCTACTCTAAATCATTTGGTTTGATTTTATACCTTCTAAGAGCATGGGCCGTTACAGCTGTGGCTGTAGATATACTGAACTAACTCGTTTTTTTTTTTGGTCTATCTTAGTTCACTTGGGAAAGTAGTGTAAAAAAAGGAGGAGATAAATATCATGTAACTGATACATGAAATATATACTTTCCACACATAACCAGTGTGATCATACCTTAGACATTTTTCATGCCTATATTAGGTTTTTGAGAAGATGGATGTTACTGGATGTATATTAACCTTTCTCATGAAGATAAGACTGTAAATGCCAGCACAGTGACACAGTGACACATTCATCGGTATTAGGGTAAAGAATGTGTGAGTCATTGTAAGGCACTATGTACAGATGTACAGTACGTAACCTGTGTCACTATCAGATGTCTTCCTCTCTTGTGTATAGAAGGCTTTTCTTTGCTGATAATAGCACAACTGTAATAAAAGCAAGAGCGCTGACAGCTTTAACACTGACAACATAACTGGCTATCTTCCAGTTTCATGTTCCTTATCTGTTACAGATGACAGCGGCAAGGGGAGAAGCTCTAGCGCCATGTTTTCAGTATACATCACATTAATGCCTTGTGTTGCCAGCAGGGATGATTATTACAAGGCAAACAATCTGATCACACATCTGCTTTGTGTGATATCATTTTATCTTAACATTTTCTCATTTAATTAAACATTCAAAGAAGTGCAGCCACCGGAAAACCGAAAATATTTAGGACTTGCCATATGGTATATGCATAAATGCAATTTGCTGTTTGCATTCCATTACAGAGATATGTATATGTATTAACTTATGGGTTATACCGCCAGTTCTTGATGAGCTTGTTTTTATTTTAGCATTGCAGTATTAAAGATGAACTTGGGGAAAAAATAAAAGTCTTCACTTGAAATAGGGCTGTGCCTGCACTTGGGTGGTTAAAGCTGTATTAAACCCAAAAAACTAAAATATAATATACTGCAGCTTATCAATCATTAGATGTAGTGGCTGCATTTGTTTTCTTTTTTAAGGCTCCTTTCACATAGGCTTTACGATGAGGTCCGCCTGTCAGTTTTTCAGGCAGACCTGATCAGGCGCTCCATTCACCTTTATAGAGCAGTGGATGTCAGTGGTGACATGTCCGCTGTAGGGTTGCCACCTGTCCAGGATTTACCCCGGGATATTCCAGGTTTTGAATCACATTATTCAGACTGGACTGTGGCTCCCCAAGTAACCAAGATAGTCACACACAAATCTGTTGCTGTTCAGGAGCTGCTTGGGTTGGCTGTCTGGAGGCAGGTTTGGCATCACTGGGAGGCAGGGCGATGATGTCAGCAAGAGCAATTTGGCCACACCCACTGCATGCACGCTATACACACCGCATTACTACTCTCCTTGGGGAACCCAAAGGTCTCCCAGACTGCTAAAGTGTTTGGTTTGGCTTGAAGGAAAGGTAGCAACCCTAGTCTACTGACATCCATTGCTGTCCGATCCTGTCCATGAAATCCAGATGGATGGTAACCCTATTTTCCATCTATCTCTTGGATCAGATGAAAATGGACAGGCAGTCTGTTTTCACCCGATCTCCCTATAAGGGAGAGCAGGGCTCTGAGAGGTCCGTCTCAGCACAGTGAGCAGAGACGGACCTGTCATCCGCCTGCTCAGCGGGGATCAGCAGATTGATCCCCGCAGAGCAGGATGGAACACCCATGTGAAAGGACCCCAAGGCTTTTTTTTTTCATTTAATCTCATTTGGTGAACACACTTCCTGTCTTACGGTGTCTCCACTCTGGTTGGAGGAGCAATGGAGACACCCTTAGACAGCAGCATTGTCACCCTGGGGAGAGGATAGTGTTTGATGCGCTAGCAGTTTTAGATGGACTAAATTAACATCAGTTTGTATACGTAGTAAAGCATGCTCAATATACTCACTGTGGAACCAAAGGGGTTAATCCTGCACATTGTGTAAAAAGGCTGTTTAATCCTGTCTTCTCTGATCCTCCCTTTCAATCAATCTCCTGATTAGCCGTTGGAGTCACTCTGCACATGCTCAGTGTGGTGTGTATTGCTAGAGGTTTTTTTTGGGAGGGTGCATGTGATCAGCACAGGGCCAATCAGCACTGTCTAGACAGAAAGTCAGGGGCCTGCAGCCTCAGGCGGCGTACACACGACCGAGGTTCTCGCTGGAAACCAGCGAGAACCTCGCTGGAAGCTGCATTCCAGCGAGGACCTCGGCCGTGTGTACACAGAGCGCTCGCCCCGCCCGTCGGGAATCCCGTCGAGCGAAAAGAGAGCACGCTCTCTTTTTGCTCATAGGCCCGTCTGGATGAATGGCTGGTTGCCATTCCCGACGGGCGGGTCACCGATTTCGACGGCCGGAACGATGTGTTCTGCCCGTCGAGGTTCTCTGCCGTGTGTACGCGGCTTTAGAGTAGAATGAAAACTCCTCCTACAAGCTTCAACCAGACACTGATAAAAGTCACAAGAGTGCTATATACAGTGCGGAAAATAAGTATTTGAACACCCTGCTATTTTGCAAGTTCTCCCACTTGGAAATCATGGAGGGGTCTGAAATTGTCATCATAGGTGCATGTCCACTGTGAGAGACATAATCAAAAAAAAAAATTCCAGAAATCACAATTTATGAATTTTTAACTATTTATTTGTATGATACAGCTGCGAAGAAGTATTTGAACACCTGTCTATCAGCTAGATTTCTGACCCTCAAAGACCTGTTAGTCTGCCTTTAAAATGTCCACCTCCACTCCATTTATTATCCTAAATTAGATGCACCTGTTTGAGGTCATTAGCTGCATAAAGACACCTGTCCACCCCATACAATCAGTAAGAATCCAACTACTAACATGGCCAAGACCAAAGAGCTGTCCAAAGACACTAGAGACAAAATTGTACACCTCCACAAGGCTGGAAAGGGCTACGGGGAAATTGCCAAGCAGCTTGGGGGAAAAAGGTCCACTGTTGGAGCAATCATTAGAAAATGGAAGAAGCTAAACATGACTGTCAATCTCCCTCGGACTGGGACTCCATGCAAAATCTCACCTCGTGGGGTCTCAATGATCCTAAGAAAGGTGAGAAATCAGCCCAGGACTACACGGGAGGAGCTGGTCAATGACCTGAAAAGAGCTGGGACCACCGTTTCCAAGGTTACTGTTGGTAATACACTAAGACGTCATGGTTTGAAATCATGCATGGCACGGAAGGTTCCCCTGCTTAAACCAGCACATGTCAAGGCCCGTCTTAAGTTTGCCAATGACCATTTGGATGATCCAGAGGAGTCATGGGAGAAAGTCATGTGGTCAGATGAGACCAAAATAGAACTTTTTGGTCATAATTCCACTAACCGTGTTTGGAGGAAGAAGAATGATGAGTACCATCCCAAGAACACCATCCCTACTGTGAAGCATGGGGGTGGTAGCATCATGCTTTGGGGGTGTTTTTCTGCACATGGGACAGGGCGACTGCACTGTATTAAGGAGAGGATGACCGGGGCCATGTATTGCGAGATTTTGGGCAACAACCACCTTCCCTCAGTTAGAGCTTTGAAGATGGGTCGAGGCTGGGTCTTCCAACATGACAATGACCCGAAGCACACAGCCAGGATAACCAAGGAGTGGCTCTGTAAGAAGCATATCAAGGTTCTGGCGTGGCCTAGCCAGTCTCCAGACCTAAACCCAATAGAGAATCTTTGGAGGGAGCTCAAACTCCGTGTTTCTCAGCGACAACCCAGAAACCTGACTGATCTAGAGAAGATCTGTGTGGAGGAGTGGGCCAAAATCCCTCCTCCAGTGTGTGCAAACCTGGTGAAAAACTACAAGAAACGTTTGACCTCTGTAATTGCAAACAAAGGCTACTGTACCAAATATTAACATTGATTTTCTCAGGTGTTCAAATACTTCTTTGCAGGTGTATCATACAAATAAATAGTTAAAAAAATCATACATTGTGATTTCTGGAATTTTTTTTTTTGATTATGTCTCTCACAGTGGACATGCACCTACGATGACAATTTCAGACCCCTCCATGATTTCAAAGTGGGAGAACTTGCAAAATAGCAGGGTGTTCAAATACTTATTTTCCGCACTGTACTGCTGATGAGGTAAAAGGTATTTATCAGTTTATATTTACTAAAATAATTGCATTTCCATGTTCTGTGTACTGTGGGAGACTAAATATAGTGAATGCAGGGACCTGGGTTTAGTAACACTTTAAAGCTGAACTCAGGGAAAAGTAAAAGCCCACCCTTGCAATGGGGCTGTGCCTGCACTATGGGGGTTAAAGCAGTATTGAAACCCAAAAACAAAAATGTAATATACTGTAGCTTACCAATCAATAGATGAAGTGGCTGCATTCGTTTTAATTTTTAGCTTTTATTTTAAATTTATTCTTGCCTGGTAAACACACGTAAGGTGTCTCCTTTTTGGTTGGAGGAGCAATAGAGACACCCTTGGAGAGCAGCATTATCTATTTGGGGAGAGGATAGTGTTAGATGTGCTATCAGATTTAGATGGACTCGACTAACAAATTAAAGTCAAACTCCAGCTAACATAGTTTAGGCAGTCACAGTGAACAATTTTTGTTCCTTTTGGAGTAAAGGTTTTACATAAATATATAAAAAATGACCAATGTAAGTGGTAAATATTTTGTCCCAACCACCTAATTGGCGCTTTAGCTGGACAGCTTGGTCAGTTAAAGGAAGTTGAAAAATAACAAACGTGGTTAGTAAGTTCACCAGGTGAAAATACAAGAAAAAAAGCCTAAAAAAACAAAACAAATGCAGCCGCCACTGTATAAAAAAATTAAAATAGATGGAAAAAGCAGATATACTGTATATGCAGTGTACAGTAACTGAAATTTAAACCAACATCTGTGGGTAACAAGTGCGATAACAACAATATTACAATGTATCATAAATAATATCCAAAAAACAATCTGTGATAAAATCCACACAAAAGAAGTGAATATCATGTGATTAACAAGTGAAATATTAACTATGTAAGCATATACCATTGATGATGATGTCAGTGATAAAGTCCAAATAAAACAATACAAATAGTGTATCTGTGATAAAGTCCACAAGATTTGAAAATATGCTGTACTAATAGTGAAACAATTCAGCTTAGGTGACACCTCCACGGGCAATCTGCTCAGGGTGTGCTCTCACCTTTGACCTCCATTATGAAAAATCAAAGCAAGCATGAACAGATAGATATCCAGGCAAACTCCTTCTTCTCCCAAAGATAATGAAGGCTCTATCACACCACTTCTAAATAACACCCAGTGCCACATGGGTTAATCATGCTGAAAACAAACATATCATCTCTGCTGCACTCTGTGTAAGAGAGGCTCGAAGAAAGGGATATTTCATAGTGCTTACTTATTGAAAAGCAGATAAAATATGCATTTGCATTAAATAGGTAGATGAAAGTACAAATACACTGCTCCAGGAAGGCTTTCCCACAAAAAACGCTCGGGGATGGATCAGATACAGACAGCCCTTACAGTTGGTCTCACACTTTCCTGGATCACTGCAGCTCCACCCAACATTAGTATGATGTCATGACATGTTGGGCGCAGCTAATATAAAAAGGTATACTGACGAAACGCGTTGGACATAAATGAACAAAGTCTATTGCTAGCTAGGAATGGTGGTATGCAAATACTTACCATTCCATATTGTCAGAGAACCAACCGTGAAAGAACTGGCAGACCTGTCCTGCACGGACCAACGAGCACAGCGCGCACACGAGCAACAACTCTGTGAATGCATTGTTCTTTACTGCGCATGCACCAGTATGCACGCAATGCGGGCGGGACTCCTGGCGTCAGTGCCCTGAGTTCTTGTTCCTGTTTCCTTGTGTTCCCATTGACGACCCGGCTTGCCTGACCAGACTTCTCTGTGCATGACCCCCGGCTTGTTTCTCGGCTTATCCTTTGTCCTGTTCCTGTCTGCTGGTTCCTGTGTATGACCTCGCCTTGCCTTCTGACCTGTTCCAGTCTTTTCCTGCTTCCTGTGTATGACTACCGGCTTGGCTCCTGACTCCGCCCCTGGGTTTCCTGCCAGTCTACCTCATCTGGTACTTCCGTAGTACCCCTGCCGGACTACGTATCCTGGTACACAGCTGATCCCCAACATCGCTCCAGCAAGTCGCAGCTGGCAACTCCTGAACCCCTGGGCATAGCATCCCCTGTGTCACCTCCAGGGGGCGTTCTGCACTTGAGTCGCAAGGGAAGCCCTCTCAGCACTTCGGCCTCTGGTAAGGTACGTGACACATATGTTCCTAGGTGGAAGGGGGGAAGCCACCAGAGTTTGTAGGGTGAAGAAAGTGCCTGTCCAGTTTCTCTGGTAGAACACCAGCTGCATCATAATCAGAAATGGAAGTGGGAAAGGAAAAACCCAATGTGAGTTACAAGTTGCTGGAGTTGTATGTTGTAAAAGTTGCCAAGCCAAATCCTCATGACAGGAGTTGTGGCTTACAATGGGCTATGGACTCACCAACTCATGGCACTGATTTTCACAGAACTGTTACATTAAAGAAAAGTCTCTTTTGTTTAAAATTTCAAAGACTTGTGTCTTCTTTCATCCTATATACTGTAACTGCGTCTCCATACCCAGAAGTACCTGGCATTTGCTTTGACTCCAAGTGCTGAATTGAGCACTTTCTCTACGTCATTCAGTCCCCCCCCCCCCCCCCCCATACACTTTCTAGATTAGTTATTACTTATTACATCACCAGGATTTCTATGTATTCATTGTAGTTTTACAGCTCTGTAGCAGGATTGAAAGTTCCTCAGCAGAAGAATTCATACATCCGTCATTATGAAGATTTCGGTGAAGGTCTGATGTTTATGGCTAAGAAGTAAGGATACAAATTACTGTATTTACTGGCGTATGACACTCACTTTTTCACTCTGCAAATCGGTTGCAAATTGCGTGTGCGTGTTAAACGCCAATACTGCAATTTGGGCTGTTGGCATTGGACCAGTGTTCTGTCTATCATATAAGCCGGTCTTGTATTAAAGAGGCCGCCGAGTAAACAGGAGATTCTCACTGTATTTAATCTGATGACACTCATCCCGCTTCCCCTCCCTGAGATGGGCATTGATCAGGATGCATTCATGGCAATGGGGAGGTTGCAGATGGACAATAATTAAGCTGCATTGATGGGCAATTGTAAAGCTGCAGATGGGCATTGATCAAGCTGCATTGATGGGCAATTGTAAAGCTGCAGATGGGCATTGATCAAGCTGCATTGATGGGCAATTTTGAGGCTGCAGATGGGCATTGATCAGGCTACACTGATGGGCACTGACCCTTATTTTTCTACAAAGTTCTTTATTTGTTTGGGTACAGTGTTGCATGACTGGGCAATTATTATTCAAAGTGCAACAGCACCGAAAGCTGAAAATTGGCCTGAACAAAGGGTGAAAGTGCCCAGCAGGCAAGTGGTTAAGTAACATGGATATTTTTTTGCAGAATAAGGATATTGTTTAGTGTCACTCTAATGTAACAAAAATATTTTAGACTTTATATTATGCATAATTTCTGCTGCACTATCTAGTCCTGTTTTTTTTTTTTTCCTTTAACTACTTGCCGACCAGCCGCCGCAGTTGTACGGCAGCAAGTCGGCTCCTCTGCGCGAGAGCCCCTAGCTCTACGTCGGCTCTCGAAGCGGCCACTAAGGGCGCGCGCCTCACGATCGCTCGTTACAGAGCGAGGACCGGGAGCTGTGTGTGTAAACACACAGCTCCCGGTCCTGTCAGGGAGAGAAATGCTGATCTTCTGTTCATACAATGTATGAACAGAAGATCAGTCATTTCCCTCAGTCAATCCACCCCCCCATACAGTTAGAACACACCCAGGTTACACATTTAACCCCTTCCCTGCCCCTTGTGTTAACCCCTTCACTGCCAGCGGCATTTTTAAAGTAATCAATGCATTTTTATAGCACTGATCGCTAAAATCGCTAAAATGTGTCCGAAGTGTCCGCCATAATGTCGCAGTACTAAAAAAAATTGCTGATTGCCGCCATTACTAGTAAAAAAATATATATTAATAAAGATGCCATAAAACTACCCCCTATTTTGTAAACACTATAACTTTTGCGCAAACCAATCAATAAACGCTTATTGCGTTTTTTTTTTTACGAAAAATATGTAGAAGAATACGTATCGGCCTAAATTGAGGAAAAAAATATTTTTTTTATATATTTTTGGGAGATATTTATTATAGCAAAAAGTAAAAATTTTTTTTTTTCAAAATTGTCGCTCTATTTTTGTTTATAGCGCAAAAACTAAAAACCGCAGAGGTGATCAAATACCACCAAAAGAAAGCTCTATTTGTGGGAAAAAAAGGATGCCAATTTTGTTTGGGAGCCACGTCCCACAACCACGCAATTGTCAGTCAAAGCGACGCATGCCGAATTGCAAAAAGTGCTCTGGTTTTTGACCAGCAATATGGCCTGGGGGTTAAGTGGTTAAATACAAAGAGATGTCTCACTAATTTACATACAGGATTATTTCTCAGATTTTTCTTAAACATCCAAACTCTCGGGTTGTTTTATTTGTTCAGTTATACTCTTAATAATCATATTTTACTGCAGGCTGTTTGCTCATTTGGGATGGGTTCACCTCATTTGATCCTGGCAAAACAAATACGTTCTATCATAGCCACATGACTATTTTCCACATATTGGCAGAACATAGGTCTTTATGGACATGATTGGTCAAGTGAGCTCTACAGTACACCTGCTCAAAGCAATGACATAAAACGCCATGCTTGTGCTTTAGACTCTTTTTCTGGCTGTCTGTGTTGCATGTTGCTTGAGGAGATATTTTAATAGACCTGAAGAGTTTATATGAGCTGAGCGGAATAGTGAACATTATATGCCCTTTGTAACTTGTTAGATTGTCCTTCAGTAGAGAGCAACCATTATAAAGGGAATATTTAAAAACCTGCAGGTTCTGTTTTTGTGAGAGTCCTACTTGCACTTAAAGCGGAGTTCTGGGAAAAAATTAAAATAAAAGCCAGCACTTACACATACTGCATCTGCTGACTTTTAATAAATGGACACTTACCTGTCCTGCAGTCCCTCGATGTGTGTGAAGGTGCCTGTGTCCACCTTGGAGAGATTTCCCCTCATTGATTGTCCCCAGCTATTACACAGGAAGTAAGAAATATTTGTTGACAGACAGCCATAAAAACCTAAGAGAGTTTGTTGTGCTATACTAAGTTATTCAAAGACTGCTGGAGTGTACATGACACTCATAAACAGTTATTTGGCCCACGACTTTATCATCAAACTTACAGATACCCCTGTGCCCATGAGGCCTAGGTCGCTTGCTTAACTGGTTGCCGACCGCCCGCCTTCATTTTACTGCGGGAAGTCGGCACGCCTGGGCGAGAGCCCGTAGCTATACGTCTGCTCTTTTTGAGGCCACTAGGGGGCGGAAGATCAGTGATTTCCCCTAGTGAGTCCCCCATACAGTTAGAACACACCCAGGAACACACTTAACTCCTTCCCCGCCCCCTAGTGTTAACCCATTCACTGCCAATGGCATTTTTATAGTAATCCAATGCATTTTTATAGCACTGATCGCTATAAAAATGCCAATGGTCCCAAAAATGTGTCAAAATTGTCCGATGTGTCCGCCATAATGTTGCAGTACTGAAAAAAAACGCTGATTGCCGCCATTACTAGTAAACAAAAAATATTAATAAAAATGCCATAAAACTACCCCCTATTTTGTAAACGCTATAAATTGTGCGCAAACCAATCAATAAACGCTAATTGTGAAGAATTGTAGAAGAATACGTATCGGCCCAAACTGAGGAAAAAAAATGTTTTTTTATATATTTTTTGGGGATAATTATTATATAGCAAAATGTAAAAAATATTGCATTTTTTTCAAAATAGTCGCTCTATTTTTGTTTATAGCGCAAAAAAATAAAAACCGCAGAGACGATCAAATACCACCAAAAGAAAGCTCTATTTGTGGGAAAAAAAGGACGCCAATTTTGTTTGGGAGACACATCGCACAACCGCGCAATTGTCAGTTAAAGCGACGCAGTGCCGAATCACAAAAAGTGCTCTGGTCATTGGGCAGCAATATGGTCCGGGGGTTAAGTGGTTAAAGTGGACTGCCAGGTCATTCAGCCATTACTAAAATGTGCTTAGCTCTCTGGGGAGAAATTGTCATAAGATGTGGGTGTATCCAACTCTCCCGGCTGGCTTCCTCATCCCATACAGTTGCATTCCCCCAGATCCTGTGGCCCTTTCTCCCCAGAGAGTTGAGCGATCATTTAACAGTTTTCTTTCTAGTGATGAGCTTTCCTATTTTCTACTAAATGTGAGTGGACAATTTTGTGATCTAATAAATCGTATCCTAAAGTCTACACTTAGCGACGCTTCTCCTGTTTTCTTGCATTACCAGAATCTGCTACATACTCCAAGGATTAGCTTGCCTTAAGGAGTGGACTTATGGGACTGTTTTGCATTCTAAATTTGACTTTATAGAACTGTTTTCCATTGTTTTATGTGTCTAATCATTACAGTTGTTTTTATGGTATTGTGGTGATTACTAAAATGTACTCACTTTTAATTCCTTGCATATTTTTTTACTGGAAAAAACATGGGTAAATGTGTATAAATTGGAAATGCAATTAAAGCGGATGGCCCATTAAAAAAAAATTATTAAAAGCCAGCAGCTACAAATACTGCAGCTGCTGACTTTTAATATTAGGACATTACCTGTCCTGGCGTCCAGCGCCGTCCGCAGCAGAGAGACGAGCGTTCACTCGTCTCTGCTGCTCCCCCCTCCATCCATGGTGCGGGGACCAGGAAGTGACAGGTATCTGCACCCCCCTCCCCCTGAAAGGTATCAAATGTGACACCGGAGGGGGGGAGGGTTCCGATCAGCGCGACTCCACTTTAGGGTGGAGATCCGCTTTAATATACACTGCTCAAAAAAAATTAAAGGAACACTTTGAAAACATATCAGATCTCAACGGGCAAAAATCTCATGTTGGATATCTATACTGATATGGACTGGGTAATGTGTTAGGAATAAAAGGATGGCACATCTTTTGATGGAAATTAAAATGATCCACCTACAGAGGGCTGTATTCAAAGACACCCCGAAAATCAAAGTGAAAAAATTATGCAGCAAGCTAGTCCATTTTGCTGAAATTTCATTGCAACAACTCATAATGGTCTTCAGTAGTTTGTATGGCCCCCAAGTGCTTGTATGCATGCCTGACAACATCAGGGCATGCTCCTAATGAGATGACAAATGGTGTCCTGGGGTATGTCCTGCCAGATCTGGACCAGAGCATCACTGAGCTCCTGAACTGACTGAGGTGCAACCTGGCGCCACCGGATGGACCGAAATATAATATTCCAGAGGTGTTTTTTTTGGTTTAGGTCAGGTGAGCGTGGGGGCCATTCAATGGTATTAATTTCTTCATCCTCCAGGAACTGGCAGCATGCTCTCACCACATGAGGCCGGGCATTCTCATGCACCAGGAGAAACCCCTACACCAGCGTAGGGTCTGACAATGGGTTCAATAAAATCCCGATAACTAATGGCAGTCAGGGTGCAATTGTGTAGCCTGTAGAGGTCTGTGCATCCCTCCCAAGACCAACACTGACCCACCACCAAACCGGTCATGCTGAATAATGTTACAGGCAGCATAAAGTTCTCCGCGGCTTCTCCAGACCATTTCACGTCTGTCACATATGCACAGGGTGAACCTGCTCTCATCTGTAAAAAGCATGGGGCACCAGTGGCGGAATTACCAATTCTGGTGTTCAATGAAAAATGCCAATCGAGCTCCACAGTGTACGGCAGTGAGCATAGAACACACTAGAGGACGTTGGGCCCTTAGGCCACCCCCATAAAATCTGTTTCTGATTGTTTGGTCACAGACATTCACACTAGTGGCCTGCTGTGCTCATCCTGTTCCTCCTTGCACAAGGGAGCAGGTACAGATCCTGCTGATGGGTTAAGGACCTTCTACGGCTCTGTCCAGCTCTCCTACAGTAACTGCCTGTCTCCTGGAATCTCCTCCATGCTCTTGAGACTGTGCTGGAAGACACGGCAAACCTTCTGGCAATGACACGTATTGATTCATCCTGGAGGAGTTGGACTGCCTATGCAACATTTATAGGGTCCAAGTATCGCCTTGTGCTACCAGTAGTGACATTGACCCTAGCCAAATGCAAAACTAGTCAAAAACAGTCAGAAAAGAGTAGGAAAAAAGTCTGACACCTCCACCTGAAAAAAACATTCCTGTTTAGGAGGTTGTCTCATTGTTACCCATCTAGTGCACCTGTTGTTAATTTCAATTAACAGCAAAGCAGCTGAAACTGATTAACAACCCTCTCTGTATACACCCCTCCCCCTCTGCTACTTAACTGACCAGATCAATTTCCCAGAAGTTCTGATTTAAACGTTTTCCTTGAATTTTTTCGAGCAGTGTATATATTTTATTTTTGCCCTAACATACTGTACATTTTAAGGCCTAATTTTAACATCCAGACAGTGAATTCCTGTGGCAAGAATCAGATGATTCTTGGGGTTGATATTATGGGTGGACAACTGCAACCAGGAGACCTGTACAAAGCAATAACAGACTGGCAGGTGCTGCAGCTGTTTGCTGCTATTCACATTCAGTGGTTACCTGCATCTAGGTACAGTATTGTGTCCAAGGCTAGTCAAACAGCTGGATTTGTGGATACATATAAACGGTCACAGACAGCTACGGCTCCTGTCAATCAGCTCTCCAGCCACAACTATCCACAACCACCTATGATTTCAGCTGCAACAGATAGCTGTCAGGACCTAATAGGACATAGAATAGGGTGACCAGACATCCCCAGTTTCAGGGGACAGTCCCCTGATTGAGGACACTGTCCCCGGACCAAGTCTGTCCCTGGTTTTGTCCCCAGATTGGATTTAATAGGAGGAAGGGGCAATTTTAAAGACAGTCAGTGCAAAATTAAAGTAAAAAATTAGAATTACACACCCCCGCTCCGCCGTGCCTACTAGCATAGGGGGGTTGTATTTTTCCCATTATCTGTGCCCCTTTCTGATGATCATGTGCTGGTTGGTGCAGAGGGAATATTTCTTCAGTTTCGGGTGCATGCCCATTCAGCTCCGCTCGCATGTTCTTCTGCCTTGGCTTAAATCCTGGCCAGCCACCTGCCTATCTCCTTGCCTTCCCTGGTGGAGTGATCTTCCTCCACTCCCCATCCAGTAGTAGCCGGGGCCCGAAGAGTAAGACTTGAGAGGCTGTGAGGTGGGCGGCGACGGGCAGAGAGTCGCTGATTGTTGCCATTACTAGTAAAGAAAAAATATGTCCCCGGATTTCATTTTAAAAATCTGGTCACCTTAACATAGAATAAGGACTAAATATTAAGTTAAATTAGTGTTTTCTGTTTTATTGGATAATTATTTCTATTCTGCTCAGTACACTTTAACCAGGGACCATGTGATATTTTGGATATTAGGCTTTGGAAAGTCAGGTACATTAAACTGTTGCAGTAAATACACAAGCGTGTTTCCAGCACAATAGTTTATAATTCTAAGGCTGGAGAAAAACAAGGAAGCATTTGACAAGGAAGCATCTGCATACTGCTTTACAAATAACCTAAGGAGGAGTTCTGGGCATTGCTTTCCTTGTTCCTCTTCCTGTTGCAATGTACCAATACAGTACAGTTTATTATACAAAATACTAAATTATTTACATCCAATTAGACAATATTGATTTAGGAAGCATTTACTATCCCCAGGGTAATGTGTGCTTTATACTTTTGTTCTCTCACCATGAACTAAAATGTTACAATGCTGATTACTGCTCCATAGAGGCATATACTTAACAGCATTAATGGGATAGTCTATATGTTGTGGCACTAAAGGACAATCCAATATCCTGCATGACCTGAGCCTTCAGCAAGCAAGGATTGGACAGAATTGTGTAAAACAATGAAATGACAAGGGAATGATTCATTCAAGTAAAACAATAGAAACCTAGAGTCGGTTCACACTGGGGCGACACGACTTCCAGAGCGACTTTCAGAGGCGACTCAGACACGACTTGAGCATGAACCACAGGGCGATCTGGGGCGATTTACATCACGACTTCCAGGACAGGAGACATTCCAGTGGCCAATAAAACAACAATCAGCTCTGGGAGAGGGAGGGGGAGGGAGAGGTTTGCCTGTGAGTAATGTATGTTATCTTATCTTTCCAAGTAGCTAGTGATCAGACTTGAGGCGACAAGTAGTACAGGAACCTTTCCTGAAGTCGGAGCGACATGAGTAGTGTGTATTAACACCGCTCCCATTCACTTACATTGTTTTTCTCTACAGCGCGACTTGGGACGACTTGAGGCGACCTCAAGTCGGATCCCAAGTCGCCCCAGTGTGAACCGACTCTAAACCTTTCAACTCAGGTTTCCACGTTTTTATATAAAAAGCCAAATGAGGAATGTAAGGAAAGAGGGAAAACAGTTTAAGTCCTCCTTGCCTCATGGGATTGCGGCAGCGGGGTTTCTTTATTTAACTTCAGAACAAAAAACAAAAAGGTTCCCATTGGATTAGGAACAGCTGGTGATACGGGTAGTTGTAGCTGGGCAGTTCAGGGGTTTGATAGCTTATTATTGGGCAACCTCATCAGTACTAAAAAATCTGGGAAGCGTCATAATTTGCCCTTGGATGCCAGGGATGGTCACGTGACCTCTGTATCTGGGCACCTAAGGGGGTTTCTGTGAGGGATTTGGAGATTAACCACTTGCGGACCGCCACATGTACCTTTACGTCGGCAGAATGGCACGTACAGGCACATTGGCTAACCTGTACGTCCCTGCCTAGATGCGGGTCGGGGGTCCGATCGGGACCCCCCCCCCCAGGTACATGCGACGGTCTCCGTGGCTCTGGGAGCGATCCGGGATGAGGGGGCGGCTATTCGTTTTTGTTCACCCCCTCACGATCGCTCCCAGCCAATGCGCGCGCCCCCCCCCCCCCCCCGCTCTGTCCTCCCTCCTCCTGTGTAAACACAGGAAGGAGGAAGTGATGTGATCTCTCCCTCGGCGTTTTTTTCAACCACTGCTGAGGAGAGATTACATCACAAAGTAAGTCTGCACAACACTACACTGACACCAGGACACACAGGCAGACTTAACCCCTTGCGATCACCCCCCCCCCCCCCTCCCCCTGTCACAGTGTCACTGAATGCAGTGATTATATGTATAATCACTGCAGTTAGTGTCAGTGTGACAGGCAGTGTGACAGGCAGTTAGTCTTAGGTCCAGGGTAGCCCCCGTACCCCCCCTAATAAAGTTTTAACCCCTTGATCACCGCCCTAGTTAACCCTTTTACTCCCTATTGCCAGCATCACTAAGCGATCATTTTTCTGATCGCTGTATTAGTGTCGCTGTTCCCGCTAGGTAGCTAATATTTTTTTTATTGCGATTTTGTTTTTACTAAAAACATGTGGCTAAATAAATGTTGGCCTAAATGTTTGACTAAAATTTTGTTTATTTGATTTTTCTTATAACAAAAAGTAAAAAATATAGATTTTTTTCAAAAATGTCGCTCTATTTTTGTATATAGCGCAAAAAATAAAAATCGCAGAGGCGATCACATACCACCAAAAGAAATCTCTATTTGTGGGAAGAAAAGGACGCAAATTTTGTTTGGGAGCCATGTCGCACGACCGCGCAATTGTCAGTTAAAGCGACGCTGTGCCGGATCGCAAAAAGGAGCCTGGTTATTTACCTGCATTTTGGTCCGGGTATTAAGTGGTTAAAAGAGGGATTCAGAGCCTTAAAGGCTCAGTCGCCTCAGTAGCAGCAGCTGTGGTGTTCCCTCCCACCCTTTCTTTGTCGCAGGCTTGTGGCTGGTGTCATCTGTAAAGGGGGACTGTTTTCTTTGTATATAAGTTAAACAAAGTTATGTTTTGTCCAGTGGGGAGTTTCCCTTTATTTTATGATACAGCTTGAGCCGTAGTGGCTGAGCTGTTGTTTACGTGTTTTTATTAAAGTTTGACTTATTGTTAATTATTTATTAAAGCCAATAATAAAGGCCGCAGCCAAACATTTTTTTCCAAAATAAGGTAGTAGTGTTCTTTTTATTATTTATGTCAATCCTGCTGTCTGCTATCCCATACACATGTCAGATAAAAACGTACAAACCTGAGTAGGAAGTGTTAGGTTTGCAAGGATTCAAAAATGTCTTTGCAAGAAATCGAAGTGTTTGCTAATGTGGCAAGTATGAGAAGGAAAATGTACCTTCCTATACCTGTGTTGCTAATGTTTCAGGACCCTACCTTGAAACGAGATGTTGGCACTCAGGTGGTCAGTCATATTTCACAAACAGTAGGAGGGTCTTAAAGGTCATTAAATACCACGATTGCATTGCATACAGAGTTCAGGGGGGGGGGTTACGCACAGAGTGCAGAGCTGTCCCTTGTAAACACAGAAACCAGACTTTTGTGTTTACAAGTGATTGTGGTGAGCAGGAACCAAAGGGTCTAAGCCAGAGGTGGTGGAACTGAGTTCCACCAAGTTCCCCCTAAAAAAAACCCTGGTGGCACTTACATGTAACAGTCACCCTAACATTCCTACACATAACATTATTTACAGCCCATTTTCTGTGTAGGAATAGATAGAACTATAAATTCAGTAGAAACAAAGTATAAGTATAAAAATGGATTTTCCTTTCTGCAGATGAAGGTCTACACCTAAGAACTACATTTTAACATGTTTAATCTTACCAGTTCTTAGATGTAGTGCCGCATTCATTTTCTTATTTTCAGGTTATGAATATTTCAGAAATTACAGAAAATACCTGTTGCTCATGGCAGAAATGCAGTGTCCTTGTCACTTGAGTGACCTGAAGCTTACACAAGGCTTACTTCCCTTACTTTTGGCGGCTGAACAGAGCAATGGGGCTGTGAAATAAAGGTGCATATGTGCACTGGTGCTGCTTCCAACAATAGAGTGAACCTTAGCAACTTAGCAACAACTCTAGGGCAAGTGAACCGACCTAAACAATAGATTTAATTTTTCCAGCCAAGAAGACTATTATCATAGATAGTTACTTGTAAATCTAGAGCAGATTGTAAAATTTGATTTGAATATATTATTATTATTATTATTATTATTATTGATTGTAGCCTTTTTATTTCCTATTTCCTTTAATCTGAATTTTTTTTACCCCAGAGGAGCCCTTGAAATAATTCTAGGGGAACCGCTGCTAAAAACAATTTGCAACACACATTGTTGGTCAATAGCAAGTATTCCAACTCTACATTTGTTGTCAGTAGGAAGAATGCACCCCCCCCCCGCATTAGTTGTCATTGGTCAATAAGAAGAATCCCTCACTTACATTAGTGGACAGTAGGAAGAATGCCCACCCCCCCCCCCTTATGTTGGTGGTCAGTAGGAAGAATGCCTCCCTTACGTTGGTGGTCAGTAGGATGAATGACCCTCTCTTACGTTGGTGGTCAGTAGGAAGAATGCCCCCCTTACGTTGGTGGTCAGTAGGAAGAATGCCCCCCCCCCCCCGTTACGTTGGTGGTCAGTAGGAAGAATGTTCCCTTATGTTGGTGGGCAGTAGGAAGAATGCTCCCTTACATTGGTGGGCAGTAGGAAGAATGCTCCCTTACATTGGTGGGCAGTAGGAAGAATGCTCCCTTACATTGGTGGGCAGTAGGAAGAATGCTCCCTTACATTGGTGGGCAGTAGGAGGAATGCTCTCTTACATTGGTGGGCAGTAGGAAGAATGCTCCCTTACATTGGTGGGCAGTAAGAAGAATGCTCCCTTACATTGGTGGGCAGTAGGAAGAATGCTCCCTTACATTGGTGGGCAGTAGGAGGAATGCTCTCTTACATTGGTGGGCAGTAGGAAGAATGCTCCCTTACATTGGTGGGCAGTAAGAAGAATGCTCCCTTACATTGGTGGGCAGTAGGAAGAATGCTCCCTTACATTGGTGGGCAGTAGGAAGAATGCTCCCTTACATTGGTGGGCAGTAGGAAGAATGCTCCCTTACATTGGTAGGCAGTAGGAAGAATGCTCCCTTACATTGGTGGGCAGTAGGAAGAATGCTCCCTTACATTGGTGGGCAGTATGAATGAATGAATGAATGAATGAAAACTTATATAGCGCGGCACATGCGAACTGAATCGCCTCTGGGCGCTTGTTGTTCCTGTCTCCTTTGATATCAAAAGAGGAAGAATGCTCCCTTACATTGGTGGGCAGTAGGAAGAATGCTCCCTTACATTGGTGGGCAGTAGGAAGAATGCTCCCTTACATTGGTGGGCAGTAGGAAGAATGTTCCCTTACATTGGTGGGCAGTAAGAAGAATGCTCCCTTACATTGGTGGGCAGTAGGAAGAATGCTCTTTACATTGGTGGGCAGTAGGAAGAATGCTCCCTTACATTGGTGGGCAGTAGGAAGAATGCTCCCTTACATTGGTGGGCAGTAGGAAGAATGCTCTCTTACATTGGTGGGTAGTAGGAGGAATGCTCCCTTACATTGGTGGGCAGTAGGAAGAATGCTCCCTTACATTGGTGGGCAGTAGGAAGAATGTTCCCTTACATTGGTGGGCAGTAAGAAGAATGCTCCCTTACATTGGTGGGCAGTAGGAAGAATGCTCTTTACATTGGTGGGCAGTAGGAAGAATGCTCCCTTACATTGGTGGGCAGTAGGAAGAATGCTCCCTTACATTGGTGGGCAGTAGGAAGAATGCTCTCTTACATTGGTGGGTAGTAGGAGGAATGCTCCCTTACATTGGTGGGTAGTAGGAGGAATGCTCCCTTACATTGGTGGGCAGTAAGAAGAATGCTCCCTTACATTGGTGGGCAGTAGGAAGAATGCTCTTTACATTGGTGGGCAGTAGGAAGAATGCTCCCTTACATTGGTGGGCAGTAGGAAGAATGCTCCCTTACATTGGTGGGCAGTAGGAAGAATGCTCCCTTACATTGGTGGGTAGTAGGAGGAATGCTCCCTTACATTGGTGGGCAGTAGGAAGAATGCTCTCCTTACAATGGTGGGCAGTAGGAGGAATGCTCCCTTACATTGGTGGGCAGTAGGAAGAATGCTCCCTTACATTGGTGGGCAGTAGGAAGAATGCTCCCTTACATTGGTGGGCAGTAGGAAGAATGCTCCCTTACATTGGTGGGCAGTAGGAAGAATGCTCCCTTACATTGGTGGGTAGTAGGAGGAATGCTCCCTTACATTGGTGGGCAGTAGGAAGAATGCTCTCCTTACAATGGTGGGCAGTAGGAGGAATGCTCCCTTACATTGGTGGGCAGTAGGAAGAATGCTCCCTTACATTGGTGGGCAGTAGGAAGAATGCTCCCTTACATTGGTGGGCAGTAGGAAGAATGCTCTCCTTACATTGGAGGTCAGTAGGACAAATGTGCCAATTGCATTGGTAGTCGGTAAGAAGAGTGCCCTCCTTACATTGTTGATCAGAATGCTGGCTAAAATATCATTGGTGTCATGCTGCTGGCTCTTACAAACAAACAACAACCCCCATGTGACCTAAAAGGTAAACAACATACAGTATCTCACAAAAATAAGTACACTCCTCACATTTTTGTAAATATTTTATTATGTCTTTTCATGTGACAACACTGAAGAAATTACATTTTGCTACAATGTAAAGTAGTGAGTGTACAAGCTGGTACATAGTGTAAATTTGCTGTCCCCTCCAAATAACTCAACACACAGCCAATTTATTTCTAAACCGCTGATAACAAAAGTGAGTACACCCCTAAGTGAAAATTTCCAAATTGGGCCCACGGAGCTCCAAAGGGGCGGCACAGGTAAGACATGCCTTTAGAGTGCATGCGTCAGTGACGTCACTGCATGCAGTATAAAAATGTAGGTTTAGGAGATATTCACTGTACCTACAGGTAAGACTTATTATTATAGGCTGATCTGTAGGTACAAGCTCAAAAAAGGGTTTACTTCCAGAGAAGGGTTTACTTCTAGAGAATTTGTAATTAAATATTCTCTTGTAATTTAAAACAGACTTGCAGTCCTGCTTGCTCAGTCATCTCTCCTCCCTCAGCCTGTGCTTTGACAATGAAGAAAAATAAGTATGGTGTCATCCCTGTGCTCTGTCCTCCTGTAATCTTGTTCAGTGTTATGTTAACCAGAACTGTGCAAAGAAAAAGGGCTATGATTGCCTCAGATTGGTTTCTCGCCCCTTTTCAGTGCTGCAACAGGGCCCATTCACACCATCACATACCTCCCAACTTTTTGATATGGGAACGAGGGACACCTATTAACAAAAATAAGTAGTTATAGGGCCGTAGTTTGGAGATCCCTGCCCTAGACTAAACAAGGATTTGACTGGTAATATGGGAAAGGGGGGGGGGGGGTCACCCACATGAGTTTTCTTTTTAACTGACCAAATTTTACTGGAGAAGGATAGAGGACAGGACATGTAGAAGAACTTCTTTAGGAAGATTTTCGGCGTCTGTCTCTCCATTGGGGGGAACTCGTCTCACTTTGTGTTCTTGTGACACCAAGACACATGAGGGCAACTGGTGTCAATGGGACAGGAAGATGTGGGCAGCAATAGAAACCTCAAAGAGGTTTAACTTTTCTCTATCTCTTCAGTTGATTTCTCTATTCCCATTGAAAGAATTACCTATCATGTTTTGTCCCTATATAACCTTGAAGAGAAGTTTTCCTGAGTTAATAATGTGTTCTCAGTGCTGTCTAAAAGAAATGCGCAAGGAAGATTTAGTGCAGTGAATGTATAGTAGAAATAATAGTTATAAGAGAAATCTTGGAACACTTTGGCTAGAGGTGTTACATATTGATGGAGCCTTTGCTGCAGTATAAATAACTATAAATTACGAACAAAGGAAAAAGGAAGCTCAGATATTCAATGCTTGCAAAGGTATGATATTTGATATATGATGGTTGAATAAATAAAGACCTCCAGGTAAAGCACAATCCCATCAAAACGTTAGAGTAATGATGAGTTAGATTCACTGCCATGTTGTCTGTGTCCCTTTTGAGGACATTTCTTCTAACCTCCTACTGTGTCTGAAATCCTATAGGAGATGATGGGGCAGAAATAAATTACTGGTTCGAAGCCTTCTCTACTACACTATAAAACATATTTTTATGAATTTGTTCCCACTGGGGTGACTTTCCTAAATTCATATTTTCTGCAACACCGATCAAATATACAGGAAGTTGGCCGATGTTCCCTTATTTGCTGGTCTGGTCTGAGTGAGGAGAAATCTCGCTTACTGAGATAGGTACCAACTGAAAAGTTCTAACTCTTCTTCATTCTATTGAAAACTAAAAGCAAAAGTAAAATATTGTGTATAGCTAACAAAAAACACCATATATATAAAAAAATTAAGACATGATATTGGACCACTCTAGAAAGGATGATGGAGAATGTAATTTTCTTGATAATGTCTTTTCCCCTAAAATAGTAGTAGTCTGCCAAAAATGGGCCCCTTGCAGTGTTACAATAAAATGGCAGACGTACCTGTCAAAAAGATCCCTCCAGCGACTTTTTGTCACTTCTTCCACTGGTCCTGGGTGCTTCCATCTTTGCCATGGTCTTCCTTCAAAGTTCCCTCTCTTCATCCACTTGAATGGCTGGGTCACGATGATGTATACGTAAATTGATTCTAGGGTCCCCAACCTAAAGAACCAAAGAAGGGGGTGGGGCCAGGTTTGGACTATTCCGGTACTGTTAATAAAGGTATAGCAAGTACAAACAAAGATGTAAAATTCATAAAGAACATTTTATTAAATACAGAATAAAACAAAACACAAGTTAAAACAAGGAGACAATCGACTTGACCGGTTTCGCGGCTATGGCCGCTTCATCAGAAGCATGTCTACATTGCCCCACAGGGTGGGGTGGGCAATACCACATGACGTCCCGAAAGGTAATCAGGGGGTGCGTGTGTGGATGGACCTACTGCTGCAATACAAACTTGTATTGTGTGTAGGGGGCCCCCAAGATGGGAACCCAGGCTAAAATGTCTGTGTGGAGCCAAATCAACCCTCCACAGGTAGGTCCATGGTAATGGACCAAAAAGGGAGGGGGACCACAATGGATCCCAGGAGGGCATCAAGGTAATGAAGCCAACCAGTGGCACTGTGGGCTGGGTAAGACCACAAAGATCCCGGGGTCAGGACATCCATGGGTACTCCCATCTTCACCAGTCTTCCTTAGACTTCCCTCTCTTCAGCCGCTTCAAGGGCTGGGCTGCAATGACGTGACTCCCGTGCATGCACACGGGAGTCACGTCATCTCAACACAGTGAGTGGCATACATGCTGTAAGGAGTGGGTCCCGTAAAGAGACCACTAGGGTCTCTACTCAAATAAAAACCCTGCCTGTCGGCAGTTTTTTCAAGATTAAAATGTAATACCACTTTCATTGCGTTATAAACACCATACATTTTCTTTGGGGCTGTGTCTAGTGCAGAGTGGACAGCACCAATTAACAATATTTACATCTTTATTTTTACATAGTTCACACTTTCATCTGACCACCTCTTGAAATTGTATGGTAAACACAGGCGGAAAGCCTAAAAAAATCTAGTACAGCCACTACATCTAATGATTGATAAGCTGCTATATATTATATTTTTTGTTTTTTGTTTAATACGGCTTTTAGTTTAACTCACACAAATGGGGAGATTTACTAAAACTGGTGCGTACAGAATCTGATGCAGCTGTATATAGTAACCAATCAGCTTCTAACTTCAGCGTGTTCAATTAAGCTTTAACAATAAGCCCAGGTTTACACTGGGTACGATTTAGTTCGATTTGAGATGCGATTTCACATGTGAAATCGCATCTCAAAACCGGCGGCATTTTCCGGCAATTGCCGGCAATGACACCGTCCTAATCGGTCCGACACCGCATCTGCGGCGCTGCACCGATTTCAAAAAGTAGTTCCTGTACTACTTTTTGCGATTTCAGGACGAGATTTACATTGACATCTGTGCAGAAGTCTCTTAAATCGCGGCTGAAATCGGGACTGCCAGCGGGAGTCCAGTGTGAACCAGGGCTAAGGCTGGGTTCACACTATACTACACGACAGCAGTACAACTTTCATCCTACTTTGCTCTGCGACATCTGTCCTACATTCATCCTACATTCATTCTACATTGGTCCTACATCCATCCTACTTTCATGAACAGGATACTACTTTGAACCGACTTTGTAATAGTCTGACTTGTTCTTTGACCAATCAAAACAATCCCAGAGTGAGATAAATTCCTTTTACTGCTGCTGTAATCACATGTCGGATGTCTGATAAGGACAAGGCTCCTACTTTGGTCCGACTTCAATGATATTCAATGGGCTGAAGTAGGATGAATGTCGAGCAAAGTAGTACAGGGAGTGTTTTCAAAGTCGGACCAACTTGTGTCGGATCAGTTAAGACAGCTCCCATAGGGAAACATTGATTTTCACATGTCATGCGACATGAGCTTCCAATGTAGGACCGTTGGATAGAAAACTGGCTGAAAGACAGAATTCAGAGAGTTGTGGTTAATGATTCTTACTCTGAATGGTCCAAGGTTATCAGCGGTGTACCCCAAGGTTCAGTGTTGGGTCCCTTACTTTTCAATATATTTATAAATGATATTGGGTCTGAGATCCAAAGTAACATTTCTGTTTTTGCAGATGACACCAAGCTATGCAGCGGAATAACGTCCTTACAGGATGTCTCCAATTTACAAACCGACCTCAATGCTCTGTCTAATTGGGCGACTATGTGGCAGATGAGGTTTAATGTTGATAAATGTAAAGTTATGCACTTGGGGGCTAAGAATATGCATGCATCATACATGCTAGGGGGAGTTCAACTGGGGGATCTGTAGTGGAGAAGGATCTGGGGGTTTTAGTTGATCATAAGCTCAATAATGGCATGCAATGCCAAGCTGCGGTTTCCAAAGCAAGCAAAGTCCTTTCTTGTATTAAGAGAGGTATGGACTCCAGAGAGAGAGATATAATTTTGCCCCTGTACAAATCATTAGTAAGACCTCATCTGGAATATGCAGTCCAGTTTTGGGCACCAGTTCTCAAAAAGGATATCGGAGAACTGGAGAAAGTGCAGAGAAGGGCAACTAAACTGATAAGAGGCATGGAGGAGCTCAGCTATGAGGAAAGATTAGAGGAACTGAATTTATTCACTCTTGAGAAGAGGAGAATAAGGGGGGATATGATCAACATGTACAAATATATAAGAGGTCCATATAGTGAACTTGGTGTTGAGTTATTCACTTTAAGGTCAACACTGAGGACAAGGGGGCACTTTACGTCTGGAGGAAAAGAGATTTCACCTCCAAATACGGAAAGGTTTCTTCACAATAAGAGCTGTGAAAATGTGGAACAGACTCCCTCCAGAGGTGGTTCTGGCCAGCTCAGTAGATTGCTTTAAGAAGGGCCTGGATTCTTTCCTAAATACACATAATATAACCGAGTACTAAGTTCTGTAGGTAAAGTTGATCCAGGGTAAATCCGATTGCCTCTCGGGCGATCAGGAAGGAATTTTTTTCCCCTCCGGTAGCAAATTGGATCATCGCTCTGCTGGGGTTTTTTGCCTTCCTCTTTTAATTTTTTTATGGTTGAACTGGATGGACTTGTGTCTTTTTTCAACCTGACTAACTATGTAACTATGTTGTCGGAACAAGTGTGAACCCAGCCTCAAACCTGGAAGCTGATTGGTTACTATGCACAGCTGCACCAGATTCTGTGTGCAACAGTTTTAGTAAATCCCCCCAAAGTGGCAAGGACACTGGATTTCTGTCAGAATCAACAAGTACTTTCTGTGCTTGCCTGAAAATAAGGAAAACAAATGGAGCCACCACATCTAAGGAGTAGCTATACTGTATATACCAAGTCTTATCTTTCCTTTAATTCGTGGAGAGCACAAAACTTTATAATTCTGCATATTATTACCTAACTCCAGGTTTTAGTGAAGTTTAAATAGTTAATTTAACCAGTCCAAACTAACTATTTACTTCTCAAACAGATGCAGCAGCTGTGCGCACTGCATAATGGTTTGTTGCCCCTATAGCTACATATAGTATACAGCACTGTGTTCCAGCAGTGGCATGGAGACTTTCCGTCCCCATCCCAGAAAAAAATCTAGTCTGAAAGAGCACTGCTCAGCCATTAACACGGAACTTTGTATTCTATGAATGAGGCTGAGGTGGATAGGTGGGCGGATGATGTCACAGTGAGCTGCTGCATCTGTTAGTGAAATAAATAGTTTCTTTGGACTAGCTTGGCCAACAAACTATTTAAACTTTAATAAAACATGAAGTTAGGCTTTAACCTCTTGGCGCCAAAAGCATACAACTATGCAGCCTCTCTGCTGATGGGTCTTGGCGCAGAGCAGCCACAGATTTTCGTGTAATATTGCAAAAACAGCTGTGCCAAGAGTGTTCGCCCTGCGTGCTCCTGAAACAGTTACCAGCAGCTAACGGAAAGCTCCCAAATGCTGCTTGTGATCAGGAGCTTTTCAATCATGTGACTACTGTGACATCACATGATCATAAACCCCACCCTGCCTCCCGTCATCTGGCTTATCTATGGGTACATGAAATCACTGTTTAGGAGATATTTACTTTAGCAGCAGCTGGTGACGTCTCTGGCGCATGCGCTGCGAAGGAACAGTATACCCGTGCTATTCCTTCAGACCTCAGTGCCCCGGCTGTGACTCCCACGTGCATGCTCATGAGTGAGGTCATCGTGACTCAGCCATGCATAGGGCTGAAGCCTGCAAGCCTGGAAGTAAGACAATGGAGGGTTTTGTTTTCAGGTACATTTCTCAAAATGTGCTAGTGTGTGATACATACTAGCAGATTATGACTAAATCTACCTGGGGGGGGGTTCTTTTTCTTTTTTTGTTGTGTTTTACTACCACTTTAAGCAGAGATCAGCCTGTAGAATATTCAGATTTTTCCATGTGCAATAAAATGTATGGATGGTGACTAAGGAGGGAGCCTCTTTACTAGGATGTCATCATTTAAATGTGCTCAGGGTGCCATGATTTTCTTTCAGCCCTGCCCTAATCAACCTAATTATTGCTTGTAATTATCAGTTTCATCACATTTCCAATGCGTATCAGGTGGTGAATGCACCTCCTAAGGGCTTCAGTTTTAATGCTTTTCTAAATTACTCCATGATGTTTATGTGAAATTCACATTAACAAAATAAATATGGAATGTGAAGTAATTCTTCAATGTTTGCTGTGCTGGGCATTGATTCCCCCTGGTTTTCTCATGTTGCACTGCAGTGCTGAGTTGTTGGACTTTTCCAGTACCTATTTCCCTGCTTTCTAGGATGATGTTTTATTTGGCTGAAAGCCATTGTTGTGAGTCCCTCTAACTCATTTCTAGTCTTAGACACGTATAGCTATAGTTGACCCTTTCCTATGCTATTATAGTCTTGGATAAAATGTATTCTGCCTTTAAAACAATGATGTACTAACGTACCACATACATTGTAGACATCAAACTTTGATCATGTACCCCTGCCAGACCTATCTGCCACCAGATCCCCATCTAGTCCAGTACATGTAGGCATGGGGCACAGGAGTATAATCCACCCTGCTTCCCAAAGAGCAGCGTTCAGTGCCCAAGCAACCCTCTATCTTGGACTCCCAAAGTACCAAATCTCTCATATGCAAGTCGTTCAAAACACGGCCGCCAGACTTGCGACTGGGAAAAAAACATGGGAATCAATCTCACCTTCGCTGAGAACCCTTCACTGGTTGCAGGTAAAAGACAGAATTGGTTTTAAAGCACTCTGTCCGACGCATAAGTGCATCCACGGGAAGGCCCCCCAATATCAATGCGAAAAACTAAAAGCTCACAACCCCAATTGCGTTCTGCGATCCACCAACCAAAATCTGCTCCAGATACCCAAAGCCAGATACAAGTCCAATGGAGAAAGGAGATTTGCGCTCCAGGGTCCCAGACTATGGAACGCTTTACTGACCAGCATTCGGTTGGAGGAGAACCACTTGGTCTTCAGAAGAAAGATCAAAACTCATCTCTTTTGATATCAAATGAGACAGGAACAACAAGCGCCCAGAGGCGATTAAGTTTGCATGTGCTGCGCTATATAAGTTCTTCACTCACTCAAGCAACCAGTTTCTAGGTACAAGTGCAGGTAATGTAAATTTCAGTATTCGGATGGGAGTTTTAATAAGGGTTCCATTGGCAGATCAGGGAGGCAGATAATGCTAAATGGTAGGAGAAGGTTCTTTTATGAAAGGGTGGTGTAACAGGTAAATAATCCTTAGACAAGCAGCACTATTAATAAAAACAAATACTAGTCCACAAATAATAGTCCACAGCATTTATTTTATAACAGTCTGACAGTGACCTTAAAAATAAATAAGTAAATGCGTGGAAAATTAAGTGCAAATAGTGTCCAGTGGTATTATCAGTATATTTCTTATTTTTGATATTAACTCTTTATTCAAAAATAAAACATGTTCTTTGGGGAGATGTCACACAGTAGTGAGTATTTGTTGATTGTGTTCTCAACCCATTCATAAAAAAAGGAAAAGGACCCTACTCACCAAATGGAGTTGACTCTCATTACCTTACGATAAGAGGTCAAAAGTGCTGTGCGGTCTTGATGACCAGAAGTTGAAGGAACTGACTCTTGTTACTAGCTTGTGGTCTGTAGTCCCGGGGAACAACCTAGAGGAGACTCTCCCACACTAGACAAGATCCAGACCGCAATATGGTCTCTACGATCACAGGCTCCACACACAAACTTCGACCACCAGCTCCCTGCTGCTATCCGTAGTCCAAAGGGACAGCCACATGATATTTAAAGATAAAAGTAAAAAAGGCTCCTCTTAGCATAAACCAGTATGACTCTTTATTAAAACTTTAAAAGGCTAATACAGTTCTCAAGCGAGTGGATAAAAAACAGCTTGCCGCAGAAACTTGGTACATTGCATAAAGTTTTCACAAACTCTCCAAGAAATCATCTAGGCTTGCTGTATACCATCTGAAGCTTGATCCAAACACACTATGCGTCCTAGCTCGACATGTTTCATCATCACAAATTATGTCATCAGAAGCCATCTATGTTTTTTAATTATATTTTGTTCAGCAAAGAGTATAAGATAGCTAATGCATACTAGGGTAGGAGTCAGTTGCTGCTGCTGCTTCCTCCTTTACTGCCCTGCAAAATCATGCCTTGTTCTTGTACAGCAGTAGTCTTCAAACTGCAGCATGCAAGCTTTGTGCAGCCCATATAACTGGTCCTTGGGCACTATTCCTTCCAATTGACACCATGATGGAGCACAATTTCACCCACTGACACCAATGAGAGGGCACTATTCCTCTTACTGATACCAATGATCGGGCAAATTTTCTCCCACTAACATTGAGGCCTTGTACACACGACCGAGGAACTCGTCGGAAAAGACACATCGTTTTCCTCGACAAGTTCCTTGTTAGGCTTGTCGAGAAACTTGACAAGCTGTCTTTGTGTACACACTGTCAAGACCAAATCTCCTCGTTCTCAAACGCGGTGACTTCAATACATACAACAGCAGGGGAAGTTCGATTCCACTGGCACAACCCTTGGGGCTGCTGGGGCTTACCAAAGTTTGGTAAGAGACATTTGCACTTTTCAGTCTGTTACAGCGTGACAAATGTACTATTTACATTACAAACGCTACTTTTACCGAAGGTGCGCGGGTTTCTAAGCATACATACTAACGTGTTTCTCGTCGAAAACTAGCCCGACGAGGAACACGACGAGAAAATTGAGACTACCGTCGAGTAAAAAGAGAACTTGCTCTCTTTTTTCCTCGTCGAGTTTCTCAACAGATTTCTCGATGAAAAGCATACACACGACTGGTTTCCTCGTCAAAAAAGCTCTTGATAGATTCTGTCGAGAAAACCGGCTATGTGTACGCGGCCTAATAAGGGGGCACTATTCCTCTCACTGACACCAATAATTAGGCATTGTTCTTTCCACTGACACCAATTATAGAGTGCTGTTCCTGCCACTGATCACAGATGCTAAATCCTTCTTTAAATCCCATTGGCCACCAACCTGGGGCATTTTTTACCTCCCGCTTTCCACAAACCCTGGAGCATGATTTACTCCTGCGATCTGAGTGGAACTTTAGCCTCCCCTCCTTTTAGGACACATCACAGGTCCAAGGAGACTGTGGGATCAATCACAAAGCACAGCTCAGCTTGTGCATGCACAATTGTAAGCCAGCTTCGAAGCTTATAGTAAAGGTCAGCAGCTACAGTTTTCAGGAGGCGCCAACCATTAATTTTTGGGAGACTGAAAGCTCCCCTTTAAGACTGGCATTCTGCATGTATTTTGTATCTGCATTTGCTCAGTGTTTTTTTTCTAGTTGCTGCCTTACTATCATTTCCAGTTTTAGAGTATGTCTATGTTTGCATACACAGAGCTATACTTCAGGGGATTTTAAACATTGTACAAGTTTTAAATGTCACTTACAGATTTATTTCCCAGACACTGTGAAGTCATCACCAATAGAATGTGGAGCCAGACTGTAATTCTAGATGAGTGTAGGATGTTAAATGTAAGCTGTTCAAGCAATAAATAGTATCCACTAAATCACATTCATAACTGTATTGTAAGAGATTTTACTGTAAATTTCCGTATAAAAAAAAAATTGCTCAGTTATCTTTTTGGATTAGACCATACAGAATCAATACATTCTAAGTGAATGTCAAGCCTTTATATATTAATCTAGTCATTCTCAGACAGGTTTTGCTCCAGAGTTTGCTAGGGGTTCCTTGAGCGGTGGCTGATTAACCTCTCATCTGATGATGCCTGTGTAGTTTGGGCCCAACACCACTTGACAAAGGCAGTTGCATGACGCCAACAATCTTTTTAGCTGTCTGTAGGTGCAGTATTCTGACCACCACTGGCATAAATTGTAGGACCATTTTTCCTTCTGACACCAAATGAACTGGCTTTAGCGGGAGTTCTCCAAGACCTGAAAGGGTTCCTCTGGGGTAAAAAGGTTGAGAGATCACAACTATATTTGTAGGAGAGTTAAGGCATCATTTACCACCAATTTTATAAAAATATAACTCCCTCTAATATACAGGCTGTGCCCTCTGGGTCACTCGCAGGACAGGGAAGAGGGCATTTTTTACCCTAAAGTAATAGAACTATGGGCATTTCTTTTTC
The DNA here is from genome assembly GCA_029574335.1 of Rana kukunoris. Taxonomy (NCBI): domain Eukaryota; kingdom Metazoa; phylum Chordata; class Amphibia; order Anura; family Ranidae; genus Rana; species Rana kukunoris. The sequence continues at coordinate 333,551,383 of CM056053.1, read as the reverse complement.
ACTATCCATGTCCCATTGGGGAGATTTGATTTCCCTTTACGTCCTGTTCCATAGCCAAACAGGAAGTGAGAGGAAATCCCTGAAAATTATGGGAATACCATGGGGACCTCCAGGTCACCAGAACTAGTGTCCCCATTGGAAGATTTCCCCTACTACTACATAATTTGCAGGTATGAAAGTGATGTCATGTTTTGCATTGAAAGCGGAAGTGATGAAACAGGGGACTTCAAAACTGCAAACAAAATCAGTGGACACTCTTCAAATATCCCTCTGGCGACTGGCAAAGACTCCACCTCAGCCCCCTGCTTAAATATGGGTCCTGTGAATTTCTAGAATGTTCTGGGGGAGTCAGGTGACCTAAATGATCTATTCTAGAGGAACATTCCCAATCAGCTAACCTTTTTGACCTATCACAAATCCCCCCCATTGAAATCAATCAATGGGGGGCTTGAAACGCCTACTGCCACCATCCTATGAGGGAAAGTGGGGGCTTAAAACAGGCTATTCCCCCCTTTTCCTCACATTCTTTCGCTTCCTCTGTGTGATGAGACACCTAGCTAGACACTTTCTTCATTCACTGCATGCACTGCTAGTAAAACAGAGTCATGTCAGAGCTTACTAAGCTTTAAAGAGGGCAAATTGTTGGTGCCTGCTTAGCTGGTGCCTTTGTGACTGGAGTTGCAAATTTATTTGCGTTGTCGTGCGGTACAGTATAGTAAATGTTATGACGATGATGACTAGTTTCTGGAAAAAAAACATCATTTGATAAGTATAAGCACGGTCAACATAGTCAACTGACCGAAAGAGACAAAAGGAAATTGCGGGGGATTGTGACCCGAAAAGGCGGTCCATTTCCATATTGGTAACAATTTTGTTCTTTTACTTGGTTTTTCCATATTTTTGTCCAACCCCTGTATAAAAAGTGTTGATGGCTGGCTTGCTAGTTAAATCGGTCATCTTTCTGTCTCCTGGAAAGGTCTCAGTAGATCAATAAGTGACCTAGTAGCCTTGTATAAATTTATCAATACATGTTACCCAACTTGTTATTTTTTTATATCACTAGAATGGACTCCATTTTACTACTTTTAACATGCCAATAAGCCAAGTATTGACTAGTGTATTAAAGATGATTTGTCTTCATTCTGCTCTGACCATCACTCCATTTACCCCTTCTAAATAATCACATACAACCACAAGCTGGAGCTAAATAGCCATAGCAGCTTTTTATTAACAAACTGTATACATAACAGCAAAATACCACTTTAAACCCAGTTTAACTGGAGCCCCAAGGTCCAGGCATCAAGGAAGAAAGTACCTGCATCCAACTTAATTAGGTCTTCAGCCACCACACCACCGACTCGGAGACAACCAGTGTCAGATACCAACATACCAACTACTGGGTGCTGTACCTCGTTGTCCCTACCAAGTATATGTTTACCCCAAACTAACTTACCAGGACTTTGTACCCCGCTTGCTGCCATGACAAAGAACCACATCAAAAACAAGAAAACCCCAGCACCAAAATCCAGAAACAGTAAAGGGGAGGGGGGCGGGAAGTTTTCCCCAACGCAGCTTCTCTCCGACTGAAGACCTCCTGAGACCCCTAGCTTGACCACAGCTCCACCCATTCCTGGCCTGGACACCCAAAAACTTGTATTTCCTATTATACTAGGCTAAAACTCCTCATAGACTTAAACTCCTTTAAAGGAACACTAAAGGTTCATTTTTTATTAGATCCAATAATTGCTGTAAGCTGGAGCATTTAAATATCACTTACCTCGTTTTTCTTTTGACCTCCAAAATACAGTAATCCAGGTTTGAAAATGCCATTTCCTGTCTCTCCTCTTTTTGCTTTTCACCAGCACCTGAGCCGTTCTGCATGGTGGAAAGCAGAATGTGCTCACCCCCTCCCTATGACTACAGCCCTGCATGAAGATGCTCTCTTATCCCTCACAGGCATGGAGGCTAAGCCTAATGGGAACTGTAGTTCCCATTAGGCCGTGATGTAGCAAGAATAAATGTGCCCCACAAACCAGGAAGTCAGTGAGAATAACGATTCAGGAGTGACAGAGGTGAATAAAACAGTTCAAACCAGTTATAATGCAAAACATTACTTTAACTTTATCAGCTACTGTCAGACTTTAATTTAAGAGGAAAATATTTTTGTCTTTACAACCCCTTTAACCCCTGTTATGCCAGCCCTCCGTCCATGTTTTTCTCTCCTTTACCGGGCCTCAGATTCCTTTTTTTGAGCAATTATTTGAATTTACATAAAAATTACGTCAGTTGTGTGTCTCCAGAATAGACTAACATTTCTTGTTAAAGAATATGAAATGTAGAACAGTGTATTAAGTTGTGTGCTAAAAATACAAGCTGCAAGTTCATATGATATCCTGCTACTGAAGAATGTAAAGTGTCTTATAGCATGTAATGTGGCTTCTTTACAATTATAAATACGGGATGGTGTGTTTTCTGAATAGAAACCTCTCCAGTAATTGATCCCTATTTCAGTGTACTTGTCCTTGTAAGGGTCACAGGTTTTCTAGGCTGAGAAGGCCAGCCCTGACTTCTCTCTGCCCTCGTACTGACTCTGGCTTTTCCTGGATGAGTACTGTACACTCCCAGAACAACTGGAAATTCCTATCCCTCCAGTATATTCTAGATGTGCCCTAGGGACTTATTTCACTTACTTTCACCTTGGAAAAAAAATTCTTATCTGATGATGTATTTTTCATGTTATATGTATCTGAAGTCTTTTACAGGAGACAACATAACCTCTCCCATACAGACTTGGTACTAATACTGCAGCATTTCCTAAGGCGCATAGCTTATCAGCACAGCGTTTTGTGCTTTTACAGATCTGAGTACATGCATATTGTTTTCATTGGACCTATGCACACAGATCTATAAAGATCAGTAAACAAGGCATTCAGATCAAAAAAATCTCTGGCCTTGTGTATTGACAGTGATTTATGCTGTATGCATATAAACTTTTGTGCTAACGTTTACATGCGTACATCGTAAATGTGCTCTATTGGCCTGCATTCATCTAGAGGTAGTCGTGCTGTTCTGATCAGGCAAGCAGGCCAATCTCCTATTTTTAAGCTCCATTCACACTTGTGTGACTTGTCATGCAACTTTGAACATCAAAGTCGTATGACAAGTCATTCCCCATGTTTTCCAATGATAACCATTCATATATGTGCGACCTAAAGTTGCAGTGATTTCAAAGTAGTTCATGTACTACTTTGGTCCAACTTTCATGCAACTTAAAGCGGATCTCCCACATCCAATTTAAAAAAAAAAAAATTATCATTCAATTCTTTCTAGCACACTTAAAATGTACTCACTAATTAGCTGTTGAAAGTCCCCTGCTTTCCGATTTCGTGTGCAATGATAATTTATATTCTAGTAGTAGCGCTGGTTCAATTTTTCTTGTGGGCAGTAGAAGCCCACAAGCAGCCACTTCCTTGTTGCGGTGAATGCTGATGTCCCAGCATTCACCGCTCGATCCCTCGCATGCTTCGTAACGGCGAGCAGGGACTTGAAGTTCCGTGTTGCCATCACAACGGGCGGCGGCGTTCTGGAAAGTTACTCGCTGTAGAGCCTAAGAGGTTTATCATGTGCATTGTGTAAAAAGACTGTTTGATGCGGTCTTCTCTGATCCTCCCCTTCTTCGACAGTCACCAATCCATCTCCTGATAGAACAGAGCCTTGGGGGCACTCTGCACATGCTCAGTTTGGTGTATATTTCTAGAGAGTTTTTCTTTTCTTGGGAGGGTGCCTGTGATCAGCACAGGGCCAATCAGCACTGTCCAGACAGAGGGTCAGGAGTCATACAGCCTCATAGGACAGTCAGAGAAGACTGAAAACTCATCCTACAAGCTTCACCAAGTGCAGGGCCAGAGAATGATAGCAGTCAGCAGTAACTTTGCTATTTGCTGTAACAATGTGATCGCTGAATAAAGCTTTGGACCCACTCTGAAGATCCATGGTGTTCTGGTGACATTTTCTTGCTCTATTTACAGCTCTAGCTGGTGGTGACTACAGCACCCTCTTATATACAGAGCAATTTCTACAGGAACAGTGCGCTGGGGTATTTGGAGGCAGGCAGATTTTCTCATTCTAGTTTCTGACTCCGCTACTAATATTTACACAGGAAGAGCTATCTGCTGCACAAAACATTTTCTGTCCATACACATTGAGATTGAGGGCAGACTACATGTATGCAAGCACCTTGTCTACTAAACAATCAGCTTGCTCGGTGAACTTCAGATTGCATGACCTGTGCGCTAAAAATCTTTGAAAATAAAATAGTTTTAAGGGCCGACTACAGCAGCTAAGCAATCAAATTCGTATTTCACAACAAACTGATAGTTAAACTGTTTAGTGTTATATTTACTAAAAATATATTTAACAAGACCATCATTGTTTAGTGTTATTTCTCTAAGCTTTTTGATCTTATTTTAATGAAAACCATGTAGCAGTGTATACTGTAATCACATGTCTTCATAAATATTCAAAATAAGTAAGTGTATCCTTAATAGAACAATATAGTCAGTGTGGTCTTTTTATTATGGTGTAAATAAAAAAAATAAAAAGCCCTAAAATACTTAAAGGAGAAGTATGAGTGCAGTTTATTCTGCACTCCTTTGACCCTGTTTTCAGTTGACGGTGCTAAAGCCCACTTGGCTGGCGTCACTCAGCTGGTCCTGGCTCGGGAAAGATGCCGACTTTACAGTTGGGATTCACACAGATGCTAGGACCGGCAGCTGGCTTGGCCTCTCAGACCCGCCGGGAAAACCAAGGGGAAAACTGAGAACCGGCTCGGTCCCTTTTCCCCTGTACACACGGCCAGTTTTCCCAACAGGAAAACTGCCAGGAGAGCTTTGGTCGGGAAAACCGGCCGTGTGTCTGCTCCCTTGCAGTGTTTCCCATAGGAAAACTGCGGGGGAAAAACGCTGCGATTCGCGGCGAGAAAAAAGAGAACATTTCTAATTTTTTAAAACGCAGTTTTCCTGACGGGAAAACTGCTAAAGAGCATACACATGGCTGGTTTTCTTGGCCAAAGGAAAACGCGGCAGTTTTCCTGATGGGAAAACCGATCGTTTGTACTAGGCATAAGTCTTAACAGGATGGTTTTGGAAGTTGCTGAATGGCTGTGCAGAAAACTTTACACTGGTGTTAAAGCTTTACTTTTTATCAATTTCACTGCTAAGGTGAAGACTTACACTACAAGCTGCTCCTTGATCAATACAAGTTATTTTTACTCCTGCTTCAGCTGGTTCCATCAGTGCCAGCACTGTTTTTTTCAATTTCAAGGTGGCTACTTTGTCATGCCATGTCCTATGGAGCCACCCTTGCATGCATGCTCTCGGCCCAGACTAGAACCAAATGTGCTACGCTGTGTTCATCAACATAAACACACATCGTAGGACAGGAAGCCACTCAAATGCTCCCGCCTTTCCTCAAAATTAATTGACGGACAGCTGCAGTTAATAATTGTCCCTCAGGATTACTAAAGTATTCTCAATCTGAATCTGGGTAGCTTGTGTTGTCCCTTGTTAACTGAGTGCACACCGTGACCAGAAATTCAGGGAAGCAGTGATGAGAGGGCCGCGGAAAAGCTAGAGCCAGAGATTTTGCTAAGTATTATTTATTAAAAATGACATTAAACTCTGGTGTTAAAAAATACTATTTAAGTATGTATTCTTGAAGTGTTATGCCCCGTACATTCAGCTGGTCACTACTGGTCAATATAGTAACCACTGGATCACCGGGCCTATTTTGGCACTTTTCTCCTTTATGTAAAAATCACAATTTTTTTGCTAGAAAATTAATCAGAACCACCAAACATTAAATATTTTTTTTTACTTCATTTTTTTATTTTTACACTTTTTAAAAAAAAATAAAAAAAATTGATAGCTTTTATTCCTATTACAAGGAATGTAAACATCCCTTGTAATAGGAATCACTGTGACATGTCCTCTTTATGGAGAGATGTGGGGTCAATAAGACCCCACATCTCTCCTCCAGGCTTACAAGCATGAAATCGGTGAAAAAAATATCACGATCACATGCCGACAGCCGCGATTGTAGCTTTGTTTACTTCGGGGTACCGAGCGTTCTCCGGGCCCCTGATGGCACGGAAGAGCCCGGAAAGGCACCGGATGGTGGCGAGAGGGGGGCCGTCCCCTCCCGCTGCCTTTAAGAATGTTCAAGCGGCGGAACCGCTGCTTTGATCATTCTTATGGTGCACAGAATCGCCGGCTGAAGACGGCGATATCTGAATGATGCCTGTAGCTGCAGGCATCATTCAGCTATCACCGCACAAAGCCGAGGATGTCCATGGACGTCCTTGGTGATTAAGTGGTTAAAATACTGCTCAAACAGGGTTTCTCAATCGTAATTCCATGGAATCCTAGAGATTAGCATTATGTGCCATAAGGGTTCCACTGCATGCCACCTTTCCAGAAAATGTATATCCACCTAAAGCAGGGCCACTGATAGATATAGGAAGTATTTGGCTGCTTCCATATTAGTTACTGTCAGTTGCCTTGTGTGAAAAGGGAACTAGACAAAATGTATAATGGTGAATGTTAGCTTAGGGTGGGATACAAATGCTGTCCGCTGGACACCACTGCAAATTTTGTGTTTCTGGGCACCACTGCAAATTTTGTGTTGCTACTTGGTACCACAAGCAAATTTAGTGTTGTCACTGGGTACCACATTCAATTTAGTGTTGTTTCTGGGCACTGCTAAAAAAATGTGTTTTGTTACTTGGTACCACAAGCAAATGTTGCGTTGTTACTGGGCACCACTGCAAATTTAGTGTTGCTACTTGGTACCACAAGCAAATTTAGTGTTGTCACTGTGTACCACATTACATTTAGTGTTGTTTCTGGGCACTGCTACAAATTTTGTGTTGTTACTTGGTACCACAGGCAAATTTAGTGTTGTTACTGGGCACCACTGCAAATTTAGTGTTGTTACTTGGTACCACAAGCAAATTTAGTGTTGTCACTGCGTACCACATTAAATTTAGTGTTGTTTCTGGGCACTGCTACAAATGTTGTGTTGTTACTTGGTACCACAAGCAAATTTAGTGTTGTTACTGGGCACCACTGCAAATTTAGTGTTGTTACTTGGTACCACAAGCAAATTTAGTGTTGTCACTGTGTACCACATTACATTTAGTGTTGTTTCTGTGCACTGCTACAAATTTAGGGTTGTTACTTGGTACCACAAGAAAATTTGGTGTTGTTACTGGGCACCACTGCAAAGTTAGTGTTGTTTCCTGAGTGTTATTTCTGGGCACCGCTGCAAATTTTGTGTTGTCACTTGGTACCACAAGCAAATGAGTCTTGAAGCAATTCCAGGTTTTACATTAAAGAAGTATGTTTTATAGTTTATCGCTTCATTTGTATTAAAGTGATTGTAAAATGAAAAAGTTTAAAGATTAATCTATTTTATGAACTCATCCTGGTAGTTCCAATCACATCCCAAATGAATATTGTGGAAAAGAGATGCATAGGATGCATTAAGGTGAAAAAACAGGAAGGTTTACAACCACTTTAAATAGTGATTGTAAAGGTTTGGATTATTTTTTTTAAAATAACAAACGTATACTTAAAGGGTCACTAAAGGAAAACAAAATTGGGCAGAAATGACTGTTTACAGGGTATAGAGACATAATAGTTAACTGATTCCTGTTAAAAATGATTAAAAATAGATACAAATCAATCATATAATCAACTTACAGTTCTAGTTTAGTTTTTGCTGTTGTTTCCTGTCTCTCTGATGTACAGAGCCAGACAGCCAATAGAGGGCAGTGATGGTTTGTCTAAAACCCCTCAGCCCAATCTAGTTTCAGTTTACACACAGTAATCACACCTCCTTGATTAGTGACCACAGTGAGAAAGCTCCCAGTACTGTGGTTATAAGGAAACAGACAACCAGGAAGTGTCCAGAACAGAGCAGGATTACAGCAACATCAAAGCAAAAACTAACAATGAGGACATGAAAACAGCACTGCAGTAAGGTAAAGGAAGCTATTTAGCTAAAAAAAAAAAATCCTTTAGTGACCCTTTAACTCCGCTGTGCGCCTCATGTTGCACAGAGTGGCCCGAACCTCTTCTTCTGGGGTCCCTCGACGACTGTCTCGGCTCCTCCCTGCATCAGATAACCCCCTCTGGGAAGCGCTTTCCCAAGGGGGCTACCTTGCGGGCACGCTACCGAGTCCACAGGATTTTCAAAAGGCACAGGCAAGTAAATGGGGGGGGGGGCTGGAGGGCCTGTAATTATTAGATGTAGCATGCATAAAGGTGAAAAAACAGGAAGGTTTACAACCCCATTAAATTTACAACTCGCTGATTACATTATACTAATATACCGTGAGGTGTATATCAGAAAATGATTTAAAGGATTCTCCAAGTTAAAAAAAAAGTTTGAAAAAAAAATTCTGCTAGATGTTACTACAAAGGACACATAGCTTATTGTTGTGAACTTTTACTACAGGTAGCCTATAACTAGGCACCACTTGTGCTGTTATTTTAATGTGTTAAGTAACAGTTTAATCAATGAGTTTTAGCTGTTATAAATGCCATGCTGTATTTAATCCGATATATTATTTCTGAGCATTGTAATTATATCACATCTAGTGCACACAATCATGTGATCATGATGCATTTCAGGTTCAGCCCACATGGCATTTGTATTGGTTGAGATTTAGAACATTAAGTAGGTTAGTTTGCTTTGGAGTGAAGTAATTTTGTAAATTACTTTTGTGCTGGATGTTTTCCATGTAAACTCCCCTGAAGCAAAAAAAAGAACCTGCTATACCAAGTTCATTCTTTCTCTGTGTGCTGTCAGTACGGCATTGCTGATTGTTTTCTCCAAAACTCAACTCAGCAAGTGCAGGCAAGGGTACAGCTTACTTTGTATCGAATCCCTTTGTTCCACTTTCTGGGACCGAACATGGATGTCTCTTTCTGATTCAGAAAAAATGGGCTCTTAATTAGGCTTTAATCCGGCTTGTTACTAAACAGATGAAAGGCTTAGCTCTGCTACAAACAGGAAAACACTACAAACATTTGTTCTGCGCATGGAACTCCGTAAATAGTAACCAAGCACGTTGTGTATTGTTCTACGTAGTGTGTAGTTCAGCTTCTCATTGTTTTGGTGTGCTGGGAGTCCCCCATCTGTGGACCTTCCACTCCCTCTATCAGTTCCTCTGGATTTCTCCACTGATAATTCTATCTCAACTATTTTATCATCAGGAAGCTAAAAGGACACCATTAAAAGGACTTATTTATAGAAACTTCAAGCTCCCTATTTCCCATTACTGAGTTGAATGTTTTGGGAACAGTTGAACATGTGAAGGTACGTACTTCAGAAAATCAATTTCCATTTGTTATACTTTGTCCTTTGCTGCCTTTACATTATCACACAAGGACTGCTGTAACCACTAGCCTCAGACAAGCAATGAAAACTCTGCAAACAGCTTAGGGATCGACTAATATGTGTTTAGTTAAATTATTGTAAAATTAAAAAGAAATCATTTGTATGTTTTTAGAACAGTCTTTATTATGTACATTAATATTATTATTATGTTACCTTATATAATATCAATTATTTAGCATATCTATTTTTTATGCTTTTCATTAAGTAAATGAGATTCCTGTTTACATTACAAACAAAGAATAGCTACGCTTAAAATTTAAAATTGTCCTTTAGGGGTAGGGCAAGTTTCCCCTAAGGTTTCTTTTTTTTTTTCCAAATAAAAATTTTTTATTTATGAGAAACAGATTCGCAAGATACAGGTGGATGCAGGCAATAACAAAAGCCAAAGCAGACAGTCATCCAAGAGTACAGATGTTACTCTAGCCCTTTATGGGTAGAGGAGGAATTAAGTTCCCGGCCCATTGGGCCCTGTTTCAAAAGCTGACTCTACTGCCTTTCATGTCAACATGTTATGCATTTCTAACCTTTTCCTAAACTCTGGTGTCAACGGTGACACCTAACCAGTAAATTGTATAAGAGGAGAGAGGGATCAGGAAAAGAAAAGAAGGGAAGAGGGGGAAGAGAGAATCAGGTCACCGCGTCTGCCACCTCGCCCGCTCCCGGCGGGTCCTCCCGTCGGCGCCATTCGCTCCAGACCTCGTCGTGGGCAACCATGCTATTACGTATCCTGGCCGTCATCCGCTCCATCAGCTCTACGTCTTTGATCCTAGCGTAAAGGGCCTCTTGGGACGGGGGGGTGGATTTTTTCCAGTTAAGGGCTACCAGGCATCTAGCCGCCGTTAGTATATGTCTAAGTAGTTTCTTATATGGTTTGGCCAGGCGGGGCTGGGAAATCCCTAGCAAGAATAGTTTAGGGGTCAGGGGGATTGGCGTCTCAAAGAGACGGGTAAGCAGCTGCTGCGTGGACTGCCAAAACGGGGAGATAAGGGGGCATGTCCAATAGATGTGGAAGAGAGAGCCCCTATCCCGATGGCATCGCCAGCATCGGTCAGAGGTGGTGGGGAATATTTTGTGGAGTATATCCGGGGTTTGCCCCTAAGGTTTCTTAATGCTTTTGCCCCCTCCTTCCTATGTACAGCAAGTCTAGCCCACCCTCTCTCCACCAAATCAGAATAATTACCTAGATCTCGCTCCGAGGCCCACAGCATTTTTTACACCACTCCATCCACCTGTCTGTCTACTAGCCCAATCAATGTAAGCCTATGGGGCTTAAAGTGGTTGTAAACCCCACTTTTTTACTTTTACCTACAGGTAAGCCTATAATAAGGCTTACCTGTAGGTATAAAGAATATGTCCTAAACCTATACAGTTTAGGAGATATTCCCCTCGCAATGCGCCGCTGATTGCAGCGGCGCATGCACAGGGGGGAATTCACGGCGAAAGGACCGGCAGCCGCCGGACCTTGCCGTTTTGAAATCTCCTGCGCGTGCGTCATCGCCGCTCCAGCCAATCACAGCGCTGGAGCGGCGATTCCCGAAAGACACGCCGAGCAAGAAGACATCTCGCTCGGCATGGACCAGGTAAGTTCTCTTCTCCTCGTTCAGAGGTAAGTATTTCATAATGAGCTATTATGCGGTGCATACTAGGTCATTATGGCTTTTGCCTTGCAGGTTTAAAAAAAAAAAAAAAAAAAATGTATATGCGGTTTACAACCGCTTTAAATGCACAGATGTCAGTTAAAAAAAAAAGTAGTTGGGAGGGATGTAAACAGTGTTATGGGTGTTGGAATGAGCCAGGAAATGCCCTGTATACACATCTGAAAATCAGACAGATCGTCTGTTCTTTTTTGCATGCTAGTCATATATCGAATATGAAGAGCTTCCTAAAGTTACGAAAATTCTCGTACTACAGAATAAAAAATCGGAAGTGTTGTTGTGTGTTGTAGTGTATTTGTTTTGTATTTTCAGGCGACAACTGTACCGATTAAACAAAAATTGTATGATCTGGCATTGTACGAACCAAATTTCCGTGCTTGTCCGATTGGATAATATTGGATGAACTGTCGTGATCAGCTCTGTACAAACAATCTGATTATCATACGATCACTTCGAAAGCAGTATTTTTTGTGCGATTTTCAGATCGGGCCATAAGTATAGTGGTTTGGGGAAGAGGTTGGCCTAGAACAGGGGTGGGCAAACTTTTTGACTCGAGGGCCATAATTGGTTCATATATTGGACCCATGGGCAGGACCAAGAGTAGATGGACGGTGTGTATGTGTGAAGTAATATAAATTTTATTTAAATTTGTAACATTAAATGTTTAGATTAATTTAAGGTAGAAAAGCATAAAAATAGTTATGTTACAAAACTACAATTGATGGCACAGTGGCTGCATTTGATGGCATGGCACAGTGGTGACAATTGATAGCACAGTGGCTGCGTTTGATGGCATGGCACAGTGGCTGAATTTAGCATGGCACAGTGGTGACAATTGATGGCACAGTGATTGCTTTTGATGGCATGGCACAGTGGTGACAATTGATGGCACAGTGGCTGTGTTTGATGGCATGGCACAGTGGCTGAATTTTGCATGGCACAGTGGTGACAATTGATGGCACAGTGATTGCTTTTGATGGCATGGCACAGTGGTGACAATTGGTGGCACAGTGGCTGCGTTTGATGGCATGGCACAGTGGCTCCATTTGGCAAGGCACAGTGGTGACAATTGATGGCACAGTGGCTGCGTTTGATGGCATGGCACAGTGGCTCCATTTGGCATGGCACAGTGGTGACAATTGATGACACAGTGATTGCTTACAATGTAATGGTAAAAAGTCAATATAGAGTTAATAGTGAATTAAATAGATAATCCAATCACCTGGAATGCTTGTCACTGAGGAGTCTGTGATCACAGTGGAGGGGTTAACATCAATCCTGAGTCACCTGAGTTGTCTTGTCACACTTGCATCACAGTAACCATCAGGAACCAAATAGGAGATGCAAGTGTAGTGTAACAGCTCAAGAGTACCTGTTAGAATGGGCAGCTGTCCTACTGCAGCAAGATGTTATAGGGGCGTAGCCTGAGGGACCTGAAGATGATGGGGTGATCCAGAAGGAGATGAGCAAAACACACACGGATGCAGGTACTGACAGGCAAACCTGCATCAATGCCCGATGAACGGAGCCGCGCTTCAGCGAGAGGGTCCCTGACGCACGTGCAGCGGTGCCGGGAAGCCGTCCAATAGGAAGCAGGGAGCACTCCAATGATGTCAACCAAAACGATGATTGGACCAATGGGAGGCACAGACATGGCATTGGTAGCAACGCTGACGTGAGCCTGGAGAGGCAAAGATGAGACTAGTGCAGGGCATGGATAAGGCTCAAACTGCAGTGGCAATCAATGGAGATGGATAATAGCCGTGACAAATAGAATCGAAGCATAGGCCCGCAAAGCCACGGCCTCAATTAGCGGCGATCGCGGCACGATGGGATCGCGTGTGGGGGCCGGATTAAAAGGTCCGCCGGGCCGTAGTTTGCCCATTCCTGGCCTAGAACTATTTAGGGGTAAGCAACGTATAAGAAAATATAGAGGGAAAGTTTCCATAGTCTTAACTCCCATGCTGACACCAACATTTCTCCAGCTTCCTCTGAGTGTGGGGTATTCGGCTGCCTTAATTGGCTGTCGCGGGGTGATGTAACTCCTGTACATGCGCATTGGAGTTCCTTTATCTCTAAAGTTATTCACAGGTCAGTGTACATTTGTTTTATTGCAGAAGAGACACAGCATATCTCTTCTACAATAAAGTGCTTGCCAGTTCACAATTTTTCACTTTTTAACTTTAGTTTAAATAGTTTAGTTTTTAAATAGTTATACATTTTGATTTACAGTCATTTGATCATATTTTTTCATGGATCAGTAATTTGACATCTTTTTTTTTGCCCCATACAGTATTAATTGTATGCGGTATTTCATGGAATCTTCAAAAATATTGTGAGCTTAAAGGGTCACTAAAGGATTTTTTTTTAGCTAAATAGCTTCCTTTACCCTAATGAAGTCCTGGTTTCATGTCCTCATTGTTCATTTTTGCTGTAATCCTTCTCTGTTCTGCACACTTCCTGGTTGTCTGTTTCCTTATGAAAAAAGTACTGGGAGCTTCTCTCTGTGGTCTCTGATCAAGAAGGTGTGATTACTACTGTGTGTCTAAAACCCCTCAGAACCAATCACTTTCATTTTAAAAACAAACACTGCCCTGTATTGGCTCTGTGTCTCTGTCCTTCATAGAAGCATTAAAAACTAGATGAAAAACGAAACTGAAAGTGCAGGCACATTATATGATTGATTTTTATCTATTTTTAATCATTTTTAAAAGGAATCAGTTAATTATTATGTCTCTATACCCTGTAAACAGTCATTTCAGTAAAAAATAAAAATAAATTCCTTTACAACTCCTTTAACCACTTGAGGCCCGCGCTACCGTCGGATGACGGCAACAGCGCGGGCCTCAATATCCAACATGCCGTCATTTGACGGCATGTCTTTCTGGCGTTCCCAGCGCGCGCTGTACAGCGCGCTGCGGGGAAGCCCTGTGTTGTCCGTGTCCCTTGGACACGGCCAATCACAGATCGCGGCAAACGGCCAATCAGAGCAGCCGTTTGCAATGCGATCTGTGGGCGAATGAGAGATGATCTCTCATAGATCATCTCTCATTGCCGGCTCACACAGAGACAATGTCCTGTCTCTGGAAGGGAGGAGCCCGATCTGTGTTCCTTCCTACATAGGGACACAGATCGGTCACCCCCCCAGTCACCCCCCCCTCCCCCTACAGTTAGAACACACCTAGCATACACATTTAACCCCTTCCTCACCCCCTAGTGTTAACCCCTTCAATGCCAGTCACATTTATACTGTAATTAGTGCATATTTATAGCACTGATCGCAGTATAAATGTGAATGGCGCCAAAAATGTGTCAAAAGTGTCCGATGTGTCCGCCATAACGTCGCAGTACCAATAAAAATCGCAGATCGCCGCCATTTCTAGTAAAAAAAAAATAATAAAAAATAATAATTCTCTCCCCTATTTTGTAAGCGCTATAACTTTTGCGCAAACCAGTCGCTTATTGCGATTTTTTTTTTATTTTTTTACCAAAAATATGTAGAAGAATACGTATCGCCCTAAACTGAGAAAAGAAAATGTGTTTGTTTTTTTAATTGGGATATTTATTATAGCAACAAGTAAAAAATATTGTATTTTTCTTCAAAATTGTCGCTCTTTTTTGTTTATAGCGCAAAAAATAAAAATCGCACAGGCGATCAAATACCACCAAAAGAAAGCTCTACTTGTGGGGAAAAAAGGACGTAAATTTTGTTTGGGAGCCACGTCGCACGACCGCGCAATTGTCCGTTAAATCGACGCAGTGCCGGAAGCTGAAATTTCACCTGGGCAGGAGTGGGGTGTAAGTGCCCAGTAAGCAAGTGGTTAAGTACTAAGATGTAAAGAGTTTTTATTCAGCTTGTTTAACCACTTGCCTACTGGGCACCTTTAACCCCTTCCTGTCCAAGACAATTTTAAGCTTTCAGCGCTGTCGCACTTTGAATGATAATTGCGCGGTCATGCAACACTGTACCAAAATGAATTTTTTATTTTTTTCACTGCTTTCTTTTGGTGGCACTTTTTAATAAACGATAAGATAAAAAAAAAAAAAATAATAATAATATAGCGTATACAATCGTGACACAAGTCATATAGTAATTGACTGTTATTAAAAATGGCTTTTCCTTTTCAATCTGCAGCGCTGTAATCTACTGTAAAATGCAATGCAATATGGCAACCTGTAGGAGTTCTGTACACAGAACGTGTACAGAACGCCCCCCCAGATTTTTTCATTTCCTGCTTTTGTGATTGGCTTACTGATTTTCACAAAAGTTTGCGCTAAGAAACAAATCAGATTTCGGGCATCCCCTGCAACACAAATTACATTTTTGGTGAGATACTTTTAAAGGGAAATCATTTCTAAAGGAATGCAGACCCTGCAGCTTGCCTCATTAGTGCCCTGCAGGTACAGAAGCCGATTGATAATTATAAAACTGGACACAGACAAACAAACAGCTAATTCTTCAGAATAACAAAAGGTAGGAATCTGCAACAAAGTTTGTTAAAATCCTTGCAATGTACATAGATTACTCAGAGGGGAATGTTTTTATTTTTCTCAACAAAAGTAGAATTACTATTTAAGGCTGTATTTAGACCTATGCATTGCAGAAGTTCACATCTTACCAAGTGTAAACGCAACATACAGTAAGGCACGAAACTGACTGCAATGCCATTAATTATGAAGGTGAATGGGTCTGTTTTACTGCAGTGCACATGCAAAATACCATACATCGTGGAGTGCGGTCACGCACTGCAAAACAGCATAATCTAAATGAATGGCCACCAAATATTTACATTAATGTTAGGTATGCGAGACAAGCAACAGTGGAAAATTGGCAGTTTTGGAAACTTCTGTTTAGGTTTTTAAGATTCATAGCAGAACACTGGAGCTTCTGACAATGTGCTATGTCTGGATAATGTAGATACTTATACAGAACAGCAAACTTTGAATTTAGAATGACATTATGTAATGAATTTGGACAGTTACCGATTAACTGGTGGTGGCAGTTATTACTGACCTTCTTATGAGAATTACTAGTTGCTTTTGTGTTTCTGGCGTAAGACCCAACTCCGTGCTATTTTTGACTTATTTATTTAAATGTCCACATAGCCTAAGCTAAAATTCTAGCGACTGGAAAAAAAAAAAATTCCCCCACTGGAGAAAATGGGATCATGTTTAAGGGCCAGTTCACAACAGACGCAGTTCCGTACAGTGTTGTGTGCGTTTTTTCTGCACTAAAAATGCATGCACAGTGTTTTCCATGTATTCCAATGGCTCTTGTTGGCTCTAGTTCACACCATGCAATCAGTTTCTGATGCAGAATCTGACCGGAAACTGACTGCATGGTGTGAACTAGAGCCAATGGACAAATGGAAAACACTGTGCATGCATTTTGTGCAGAAAAAAAGTACGGAACTGCGTCTGGTGTAAACTGGCCCTTATTGTTTTTTTTTGCCTTCCTCTGGATCAACTGTGGGTATAGGATTGTATATAGAGGTTTTCTATTTGTGTGTGTGTGTGTGTGTGTTTTTTTTTCTATGTTGGTTGAAGTGGCTGGACTTGTTTCAACCAGATTACCGTATTTATCGGTGTGAAACACGCACAGGAGTGTAACACGCACCCTAACTTCAAGAGGGAAGTTTCAGGATTTTTTTTTCCACTTCCCCCTGCATATAACACGCAGGCACAAGTTACCCTCTATTTTCAGGGGAAAGAAGTGAGTGTTATACGCCAATAAATACAGTAATTATGTAATGCAGAACTGCCCCCCCATGCAGTATGTCTTCGTTGTCACAAGATGTTTTCAGCTTGCCCGGGTTTAATGACGTCCAGTTTCACTCAAGCTGGAAGACGGAGGAAAGACTGTGAGTGCAGGGCATCACAGCCTGAGAACAGCACCCTTTACCCTGCAGTGTGTTGGTGCAGTGCACATGTCATCACATAATATATTATGTATAGCCTACTGCTGGTGAGGGCTCAAGTGGGAGATACGATCCTATGGGGGGGGGGGGGGAGGGTAGGGCACAGTGTTTGGCTTTAAATACAATCTGAGTCACTGACCTATAACACACATCACATGCGGGGTCGGATAGAAGTTATAATCTAATCTACATACTTGTTCCAAATCAGCAACTCCGAAATATATAAAGCCGGTAAAAGTGAATAATGGCCAGGCTACTTACATTTTCAAATAAAGGGATCATAATCTCTTTGTATCAGTTTTCTTTAGCCACTTGCCTACTAGGCACTTTTACCCCCTTCCTGCCCAAGCCAATTTTCACCTTTTAGCACTGTCACACTATAAATGACAATTGTGTGGCCAGGCTACAATTTACCCAATTAAAAACAAAAGTTTTTCATAGTTTGTTATACAGGTAATGTTTCTCCTTCACTGATGTGCACTGATGAGGCTGGACTGATGGGCACTTATGAGGAGTAACTAATGAGAAGGCACTGATGTGGCTTTACTGATAGGTGGCACTGATGGGCGGTGCTGAAGAGCACTAAAGGGCAGCACTGATAGGTGGCACTGATGGGAGCTGATAGATGCCATTGATGGGCACTGGTAGGCAGGTTTGATAGGTCACACTAATGAGGAAACACTGCTGGGCACTGATTGGCAGCACTGGTGAGCACAGATTGGCAGCACTGGTGGGTACTGATTGGAAACACAGGTGGTCACTGGTGGGACTGCACTGATAATTAGGACACTGATTATCAGTGCAAATGTCTCTTTTGCACGCTCCTCTCCTCCTGTCAGCATGAGGAGATGAAAGCCAGAAATCGGCTTGTGTTTAAATTGTGATCAGCTGTGATTGGACACAGCTTATCACATGGTAAAAGGCCGCTATGATTGGCCATTTAGTGATGCAGCTATCACAGACCGGGCATGTGATGGGCGCAAACAGTCACGGGAGGACGTCATATGACGGCCTCCCATAACTGGCTGGCCATGCTGTAGCTGTCATTCGGCTTTAGCACGGTGGGCAAGTGGTTAACTCAAAATTTATCTAAACATTTCAATCCTTTACAGCCAAGGAAGCTGTCATCTTAGCTTTTGTTTGATCTGCAGTTGACATGGTGCCGCACATGTGATCAGTTATGACACCAGCCATTTGTTGGCCTGACAGTTGAGAGCTCAAGCAACTGTGACAGTTATCATTCACAGCATGTCTATGTATTTGGTAAACAGGTAAATTGATGGGTTTCGTCCTGCTATAATACTACTGTATGTCTCCTGACTGGTGAACAGATGCATGTTCTCATTGTTTTTGGGGGAGAATTTTAATTAAAAGTCATTTTATAATTGGCTATGGAAAATTTCTTTCTTTTATAAAGAAAATTCTATGTTTATTATTGTACATAGTTCGCATTTCCTTAATTTTGAAGCATGCTACCTAACCTTTCTTCCTCTTTCACTGGGTATTGATGATTTCAGTGGAATCTTTGGTGGATTTTCTGTTTTATTTTTTAGTGAGATGAAAACAGCAGTAGTAATGGGACTAGGAAACAGTGTTCATAACAATAGAACTCCTATTTCAGTTTTTACATGTGATTACTTAAACAGACCCTGTCCCCAAACCTTGCGTTTTTACAAATATCTTACAATAATATTATTTGTACCTTTAATGTATTAAGGATTGTTTTTTTTTTGATTGTTAAAATTATTATTATTATAATACAGGATTTATGTAGCAGCAACAGTTAGCACAGCTGTTTACAAAACAAAGGGAGAAGGAACACTTACAACACAATACAAGAGGGCCCTGCTCAGGGGTGGTGTGACCATACTGTATGTGGGCAAGCACGGCCTTCTCACGGGTATGCAGTGTAGTATGCCTGTTTGAACTAGGCCATAAGGAGATGTACAAATAAAGGCCATGGTGCAGAGACAATAAATAAAAGAAAAAAAGAGAAGCTACATTGCATTGTCAAAAAGTAAACATCTCTGTATAAATATTATATCCCTAGCCTGAAAGTAATGTTTTATTTTTAATTTTTACAAGCTTGCTTATCCCTATTCTCCTAGTATTGCATATATATATATATATATATATATATATATATATATATAAATACCGTATTTATTTAGCGGGGTATAGTGCGCTCCCGCGTATAGCGCGCACCCCTAAAGTGGCCCCCATTCCTGTGGAAAAAAAGATTTTTATACTTACAGTTTTGATGTCTTGCGCGGCGTCCATCGGCAGTTTCGGGTGTCCTCTTCGTCGGGTCCGGCGTCCTTCTGCGGTGTCCTCCCGGCTCGATCCTCGCTTTCCCACGCCGAGTTTGAATACCGCGCCTGCATATACCGAGCGCAGTACACTCGTGAATAGTCGGGCAGGCTTGGCTACTCTCGCGCTCACGTCCTGGACGTCCAGGACGTGAGCGCGAGAGTAGCTGAGCCTGCCCGACTATACACAAGTGTACTGCGCTCGGTATATGCCAGCGCAGTATTCAAAATCGGCGCGGGAAAGCGGGTATCTGATTTTCAGGGCAAAAAAGTGTGCGGTATACACCGATAAATACGGTGTATATATATATATATATATATATATTTGTAGATCCGTTATCAATTTACTGTTGATATCAATCTATTGTGCCAGCAAACCAGCTGATGAGATAAGATCAAATTCTGAAAAAACACCTCAAAGAGTGTATTAATCAATCATATTGAAAAAAACTGACTATGGCTGGATTCACACCTATGCATTTTTAGTGCTTTTTGCAGATTTGCACTACAGTCCATTTAACATGGTTTCCTATGCAAAAAGCACTAAAAATTCATTGGTGTGAATCCAGCCTAAAGCTGGCCAAAAGACGGTGGCAGGAAAGAAAATCCCTTTATTCCCCCATCAACACAGTTAAGCAGACCATACACGGTGCAAATGTATTTTCTGCAATCACGTGTTCCCCCATCAACACAGATAGAGCTGACAGGGGAATCCCTCCTGCTGAGCAATTGTCTCTTCCCGTCATGGGGGGGAGCCGCCTCCCGTCGGGAGGAGACAGTGATTATCACTAGTGGTTATAGCAGCCGCTAGCGATAATCACAAAAAAATCCGTCAGGCTGGTTGGACTCAAGTTGATCGATTGATCAACTTGGTATCTTCAGCCTGTCCATTGACAGTTTGAATCTTGGCCGGTACCTGCTGCACCCAGGGCCGATCTGCCCTATAGGCTTAGTATGCAAGCCGCTTAGGGCCCCGCAAAGCTGCAGAGGGCCCCCCAAATTACTAGAGACCCTGCCTGGTGAGAAGTCATTCTCGGCCCCTCACTCCCGCTTCAAACATTAATGTAAGATGTAATTTCCGACAGCAGAACACCCCCTCCCCCACTTCTCAAATTTAATATGGCTATAATATGACATGTCATTTTGCTTAGGGCCCCAGGGAGGATTGGCTGCACCAGCTGAGTTTCTAACCATGTATAATATTCTCCCTCCGTGAGTGGGGGGTGTGGGAAGCTGTCACCACCAGGGAAAACACTGTGATTACTGCTAGGGGCTATAACAGCAATAATCTCAAGTAAACTCACACAGGTTGGTTTTACCCAAGTTGATTGATCAGCCTGCCCATACATGGGTTGAATCTATCTTGACTGGTCCCTGCTGAATCGGCCAATATTCAAAACATCTATGGCCTTCTTAACCACTTAAGGACCTCCGCACGCACATTTACGGCCACAGAATGGCACAGATGGGCACAAGGGCGTAAATTTACGTCCTCGCTCAGTAGCGGGTCGGGGGTCCAATCGGGACCCCCTCCGCGGTGTGCGGAGGTCCCCGTGTCTCCGGGAGCGATCCGGGACGAGCGGGCGGATGTCCGTGTTTACCCGCCCCCCCGCGATCGCTCCCAGCCAATCGCTGCGCTCTCCCGCCCTGTCACTTCCTCCTCCTGTGTTTACACAGGAAGGGGGAAGTGATGTAATCTCCCATCGCATCGGTATTTCCAACCGCTGCGATGAGAGGAACACCTCACAGTAAGTGTGCACCAACATTACACTGACACACACACACACATAGGCATACTTAACCCCTTGCGATCTGCCCCCCCACCCCCCCTGTCACAGTGTCACTGAATGCAGTGATCTAATCACTGCATTTAGTGTCAGTGTGACAGGCAGTGTAAAATCAGTTAGTGTTAGGTTCAGGATAGCCCCCCCTAATAAAGTTTTAACCCCCTGACCACCGCCCTAGTTAACCCTTTCACTCCCTATTGCCAGCGTCACTAAGCGATCATTTTTCTGATCGCTGTATTAGTGTCGCTGTTCCCGCTAGGTAGCTATTTTTTTTTATTGCGATTTTTTTTTTTACTAAAGACATGTGGCTAAATAAATTTTGGCCTAAATGTTTGACTAAAATTTAGTTTATTTGATTTTTTCTTAACAAAAAGTAAAAAATAGTGTTTTTTTTTTCAAAAATGTCGCTCTATTTTTGTATATAGCGCAAAAAATAAAAATCGCAGAGGTGATCAAATACCACCAAAAGAAAGCTCTATTTGTGGGAAGAAAAGGACGCAAATTTTGTTTGGGAGCCACGTCGCACGACCGCGCAATTGTCTGTTAAAGCGACGCAGTGCCGAATCGCAAAAACACCTTGGGTCATTTACCAGCGTATTGGTCCGGGTCTTAAGTGGTTAACTTACACTGAGCTAGTGTGGTCCGGTAAATGTCCAGTGTTTATGTTTATCAAATAGAGGGTAGTTGCGATTTTTAGTTGATATCTAGACAATTTACACCTTCATTGGGTCATTGGAACTGATAAAAAATATCACAATACAGTACATAAATATAAATCTGTATCGGTAATGGATGAGATTATTTCCCTTGTAGTTATTTGAAAAGGTGACTTTTCTCCACATTCACTAAGCTAAGAAAATCAGCCCCTATAGCTCTATTTGATCTTGTGAGAGATTTCCTGATAAATCATGCAAAAAAAAAGCTAACACCCAACATCTGTATCTAAGGCCTCATTCACACCATATGTGCATAAAAAACTAATGGAAAAAACTGATTTGACTTTTTTTTAAATATTTTGGGCTTGTTCACACTACGTGTGTAGATGTACATTTTTCTAACATAGGTCTCGGCAAGGGAACTAAGAAAACAACCGGTGTCCTGTTCAGACCATAATGCTGGTGTCATATGAGGCTTTTTTTTGCCAGGAATATGCAATATAAAGGTTCTGCGAGGGCGTAAAGAAAGGCATTGTTTTCTACATGCGCTGTTCACACTACACCACAATGTTGATGTTGTACGTTTTTTTTCTTTGCAGAAAACTGTATACATGTTGCATATTTCTATGCAGAAAATGATGCACATTTGTGGTGTGAACAGGGCACACTGAGAACAATTGTTTACTTTGTGCCCTTCCAGAGACAGGTACAGAAGGCTATGGGGGAGATTTACTAAAATGGGTACATTTTAGAATCTTGTGCAGCTGTGCATGGTAGCCAATCAGCTTCTAGCTTTTTCAATTAAGTTTTGACAATAAGACCTGAAAGCTGATTGGTTTCTATGCAGAGATGCACCGGATTTTGCACTCTGCCGTTTTAGTAAATAACCCCCTATGTCTCTGCACATGGTGTGAATGGGGCCTAAACTTAAAGGGGTTGTAAAGGTTTGTTTTTTATTTTCAAAATAGGTTTTATTAACCTAGTGCATTGTTGGATCACTAACCTTTTTCTTTGATTTCCCTTCTAAGGGCCAGATTCAGGTAAAGTTGCGCTGGAGTATTTCGATATGCGCCGCGTAACTGTCAAGATGCGCCGTTGTATCTCCGCGGCCGTACCCACCAAACTAGATGCGACAGAAAACGGGCTTTCCCCGACCGGCTTAACTTTCCAACGCCAGAGTATAGTCAAGGCATTGTTTCGCTTGGCGCATCAGTCGCGCCAATTGATTTCCCCTGCAAATATGCAAATGAGGGATTTTTCCCAATTCTCGAACGGATTAGCACCATACGCTGGCTACATGCTCCGCGCATATGTCGTCCGTCCGTCGCAAAGTTATTTCTACAAATAGCTGCTTTATCTTTACTCCAGACGGCCACAGGTCAGCAGGAGAGCATCTACAGCAGCGTTACCGACGATAAGAGCTAGCTGAGCACCCCCACTTGCAGGACAACACCTCTGTCCCTGCTTGTCTGTCAACTTTTACAGCCATGGAGGAAGACATCATAGGTCTCCATAGCCGAGATGACGGCTGACAGCTCCTGGCCTTTAAAGTTCAGCTTTCTCCTGTGTTTGCGGGGAATGGGAGCAGCCATCTCAGAACAAAAGTAACTTCACTGCGGGGAGGGGGAACAGGATATACTTTAGTGCCGGAATGGCGCATCTACGGGCGCATTTAAACGTCCAACGGAACACATTGCGCTGTCGTTTCCAAGGAAGTGGTGCCGATGGAAGTTGTGAGCATGCGCACTGGGATGCATTGACAGCCGACGCATGCGCAGTACGTTCGCCGCGGGATCGCGCCTAGTTTTAATAATACACGCCCCGTACCCGCCCAATTTGAATAACGCCGTCTCATTTTCGATACGCTGCCGCAACTTTAGGAGCAAGTGCTTCATGAATAACAGCACTTGCTCCTAAAATTTCGCCAGAGTAACGTAAATGAGAAACGTTACTCCAGATTAAAGATGCGCCCATCTACCTGAATCTGGCCCTAAATGTTTTTTTTTCTTTGTTTTCTTTGTCTGAATTTCTCACTTCCTGTTCCTCCTCAGTAAGCTTTCCTGGCTGACTAACCCCCAGCCAGATGATGGGGCAAGCTTACTGAGGAGAAACAGGAAGTGAGGAATTCAGACAAAGGAAAAAAGGGAAAGAAGGGAAATTGAAGGAAAAGATAAGTGAACCAACAATGCACTAGCTTAAAGGAACCTATTTAGAAAATAAAAACCAAACCTTTACAACCCCTTTAAATGTGTTGAGGTTTGAACTGTCCTGTCAAATAAAACAACATACGGTATCCCTACTGCCCTTTCACATGGGACAGTGGAGGTGCGGTGGCGGTATAGCAGCGCGATTTTTAGCGCCGCTATACCACCGTATTTACCGCGATATTCGGCCGCTAGTGGTGCGGTATTAACCCCTGCTAGTGGTCGTAAAAGAGGTTAATGCCTCTGCAGATGCGCATTGCGGGCGGTATTACCGCGGTTTTCCATTGATTTTAATGGGAAGGAGCGGTATAGGAGCGGTAAACACCCCGCTCCTATACCGCTCCAAAGATGCGGCTAGCAGGACTTTTGGAGTGGTCCTGCTAG
Organism: Rana kukunoris; assembly: GCA_029574335.1. NCBI lineage: Eukaryota > Metazoa > Chordata > Amphibia > Anura > Ranidae > Rana > Rana kukunoris. The sequence continues at coordinate 333,527,008 of CM056053.1, read as the reverse complement.
CGCACCGCTTCAGTGTGAAAGCCTTCAGGCTTTCACATTGAAGACTACAGGGCACGATTTTTTCAGGCGGTATAGCAGCGCTATTTTTAGCGCTGTACCGACTGAAAAATGCCCCAGTGTGAAAGGGGCCTTACTTGGTTACAACAATGTAAATACATACCTCCCAACTTTTTGAGATAGGAACGAGGGACACCTATTAGCAAAAAGCTGGGGTCTGTCAATCTATCTTTAGAAAACAGCAACAAGCCAATTTTGTGTGTATTTGTTTAGATAACTAAAACAACAGTGAAAAAAAAAAAAATTATTTTGCGCCGTGTGCAGCGCTCCCATTCTATCTGCAACTTCTCAATACATACTTTGTTGCGTGATAAAGGACTCTTTTGTTTTCATTGTTAACAATATATACCGTATGTATTCATAAGCAGCTTGTTGTCTGACAAGTCTATTCTTAGCACATGACCCAAGTGTCACTTGTGTTCTTTATTTATACTGCTCTTCCTGATTGTTGGCATTTTTACCATTCATTCATCAATACCTGTCAGGTTTGAAAACTTCACATTTAAAAAACTTGCATTTCAAAGATTCCTCTTTTTCTTTCTAGAGTGTGCATTTCATGTATATCTTAATCTGGTGTTGTACAGTGTTTTTTTTAGGTTGTTTATAAAAGGCATATACTGTATATACTGCCAAATCGGATGAGCTCTGTTGCAATCAAAATCTAAAACAACATAGCTTCAAGAAAAGCTACACCGTTTTTTAGAGTCTTTTAGGACCTTTCCAGTGGAAAGTATAGCTTGACCTTACCCTCACTATTCTCTATAGCAGGAGTCTCCAAACTTCCTGAACAAAGGGCCAGTTTACTTACCTAGAGGCTCTAGAGCAGGGGTGTCAAACAGGCGGCCCTCCAGCTGTTGCAAAACTACAAGTCCCATGAGGCATTGCAAGGCTAACAGTTACAAGCATGACTCCCACAGGCAGAGGCATGATGGGACTTGTAGTTTCGGAACAGCTGGAGGGCCACCAGTTTGACACCCCTGCTCTAGAGGGGCCAGTGGGATTAGAAAACACCCTGGTGTCAGTGAGAGTAAACAGTGCCCCATCATTGGTTTAAAGGGGTTGTAAAGCTTCACGTTTTTTCACCTTAATGCATCCTATGCATTAAGGTGAAAAAACATCCAATGCTTATAGGCCCCCCCAGCCCCCTTTTTACTTACCCAAGCCCTTTGAAAGTCCAGCTTCGTGAACGCTCTGGCTTCTCGGCCGGGCTTCTTGGCTCTTATCGGCTCTTTATTGGAGAGTATGGTTGCAGCGCAGCTATTGGCTCACGCTGCTGTCAATCAACTCCAATGACGAGAGGGCGGTTGGACGGGGCCGAGTCCTGTAGTTGGCAGCTATGGACGCAGAATACAGTATCCGGGAGCGTGCCCGCAAGCTAATCCCCTTGGGAGAGCGCTTTCCAGGGGGGTTAGCTTTTGCGGGGAGGAGCCGAGACAGCCGTTGAGGGACCCCAGAAGAAGAGGATCGGGCTACTCTGTGCAACACAAAATGCACAGTGGAGGTAAGTATGATATGTTTGTTATTTAAAAAAAAGGAAACCTTTACAACCTGTTTAAGTAGAAGGAATAGTGTCCCATTGTTGGTATCAGTGGAAGGAATGGGGCCCCATTGTTGGTATTGAATGTATGATTGGTGCCCTTTTGTTGGTATCTATGGGAAGAATGCTGCCCCAACATTGGTGTGTTTCTGTGAGAGGAATGTGCCCCATCATTAGGGTCAGTGGATGGCTAGTACCCAAAGGGCCAGTTAAAGACCACATCCATAACATGGACCACAGTTTAGAGACCACTGCTCTAGAGCAGGGTTTCTCAACCAGGGTTCCTCCAGAGGTTGACAGCTAAGGAAAATCGCTGCACCAGGTGAGAAACTCCAGGGACAATGAATAGTGTGAAACTCCTCACATGGGTGCAAGCCTTGGCTCGCCTGCCGTAGAAGACTGAATAGGGAAAGAAAATGGCTGCACACCACTGTTCTTGGAGTCCATTTATTGAATGTTCCATAAAAACAACGACACACACCATGGTTGCAGTAGCCAGAACAGAGGTACACTAGTTTTGCACAGCTACACTGTGCTTACTCACAGTGTAGATGTGTGAAACAAGTCCACCTTTGTTCCGGCTACTGCAACTTTGGTGTGTGTAATTGTTTGTATGGAACATTTAATAAATGTGGGTGTGCAGCCAATTTCTTTCCTTATTCCTCCAGAGGCTGCTAGGAGTTCCTTGAGTAATGAGCAAGTTCTGACTCTCAGATAAGCTCCCATTGACACCATTGATGTTTTTATCTATCCATAAGTGGGTAATTCTTCCCAATGACCATGAGTGTAAGGAACATTCTTCCCACTAATGTATCATGAGTTGTAGATGCAGGCATTTCAAGCAGGGGTTCCCTGAGGCCGGAATGATATTTCAAATGTTCCTCTGTGTTTAAAAGGTTGAGAAAGGCTGCTCTAGATCCTCCCTGTTGGTCTTTTGATGAGATGGGCAGTCTCTTGACCAGAAGAGAGGCTCAGGGGGTGGGAAGGGGTGGGGCCAACCTTTAAAGGAAAAAATGAGACTTTGTTTTAAACGTAGCTGATTATTTGAATTTTAAGTTTTCACTTTAGGTCTCAAGCACAGTGGTCTGCAAAAAAAAAAAAACCTAGCTGTTATCCCCTGTGGGCTGGTATTTATTTGCCTTTGGCAGTGCTTTGCATTTTTACAATGCATGGCACTGTTCAACACAAACAGGCGGAGACTTCAGAAGAGCTACGGTGCAGAAATATGCAGACGTATCAAACTTTTTTTTTTTTTTTTGCTCCTTGCCATTCGTGATTTGAACAGGGTACACAGAAAACAACTGTTTTCTGTGTGCGCTTATAAAGACATGCAGAAAAATGCAGGTCGCCACTTATAATATGCATGAGTCCTTAACCCTTTGCCGCTGGATCCTTCTGGCCCTTTGAGGGGTTTTAGATGCTGGGAGGCGGGGTGGGGTTTATGGTCATGTGGCCGCCCATGATTGGTTGTGACGGTGATCATGTGAAAGCTCTCGCCGGAATTAGGAGCTTTCCGTTAGCCGCTGGTAACTGTGCTTAGAGCGTGCAGGGCGCGCTCTCTTGGTGCAGCTGTTTTTGCAGTATTGCACACAAATATGCATCGGCTCTGCGCCAAGGCCCAGCCGCGAGGGGCCACATATTTGCATGCATGCTGTCGGTGCCACGATAATCTCTTAATTTTGTGAGCAGAAGATATATTTCCTAGATCGGTGACAGTTGACAACTGCTTGCATGCATTGTTTCCAAGGTTACTTCAGCACAAGTAAAAATATGCATCAACAATCATTCACATGTGTTTGTCATGCTTTGGAACGCTTACATATATGAGACTACAGTCAAACTGAAGCTTGGCACACTTAGATTTTTTTTTAACCCATACAGTGCTTATTATTTTGGCCTATACATTTGAGCAACCCAGTAGTCAATGAGAAATATTATACTGCAGTTTCTATGCATTCCTGAAAGTACACTAATAACAATACAATAGTTATTCATCTATTACAGGTACAGTACTTATTTAGCGCTGTCAATTTACAAATATATTGTACATTGACATTCGTCCCTGCCTTTAAGGAGCTTACAATCTAAGGCCCCTAACGCACATTCATACATACACATACTAGTGTCAATTTAGACAGGAGCCAATTAGCCTACCAACCCGTCTTAGGAGATCGGGAGGAAACCGGCGTCCCCGGAGAAAACGCACACAGGCACAGGGAGAACATGCAAGCTCCAGGCAGGTAGTGCGATATATACAATATTTGTCAACAAGCCTGCGTTTCATGTTGACATGAGGTGGTTATTGCATTATTCCAATGATTTTCAGCAGTATCTGGCAATAATTGCTGTTGTCAAACGAATGTGTGAAGTTTGCTAGTATCAGAAGCCTAATACTTTTTCTATAGCTAAAATAATGTTATAATTTGGACTTCTACAGTGTCTTAGGGTACAACATAAATGCAAGTTAAAATGTATGTTTTATTTTAAAAAAGTAACAATTTATTTTGTTCTGTGATGGAGATACCATATCTGCTATAATATTATTTATGTGGGTAATGCAATCCATATCAAATCCTTATCACTACAATATATCAGAACAAAATGTATAGAAGGTATCAAATCCCAAATTCTTGATTTATTTCCTAGATTAACATCCAGGAACATTAGGATGATACCAATCTCAGTCCTAGTCACAGATATCCTCTTTCATGTTGATGAAACTAGTCTACCTCAGTGGCTCACCTTTTTTTCAATCGTGTGCCCTTTAAAAGTATGCAAAATCTCAAGGCCTAAAAAATGAAATACTGTTTATAAATGGGAAACCTAAGCCTGGAATGATGCACACAACTGCCTTGATGAGATTTAAGCGGAGTTCCAGCCTGGGGTAAAAAATTAATTACAATTCAGCAGCTACAAATACTGTAGCTGCTGACTTTTAATATATGGGCATTAACCTGTCCAGGGATCCCGCGATGTCGGCACTACAAGTTGATCGGTCCATTTGGGTGCAGGCACTAGCAATGCAAGTAAGGAAAACTGGCAGTGAAGCCTTCAGGCTTCACTGATGGTTTCCTACTGTGCATGCGTGAGTCGCGCTGCACTTTCTGAATGGTCCTGTCATGTTCTCGGACACACACAAGTCCCAGAAGACAATGAGGGGAAGGAGGAGGGCCGTGCAAGTGACGCCGCTGCAACATGGGACGTAAATCCTGAAGACAACATGCCAAAAGGTACCAAAAAGAAAAAAATATATATCCAAAAACGAGGGAAGGGGGTGGGGTGTTCAAGAGTTCTCATTTTGGCTGGAACTCCGCTTTAACTTTACATCAGAATCCCCCAATTTCGTCAAATAGCCTTTAATCACTTCAGAGGCCAACTACCATTTTAGAGGTCCCCTCTTTACATCAGAGTCCTCCCACAACATCAGTGGACCCTCATTAACCTTTTCAACCCTGTACTTCCTCTGGTTGAAATGGTTATACCAGGCTAATGCCTGCACTGCAGAAATCACCCCGGCATCAACATTTTCAGCCAGCGATGGGTTTTCATGTAGAAGTGATCTGAGTAGTTATACAGCTACTCGATCATTTCTACAGGGCGTAGAATGGACCACCACCCTTACCGACACTGCCTTTTTCAGGCTTTAGCGTATGATTGTGGGAGCCTAGTATTGCTGTCACTTGAATTCCTGGTGCACTTAGAGAGGATAAAGGCACATCCGTAGCGACTGTCCAACTGTGATGTAAGAAAGTCAAAGCGACAAGGTATTTGTCATTTCCGCTTTCAGTTTGATGTTTAGAAGCCATTACCGGTGTCTTGTCGAGCTGGTTTCTCCATCGGATAGGTTCCTGCCTGGACTGCCTAGGCGCCGCCAGGAAAGGGGCATGCGCAGTAGGAGGCCACAGAAATCTCCGAGCCTCAACAGCCGATTGTCAGCTTAGACGAGCTTGCTCCCAATGCCTGATGCCTGCTTATACACAGTGCTCTATAGTACATGCCGCTCTTTACAGCAAGGGGCGGATGTGAGACGTCTATTTTATTGAGAAAACCATCCTCCAAAAAAGGACTGTTCAATATCACATCCGCCCCTTGCTGTAAAGAGCGGCGTGGATAACCAATCAAAAAAGCACTGCTCAATATCACATCCGCCCCTTGCTGGCCCTTGCTGTGTAGAGTGGCGTGTACTATAGATTGTATAATCAGGCATCGGGAGCGAGCGTGTCTACAGCTGACGAACAGCTGTTGCCGCTCTGAATTTTCTGTGGGCTCGAAATTGCGCCTGCGCACTCCCGAGGGAACCATATAGATAGGAGGAACCAGCTCGGCAGAACACCAGCTTGTAAATCATCTGATCAAACCAATCACAGTTTGAGCAGATGCTTTCAGGGCAGAGGAGAGATCTGGGGTCTAATAGACCTCAAATCTCTCAATAAAGATGACCTGTCATGGCCCATGCTATTATATTGTGGACAAGGAAAGTAACAAAAATAAAGTGTCTAGCCAGGGAGAGATATGTAAAAAAAATTACTAACCCATCTCAATTCTATTCAAATCTAAACAAAAATTAACATTTATCCTGTAGCTGGTCTATGTATGTGTCATTTTGCAGCCAATGTTAAACTGGCTTCAAAGACTGCAACCACATATAAACACAGTATATTTGCACATACAGTACCTGAGTTACCTAAGCACTCACCGCCAAACTTCTTATTAAAATAAATATCTCATTGTAGTTTTAAATCTTAATTTCCTGCATTCATCAAATATAAGTGAACGCTGATTAAAGCTGAAAATTCAGATACATACGGAATTTTACATGATATCTATTACACCTGTACTCACTCCAGATTTCTAGCCTGTAGCCTGTGGAGGTCGTATAACTACACCAGTAATTTCAATGCTTTCCCTGTTCTCCCGTGAATGCTTTAAATTATTATATATGTAACTGGCGAGGCTGGCGGGTTGCAAAACCTTTTGATACATAATTAAATACTGTAATTAGAATTATGGTGGTGTCTGTGTTAAATCCACATTCATGGAAGATGAGAGGTGTGGTTGTGTTTGCAATAAACAAACCTTGATGGTTCGTATTCATATTACTTTGAAGACAAAAAAAAGAGCAGTAGATCTGGTTAGTCGATGTACCTTTCCACTTCAAGGTCAGACTATTATATACAGATCACTTTTCACTCTTAAAGTAAACCTAGCATAATATTATATCACACAAACTAACACTGATACCTATATAGAAGGTACCCTTGGGTGTTTGCTTCTACCTCCTACTAAACTGGTTACCTGGTTTATAGTTTACATGCTCTGAAAAGGTGCAAATCACTTCTTTTGGGTACGTTTGTATAGTTAGTGATTTTTTTATTTTATTTCTGATATAGTGAAATGCATTTATAACTATAAAAGCTTTACCAAGCTAACTTATAAAAAGAAAATAGTTTACATTTAACTGTTTTCTTTCCCCTATGTGACCTTTCTTTTTTCAGCACACAAGAATAACCAACAGAACCGCAAGTAGGATTCCACTGCCATTTTTACTTCTTTACGTCTTTTTTCTCACTTGACCCTAGTTTACAGTGAAGATGCGTATTTCATCTTCTTGTATCCCAAACACAGCCTAGAGGTATGTGAGGAGATGTAAAAAATAAATATAAAAAATAGTAGTGGGGCCCTCCTGGCTTGTAAGCAGGTGTATTTAGCTAGTCTGCTGCTAGGTGGCTCTGTCCCAGAATAGTGTGTGATGACAGAGAATAGTGTAATCAGGTGCTAGGTTCCTTTTATTTAGAGCCCCCCTGTACGCCCCTTTATTTCACTGTTGCTTATTGTCTATTTTGTAATATTTTTTCCATAAATATTTTCTTTTCTTTCATTAAAAGTAGATGTAAAAACCATTAAGCTGAATCTCTGAATGCTCTAAAAATAACTTTGTCTCTGTGGGAATTACTGTAGTGTAAACTCTATTACAATCCTTTTAAAAAAATATAAGAACTGCACTATAAACCATCTATCCCTAAAAATAAATCAAGTAAGCAGAAATTATTTTGTGTAACACAAAAAGCTGGCCATTATGAAAGGCCAACCCGGCAGGAGAGGCAGAGTTGGAGAACAGTTGATACGGGTAATTATGAACTAGTGGGAAGTTTATAGAAGCCGGTCATGAGTGTGGAGGTCGGTCATCTGGCTCCCTCCCTTGCGTTCAGTTCCCACAAAAGTAACCAAGACTGAACCCACGCTACAGAGACCCCATATATCTCTCGCTACGAGAGAGTAATGGAGTTTATTGAGAGCACGCATAAGGTACGTGCTAGGTGCTCAGCAGGACCCCATTCTATCACTAGGACTGAGGATGCAGAGGTATGCTAGACTGGTGGAGTGGGCTCAGTGGTGTTCTTCCTAAATGCAACATACATGTGGTAGGTGTGTAGTAACTTGGGACAGCACATTTTCCAGAGGAACTTTGTACAATTAACTACTGCACACAGTGTACAGCTCATCTCCATTTGGGGAACTCCCATAATACTTGACTTTCACATGAACCCAGGCATTGATGAATGCTTAGGTTCTTTTGGTGCTTCGATTTTTTTTGTTTCAGAGCTTAAGAATAGATGCACCGGGTAGGGTCTGAGGGTGTAACTGTCAGAGTATTGCATTTAGCATTTAATTTAACTATTTTTGTCCCACAAAGTCTTCTAAATGTATACTAATTCTTCAAATATCAGGTGTGTCTGTAAACCTCTTTATGCAGAGTAAGTTTGTATAAGTGTGTTTGCTTGTACAACAAGTATTGGACCTTTGTTACCTACACTAGACAAGGGAAAGAGAGCAGACAGGAGAAGAGTAGTTTTTCTGGCAAAACAGTGAATGCAAAAACGCATATTGCACGTTTACAAATGCTCCAGCTGAAGTCTGTGGAGACAGAAACACCTCATTGTACTAAAAAAATAGCTTGCGTACGTTTGATTTTAAAATTTAAAAGAGACTAAGGTCTCACTCACACCAGATTGAGGTGTGGAAAACCCATGTTCCATGTGCGTTTTCCACATGTGTGTTTTCCTCATCAAGTTCAAAACGCACTACAGTTGCGATCTGCAGTGGGTGTCAATGGTGTGTATTAACCTTAAAACACGTGGTGGCGAGTACTGTGTACATATATGTGTATACAGGGTTATTTAAAGCAGTTGTTAAGCTACTATAGTATAAGCATGTCATCCCTTCTGTTAAAAAACGTTATGTGTCCCTGTGCCTGTGCTGTATAAAAAAAAATGCAGATTATACCTTAATATCAGAGCCTCTCCCAGCACTCACGTGACTCCTTGGCTCTCTCCTCTCTGACCACTATAGTGGGATGGCCCGAGAATTCCTTGCTGACTTTAGCTGGGGAGGAGAGAGAAGAGAGGAAGACACAGGAGAGCAGAGAGGAGACCTGCGGATGATGGGGGCACGTAAACCGACTACGGTGTCGGGGCTCAGCAGCCATGATAAACCGTGGTCAGTTTACAGAGGGGAAAGCATAGCCAGACAGGATCAGCCAAGTATTTCAGGTGATACAGGGAGGCATGTTTTCATGCTTTAAGGATACAGGATCTTTTTTTTTTTTTTTTAGAGTAACAAACATTTTAAGCCTAAAGTGAGTTACAGGCTGCTCAGGATGGGAAGGGGTTAACTGTGTCTTGACTCATTTCCAGGTGTTCTGAGTCCCCTACTGCAAGCCACATAATTACCAGGAGAAGGATCAGAGCTCTCTCTCTCTTCCACATGGGAAGAACTGCTATACCATGTAAGCCTGCTGGAGCACGTACAGTTGTGTAAAAAAGTATTTGCCCCCTTTCAAGCATTTGCAATAACTGGCAATTAGTCTTTCACATTGCTGTGGAATAATTTTGGCCCACTCTTCTTTGCAGAATTGTTTTAATTCAGCCACATTGGAGGGTTTTCCAGCATGAACGACCTGTGTAAGCAGGAACGGGCTTTGACCAGGCCACTCCAAAACCAAAATTTTTCTTTAATTGAACCATGTGGAGGTGGACTTGCTATTGTGTTTTGGATCATTGCCCTGCTGCATAACTCAAGTGCACTTGAGCTTGAGGTCACAAACTGATGGCCGGATATTCTGCTTTAGGTTTTTATGGTAGAGCTCAGAATTCATGGTTCCATCAATTATGCTAAGTCGTCCAGGTCCTGAAGCTGCATAGCAGCCCCAGACCATCACCCTACAACAACCATGTCTGTTGGTATGATGTGCTTGTTATGAAATGCTGTATTAGTTTTATGCCAGTTGTACGGGACGCAAAATGAATGAATGAATGAATGAGAACTTATATAGCGCGGCACATGCGAACTGAATCGCCTCTGGGCGCTTGTTGTTCCTGTCTCCTTTGATATCAAAAGAGAAAAGTCTTGACCTTTTTCCTAAATGCTAGGTGGTTCTCCTCCAACCGAATGCTGGTTGGTAAAGCGTTCCATAGTCTGGGACCTTGGATCGCAAATCTTCTTTCTCCTTTGGACTTGAAGTTGGCTTTCGGAACCTGGAGCAGGTTCTGATTCGTTGATCGCAAAACGAGATTTGGATTATGCGCTTTTATTAATTCGCATAAGTAAAGGGGGGCATTCTCATGGACACATCTATGCGTAAGACAGAGGGCTTTAAAAGCGATTCTGTCTTTAACTGGCAGCCAATGAAGGGCTCTCAGTGAAGGTGAGATGGATTCCCAGGGTTTTTTCCCAGTCACAAGTCTGGCGGCCGTATTCTGAACGACTTGCAGACGAGCGATTTGGTATTTGGGGAGACCGAGGTAAAGGGCATTTGCATAATCCAACCTGGAGTTTACAATAGCTCCCACCACGACCGCTAGATCTTCTTTAGGGATGAACGGAGTGAGTCTGCGTAGTAGGCGCAGTAGATGGTGAGATCCGCTGACCACTGACCCTATTTGTGCGTCCATTGTCATAAAGGAGTCAAAAATGACCCCTAGGCTTTTGACTTTGGCGCTAGGGGTGATGAGCTTGCCCAAAATAGGTGGGGGAGACCACGCTGTTGAGGGTTGATTCCTTCGCTTGGCGTGAAACAGAAGAAGTTCTGTTTTCGCTCCATTGAGTTTAAGATAACTCTTTGTCATCCAGTCCTCTATCAAAGAGAGACATGTCTCTAGATTGAGGTGGTGATCCTGTCTATTGCAGATGCGGAAATACAGTTGCGTGTCATCTGCATAAGAGTGATAAAGCAGATTTTGGCTGCTAATAATCTCAAAAAGAGGACGAAGGTAGATGTTGAATAGCACTGGTGACAGAGGCGATCCTTGAGGGACTCCGCATGTTACTGTGCGTTTTTCAGACGTAAAAGGTCCTAGCTTCACTGTTTGCGATCGGTTTTCCAAAAAAGAGGAGAACCAAGATAAATCGCCTTCTGCGACCCTGGCTACTTCAGAAAGCCGAGTCAGTAACAGATTGTGGTCTACAGTGTCAAAAGCTGCACTTAGGTCCAACAGAACCAGGAGACAAGATTCTCCTTCGTCTGCGGCCTTGAGAACATCGTCCCATACTTTCAGTAATGCTGTTTCCGTCCCATGTCCGGGACGGAAGCCTGATTGCAATGGGTCAAGTAGCTTGTAGGTATCTAGATGCAGTTGCAGCTGTTGTACCACTACTTTTTCCATTATCTTAGAGAATACGTTGAGGCTTGTTATGGGACGGCGGTGGAGTGGGTCCTTGGGGTCCAGGGAGGGTTTCTTCAGGATGGGTTGGATTACACCCTCTTTCAACTGTGAGGGCACTATGCCTTCCAAGAAAGACTGGTTGATAAGCTGCGTGATGGGAGGAGCCAGGATGTCGGCGCATTCCTTCAGCAGTTTTGTGGGGATAATGTCATTTGGCGCTGCGCCATTGCGCAGAGTACAAATGACATTCTTAGTGGACTCGATGGAGATGGGTTCCAGGGTGAACTTACCTGATATCGGAGAATTACTATGGGTGCTGTGTGAGAGGCTACAGGGGGGGCTGAGGGGAGAAAAATTTTGCTGAATGCTTTCACGGATTGCCTCGATTTTATTAACGAAATAATCTGATAGCTCATTGCAAAATTCTTGTGTGTCCGAACTGGGGGCTTCAATGCATCCTGGTTTCATGGTCTGGGTGACCATCTTGAAGAGTTCGCGGGGGCGGTTTTGGGCACCGTTGATAGCCTCCGAAAAATAATTCTTCTTGGCTTGGAAAATTTCTTTGTGGTATTTTCTTGTTGTCGCCTTGTAGATGGATAGGTTTAGCTCAGAAGAACATCTTTTCCAGGCAGATTCTGCCCTTCTGCGTTCTTGCTTCAGTAACGACAGCTGGTTGTTAAACCAGCTGCGGTTGTTTTTCCGAATGCGGGTTATTCGTTTCGGCGCTACCAAGTCGGCTGACTGTAGCATGGCCGAGTTTATGGCTTTCAATGTTTCAACGGCCGTTTGATGCGGCTGGGTTGTTTCTATTTTTTTCCTTAAAGTCGTTTTGAAGAGTTCCGAGTGGAGCTTCTTCTGACATCTAGTCCAGTGTGTTGCCACTGGATTCGATGTTTTTGTTGCGGGGGGGATGGTGGAAATACTGAATATAATTGCCTGGTGGTCTGTCCATGGCAATTTTTCATTTTCCCTAATTTTTATTTCCAGAGCTTGTCTGAAAATAAGATCAAGTGTGTGACCTGAAGCATGTGTAGGCCCACATACTAGTTGCTGCAATCCTAATCCTTCCAGGTGGTCGATACAGGCGTCGGCAATGGGGTCTTGTGAGGAATTGGCCCAGAGATTGAAATCCCCTAACAGCAACAGGTGTTTGCTGTTGAGGGTATAAGTGGAGAAGAAATCCGTCCATGATGAGAGCAGCTGCGATTTTGGGCCGGGTGGCCTATAGCAGAGCAGAATGTGGACGGTCTCCTTTGAACTTGCTTGCAGTTGCAGAGTAAGGGTTTCCATGAATGGAAGAGGGTTTTGGCGGACTGGTTTGGTGATCGTAAGATGAGTCTTGTGGATCACCGCCAGGCCGCCTCCTCTTTGCCCTATTCTGTTTTCCGTTATGATACGGTAATTTTCTGGCACCAATTCTCCTAGAATGGTGTTACAGTCGGCTGTGAGCCAGCTCTCTGTAATAAAAAGACAGTCTAGATCCTTTTGTTGAATGAAGTCGCGGATTTCTAGTCGGTGTTTTACTGCCGATCTAGTATTGATCAGAGCACATGATATGTGCTTGACCTGGGGTAAATGTCTGAAATGTCTAACCGTCGATCTATGATTGGTTCTCCATAGTCGCTCAGTTCTTAGGGCCTTTCTGGTGATGGCTGGCAGTATTGCGGCGCATTGCCTCAAACTCCAAATGGTCTCGGCAGAATATTGCCTACATGCCATGTTCGCCAATACACCAGGGGGGGGAGGGGGGGATTTTAGGGCAGTGGGGAGAGGAATTGGCTAAACTCCTCTCTCCTGGCTTGGTCCAGAGGAAGGCAAAAAACCCTGGCGGCGCTCGGCCAATATGCTCCGGCAGGGAAAAAATTCCTTCCTGACCCCTGTAAGAGGCGATCGGGTAACCCCTGGATCAAGTTGTAGTGGTGATTAAGATTTGGGGCTGGGTGCAGCAAAAATGGCCTGCCGATCGGTAGCAGGATCCAGACTGGTAAAGCTTCCAGATTGGGTGGATCGGTGCTACTATTTGGGGCCAGGATTACTAGCCTTCTAAAAAGTAAAATTTTCTCATTAGTCCACAGAATATTTGTATCAAATCTTGGGGATAATCAAGATGTTTTTTGGTAAATGTGAGATGAGCCTTTGTGTTCTTTTTGGTCAACAGTGGCTTTGGCCTTAGAACTCTCCCATGGATGCCATTTTTGCTCAGTCTCTTTCTTACTATGTTTTTCTGCCCCCTTTTAACATCCTCCATGAGCTCCCAAACCTCTCCTTTCCCACTTACCTCAGTGAGCACACTACAAATCCCATAGTTCATAGACCATCTCATAAGCAAGCAAGAGAGGGTGACTATGTTCTGACATACAGTGAGACTATAGAAAATTAACGTAAATAAATGATATGTGTAGTTGCGCTAAAATCAACCTACTATTTATAAAAATTGATCATAAAAAATGCCAACAGTGAAATTAAATACCAGTGATGATATCCAGTGATCACAAAAAAATTCACAATACAAAATGTAGAGGCAGATAAAGTCAAAGAGGATATATAAAAATGTCCATACGGTGTGGATGGGCTTGCCTGATTATTATGCAATTATTGCAAGTGAGTCCCTGCTGTTAGTGTGCGGTCCTATTTCACAGACATACAGGTGGAGGCTTTCAGGTACTTTTCATATGGATTCCGATTACAGTAATGTTTTGTGAACCATGACTCTCAGAAAGGAACCAGAAACAGATAAATCATAGTGCAATATGATGTTGTTAATTATCTATATTCCGATAGAGCCAAGTAACTCACATATGGTCGGTAAGATCAGCGCTAAGTACGATCAGATACACACTAGAGCTCTCTGTCTCCTGGGCTCCTCTCCTACGCGTTACTTCACTTGTCACGTGACTTTATCAAGGGAAACAAACCTAGCCACCCTCTAACAGGAAGTCAGATAATAGCTGCAAAAGAAGGAATTTAGTAGGGGCTAAGAACAGTAGAAGGTACTTTTTGGAGTTAGGAATATATGTACGATAGGAATGTGTTTTTTAAACCAGAGTTTAGTGTCAGTTTAACGAAGAAGAAAAGCTTTGTCAAACGTTAAACAATGCGATATATATATATATATATATATTTATTTATTCGATTTTTTTTACTAGTAATGGTGGTGATCAGCGAGTGACCAGTGACACTAATACAGTGATCAGTACTAAAAATTTACACTGTCACTGTACTAATTACACTGGCTGGGAAGGGGTTATCAAAGGGTGCCTAGCCAGTTATGTAAGTTATACGGTCGGCAAGTGGCTAACAGTGTTGTGTTTTTGCGGTGGGTGCAAGAAAGTGCGCAATTTACACGCAATCCCACACCCCGCATAGACGTGAACATAGCCGTAAAGACTTTCACGAATTTGCAGTGTGGGAATGCTAGGTATAAATAGGCTATTCCAGCAATATACTTGCTTATATTAAATACTAGACATGTGCATTCGTTTTCGTTAGAATGCATTTTCGTCCGAAAATCTGTTTTTTTTCGTTATCGTTTTAACAAACGATAACGAAAGCGCAAGAAACGAAAACCGAAAGATCCAACATAAAAAATGCTTTATTTTAGTTTTCGTTGCGGTAAAAATTCGATATAGAGAGATTCGACATTATAGGAAAAGATTCGACATCATAGAGAAAAGATTCGACATTATAGAGAAAAGATTCAACACTATAGAAATAATAGATTCGACATTACAGGGAATAGATTTTGATTTATGAGAAAATATATTCAACATTATAGAGAATAGATTCAACATTATTACTAGTCATACAACATTAGAATTCTTGTAGGCGGAATATTTGAACGGAAATGTACGATTCAACGTAAAGATTCGACGTTCCGTCGAATATTCTTTTGACCATTCGACAGAAACCAAGTATTATTGGATTTTCGGACGAAAGCTATTCCCCAACGGAAAACGAAATGTATCAAAACGATTTTCAGGAGTAACTAAATAAATGTATTTTACAAACGAAAACGAAAAAACAAAATGAAATATTCCAGTCTGCACATGTCTATTAAATAGCACTGTCCAATTACATACTTTTATGTTGTACAGTTACTAATCTTGATAATCTTGAAAAAATTAATTAACATTCCTCAAATGTTTACATGTTTTCAGTAAATTGCTCTTAATTACTCTAAGTAAACAAACACGTATGTCACGTTTGAACAGAAATTGCTGTCTGATACTGAATGATTCTCAGGCTGAATAGTTTTGTCTTCATTATTAGCCCACACTTGTAATGTGAAGCCGGTTTCAGGCCTTGGTTTTAGATGTCAATCATCAGTGGATTGCTAAAGCTATCTCGGAAATGTCCAGGTGTCCAAACATCCCAATAAGCTGACTTTAAGGCTGTGCTGTAAAACTTTTAACTAGACTAGACTAAGTTGGATGGCTCATGAGTATAGAGGCATCTCTCTTTTTTTTTTCTTTAGGAGGGGAGGGAAGGAGGAAAAACGAGCATAGGGAGAGAGAACACAGTTGGGCAAGGCTCGCCCCACTGATTCTTCATCTTGCCTATGCCATATTTATGAGATTTCCTCTGTTTCATCCACCCCCACCTTCTGGAGAGCATTCATATTACCTATACAACTTATATAAACTGAGGATTGTTTAAATTCAAGCCAACTTATTTTGTATTTTGTGAAATCCATGAGTCATTTTGCAGATGTAGTAATTCTTCCATTAGTCTAGTATTATGCACTTCCCTAAACCACTCTTTCATTGTCAGTGTTTTTTTTTTTTTATTTCCAGTATTTCGGGATTAGTATTTTTGCTGCATTCAACAGGTATGGAAAAAATAGATGCTCTAGATTTTTTACTTGGTTTACCTATGACATGTAACAAATATTGCCAAGGGTCTTGCCTCACTTTAAAATTACTAATCTTCATAATTAAGTGCAATACTTTTTTCCAATATGACTGAATCGATAGGGCAATGCCACAATATATAGGCATGTGTTCCTTCACCCCGACATGCCCTCCAACAGAAGGGTGATACATCTGGGTTGATCTTATGTAATATTGATGGAACATACTGTATATACTCGAGTATAAGCCAACCTGTGTATAAGCCGAGGCCCTGATTTTACCACAAAAAATGGGAAAACTTATTGATTTGAGTATAAGCCTAGGGTGAGAATGCAGCAGCTACTGTAAGCAGAACATTTAACAATGCCCATTTTCAGCTTCACTGTGCCCATTTGCATGCCTCACTGTTCCCATTGCAGCCTTACTGTGCCCATTCTGATTGTACCCATTGTAGCCTTATTGTGCCCATTGCAGCCTTACTGTGACCATTCTCACTGTGCCCATTGCAGCCCTACTGTGCCCATTCTTACTGTGCCCATTGCAGCCTTCTGTGCCCATTCTCACTGTGCCCATTGTAGCCGTACTGTGCCCATTCTCACCGTGCAAATTGCAGCCTCACTGTACCTGTATTCTTGACAGGCTTGCGGGCATCCATTTTTCAAAAGTTGTGGCTTCCTCCTGGTCCCGTTCCATGACAGTCAGTGTACCTGTCGGGTCGCGGGCATCCATTTTTCAAAAGCCGCGGCTTCCTTCTGGTCCATGATAGGTGTTTGACACTGTGTTCCGCTACCGCCTATCACGAAGGTCCTCTCATCCTCGGACTCAGTTTCCCAGCAGACACTGTGTTTAGTGTTCCGCCAATCACAGACCTTCTTTCAGCCTCGGACAAGAGGATGTCCATGATAGGTAGAACACTGAACACAGTGTCTGCTGCTGTGAAAGTCCTAGGATGAGAGGACCTCCTTGATAGGTGGTAGCGGAACACAGTGTCAAATGCCTATCACGGACCAGGAGGAAGCCGCGACTTATGAAAAATGGACGCCCGCAACCCGACAGGTACACTGACTTGAGTATAAGCTGAAGGGGCAATTTTCAGCCCTAAAAAAGGGCTGAAAAACGTGGCTTATACTCGAGTATATACTGTAATACTATTTGGTTAACAATTTGTAATTCATTTTTTTTTTTATTCCAAATCCATTGAGGTGGAGTGCACTTATTCTATAACCTTGCTTTTTAAAGCTTCTGAAAAGGGTAGGTTAAGATTATGTTCCCAGCTCATCAAAAGACAAGATCTGGGGACGAGATCATCATTCTCTATATATTAGATTTCCCGCCCCCCTTCAAAAAAAAGAGCACCAGCCACCACTGGTTATGAGATTCTGCACTTAACATGTTACTCTTTTTCTTGTTAAAGGGGAGGGGAATTGCTTTCATATCTATGGTATTATATCAAGACTTAATACATTTTTTTAAAATATTTTTTTTTTCTGGTAAGGTAAATGTGATGTATAGTGTAAAATGTACATATGTGATATCTTCTATTTCCCATTGATCATGTGTCCTCCTCCTCCTTGTTTTCTCCAGCAGAGTGCAGTTCTCCTGTGAGCCTAGGACAGGGGTCTCAAACTGGCGGCCCTCCAGCTGTTGCGAAACTACAATCCGATCATGCCTCTGCCTGTGGAAGTCACGCTTGTAACTGTCAGCCTTGCAATGCCTCATGGGACTTGTAGTTTCGCAACAGCTGGAGGGCCACCAGTTTGAGACCCCTGGCCTAGGGTGTCATGATGGCACGCCCTCAGTAGAGGTCCTTGATACCCTGAGCTTCCAGCCCTGGAAGAGGAACATTGTTGAATTTGTGTTAGATTGTTGAGTCTGCCAGTACAGTGGTCTTGGTGGTGGTGATGGTGGGGGGGGGGGGTAGGACTGTGGTTATTTTGCCAGATGGTTCTTATTTTGTTTTACTAACTGCTAGGCAATTATTTTATTCTTTTTACACCGTAGTTCAGCTTTAAATACTTGGCCATGGATTCCTAGAGAACTATGGTTTTCCAAAAGAGACATCACAACAGATGTGCTTGCTTTGAGGCACAATTTGTCTGACTAATGTTTCAAATTATTAAATTCCAAATTCGACAGGTCTCACTTGATGAGTCATTGAGCTTTGTAAACAACTGTCTTCTTTCATGAAGTCCTGAACATAATTGATAAAGACATGAAAAGAAGTGCCTGTTCCAGAATGAACAAGACAGCAGCATTATATGGGAGGTGAAGAATGAGGGACACAATGTGGGGTGAGGAGTGAGTTTAAAATGGTAGGGTGCTATAGAAGGGAGGCCCTGTTGCCAGGGGGGTGAGGTACAATGCCTGGGGGATGTGAAGTGGAAGACAGGGAAACAGAGAGGTAGGTGCTGTGTCTGGGAAGGCAGGGGTAATAGATTACAGAAAGCTGTTGTGACCTGAGGAGTGTGAGGTGGATGGAAAAGAGGTGATGTGACTTGGGGGTGTGAGATGGGTGTCAGAGAGGTACTGTGACCAACATGAAGGAGAGGTGGGGATGGCATGAACTGGGGTGTGTAGTGGGTGCCAGGGATTAATAGATACAGGAGGAGGAGGGGCAGCAGCATTGGAAGTGGGGTTTGGGGTGGGAGACATCAGCATGGGAT
Organism: Rana kukunoris; assembly: GCA_029574335.1. Taxonomy (NCBI): domain Eukaryota; kingdom Metazoa; phylum Chordata; class Amphibia; order Anura; family Ranidae; genus Rana; species Rana kukunoris. The sequence goes on along the minus strand of CM056053.1, from coordinate 333,508,239 downwards.
GAAAGGTGAAGAGCAGTGGGCTGTGTTGTCGGAGGTTGTGCTGTGGGGGACTGCAGCTTGGGATGGGGGGTGAGTAGTAGAGGACCGCAGAGTTGGATGTAGGGTTAAAGAGTGATGGGGCTGCAGAATTGGATGTCAAGGAGGATTGAAGAGTAGAACACAGAAATATCAAATTAGCGGTATGTGGACTGAGGTGCTGTAGTGTTCGATGGAGGGATGAAAAGCAGGGGGCTGCTGTGTTGGATGGAGGTTCAAAGAGCGGAGGGGAGGACCACAATGTGGAATAACCGGATAGAAGCGGGGGGCTGTAGCATGGGATAGGGGTGAAAATTGGGGAAGAGCAGCAAGAGTTTATGGCGCGGAGTAGGGACTGCAGCTTTATATGGAAGAGAGAAGAATAGTGGACTGCAGTGTTGAATGGAGGTGTGAGAAGTGCAGGACAACACAATGTTAGATGGAGGGGTGAAAAGGGGAGAAACACAGCATCCCAGCATGGGATGAAGGTGTTAGGAACGGTAGAGCGGGGGACTGCAGCATTAGATGGAAGGGTAGAGAGTGGGGAAACAGTGATGGATGGAGGGTTGAGAAGTGGGGTGCTTACATTATAGAATGGAGAGTGAGAAGCAAGGGACTGCAATATGGGAGAGAATATTATGAGCAGGTGACCGCAGGGTGGGACAGGGGGTGAGAAGCAGGATACTGCAACTTTGGATGAGAGAATTAGAAGTAGGAAACCACGGCATTAAATAAAGGGTTGATGAGTAGGGGACTGCAGCATTGGATAAAGAGGTGAGTAGTGGGGGACAGTAGTGTCATATAAGAGGGTTGGGGAGCATGAGACAATAGTTTGGGGGAGTGAGGGGCCACACCCATCAGTGTCTGAAAGGAAATGAGACACAAGCAGTTTGTGTCCAGGAAAGGCTGCAAGTCAGGGCTTGTAGATTTAGAACAGGGGTCTCCATACTTTTCAAGCAAAGGGCCAGTTTACAGTCTTTCAGACTTCAGGGGGGCCAGATCGGGTAGAAAATGCCCCAGAGCTGAGCATCAGTGAGAATAAACATGGCCCCAGTGTTGATGGGCAGTAGGAGGAGGAATAGGGCTCCATCATTTCTATTAGTCTAAGAGATAGTGTCCCATTGTTGGTGCCATTGAGAGGAATACTGCCTCATATCATTGGAAGCAATACTGCCCCAAGGGCCGGATGAAGGCTAACAAAGGGCCACATCCGGCCCTCAGGCCACAGTTTGGAGACCCCTGGTTTAGAAGATGTTGACAGCTGCACAATGTTGTCTCTGGTCAGTCAATGGTTGTTCTATGAGAATATATAGAGAATGTACACCAGAGAGAGAGAGAAACCGGTAAGAACAATTTACAGCAAGACCCTGATTGTCTCAGAAAAGGAAGAGGGGTCATGGGTAGCAGCAGGGATACAAAGTAGATCAAACCTTGTTTCCTCCACCTAAAAGTAAAGAAAAATGTGGATGGAATTTACTTTGAAGTCATGTACACAAGTATTACCAAATCTGCTGATTACAGCAGCTAAATAGTACAACATCAAATATATTTCTTTCAAATTTGGTGATCCTCAGACAAAATATTTTTAGAATTGTTTCTGCTTTCTAAGCGTTTCGTGGCTTTGAAGGATATGAGAATTGTCAGTCTTTCAATTTTTCCATAAGGGGGATATTGAATAATGAAACGCACATTGCAGAGAACAACGGTTTCTGTATGTTCTTTATTTGTCTTGAGCACCGACAAGGGAAATAGAATGCATAAAGAGGTCCCGGTGTCATGAATGTAATATCAATATACAGGCACTTTGAGCCCAAGACCACCCACTGTTGTCCCTCTTGGGGATGACACATTATAGTCAGGCAACTTAGAATAAGAACTGTGACTCCTCCCGCTCAGTAATTTGCTGACTTAGCAAGACTTTGTAAATGACAGTGATTTGAAAAATGGAATGACGCGCAGCAACCAAGCAGTTTGAATTCACTCACGGAAAGATGATTTCTGACAGTTTTGGGATTCTGCACTTTGTACTTCATCATGGCATTTTGCATTTAACTATTAAATTAGTCTTATTTTACAAAAATAACTGGATCCATAAGAGGGGTGGATCTATTAAAAAAAAGGGGGGAGATTTTAAGCATATATATATTATACCGTTCATATTGCATTATTGGGTTATGATCATGTATAATTAAATTGTGTACATGGCATTCATTATCTCTTTAGTGCTATTTGAGTAAGATTAAAGTATTAAATATATGTATATACTGTGGCCAAGAAAAAGTATGGGAACCCCTTGAAATTACCTGCTCTTCTGCAGTAATTTGCCATAAAATGTTATCTGATCCTTATCTAAGTCACATCAATGGACAAACACAATGTGCTTAAGCTGATAACACACAAACAATTCAAATTTTGTGTGACTTTTTCCTCTATCCTCTAGACCTCTATCTTCTCATTGGCTCACTGGCTGTGATTGACAGCAGCAGAAGGCAATGTCTCCTGCTGCTGTCTTAGCCAATGGGGAGGGAGAGTCCTCAGAGAGCTGAGGCTGTCGTGCAAATTGCTGGAGGACGATCAGGCTCAGGTAAGTATTAGGGGGGCTGCTACATAGAACGCATGAAGGTAAAAAACCTTCAGCCTTTGCAAACACTTTAAACATTCACAGGAATGGAGGAAAAAGTAAGTGAACCCATAGATTAATTACATCAATGAAAGCTAATTGAAGTCAGTAGTTTGCACACTTGGGGTTAGATTCAGATAGAATCGCCTATCTTTAGGCGGGCGTAGCGTATCTCAGATCAACTACGTCGCCGTAACTTTGAGCTGCAGGTACGGTATTCAGAAAGAACCTGCGCCCTAAGTTACGGTGGTGTAGCGTATCTGGTCCGGCGTAAGCCTGCGTAATTCAAAATAGGAAGGAGGTGGGCGTGTAGTATTCTAATGAGCCGTGACCCCACGTAAATGACGCTTCTAACGAACAGACGCCGTCCGTGGACGTATCCCAGTGCGCATGCGCGAAAATCACGTTGAAAATACTCATTGATAACGACGTGAACGTAACTTACGCCCAGCCCCATTCCCGAACGATTTACGCAAACGACGTAAACAACGGAAAATTCAATGCTGTCCCGACGTCCATACTTAACATTGCCTGCGCCTCATATAGCAGGCGTAACTTTACACCGGAAAAAGCCTTACGCAAACGACACAAATAGATACGCCGGGCGCAACTACGTTCGTGAATCGGCGTAGCTACCTACTTTGCATATTTGCCGCGTAAATCGACGGAAGCGCCACCTAGCGGCTAGCATAAATATGCAACTAAGATACGACGGCGTAAGAGACTTACGGCGCTCGTATCTTAGCTAAATTCCAGCGTATCTTGTTTTCTGAATACAGAAAAAAGATACGCCAGCGCATCTTAGAAGTTATGCGGCGTATCTCGAGATACGCCGACGTATCTTCTTTCTGAATCTAGCCCTTGGAGTCCAATTATTGAAAAGAGTTTGGAGGTGTAGTTTAGAGCTACTTTGACTGAGAAAAGACACTCAAATATTTTAAGGTAGCTGCTCATAAGAAGCATCAGCTGATGTGAACCATGTCTCGCAAACAGGAGCTCTCTGAAGACATTTGATTAAGAGTAATTGATTTTCACATGGCTGGAAAGGCATACAATGCAATATCAAAATGTTTAGGCAACCATTAGTTAACAGACATATTGGGCCAGATTCTCAGCGGCGCTACGCCTGCGTAAATGTATATGCGCGGCGTAATAGTAAATGTGCGCCTGCGTATCGATGCGCGGTAAACACAGAACCACATACGCGCGATTTTTTTTTCCGTCTGGGCGGCGAAAATGCATTAAGCTAGCGCGGCGTAGGCGCATAGTTACGCATCAAAAATATTCAGTTCCCATTGAATTAGCATGCAAATATGCAAATGAGGGAGATGCGCGTATTCCCGAAAGTACGCGCGTCCGGCGTTGGCTACTCGTGGTGCGCGTAACTCGAAAGCCTTGAGTAAACATACCCCTCATAAAAGCACGGGTAACTTTGCTCAAGGCCGTGTGCAAGTCAGCTGGAGAGCAACTACAGCAGCACCGTAACGGACTAGCTGAGCAATCACACTTACTGGACAAGACATTCATATGCCAATGATGCCAGGGCCAGCCATGGTCTTATCAATACTAAGGTATGCAGAGGAAGAGGAGCATAGAAGGAGGAGGAGGAGGACGGGGGCACGTGAGAGGATCTACCGAGCGCGCATGAGCCTCTTTGGCATGGGTGATGAGGAGGTGTATCGCATCTTCAGATTCAGCCCTGCTGCCATCCTGGAAATAACCACAGCCCTGCAGGATGACATCACCAGCCAGACATACCGCTCACGTGCACTGCAGCCACTGGTGAAGGTCCTGGCAACACTCCATTTCCTGGCCAGTGGATCATTCCAGCGTACAAGTGGAGTGGTGGCTGGGATGTCACAAACCAGCATAAGCAGATGTGTGCACCAGGTTGTCCCCGCAATCCTCAGACGCATGTCCAACCAGTTCATCAGACCCACCACTGTGCACCTGCGGCAGAAGGCAATGACAGATTTCTACAGAATTGACGGATTCCCACGCACCATCGGGGCCATTGATTGCACACATGTGGCACTCCAGCCCCCCAGTGCCACAGAGCACATATACCGCAATCGGAAGCATTGGCATTCCATCAACGTACAGGTGATAGCCGATGCCAAATACCTCATATGGCACGTCCGTGCCAAAGACCCCGGGTCCAGCCATGACAGCTACATCTACCGTCAAAGCAACATCCCCGAAGATTTTGAGCAGGACATGTATGGGGACAGCTGGCTGGTTGGTGAGTGACATGGGTGGCAGCCATGACTATCCCCTCCCATGATGCACAACAGAAGTGGCACATGCATGACTACCATCCTCCTGTGTTTTCCCTTACAGGTGACTCTGCATATACACTGGGACCCCATCTCATGACTCCTTTCCGGAACCCCCAAACCAGAGGAGAGAGAAGATACAATGAAGCACACATCAAAACCCGTGCAGTGGTGGAGCGCACATTTGGCCTCCTGAAGTCCCGTTTCCGCTGCCTGGATAAGTCTGGGGGGGCCCTATTGTATTCCCCCAACTTTGTGGGTCAGATCATTGGTGCATGTTGTATTCTGCACAACTTTGCCATGCGAAAGGGCCTGCATATTGCCCTACGTGATGACCTGACCCCCCAACCACACAGCCCCCCCCCGCCAGAGGAGACCCCGTCAGCTGATGGAAGAGCAGTCAGGAGTGTCCTCGTGTTACGAATCTTTGACCTTTAAACACACACATACAGCATGGCACACAGACAATGCACGCGTGTACACCACTGATGTCCCTAGATCACACACACCACATGCACATCGCATTGGATTAGCCCAAGTCCAGCATGTAGGACTTGGGAGCAGCAACGCCACGTCAAGGCCCCAATGATGTTGCTGTCCATTCATACACCTTTCACACATCATTCATACAGCCGTGGGGTTAACTTCACCACCACGGCCGAGGGTGACACCCCTTACTTTCAGGAGTGCCACCCTCTCACATTCACACACCATTCACACTGCACCGTGTGCAGTATCCAAAAATATATAAAAAAAGCTCTTATCCAGAGCATAACAAAAAATAAATAAGCTCTTATCCAGAGCATAACAAAAAATAAATAAGCTCTTATCCAGAGCATAACAAAAAATAAATAAGCTCTTATCCAGAGCATAACAAAAAATAAATAAGCTCTTATCCAGAGCATAATACTAAAGAAAACTCAAATTAATGGGCCTGGCGGGGGCTCTGCCTGGTGCCACGGGTCCTGCCCCTCACTTGCCTGGGGGCAGCCCTAGATGGGGGGGGGGGAGCAGGTTGAGGAGGAACATCCCCACGTCCCTCCCTGGCTGCCTGCATGCCCTCCAGGGCAACCGCTATGCGGGTCTGCACAGCAGTCTGCGCCTCGATAGCAAGGCGCAGGGCCTGAACCTCCCCCACAAGTTCTGAGGTGTTTTCCTGCAGCTCCCCCAAGCTGGTCAGCGTTGCTGCGCTGTTAACAGCAACATCCTGGATGGCATCTGTTATATTGTCCGAGGATGCCAGGCTGTCGGCCAGGCGCCTCATCTCCTCCACGACCTCGGCCAGGTGTTTATTTTGCTGGTCCTGCTGTCTGACCAGCTGTTCCGGCAGGACCTGGGATACACCCCTGGTCTTTGACGTCGCCTTGCGGGGAGTGGCAGGGGACCGGGCATAAGGGGAGGATGTTGAGGGGCCGGAGATGAGGGGGGGGGAAAGAGAGGGACTGGAGAGGTTGGAGGGGGACACTGAGGGGTTTGCTACAGGTAGAGGAATAGCCTGGGCTGGTCCGGCCAACCCACCATCCTCCTCCACAACAACATAGAGGGCCTGGTCCTGGACTACCACACCCTCCTCAACCACCTCCTCCGTTGAGGTGTGCCCACTTCCCTCCAAGTCCTGTTCCAGGGGGGCAGCCAGAGGGACTGTATCTTCAGGGGATGGATCCTGATGGGCCCTGGCATCAACAGATGGCCCCGCTCCCTCCTGCACATCTGTGGATGACACAAAAGATGCCCATGTTGGTGGAGCCACACACTTGGCACATGTTCCCTTCCACCCCCATACATGTACACAACAGATAGAATAGAAAACACACTTACCTGTCCTCACGGCTGGCTTCTGGGACTCATAGCCCCCAACTCCCTCTACCTGCTCCGTCTGCAGGCAGCGGGCAACCACCTTCTCCTCCTCAGTCAGGCGGACAGGGCAGGGTGGGCCCCCTCCAGTGCCCCTGGCATGCCGAGCTATGGCAGCCAGCTTGCCCTTCACATGACGCCGCAGGTCATTCATTTTCTTTTGAATGTCCTGCGGTGTCCGGACCTCATGAGAGAGGGCATTGACCTGGCACGCCACCCTCGTTAATATCTGATCCCTCCGGGACTTGCTGGTCCGGGCACTGTCAGCACCATGGAGCCGCGAGTCATACTTCTCCATGGCCCGTATGACAATGGCCCTCTCCTCTGGGGAGAAATTCTTCTTCCTCCTCTCCTTAACAGCAGTTGCCATCTTGTCCAGCACAAACTTTCGCCGTCACTCTCTAAAAAATGGGAGACGTTTGCGCTGCACGGGCGCATGTGTGGGCGCATTATATACCCTGCGCCGGCGCATCGTAGGGAGGCTTTGCGCATGCGCAGAAGGCATCCACGTCACGGCGCGGGTCAACCACGTCATGGCGCGGGTCATCCATGTCACGGCGCATGCTCCGTTCGTCCCGGCCTGCATTTGCATGGGGTCACGCTTCATTATAATGCAACACGCCCACTTCCCTCCTACTTTGGAGTTGCGCCGGATTACGCCCATGATTTTACGCGACGCAGGCGCATCTTGGAGCGCATTTACTTAGGGAATACGGTACTTGCCACTCCGTGTTACGTCGGCGTAGTGCATCTGAGATGCGCAACGCCTGCATAATTAGCCGCGCATCTACGAGAATCTGGCCCTCTATCTATAAATGGAGACAGTTTAGTGGCTACTCTTCCTTAAAGTGGGCTTCTAGCCAAGATGGCTCACAAGACACAACACAGAATCCTAAATGATGTGAAGAACCCATGAGTAACAGCTTAAGACTTGTAGAAATAATATTGTGTTTGTCTATTGCTGTGATTTTCATGAGGATCAGATCACATTTTATGGCAAATTACTGCAGAAAATCAATTAATTCCAAGGGAGATTACAGCAGTAAATGTACACACGATCACTTTATGTGATGAAAAAAAACGACGTTTTTAAAATTGTCAATTTAAATGACCGTGTGTGGGGGAAAACGTTGTTTTATGTCTTGTGAAAAACGACCAAAAAAAATTGAAGCATGCTTAAATTTTTTGTGTCGTTTTTTGTTTCACAAAAAATCACTGTGTGTAGCAAAAAAACGTTGTTTAAAACAACGTTTTTCAACCCGTGCATGCCCAGAAGCTAGTTATGAAGCGAACTTCAATGGAAAAGAGTGGTGAACGTAACCTCGCTTTGCTAGAGCATTGTGAAAAAACGATGGTGTGTAGGCACCATCGTCTTTCAAAATTGAAGTTTCAAAAACTTTGTTTTTTACTTCACAGAAAACATCGTTTTTTTCCATCGCATAAAGTGATTGTGTGTACGCGACATAAGGCCACAATCACACAGCCAGTCACATACAGACACCGGATTCTAGTCATTGGAACGACCAGGGCATGCAAATAGCTCAGCTTATTTGGCAGTCTGATAGCAGCTGCCGCTGTTTGCATGTAGCCAATCGATAGGCTGCGGTAATGAATGGATGTCCGAGCCTGGACGTAGTCAGCTGCATGTAAACTGCTATGTGAAAGAGGCCTAACAGTTATCATACAAGAGATCAATCATTCCTGTGACTTGTTCACTTGTCCGACTACATCTGAGCTTGAGTCAAACAACATGAGAAAATTAACCCAGAGCTCCACCTGCTGGCTGGACATATGCAATATTTCCCATTTACCTGACTAAAAAATATAAAGGTGTTTATTTTCTTAGTCCTGACCATAGCAATTAAAGAACGAATATCCCATGTGATAATATAGTGATACTCTAGTATTCATAAGATTGTGACGTTGGCCTGAAACAGATTAAAATCAAATTAGCTTGAAAAGTATAAAATGTTGGCTTTAAAGGGATGTTGAACTTTGAAAGAAGATTTTGTAATGGAGCTTGTTTTAACCTGTCTACATATTTGTGTTAAATAATGAGATAAATGAGATATATGCCATTTATGTAACATGGCTGCTTAGTACATTTGATGTTTCTATTCTTGGCAAAAGCTTGAAAAAAAAGATTATGGTCATAAAGTTAACAGCCTATTGTTTATAGTTTTTGGACAATTAGTCAGCCATGTGTTTGAAGATATCGCTCCCCATTATATTTCATTCTGTTTAAATTGCCTTCTTTTCTGTTAATTCTCTGAAACTTTTCCAAGTCGTGTTATCCATTAATATTGTAAAAATCGCTTTCCATAAACCAGATTGTAATTTATTGTTTGTGACCTTCATTTTAGACCTTGATAATGCAAACAGCTTGGTAAATAATTTTTCATTCTGGATTAAAAATGATCTAAACCATTTACGTTAGAAAATATTATAAACTTTTAAGGAGCCGTGTAAGCTTTTAAAATGTTCTGTATAATAAACAGAGCTCATGGCACATTCAATAAAATGGCAAGCATCAGCACATCAAGTTTCAGTTTTGGCAGCAAGCGACTGCTTTGTGTCTTTATATTTTTTTATTAAATGATCACGTGAAAGGAATCCCAAAATTGGACACCTATGTTGCTTTATCCATCACTGAGATGCCCCTGTGCCTGCATACATTTTTACAAAACAGCAACGTTTTCAAATTTTTGTGCGTTCCACCAGCACTCTGCACTATACTGACACAAGTCTGGGAAGCAGATGTTTTAAACAGCTCTACCTAGTATTTAAAAGCTCTGGAGGTTGCATTCCTGCTTGATTATGCAGGGAAATAAGTAAGTGGATAAGGAAACGAGAGGCAGAGCTTGTTTCTCTATGCAGATTTCATTATCTAGGCATGGGTTATGCCTGATACAATGGCCTAGAGCATTTTCAAGTTAATGCAGTAATGTTCTTGTTTTATAATTACTTGTGCGGCTTACAAAATAAATCATGTTAGAGAAATGTCATCTGTATACGTTCTATAAATTAATTGCTGTAATTTGTTTTAAGAAAAACTTTCACCAAAATGTGTTGGTAGTGGAAGATTGGGGTATGGCATATTTAAAGGAAATCTGTCATGACAAAAACAGGTTCTCATGCTGACCAATTTGCTTAACCACTTAAGGACCGCCTACTGCACATTTACGTCGGCAGAATGGCACGGCTGGGCACATCAACGTATATATACGTTGATTTTAGTACCCAGCCGTGGGTCGCGGGCGCGCGCCCGCGACCCAGTCCGAAGCTCCAGGACCGGTACCGCGGGATTCGCGGACCCGATCGCCGCTGGAGTGCGGCGATCCGTCCCTGGAGCGGAAGAACGGGGAGAGCCGTGTGTACACACGGCTTCCCCGTGCTTCTCTGTGGCCGTAGCATCGATCGCGTCATCCCTGTAATAGGGGGACGCGATCGATGACGTCACACCTACAGCCACACCCCCCTACAGTTGTAAACACACACATTAGGTCACACATGCCCTACAGCGCCACCTGTGGTTAACTCCCAAACTGCAACTGTCATTTCCACAGTAAACAATGCAATTTAAATGCATTTTTTGCTGTGAAAATGACAATTGTCCCAAAAATGTGTCAAAATTGTCTGAAGTGTCCGCCATATTGTCGCAGTCACGAAAAAAATCGCTGATCGCCGCTATTAGTAGTAAAAAAAAATAATTAATAAAAATGCAATAAAACTATCGCCTTATTTTGTAAACGCTATGAATTTTGCGAAAACCAAACGATAAACGCTTATTGCGATTTTTTTTTTACCAAAAATACGTAGAAGAATGCGTATCGGCCTAAACTGAGGAAAAAAAATTTTTTTTTATATATTTTTGGGGGATATTTATTATAGCAAAAAGTAAAAAATATTGCATTTTTTTTAAAATTGTCGCTCTATTTTTGTTTATGGCGCAAAAAATAAAAACCGCAGAGGTGATCAAATACCACCAAAAGAAAGCTCTATTTGTGGGGAAAAAAGGACGCCAATTTTGTTTGGGAGCCACGTCGCACGACCGCGCAATTGTCAGTTAAAACGACGCAGTGCCGAATCGCAAAAAGGGGCAAGGTCCTTTACCTGCATTTTGGTCCGGGTCTTAAGTGGTTAAAGGGGTTGAAAAGGTACAATTTTTTTTTTCCCTAAATTGCTTCCTTTACCTTAGAGCAGTCCTCCTTCACTTACCTCATCCTTCGATTTTGCATTTAAATGTTCTTATTTCTTTTGAGAAATCCTCACTTCCTGTTCTTCTGTCTGTAACTCCACACAGTAATGTGAGGCTTTCTCCCTGGTGTGGAGTGTCGTGCTCGCCCCCTCCCTTGCACTACAGGAGAGTCAGGATGCCCACTAACACACAGCTCCTTACTCTATCTGCAACGTAGAGAGGGTCCTGACTCTCCAGTAGTCCAAGGGAGGGGGCAAGCATGACATTCCACACCAGGGAGAAAGCCTTGCATTACTGTGTGGAGTTACAGACAGAAGAACAGGAAGTGAGGATTTCTCAGAAGAAACAAGGACATTTAAAAGCAAAATCTATTTCTATTGAAAAGCCTGTGGCGTGCAAAACACAACCCAAAAACTTTACCCGGTGAAGAAAAAATGCTGCTGCTGCGTCAAATGGTACTCCTGTGACAAAGGACCTGACCCTGATCCCCCGGGGCGTTAGGCTCCAGACGGGGACTGAGGTACTCAAGTGGTCTGAGCAGCCAAAGCCGATACGGACCCAACTTCCTTGGAGGGTCTGCCGAAACAGAACCCTCCCAGTACTAGGTGGGGCTCCCCCAAAGGGAGACCCCATGAGAGCAGGCAAACTAAGCCAGAAGGCCATGTCCACCCACTCCCAAGATGTTCAGGGCTGGCCCGAGGACTGGCACCCTACTAATCACACAGTGAACATAACGTGCACCAACAAAAAAAGACATAAAGTGACAAACAGGGGTAAAATAAAAAAGAAAGTGGGGGAGAAGGAAGGTGGGAGATGTGAGTAGAAAGTGACCATCGTGCAATACGATGGCCGGCCCTCCGGCCAGGAAACAAAAATTCCTCTGGTCCCAGCCAAAAGGCCCGGCCCTAGAGGCAGGTGGTAAAAAAGTGTATGTGGAGATGTGACTAAGGTGCCACACTTGTAAAGTGCCCTCTCAAACACTTGTGCAAGGTATGGCACCCCTGGACTGCCACTCCAGGGGCAATATCTCCACAGGTTTTTCAACGGACCCTGGCCCACAGCCCGGACCAGCAGCACCCATCCCAGCCAGGAAGGTAGGAGATTGGGGATATTGAGCATCATTAGCTGAAAATATAGATCTGTAGGTTTGCTGACCACCTGAAGGCCATGTACTCTCTATGCAGCTGATACTCTATCTCATCAGTAATTAAGAAGGAAGCGCTCTTTCACACGGGCGGTCTGCCTGATGGACTCCGCTTTGTTCAGTGGGGGATTGATCTGCTGGTCCCTGCTGAGCAGGCGGATGACAGGTGTGTCTCTGCTTACTGTGTTGAGACGGACGTGTCAGAGCCCCGCTCTCCTCTATGGGGAGATCACATCAAAATGGACTGCCTGTCAGTTTTCATCTGATTCGCCAGACGAATAGAAAATACGGTCTCCATCCGTCTGGATTTCACGTTTAGGATCGGATCAGATCCTGCGACTGCTGACATCCGCCGCTCCATAGGAGTGGATGGAACATTCTGAAAAACTGACAGGTGGATCTGATCGGAAAGCCCATGTGAAAGGGCCCGAAGTGATTGCAGGGAAATACTGAGCTTTTTTTTAGTAGCGAATTTGCAAATTTCCCATAAAAAAATACAAATAAAACGTAAGAGCCTGCATATAAAATTTCAAAGTCACATAAAAAAAACCAGAAACAATGATTTAAAATATATGTTCAGCAAAAATACAAACATAATTTTGCCTCATTTTATTTTCAAGCAAAAGTTACCTTCGTCCTCTTTCTGTGCATATTATATTTTAGAAATAATAGACGCGTTGTCTTATGTTTTTCTTTCTGCGTCCTCTGCATTTTAGAAACACATAAAACAAAGAACAGCTATAGTGATAAATAATATTAATAGATGTGGCATTAACATCCCATTGCTGTGTGCAGAAAAATAAAAAGCAGGGCAATGCATCATCCTATTATAAGTGTTCCAATTTAATTGAATTGCACTAAAGGCATTCACTGGGGATTTGTATATATGAAATGATAAACAGTTTTATTATAACTGATGTATTGTTTCTTACTTGGTCTGCAGTCTAAACTAAAAGGTAAATATTTAACAATATTAACAAATGTAAACTGGGATATGTTGTACTAATGAGGTAATCTTCTAAAGGTTTACCAGGCCAGCTAAACATTATTATCTGCGGCAGCCAGTTGGTGTTAAAATTCATTAGGGATGGGAATAAAGGACAGCTGGAGGTGTATGTATATAAGTAATAATTATCATTATTATATATTTAGGTCATCCCTCTGCTCATTCAGCTCAATCTTTCTATTAGCATATTTAGTATCAACACATTTACACTAGCTGCTTTTAAAAATGTGAATTGAATTATGTTGTCACGTGCAGTTAACCAATAGCATCACTTCACTCTATATTTTAAAGATTCAATCTAAGCAGAGTAAATTGATTCATGCATACGTTTAATCAATCAATTTTAATTACAGCTAGTCCTACATGATTTTAAGTTGATCCATACATATAGGAACAACTAGAAAAATGGAGACAACTGGACTTTCGTGGTACAGTATAGACTTACATTGCTGAAACAGCTTTTTTTTAATAAAAATACAAATTTATTAAAAAACAGAAATTCTATATTAAATGATTAGCCACAAGTGCAGACATATAACATACAAAGTGTACAGTGTATCCTATAACATGTGACACACTTGAAACAATCAAATTCCTCTCGTATGTACTGGAAAGGGCATAGATGTATAAACCCGCTATGGGGAATTGAGTATTCGTCTTCATCCAGTTGTAGACACTACATGAACCACTTCCTAAAGGGGTTGTAAAGGTAAAAAAAAAAAATCCCTAAATAGCTTCCTTTACCATAGTGCAGCCCTGCTTCACTTACCTCATCCTTTGATTTTGCTTTTAAATGTCCTTATTTCTTCTGAGAAATCCTCACTTCCTGTTCTTCTGTCTGTAACTCCACACAGTAATGCAAGGCTTTCTCCCTGGTGTGGAGAAAGCCTCTTGAGGGGGTAGGGGGCGAGCAGGCAAGTCAGGACACTCTCTACTTTGCAGATAGAGAAAGGAGCTGTGTGTTAGTGGGCTTCTTGACACTCCTGCTTACCCCTCCCCCTCAAGAGTCTTTCTCCACACCAGGGAGAAAGCCTTGCATTACTGTGTGTAGTTACAGACAGAAGAACAGGAAGTGAGGATTTCTCAGAAGAAATAAGGACATTTAAAAGCAAAATCAAAGGATGAGGTAAGTGAAGGAGGACTGCACTAAGATAAAGGAAGCTATTTAGAGAAAAAAAATGTACCTTTACAACCTCTTTAACCACTTAAGACCCGGACCAATACGCTGGTAAATGACCCAAGGTGTTTTTGCGATTCGGCACTGCGTCGCTTTAACAGACAATTGCGCGGTCGTGCGACGTGGCTCCCAAACAAAATTTGCGTCCTTTTTTTCCCACAAATAGAGCTTTCTTTTGGTGGTATTTGATCACCTCTGCGATTTTTATTTTTTGCGCTATATACAAAAATAGAGCGACATTTTTTGAAAAAAAAACACTATTTTTTACTTTTTGTTAAAAAAAAAAATCAAATAAACTAAATTTTAGTCAAACATTTAGGCCAAAATTTATTTAGCCACATGTCTTTAGTAAAAAAAAAAATCGCAATAAAAAAAAATAGCTACCTAGCGGGAACAGCGGCACTAATACAGCGATCAGAAAAATGATCGCTTAGTGACGCTGGCAATAGGGAGTGAAAGGGTTAACTAGGGCGGTGATCAGGGGTTAAAACTTTATTAGGGGGGGTGGGGGGGCTATCCTGAACCTAACACTAACTGTTTTTTACACTGCCTGTCACACTGACACTAAATGCAGTGATTAAATCACTGCATTCAGTGACACTGTGACAGGGGGTGGGGGGGGGGGGCGATCACAAGGGGTTAATATGCCTATGTGAGTGTGTGTCAGTGTTGTGTTGGTGCACACTTACTTGTGATGTCTTCTCTCATCAGCAGCGCTGGGAAACAGCGCTGCGATGAGAGAATACATCATTTCCTCCTTCCTGTGTAAACACAGGAGGAGGAAGTGACAGGCTGGGAGCGCGCTCCCATTGGCTGGGAGCGATCGCGGGGGGGGGGCGGATATCACGGACATCCGCCCGCAGATCCCGGATCGCTCCCAGAGGTAGGGGGACCCCCGCACGCCGCGGAGGGGGTCCCGATGGGACCCCCGAACCGCACTCAGGCGGGGACGTAAATTTACGCCCTTGTGCCTGTACGTGCCATTCTGTGGCTGTATATGTGCGTGCGGGGGTCCTTAAGTGGTTAAGGAGTGTAATTCAGAGAAATATTTTTTCTAAAAGAAAATATACATATCAAACATCTTCATATTACAAAACAAGGTAATACAATAGAGCTGCAGAATTTGAGGCGGACAACCAGGCAACTGCCACAATAGCGGAAGGCTTCACAACCACAATCAAAAAAACACCACAAAATGATAAATACATTCATTGATACCCAACTGCTGTGATCACCAGGGGGAAAACATTCTATGGGCACAATACTCACCAGCAGGACCAGCACCAACACACAGGGTATCTCTAAGGCCACGTAGGCAGTATATATAGGAACATCTACATTTTATATTATTTAAAATACTTTTGTATCTGCTTTATGAATTGTTTATTGGCCTGGAAAACTGTACATTATTTTTTTTATTTTTTTTGCCATCAGTAATAAATGTATAACAATTCTGGCTTTGTTTTGCCTAAGATTGGGTTGGGGGAGGATTTAGTCACAGAACCTTATGTTGTACCTTTTTTGTGATTTAAAAAAAAAATCAGTCAATTAATACAAATGACAATGTTTTCATGTTCTTTTATCTTTTAGAAAAAGTAATTCTAAGAGAATCAACAGAATGCTTTCGAATGAATCTTTGCATAGTCCGGTGTTCAACCGTTCCATCTCTGAGACGTCCATGGATAACTCATCAATGGAAGATTTCTGGTGTGAACTTAAAAATATCAAAGAGAACAGTGAAGATGTGCTTGATGACAGCCTGGTAATGGATGTGAAGCCTGTGAATGGTAAGTGACTAGAAGATTGACATTTGGCCCTTAGAATACTACTCTCTCTTTGCATACGCAGTTAGCTATAACAATTATGTGGTTATGTTTACATGCATATTGAGTAAACTGATTTTTTTACAATTTTTTCTTCATATATATTACAGTAGTTCTAGTCTCCCAGACACAAACTTCAAATTTCTGTACATGCTTTCCGGTAAATTATAATATAATGGTCTTTTGCAGAAGGAGAGCTAGAAGCAGAATGGTTACAAGAAGCTGGCCTTTCTACTCTTATCTCTGGCACTCAGGAACATGATGGGCAGGCTCTGTTGTCCACACTGACCCGGACTCAAGCCGCTGCTGTACGAAAAAGATACAACACTTACACTCAGACTATGAGAATAAAGAACAAGCATTCAGTGAGGGATGTGCGGGATATCTTTGGAATTAACGAATCAACAGTGAGTATAAATAATGGTTCAGTAACAACAAATAAATGTATATTTTATGTTAACTTTACGTTATAAAAGGGCAGATAAATTAGGTTTGACTTTCTCATAATTCTCAATTCTCATTCTCTCCTTCAGTTAGATATAGTGTGGCTGCCTGTTCTCACCATCTCCTCCAGTAAGCTGCATGCACTAATATTTCATTGGAGTATGGCAGCTTTTAAACCCTCTAGTATTATAAGTTACCTTATGCAGTTCTTGCAGAGAATAACATTGGTAATTGCTGTCTTTTTTTTATGCATTTTATAAAAAGATCCATTTATCCAATTGATATATCATTTTTTGATAGATGCTGAAGAATTAAAGCACCTGACAATTTCTTATTTTTCTTTTGAACTGTATTGGTGATTTATCTGCCCTTGATTCTGCCAATCTGCACACCTGCTGTGGCAGTCTAGAGGGTTTCCACTCTCAATATTGTATTTTTTATATAATTTATATTATGGAGCACACCAATGGGAAAAAAAGCCATTTGACTTTCTGTAGTCAGCTGTGATCATTTTGATTAGCTCAGCCTAAAACTTGCTTTCCTGGAGCTTTTCAGTCCCTGGAGGTACAACTGAAGCAAACAATCAACTATGGGTGGCAAGGCTCTGTCAAAAGATCAAGTTGTGAACAGTCAGGGGTTCGATACAAAACAATGTCAAAAGTTCAACACTACGTACTTGGGTACATATATTCTCCTTTTCGACTACATCAGCACATTGGCAAGCTGCATCCTCTACTACCTTGAAATATACATGCTGCATCTCTCACTGGAAATCCTCCCAGAAACTCTTACACAACTCCCTCCAAACTGGCAAGGATCTATCCAAACCACTCGCCGCCAAGTTGGAGACAAGATGGCGAGTTAGGTACCCTGCCTCACATCTCACATTTGGTGGCACTGTCCCACCTTTCAGAACTTTTGGTCCAAGATATTCTCATAGTCTCACTAATTACCAACATAACAGGACTTCATCTACCACTTGACCCAAAATAAACAATTTAAAACACTTTCATTGCAGCCCGCTTAACCATTGCCTGTAAATGGAGGCTTCCAACACCCCCCAATTACGCAGCTTCTTATGAATATGACTTTGCTAGAACTCACCACCTGCAAACAAAATGTACTCGACAATGGAACATTTGGCTCCAAAATCCCAACTGTTCCATAAAACTATAATCCACTTATTCCCAATTTGTTCACATTATACCAACTAACCAAGCCCACAATGTTTGCCAGTACTCATGTCTAGGCCTAAGAGTTCAGCTTTGACCCTTCAAAATTGTACCCTCTTTCCACTTATACATTACACTACGTCTACTGCCTCTATCATCTGTAATACTATTCACGCATACTTCTTGTAATCACCCAAGCAAACAGATAGCCGTACCAATTCCATTAACCCTCTCTTACTCCCTTACTCTTCCCCCCCCCCTAACTCTTTTCAGGCTCTTCTGGGCCTTCTATCCCTTTCACAGTTTATCTATAACACTCCTACCAAATTTAACACTGTTCTGCATTTCACTTTTAATAAAGAAATATTAAAAACAAAATTAAAAAAATTAAAAGGATTTATCAATGTTTAGAGGCACAGTGAAGTCTATTATTAAGAAGTTGAAGGTATTTGGTACACCATAGACTTTCTCTGGATCAGGACATCGCTCCAAACTGGATGAAAGAGCAAGGAGGGAACTGGTCGGAGAGGCTACCAAGAGACCTACAGCAGCTCCGGAGCAGTTGTAGGAATTTTTGACATTGCCATTGTGTATGTGTGACAACAATATCACAAATTCTCCAAAATTGTGGCTTGTATGGGAAGGCTGCAAGAAAAAAATCCACTCCTCAAGAAAGGCCACATGCAGTCACCAGACTGAGCTTTACCAAAACGCACCTTGAAGATTCTGAGACCACATGGAAACAGGTGTTATGGTCAGATGATACTAAAATTGTATTATTTGGCCTCAACACGAAACGATATGTCTGGTGGAAATTCAATACAGCTCACCATTCAAATAACACCATTCCTACAGTAAAGCATTGAGATGGTAATATCATGTTATGGGGGTGTTTCTCTGCAACAAGGACTGGAGCACTTGTCAGAATAAAAGGAAATATTAATGGGGCACATTACTGTCAAATTTCTGAGGAAAATCTGCTGCCTCTGCCAAAAAGTTGGCAATGGGAAGAAGGTTTACCTTCCAACATGACATTGACACGCAGCAAACATGACCACACAGTGGATGGAGGAGACAAAAAAAAACAATGTCCGTGTATGGCCTGGTCAGAGCCCAGACTTGAACCCCATTAAAAATCTGTGGAAAAATTGCAGCCCACAAACGGTCACCATCAAATTTAACTGAACCTGAGCAGTTCTACAAAGAAGAGTGGGCAAGTATTGCAAAGTCTAGATGTACAAAGTTAGTAGAGACATTTCTCAACAGACTACAGGCTGTAATTAAAGCAAAAGGGGATTCAACAAAATACTGGGTGATTCTATTTCCAGCTCAGTGATTCTGTTTTTGAATTTGTTTTTATTTTTCTGACATGTTGGCATTCTATCATTCACTTGGATATTAAAAGTTGCACAGCTGGATTTCTCCTTGCGTCAGAGAGGGGTGGGGTCACCCGCGCATGAGACAGGTGGCCCACGCCCTCAGCTATAAACCAGCTGTCACATCAAGTGAGCGTCATTCGGCCGGGCGCCTCCTATGAGGCGGTATAGTTCGTAACGTCGTTTTTTTTTCTTCTCCGTATCGCTTGAGAGTGGATTACATCGTTGGAACCTTTTTTTTTTATTATTTTTTTTTTTTTTTTTTTTTAATAAAGGACTTATCACAAACTGTCTCCTTTGTTTTTTACATTTTGACACTTTTTTTGTGAAATGGTAGGAGTACAATGTACCCCATTACCAATTCACATAGGGGGCAGCATCTGGGGGTCCCCTTTGTTAAAGGGGGCTTCCAGATTCCAATAAGCCCCCCACCCGCAGACCCCCACAACCATCGGGCAAGGGTTTTGGGGAGGAAGCCCTTGTCCCTATCAACATGGGGACATCCTCCCCATGTTGAGGGCATGTGGCCTGGTGTCCCCCCCTCTTTTCCTGCAGGCCTGCCAGGTTGCGTGCTCGGATAAGGGTCTGGTATGGATTTTTGGGGTGAACCCCACGCCATTTTTTTTATTTTGGTGCAGGGTTCCACTTAACACTTTCCCTACCGAGTCATTGTAAAATGACGTCGGCGGGAACCCTCCCTCCTTTAGAGTGGACATCATATGACGTCCTTGTATTCACGGGCGGGTAGGGGGTGCGCGATCCATGTCCTGTCAGTGGTGAGGAGACCGATGTGTGTTCCCAGTACAGAGGAACACACATCGGTCTCCTCCCCTTGTGAGTCCCCCTCCCCCTACAGTTAGAACACACTTTAGGGAACAAATTAACCCCTTCCTCGCCCCCTAGTGTTAACCCCTTCCCTGACAGTCACATTTACAGTAATCAGTGCAGTTTTATATCACTAATCGCTGTATAAATGTGAATGGTCCCAAAAATGTGTCAAAAGTGTCCGATATGTCCGCCGCAAAGTCACGGTCACAATAAAAATCGCAGATCGCCGCCATTACTAGTAAAAAAATAAAAAAAATAAAAATGACATAATTCTATTCCCTGTTTTGTAGATGCTAGAACTTTTGCGCAAACCGATCAAATACGCTTATTGCGGGTTTTTTTTTTTAACAAAAATATGTAGAAGAATACGTATCCGTCTAATCTGAGGAAACATTTTTTAATTTTTTAAATTATGATATTTATTAAATCAAAAAGTAAAAGATAGTGTTTTTTTCAAAATTGTCGCTCTTCTTTTGTTTATAGCGCAAAAAATAAAAACCACATAGGTGATCAAATACCACCAAAAGAAAGCTCTATTTGTGGGGGAAAACGGGCGTCAATTTTGTTTGGGAGCCACGTCGCACGACCGCGCGATTGTCATTCAAATTGCGACAGCACTGAAAACTAAAAATTGGTCTAGCCGGGAAGGGGGTGAAAATGCACTTCCATAGTGGTTAATATCCATTGCCGACCTCAAGAGCCTGATATGGAATTTGGGGGGGACCCACATGATTTTTTTTTTTTTTGATTCGGGGTTCCCCTTAATATTCAGGGGGAACCCATACTGTTTTTTTCCAAAGACTTTTATCTGTATTCCCGGGACCCGACAATTCATTATAGACGCGAGTAGATTTAAATGACTTTTTTTCCTTTAGAAATGTATTTTGTGCAGGGACTTTTCTAAGCACGGGAAACGTGCGCTACTTTACAGGCATACTATAGACTCCCCCCAGGTACGAAATTTAAAGGAACATTTCACTGGATATATTTCCAGTCCATTCACTGGAATTGTTTTACTTTAACCACTTAAGGACCGCCTTCCGCACATTTACGTCGGCAGAATGGCACGGCTGGGCACATCAACGTATATATACGTTGATTTTTGTACCCAGCCGTGGGTCGCGGGCTCCGGGACCGGGACCGTGGGACTCGCGGACCCGATCAGCGCTGGAGTGCGGCGATCGGTCCCCTGAGCTGAAGCACGGCCCCGTGCTTCACTGTGGCCGCAGCATCCATCACGTCATCCCTGTTATAGGTGGTCGTGATCGATGACGTCACACCTACAGCCACACCCCCCTACAGTTGTAAACACACACATAGGTCACACATCCCCTACAGCGCCCCCTTGTGGTTAACTCCCAAGCTGCAACTGTCATTTTCACAGTAAACAATGCAATTTAAATGCATTTTTTGCTGTGAAAATGACAATTGTCCCAAAAATGTGTCAAAATTGTCCGAAGTGTCCGCCATAATGTCGCAGTCATGAAAAAAAT
This sequence comes from Rana kukunoris, assembly GCA_029574335.1. Classification (NCBI taxonomy): domain Eukaryota; kingdom Metazoa; phylum Chordata; class Amphibia; order Anura; family Ranidae; genus Rana; species Rana kukunoris. Next base: position 333,486,813 of record CM056053.1, on the reverse strand, counting down.
CGCAGATCGCCGCTATTAGTAGTAAAAAAAATTTTTTTTATGAAAATGCAATAAAACTATCTCTTATTTTGTAAACGCTATAAATTTTGCAAAAACCAACCGATAAACGCTTTTTGCGATTTTTTTTTTTTTTTACCAAAAATATGTAGAAGAATACGTATTGGCCTAAACTGAGGAAAAAAATAAAATTATATATATTTTGGGGGGATATTTATTATAGCAAAAAGTAAAATTGTCGCTCTATTTTTGTTTATAGCGCAAAAAATAAAAACAGCAGAGGTGATCAAATACCACCAAAAGAAAGCTCTATTTATGGGGAAAAAAGGATGCCAATTTTGTTTGGGAGCCACGTCGCACGACCGCGCAATTGTCAGTTAAAACGACGCAGTGCCGAATCGCAAAAAGGGGCCTGGTCCTTTGGCAGCATTTTGGTCTGGGTCTTAAGTGGTTAAGCATTATTCAAATCCATGCTCCCGAAAAAAATGCATTTTTAAAAACTTTTTTTTTGCATTGATACATGTCCCCTGGGGCAAGACCCAGGTCCCCAAACACTTTTTATGACAATAACTTGCATATTAACCTTTAAATTTAGCACTTTTGATTTCTCCCATAGACTTTTAAAGGGTGTTCCGCTGCTTTTCGATTTTGCCGTGAACACACCAAATTGTTTGCTGTTCGGCGAACGGGCGAACAGGCAATGTTCGAGTCAAACTCATGTTCAACTCGAACAGATAGCCCATCCCTAGTCTTAGGTTGTTAAGATTCTTGGGGTCTAGTGAGGCCTTTTTTGGTGTGGGAGTGACTAGCGCATGTTTTAGAGGGTTGAGGAAGAAGCCAGTAGAGAGTGAGAGCTTGAAGATACTGTATGAGTCAAAGGGTGTAGGATAGAGTCATATGGTGATCGTAGTATTTGAGAAGGAACAGGGTCCAGGGGGCAGAAGGTTAGGTGGGATATATGGACCTACAGTGTCTTCAAAAAGTATTCATACTCCTTGACATTTTCCACATTTTGTCATGTTACAACCAAAAACGTAAAATTAATTTTATTGGGATTTTATGTGATAGACCAACACACAGTGGCACATAATTGTCAAGTGGAAAGAAAATGATAAATGGTTTTCAATTTTTTTTACAAATAAATATGTGAAAAGCGTGCATTTACATTTAGTCCCCTTTACTCTGATACCCATAACTAAAATCTAGTGGAACCAATTGCTTTCAGAAGTCACCGTATTAGTCCACCTGTGTGAAATGTAATCTTAGTTAAATAAATACAGCTGTTCTGTAAAGCCCTCAGAGGTTTGTTAGACAACCTTAGTGAACAAACAGCATTATGATGGCCAAGGAACACACCAGACAGCTCAGGGATAAAGTTGTGGAGAAATTTAAAGCAGGGTTAGGTTATAAAAAAAATATCCCAAACATCTCACAGAGCACTGCTCAACCCATCATCCAGAAATGGAAAGAGTATGGCATAACTGTAAACCTACCAAGATATGGCTGTCCACCTAAACTGACAGGCCAGGCAAGGAGAGCATTAATCAGAGAGGCAGCCAAGAGGCCCATGATAACTCTGTAGGATCTACAGAGATCCACAGCTCAGGTGGGAGAATCTGTTGACAGGAAAACTATTAGTCATGCACTTCACCATTCTGGCCTTTATGAAAGAGTGGAAAGAAAAAAACCTTTGTTGATAGAAAGACATAAAAAGTGCAGTTTGCAGTTTGCTAGAAGCCATGTGGGGGACACAGCAAACATGTGGAAGAAGGTGCTCTGGTCAGATGAGACCAAAATTGAACTTTTTGGCCTAAAAGCAAAGTGCTATGTGTGACTGAAAACTAACACTGCACTTTGCCCTGAACACACCATCCTCACTGTGAAACATGGTGGTGGCAGCATCATGTTGTGGGGATGCTTTTCTTCAGCAGGGACAGGGAAAGTAGTCAGAGTTGATGGGAAGATGGATGGAGCCAAATACAGGGCAATCTTAGAAGAAAACCTGTTAGGCCGCGTACACACGATAAAATCTATCTGCTGGAAACGGTCTGACAGACCGTTTCAGCAGACAGATTCGATCGTATGTACGGGCGGACAGACAGATTTGGCCAGCCGACAGATTTTAAAGCATGCTTTAAAATCTGTCTGCTGGGAATCCATCCGTCCAACATGTCTGCTGGTTAGTACGCTAACCAGCAGACATATCTGTTTGCACATGCGTCGAATGGATTTGACGCATGCGCATAAGTGTTTTACTTCCTGGTGTGTTGACGTGGCGGCGTCAACGTCATCGCCACGTCACCGCGCTGTCTGCCGGCGGGGATTTTGGTTTGATCGTGTGTACAGCGATCAAACCAAAACAGCCCAGCAGACAGATCTGTTCAAATCGGTCTGTCAGACCGATTTGAACAGATGTATTTGGTCGTGTGTACGCGGCCTAAGAGTCTTCAAAAGACTTGAGACTGAGGCAGAGGTTCAACTTCCAGCAGGAAAATTACCCTAAACATACAGCCAGAGCTACAATGGAATGGTTTAGATCAAAGCATATTCATGTGTTAGAATGGCCCAGTCAATTTCCAGACCTAAATCCAATTGAGAATCTGTGGCAAGACTTGAAAATTGCTGTTCACAGACACTCTCCAATCTGACAGAGCTTGAGCTATTTTGCAAAGAAGAATGGGCAAACATGTCACCCTCTAGATATGCAAAGCTGGTAGAGGCCTATCCAAAAAGTACAAAGTATTGGCTCAAGGGCGTTGAATACAAATGCACGCCACACTTTTCACATATTTAAAACAATTTGAAAAACATTTATTATTTTCCTTCCACTTCACAATTATGTGTCACTTTGTGTTGGTCTCTCACATAAAATGCCAATAAAATTAATTTAAATTTTTTGTTGTACCATGACAAAATGTGGAAAATTTCAAGGGGTAGGAATACTTTTTCAAGGCACTGTAACTGTATCTTTCTGAATGAGGGCATTAAAACAAATTTGACAAAATAATTATTCCTGCTTTAGGTAAAAGAAACAAATTGCTCCCTCTTCATCTTCATCCCACCCACTGTGTCAAATAACAGTGATTCCAGAATGCAAGTTATGGCTGGAATCTCATGTGGATGTTTCCTACAATCCCTAATTTTATTCTCATATCAGAAGCAAGGCGACACATTTTAAAAATTGTTTTTTTATAACAGGAAACAGTATGGAAATTTTAAGGGTAAATATTGAAGCTTCCTTCTATTAAAACATACTGTAATATATACATCTAGAATATGGAAACACTATAGGCAGGAAAAGTCTCCTTTATGCCAAGTGTATGGAGTGATAGTTTGTAGGAAAGGGCACTCAGCCTCATTAGCAAAGGTTAGGAATTCGATAAGAAAAAATATTTGTGAATGTAACAGGAAACCTTGATAAAGCAGAGGAAGTTCAATGAATGAGGCACAAGCGTAAAATGTTTCTTCCTTTAGCAGTGTGCTTGAAAGAAAAGCAAGCTTTTCAGAAATGTGAGGAGGGACAATGTTTGAATTTATTTTCACAGCTGAAAGAAGTCAATAACATCCTACAAATGCAAATCATAATACCACTTAGCATTTCCTGATAACATTTGTGGAACATTTTGGGATATTTTACTGGATAGAGGAAGGGGTGGTTGAAACCCTTTTTTTGCCATCCAAGTCCCACTGGACAGAATTCATTTATTTTAGGATTTTTGATTTTTCCTACCTTTATGTCCCAATGCAAATAGTCACCAGGACAAAGGTGAATTGATCCAGTGGGGACAGTATTAAAAATCGGAAATATTTTTTTTTTAACCCTTCCCTAATCTATCTAAAGCAAAAAAAAGTTTTCACTACACATACACTTACAGTAAATATAATTGTATAATGGTCATTTTAAATTTTGAATGACTACAATTCATGTACACCAACCCAAAACAGCTGTACTCTTCTGGTATCCTATGTCCTGTAAGTTTACTGTTGGAGAAGAAAATCTACACATTGTATTCTGCATTAGCAGCCCTGAATCCTTTAAGCATCATAATGTTCACAGTGGCACGTGGTCATTGGTCAACATGGTCACACGACCGCTCTGACCAGTGAGATTTTGTTATGAGCCTGCTCAGATGAAAGAAGAGATTCTTATTGGTCAGCGTGGGCACACTGTCCAATGACCTTTCACTATTGCAAACATAAAAATGTAAACTTATCCTTTAGGTTTATTATACCTGAATGTAACAAATTTTAAACAGCACAGGTACTAACGTCATGTAGTTTGAGAAACTTTGTTTGGTTTTTACCACTATTACACTCTTTGCAGTATTCACGTTAACACTTGTCGTGTTTAAAGGTTACATGTCCAAAATCCTGCAATGCTCAAATATAACCTTATGCCGCGTAAACACGATCAGGCTTTTGCCCGGCAAAACGAAATTCCATCGGAAAAAAATAGAACATGTTCTATATCTAAACTCTGATGAAATCCATCGGAATTTCCGATGACAAAAACTCATATGGGGGTACACACCATCAAAAATCCGATGGAATAAGTCCATCTGTCTCTTTCCATCGAAAATTCTGATCGTGTGAATGGGGCATTAGATGTACCTTTTGCTGCTACTCATCAAAAAGATGGTTTAGTGGAGGAATTCTTTCAACAACTCACACTCCTTTTCCCCAGAGATTACTGTTTTGAGATCACTACATTTTTATCCTAAGCTGGCCTATGTGCCAGTATTCAAGATAGATCAACATACTGTCAGAATATTGGCTTCTGCTCAAAGGCTACTTTAGCCCATAGAAACACTTGACTGTTAAGGACTGGTTGGCATTTTAAAAATGACCTGCAGTTTTCTATTTAATGTTTGATGTAGGAAAGGCCACACTCAAGATGCCTTTGATGAGAGCTAATTGATGTTGCACCAACATTGCATCAGAAGATATTCTTATCTTCTTCGCTAAGCATTGAGATGTATCTTACCCCAATAACACCTACATGTGTTCACCTATGTGGTAAAATGAAAGGAAAGCATTAAAGTATACTGAGAGAACTTATCATGATTGGGCTTATAAAGGGATCAAAACATTTTCACCTATTAAATATTTTAATTACTCCCTATTTAGCAGTATGCCTTTTCATGACTCATGAAGTTCGGAGTCAGTGGTGAGAAAAGAGGTCCTTACTGTAAGTTTCTTAGTAACTATACCAGCCTTAGACACAGAGCCGTCCTAATTACAGGGCTCAGTTACATGATACTGTTATGCAAACTGAGGACAACATGAGGTCAGGCAGTTGGCAGAACAACAAATGTCTGACCTCAGGTGATCTCTGACCTCTAACTTCCAGTGCCTAGAATCAACCAATAGAGTTAAAGTAATTTTACAACCAAAAAACGTTTTCTTCTACTTTTGGATCGGGGAAGAGCTAGAAACTATCAGTTTCTTTTGCTGTCTTTGTCCCCCATTGGGTATTGTCCCCAGTGTATTTGCCCTGATGACCATTTTCACCAAAATAGAAAGTAACAGAAAGATATGCAATTTACAGCTGTGGCCAGAAATATCAGGATGAGGACCTCTGTTCTGGTGAAAACTGTCTACAGGGAGAATTTGCCTTACTTTGCAGAGATCCCCTTTCTTTTCCTGTTGGGTCTCCACGAGAGAGAGTGTAGGGAAATCTCAATAAGAAACAGATAGCAAAAAATAAATAAACTGGTAGGGTTTTTATTCATTACCTGAAAGATTTTAGTAACTCTAAGGCTTCGTACACACGGGCAAGAATCTCGTCAGGTAAAAAACATTGTTTTTCCCGACGAGATTCTTGGCAAGAATCTCTTGCCGCCCAAGTGTACACACTGACCTTTAAAAGGCAAGAACGCAGTGACATCATCGCGTATGATGAGCATGCGCTCGTCACATTCGATGCCGTCGCCGTCATCTAGTCGTGGAAGCTACCGTGCATGCGTCAAAGTAATTTCAAGCATGCGCGGGTTTCCACAGTGACAGGTAAGTATACACACTCTCGGGTTTCTCGTGAGGAAACAGGCCGACAAGAATCTCGACAAAAAAAAAAGAGCACAGGTTCTCTATATTTCTCGTCTAGATTCTGCCCAGATTTCCCAACGAGAAACTTGAAAGCCTCGTACACACCAATAGTTTTCTCAGCAAGAAAGCTCTGCCGGCAGTTTTCTTGTTGTTTTTTGCCGAGAAAAACGGTCGTGTGTACGAGGCCATACACTTTAATATCAATAAAAAGACAGATATTAATATTTTTTTTAGCAAAGTCACACATTCTAGGAAATTTACAATTGACAATTGTATCATTCCTGTATAAACCTTACACATAAATCCTAAGCTTAACAAGGTTTTGCATGAAATTTTTTAAAGATTTTTTTTACATGCACATATATGCAAAAACAAGTAACCTTTATGCAAACATATTTTATTGTAAGCAAACTGTGCCTTTATGTTAGTAAAAAAGAGATAACTGTAGTACTGTCCATAGTGCTCATCTAGTATTTTTACAGAAACAGAGTAGGGAGGGTCCGTGTTTTTAATAATCCATTGTTTAAAAAAAATAGTAGTGCACTGGTTGCTTGTCAGGAGGGCAGCGAGTACTAGATTTTTTGCCATGTTGATGGCAGTTCAAACAGAATTAATCAGTGAGGGAGCACCTTAATAGGGTTCACTTCCTGGTTAACTGTTCAAACGATCCAAAGGACTTTTCTCCAAGTAACCTATAGTGAACACACACACAGAACACCCTTATTTAACAGTCTATTTTTAGAAATGTAACTAGCTGAAACTAACTTGCCTCCATCTTTGATATCACTGCACCATGTGTCTTTACCTCTCACACACACAAAGCAATGGACAGGGTCTATAGGCACTTCCTGTACATTCAGGAATTTTTGTAATGTGAGTCATCATTTTTTTTTGGGTAGTTCCTTTTTTTCTTGGGGGAAAAAAATTCTGAGCGTTCAGCATTTTCGCTTTAAAAAATGCAAACTAGAAAGTTTTTTTTTCTGCTCCTAAACGCTGAGCTTAAAAAACACCCCTAGACTACAGAGTGTGCATGGACACATAGGATAACATTAAGTGCTTCTGGAGGCATAAAAAAATTCAAATAGTCTCTAGGAGCAGCCTTTTTTTTTTAAATGATTGTAAAATCTCTTTTTTTTAAGGTAAAAATAACAAACATGTTATACTTACCTACTCTGCGCAGTGGATTTGCACAGAGCAGCCCTGATCTTTCTATTATTGGGTCCCTCTTTGGTGCTCCTCACCCTCACTCCTGTTGAGTGCCCCCACATCAAGCAGCTTCCTATGGGGGCAAATAGGAAAAGAAAAATTGCACCAACCAAATAACAAATATGAAAATTGATTTTAAAGAAAGGCAGCAGTAAGCGTGTATAACACAATAGCATATAGAAAAAGAAAAACTGCGCCAATGTGAAGAAAACTCAAACAACAAATGTCCTTGCGAGTAAAAAGTGTTAAAGTCCAAATAGTGCTTGACGATAAACAACACCCAAGTGCTTTGTAAGATCCAGTGAACCACCATCACATGGACAGAGGCTTACCAGCAGACAGTAAGATATCAGCATATATCAACTCCACAGCCGTTCATGGGGCACAAGCGGATGACAATGGATGAATCCAGGGTATATTCTCATAGGAGGTCCTCAGCACAAGTGCAGGTAGCGCCAACCATATAATGAAAAAACGAAGGGACCGCACATAGTGTAAAAAACCATCAGGGAGATTTAATAGCGAAAATAAAAAACTACTTACAAACGAAGGTGACATTCGATCATAAAAACAAATGCCGGCCGGCACAAGAGGAGCCCTTCCTCATAACGTCTAGCGCGGTGGCGTCACTGCACGCCGATTACCCAGATGCGTTTCGTCACAGAATGACGTTTTCAATGGGGATAAAAATTCCCCATTGAAGGGGAGTCCTGGCCAGCTGAATGTCTCATGCAACATCGTTGGATCTAGAGGGGGCTCAGGTAAGTATTAGGGGGCCGAGGGGGGCTGCTGCACACAGAAGACTTTTTATCTTAAGATAAAAAAAGCCTTCTGACTTTACAATCATTTTACGCTGAAGCCTTTGCATGAAGATATGCATTCCTGCTCTAGCCACAACTCTACCCACATAGCTGCAAGCAATGATATGCCCCTACGCATGTTTTTGAGCAAGCTGGCGAACAAGAATTCCCTGATACACTGAGTCAAAATATAGCTATGAGTTCCCAACTAGAGAAAAGATCATTCAGTTCAATACATTTTGAATGCATCTCTAAAGCTTTGCACACATGGTCGGACATCAAACAAACTTTCCATTGGATTTTTGTCTGAAGGGAGTTGTCCGGTCACACCCATAGCATACACACGCTTTGACTTTTTTGGCAGAAAACACGAACGTAGTGACGTTTCAACGTACTGACGAGAGTTTAAAAGAGTAAGTTCAGATCTCTGGCATCACCCTTTGGGCTACTTCTGCTAATCGAAAGTTAGTAGAGGTTTTGTCTCTGTGCATTCGCGATTTCTCAGTTTCGTGCAATTTTGTTTGTTTCATCAAGCAGACATGTTGCGCAATGGGGTTGTGCTAACTTGACCCACAAAAAAAAATATAAAAATATGTTTGATTCATATAACCAAAATACACTAATCCAAAGCTAGTTCTACCAGGCTGGTCTTTGCTTCTTAGCATGCGCGTTTGTACTTTGTACAAAGGTCAGATTGCTTGCTGTACACACGGTCGGACTAGGCACCATCAGACTTTTGTTGGCGTAAAGTTTGTCCGTTTGCAGACTGAACTTTTTGTCCGATGAAACCCCGAAAAGTTGGTCCGATGGAGCGTACACACGATTGGACAGATTTGAAAACTTGCAGATTTTGAAGTTTGTTGGCAAAAAGTCTGACCGTGTGTACGGGCCTTAATTAGTTTAGCTGAGTGTAGGATTCAACCATTAGGCTGACAATAGATGTGGACCAGACCTCTGTCTGCCATTTGACATGTTGCCAGCACACAGAGATTAACCATATTGACTTGAGAGGTTTTACAATCGGATGCATTTTATAGTGGTTGGATAAAATTGCCTTGGTACAAATTAGTGGGTAATGTTATTGTTGGTTTACACAGTACATTGGCATATTATTTATTTATTAATTTATTCCTTAGCTGCTGTCCTCAAATCAACCATATTTTATTTTCCTCTTTTTCTTTCTTTCAGCCAACATTTGAACCTTTACCAGTATCTCCTCTTCCATCAAACGGGGTCCAAATACCTGTAAAGAAACCTATTTGGAAACCAGTTACATGTAAGTCAGATTTACACTCCTAGTAAACTGTATCATGTAAATATTACACTTTTTTAATTGATAGTAAAATGTGAAGCTACCTTACAAAAAAGTTCCTTTAATACAAAGTTGGATCCAGACAAATGCAGGAACATTCGTTAGAAAGTTTTTTTATGCACATATTATTAAATTATAGTACACTTTACTACTCAGATAATTATAATATTAAATATTATGATCAAGATCTGGATTTTACCTTTTGAAAGAGTTATATTCCATTTACAAGGGTTTCTGCAGTGCTCCGTCTATTAATACTGATAGTTTTGACATTTGTCTGCATATTAAAGAGTTGTAAGGCAGCAGTCACAATAAATCAATTCACAAAACAGTTCTTGTCCTGTAAGTTCCTCCTGAAGGACACTAAGCAAAAATGTGTAATTAATTACTAGAGATTGATGACAAGCTTGCTTTAAATGTTGTATTTAATATCAGCTCACAAGAATATTCTTAAATTATGGATTTTATTTAATTACACTATTATTTCCAAACTATGACCTTTATGTAATGAGACAAAATGCAATGCAAGTGGGCAGCCAGTGAGATGTGACAGCCACTCACGGTTATAGGCTGACTGCACTGAGCAGATCAAAGTCATTATTTGACCAGTTTCTATAGATTCATGTGCATCATTATTTATTGCACTTTGTAAGTGAAGAAAAGCTTATGGGATGATTTACTAAAGGAGAAATTTCAGCCTTGTTGGCAGTGTCCCATTTAAATACCCAGTCACAGGGTCCTTTTATTAAAGGGGAAAAAAAGGTTAGCAAAACAATAGCCAAAACAAACTTGCAAATATGTGTTAGCTTGTAAAGTTGTAAAATAGATATTTAAGTTTACTGATGTTCTAGGATGCCAAACTGCCCCCTGTTTTAACAGGGGAATATTGACTTTATGTTGTATGATCAATACCTTCACAGTGCTTGACCAAATATTTTAAAAACATATACTGTGTAAGGTAGAAAAAAAATGATGCACTAAACAAAAATCGTATATTGGGTTATTAAATCCAGCTGCACCCCTTTCCCCCTATACTCTTCATTTCCAGTTCCTTATTTTAATTATTGCCTGTGGATTTATTTATCTGCATATGTTGGGTGTACTGTGAGGTTCATTGGAGCACAATAGGGGACCGTGGTTAGCTCCGTGACCCCGCTTGGGTGTCTTCGTCGGCCCCCTGGCCCTGGCCCTCTGGCTCATTTGGGGGTGGTGGGTGGCTAGATGGAGGCCTTAGTGCCCCCCCTCCACCCCAGTTGTGGGTTGCAGGTCCAGACCTGGGTTGTGTGGTTCCTGGTTCCCCCCTTTGTCATATCTTGGCCATAGCACTCATGCAAACTCCCTATCTGATCTGAACCATGGTTTGGGTAGTTCAGCGAATACCCTAGTTTGGTCCCCCTCTATCGTCCCACCTTGTTCATGTAATCTACATGCCCTTTTAGGCTGCTGCCCACCTGGCTACCTTGCTACCCCGGGGATCGGCGTGGCTGCTGGCGCCCTTTCGGGTGTTCGCGGCTGCGGCGACCCTTGTGGTTCTAATCGCACTCACTGGTAATGTCTTTATGCACACACGATGTGATATATCTGAAATCTACTTTTGGCTGTTTGGAGGCCCTGCGAGGCCGAACTTCCGATACACGGGAACTTTGTTGGACGTGCCTGTCCTATGTTTTACATGTCTTTCTCCCTGCCCCCTCCCCCCTTTTTTTCCTCCCTTTTTTTTTTTCTGTTATTCCTTTAATAAATACTGATTATACAAAAAATCCAGCAGCAGAAAAATCCGTGATAAGTAGTTGAATCCAAAAGAAGCTCCATCTTGTGTGTGCACGGTCACCACAGGCAATATAGACTCTTACCAGAGAGCTTGGACCCTGTATTATGAAGGGTCAAGCAGGCTTGATGTGACAATCTTATCAGGGGTCATCATCTGGAGATGTGTGCTCAGATCAAACGGGGCACAAGCACGATATTCAAACCAAGATCCATCCACCCAACGATCAGATTAAATTGCACTTACATTAGTACAGGTAAAACCAGCATTGTGTGCAATATAAGCAACCTTAAGATATCCAGGCACTGTGCAAACAAACACGATAGCAGGAAACAGCTCCCAAACGGACCGGTTTCATCACAAAAGGACCTCTTCCGTAATGATGAAACCGGTCAGGTTAGGAGCTGTTTCCTGCTTTTGCGTTTGTTTGCACAGGGCCTGGATATCTTAAGGTTGCCATCTATACTGTACACAACGCTGGTTTTAGCTGTAATAATATAAGTGCAATACTTTATATTAAACAAACCTTTTGGGATGTTACACTATCTAGAGTCTCTTTCATGTTATGATCAATCTGATCGTGGGGTGGATGGATCTTGGTTTGAATATCTAGCTTATGCCCTGTTTGATCTGTGGACACATCTCCAGCTGATGACCCCTGCAAAGATTGTTACATCAAGTCGATTTGACCCTTCATAATAAAGGGTCCAGGCTCTCTGGTAAGAGTCTATATTGCCTGTGGTGACGATGCACGCATGAGGTGGGGTTTTTTTTGGGATTCAAATACTTTTCACGGATTTGTGTTTTCTACAGTTGCATTTATTAACCCAATATGAGATTTTTATTTAGCGCATCATTTTTTTTGTACATGTTGTTTATTGTGATTATATCTCACTTTTGTGATGCCACTGGACAATATTCACTGTAATGGTGGTGATTGACATTATTTATTTTTATGTTTTTACACATGAGCAGTATTTTTCCTTTATTACATAATGTAATATTTAACTACAATCATGATTATGAACCTAGCTCAGCATAAATATGTCTGAAGACAATCTCATTATTCTTTCTTTAAAATACTAACTTTGATGGTTTATTAAAAATTTAATAATTACATTTTTTATAAGAGTAGTCTAGCATTACTGATTCCTACCTATGGATGCACATGATCAGGAAATGATATTCACGATGTAAAAACTTCTATTCTTCTGTAGCCTTGTTTTTATTTTTTTATATTTTGTTAGTATTTCCTCTTTTGTTCAATTATAGCTCATTTTTTTTGTTCTCTTTGATGCTACATGGAGAGATGTACTCTTGATTGTATCTATCCTATCTCATGGGTCTATGGATGGATGCAGGCCCGGACTGGCCATAGGGCATACCGGAAAAATGCCCGGAGGCCACGGCGGCCGCGGGCCAGTTGCGGCCCGCGAACAGCCCTCGCAGGCCGGGGGCCGGTTGCGGCCCGGGATCGGCCTTTGCGGCCCACTAACAGCTCTCGGCGGCCAGCGGGCCGTATGTCACGTCTCCCCAGGGGTGTACACCACCAACACAGCACCAGATAGAGAGATCAGCTTGGGTATCAAAGCCAGCTCTGACACTTCTCCCCTCCCCTTGCTGCCCCCACGACCAGTTAGAGGAGATGAGCTGCTGCTTCTACTCCTCCCCCTCCTCTCTTCCGCTCCTCCTGTGTCTGCCCCGCCCACTCTCCCGACAGACACTGTTCTGCTGCCTAGGGGATGTGGGCGGGAATATTCAAGTCCAACAAACAGAAAGGAAAGATGGAGTCTGATATCCATCCAGTCAGTCCCTCCAGCCTCTGAGTGAGTACTGTACACTGATGTAGGGGGGCCCTTCATCCCCTTCTCTCTCTCTCTCTCTTTCTCTCTCTCTCTCTTCACCTTTCTTTCTCTCTCTTTTTTCTCTCTTTTTTTTCTTTCGTTTGCGCCCCCCAAAAATTTTGAGCACCAGCCTCCACTGTAGATAGATAGCTAGATAGAGAATAATCTATCTAGCTATTTGTCTACAGTGGCGGCTGGTGCTCAACATTTTTTGGGGGGGCGCAAAGGAAAAAAAATTGCAGCCTCTGTGCCCTTCAAATGCAGCCACTGTGCCATCAATTGTCACCACTGTGCCATGCCATCAAACACAGCCACTGTGCCACCAATTGTCACCACTGTGCCATGCCATCAAACAGCCACAGTGCCATCAATTGTCACCACTGTGCCATGCCAACAAACGCAGCCACTGTGCCATCAATTGTCACCACTGTGCCATGCCATCAAATGCAGCCACTGTGCCATGCCATCAAATGCAGTCACTGTGACATGCCATCAAACGCAGCCACTGTGCCATCAATTGTCACCACTGTGCCATGCCATCAAACACAGCCACTGTGCCATCAAGTGTCACCACTGTGCCATGCCATCAAACGCAGCCACTGTGCCATCAATTGTTACCACTGTGCCATGCCATCAAACACAGCCACTGTGCCATCAATTTTTACCACTGTGCCATGCCATCAAACGCAGCCACTGTGCCATCAATTGTCACCACTGTGCCATGCCATTAAACGCAGCCACTGTGCCATCAAATGCAGCCACTGTGCCATGCCATCAAACACAGCCACTGTGAAATGCCATCAAACGCAGCTACTGTGCCATGCCATCAAACGCAGCCACTGTGCCCTTTAATTGTCGCCACTGTGCCAATTGATGCCACTGTGCCCTTTAATTGTCACCACTGTGCCCATTGTCGCCACTGTGCCCATTTATGCCAGTGTGCCCATTTATGCCAGTGTGCCCATTGTCGCCACTGTGCCCATTGTCGCCACTGTGCCCATTGTCGCCACTGTGCCCATTGTCGCCACTGTGCCCATTGTCGTGGCTGAGCCAGAGGGGGCGGCTGAGCCAAAGGGAGCGGTGCTCAGGCGCCCTCTATAGATGCACTGCCACTATCTATCTATCTTCTTTCTTTCTATCTTTATCTATCTTCCTTCCTTTCTATCTATCTATCTATCTTTATCGATCTATCTATATCTATCTACCTATCTTCCTTCCTTTCTATCTTTTATCTTTATCTATCTATGTATCTATCTATCTATCTATCTATCTATCTATCTTCCTTCCTTCTCTTTTTTCTTTATATCTTTATCTACCTTTCTTTCTTTATCTATCTTCCTTCCTTCCCTTCTTTATTTCTATCTTTATCTATCCTACTTTCTTTATATATCTTCCTTCATATCTATCTATCTATCTATCTATCTATCTATCTATCTATCTATCTATCTATCTTCCCTTCTTGCTTTCTATCTTTATCTATCTTTCTCTATCTATCTATCTTTCTTCCCTTCTTTCTTTCTATATTATTCATTCTTTCTTTATTCATCTTCCTTCCTTTCTATATCTATCTATCTATCTATCTATCTATCTATCTATCTATCTATCTATCTATCTATCTTTATCTATCTTCCTTCCTTTCTATATATCTATCTATCTTCATTCCTTCCCTTCTTTCTATATGTATCTATCTTTATTTCTTTATGTATCTTCATTCCTTCCTATCTATCTATCTATCTATCTATCTATCTATCTATCTATCTATCTATCTATCTATCTATATCTATCTATCTATCTTCCCTTCTTGATTTCTATCTTTATCTATCTTTCTTTCTCTATCTATCTTCCTATCTATATATATGTATCTATCTTCCTTCCTTCCCTTCTTTCTTTGTCTATCTTTCTTTCTTTATCTTCCTTCCTTCCTTCCTTCCTTCCTTTCTTCCTTTCTTCCTTCCTTCCTTCCTTCCTTCCTTCCTTCCTTCCTTCCTATCTATCTATCTATCTATCTATCTATCTATCTATCTATCTTCCTCCCCTTCTTTCTTTCTATCTTTTATCTTTCTTTATCTTCCTTCCTTCCCTTCTTTATATCTGTATCGATATTTTTTCTTTATCTATCTTCCTTCCGTCTTATCTATCTATCTATCTATCTATCTATCTATCTATCTATCTATCTATCTATCTATCTATCTATCTATCATCTTCCTTTCTTTCTATCTTTACCTTTTAATCTATATCTATCTTTCTTTGTATGTACATGTCTTTCTTTCTTTCTCTCTCTGTCTATCTATATTTCTTTATCTCACCCCACATCCCATCATTAACCCCCGCCGCCCCCCCCCCCCCCCCCCGGGCTGCTCAGTCTAAAATGCCGGGCCTATTTTTTGTCCCAGTCCGGGCCTGGATGGATGTATTTGCAGATCTCTTTATATTCCTCCATTGTGATTGCAGTTTCTGAATAGCTGAAACTGAATACTGTACACTATAAACTTAACAGCATATATAGGCAACCTAGTGTTTTTGCCCTGGAGAACCATAAGCTTCAGAGGGAGGGCTGGACTTAGGGAGGAATTTGCCCCCTGATCCAGTACTCTTGGTATAGTCTTACTGAGTGGATATATTTCACTATTCAAACATCAGAGTGGGGAGTACAGTCAGTGACACATTGTGGACAGACCTGCACCTCCTCAGACCTGTGATCGCTATGTCCAGCAGAGGGCAGTCTTTCAGAGCCAACTTTCCAAGTCTGATATGCCTATAGACTGAATGTAGAGAGCTACAAAGGAAACTAATGCTGGGAGATGTAAAAGAGTGTGTCACAATATACCTTGTCCTTTAGAAACACGTCCCACACTTTACATGGTACACCTTTTATGGTCCACGGAAAACTCTCTCCATTACCGAGCAGGCCAAAGGTCCCCAGTCCTCCCTTGGTTGGCTGTCTTAGGGTCTGTATTGTTGGCATCAGCTTAAAATCAGTTTGTGATGCTTTACTGGCTGGTGCATTTGACCAGCAGTTAAAATCCTTCTGGCCTGCATTACACTCGGTTGAAGCAGGTATTTCACTTAGACCATATTCATGTATGGAAATGCAAAGGCTGCTTGATACAACCAAAAAAACATCAACACGGGCCCTTAGACACGAGGTATCATATTAAAGTATTCTTAAATAATAAAAAAAAAATGTTTGTAGGCCTTCTTTCTGATCTTATCTTTTTTTTTTTCTTGCTTTTGAATTGCTTTTTTTGATAACCACCACTAGCACAACTTTATGTTTCACAAATAATTGAGATAGACGTTTGTTCTTATATGAAAACAAGCAGTGTACTTTGTCTTGTTTCAGCTAACAACTGTGCTTTAGAGAAAGTCAGTCCGTCGGTAGCAGAAGAGCTGTCTTTTGAAGTATCCTTTTCTGAGACCATTGTTATTGATGATAAAGAAAAGGAAAAGCAGAAGAAACAAAGAATAAAAAAGGATGATTGTATTTTACCTGTAAGTTCTAATACTAGAATGACTAAATAGTGTGTGATTTCCGAATAGTGTACTGGTTAAAGGGATCCAGTCATCACAATACTTCCTGAACGAAAAGCCTCTGATGGAAGAGGCCCCTGTCCCCAGCCACATATGGATGTAATCTACTAAAACTTGAGAATGCAAAATCTCATGCAGCTCTGTGGTAGCTAATCAGCTTCTAACTTCAACTTGTTCAATTAAATGTTGACAAAAAAACAGGAATCTGATTGGTTTCTATGTAGAGCTGCACCAGATTTTGCACTCTCCAGTTTTAGTAAATCAACCCCAATGTTTCTACAAATATAATCTTCTTATTCAGCTTCACTGTGACAGACATGACTGCACAGAACCAATAATTTGTATGATGTCAGAGAATCGACTGCAGTTAGCGGTTTCCCAGTTTTGTGAGTATTGTGATAATTGGATGGGTTTCAAGTGTTTGTTACAAGTGATTAGAATTTATGTTTTACATTTTGAATAGGGGAGAATTAAAACCACTCTTTTAACCATCTATGTTTGATTGGAGAGATTTCCCTTTACTTCCTGTGCCATATCCAAAATAGGAAGTGGGAGTAAATCCCTCCAAGTTGAGGGAATCACTGGCTGTCACCAGGGTTACCAGGACTAGGGTCCTAATTGGAAAATGTACCCTCTCTTCCTGGTCTGGGTCCAAAAGTTGGGATTTTCTTTTACTTTTCACCCTTGGTGATAACAGTAAACAGAACAATTTGAGAGGGTAAATCTCCCTCTCAAAACAGCTACAAAAATCCAACAGGTGTTCTAATCCCTCACTGCTCTATATACAAAAAAAAAGGTCTTTAGCTATACATTTAATTCTGGTCCTGTCAACTGGGAGTGAGAGGATACCTTTCCAGACTGAGTGAAATCCTCTTAAACGGTTGTTAAAGGGGTTGTAAAGGTACAATTTTTTTTCCTAAATAGCTTCCTTTAGCTTAGTCAGTCCTCCTTCACTTACCTCATCCTTTGATTTTGCTTTTAAATGTCCTTATTTCTTCTGAGAAATCCTCACTTCCTGTCTCCACACAGTAATGCGAGGCTTAATGTCTCCACACAGTAATGCGGTCTGTAACTCCACACAGTAATGCGAGGCTTTCTCCCTGGTGTGGAGTGTCGTGCTCGCCCCCTGCCTTGGACTACAGGATAGTCAGGATGCCCACTAACACACAGCTCCTTTCTCTATCTGCAATGTAGAGAACGTCCTGACTCTCCTGTAGTCCATGGGAGGGGGTGTATGGACAGTATTACACTCCAATAGAACTCTTCTTTAATAAGAAAATAAGGTCAATTCAGCTAAATGTTTTATTTACCATATTGATGACTATTTTCAGCCAGATGACTGTTATATTCATCTCTCATAGGTGCTCAATGTAAAAAAAAAAAAAAAAAAAAAAGGTGATTATGGCAAAAAGTATAGTTAGAGCTTAGTGAATTGAGCTGGTTGCCATTAATACTTTGTGCTTTTTTTTGCTTTGTTTCTTGCTGGAGCTAGACTGCCCTCAAGAGACCTTGCTAAGTAAACATAAGGAGTATATTTTGCCATAAACATGCATTGAGTGTGTTTTTTTTTTTTTTAGCAATAGCTAAGAATAGCTTTATGAAAATTAAGTTATCATAACATTTAGCTGCATGCGATGATGACTAGCTTGACGTCAATAGCAAATCAATAAAATTAAATGTGTAATCAGCATTGTTTATATATCTAGTCCTCTATCACAGCTGTATCAGTCATATGGGCTATAGTTGGTGAAATTTCTTGTATATCCAAGGACAACTAAATATTAGACGTGTGCATTAATTTTCATTTAAATGCATTTTCCTCCGAATTTCAAGGATTTTCGCGTGGCAAAGAGATGCAATATCAGGGCACAGAGTGAAAGGAGTACTGGGTTTTCAAAGGCCCAAATGCAAAAAGATTTTTACTTGTACTTTTTCAGGGAGACTTTTGTGACTGGGCGCTACCTGATATGATGTAGAATCCTCAACTACATTGGCTGGCTTGATTTAAGATACAAGTTTAAAGGGGTTGTAAAAGTTACAACCCCTTTAAGTGGGTTTAGTTGGTATGGAGAAGGGGGATCATTAGAATAAACTTATTTGAAAGTATAGCCTGTACTCTCCTTTCAGACCTATGTGCTGTGGTAATGTGTTTTAGTCCACATTACCTTAATGTATGGTAACACATGGCAACTCTGTGAGGTGTGCGGCCATTCATTTAGAAAGGTACCCCAATGCACAAGAACAGTATGTGGCAATGGACAGAGGGACCTGGACCTGGTTCAGTGACAGTGCTGCTGTCCTCCAATGGCCTTCAGGTTATCATGTGACATGTATAAGCGACAAATAAGTTATTTGTGACTGGAGACTCCCCGTGCTGGTAAATGATAGCCAGTGTCTGTAGAGACCGTTGTAGATTACAGGGAATCAGGGACATGGTTACTAAATATCTGGTCTGCTTTAGAGGTTGTATAGGTTTTTTAACATTTTGTTGCTACTACACAACCATCAGGATCAACATCATTTTTGCTTATCTCAAAGACACTATCACACATGTGTGGTAGCATCAACATTTTAATTTAGACCAGCACATTCACAAGAGCCATACTCGGCAGGAAGCACATCCTGAGCAGTCCTTTTGACAGAAGAGTTTGTGTTACATTCTCATCCCAAGAGCATACTCTATCCTCTTACCACCCAGGTTCTGCTGAAGCTCTGGCACTGGAATCTAAACCCTGGCAGCTCATACCACCAACCCCCCTTCTCACCTTCCTATGCCCTCACAACAACACCACCCCTGCTTTCCTCACCACTGCAGCTGACTTTCCCCACCCCTTCCCCCTGCATCACACCTTCATACTAATTTATTTATTCCCCCATTTCACTTGCCACAAATACCCACCTCTGCAGTCCTTGCCACTGCACCGATACCAGCCAATGTGCTCACCACTACTGCAATGATAAGTCTTGTATTCAGCCTGTTTAGCCAGCAGGCACACTTTTGCTATTAAGCTTTAAATCAATACCTCTGTTTGTTGTTCCTGTCATGCGCTAAGATTTTGGCCTACTAGATTAACACTGTATCTTTCATTATTTGAAGAGCATACACCATATCTCTATGCTTCTGGCTTTGATGTCATCTACAAATATAAAGATATTTAAAAACAAAAACAAAAAAGCCTCACTGTCCTCTGTAGCTGTGGGCAATATGGAGTAATTGATCCTCAAAGTTTATACTAAAAACGATTTTAAGTTTCATTTCAGCAGCTCAGTTTGTTTTTAGCTCTCCACCGAGCATTAAAAAGAAGGGAGAGAGCATAGTGTTAACCTCCCTGGCGGTATGATTCTTTCAGATTTTAGGTGCTAAAAGCGGTACCATTATTTGCAAGGGAATTTGGCGTTTTATACTGTAGGCTTGTAATTCTTAGGAATAACTCACTGAAATCTATCCAAACAAGAGTCTAATAGGCATCCTGGGTAGGATTTTTTTTTTTTTTTCTTATTAAAAATTATAATATAATAAATAATTATAAAAAATTATAACAAATAATAATATAATTATAGTAAAAATTATTCAATAATGTAATCAAATCAAAATCACTGAAATTTGCTCAGTTGCAGAATTTTTGCTGTCATTATTTTTTTTTTTTTATGACGAATTTCCCCATAAATCGCTATCGCTAAATTCTGCAAGTGATTCTGATTTATTATCGCTGTTTTTTAGCTGCTCTAAAACAATTTTTGCCATAAAGGGACACTTTTGGTTGCTATGGGCAATCTACAGTTTGCAGGGAGAAAGAACAGTTTTTATTATATAAAATGACATGTAGTGTACAGGGCAGACCACTAGGGACATGGGGGGTGTGTATTTTTTACATACAGTACTGTAATCTATAAGATTACAGTTTACTGTATGTATAGTGTTTGTTTACTTTTTTAAATTTGGCGCCGTTCCCCCCCCTACGTCGCGACGCTCGCAGGGAAGGGAATCGGCGGAACACACAGCATCAGGCGGACATCCGCCCGCCGTGTACTGCGGAGATTCATCGCTGGATCGCAGAGAAAAGGTAAGTAAACTTTTTTCTGCATCCAGCGAGGCAAGTCCGTGTGTGGCACGGGGTTACCGATCGTAGCTTTAAAATCTCACCCCGTGCCACACACGGGAAGACCGCCAGGGAGGTTAAGACCCTACTGCTACCTCATTACTTTTGTTGTAAATTTTGAGTATCATTTATTTTAAAGTTCTTGCGGCTACAACTGTTCCCTCAGCTGAGAGCACAGATTGCAATAAAAAGCAGACTTTGGTTCTAGCCTTCCCTGACGCTAACTAGAAACAGTGGGGTTGATTTACTAAAACTGGAGACTGGTACAGCTTTGCATACAAATCAATCAGCTTCCATGTCTTTTAATTAAACAAGCTGAAGTTAGAAGTTGATTGGCTACCATGCACAGCTGCACCAGATATTGCACTCTCCAATCTTAATAAATTTGCCCCAGTGTTTTTTAGTATTGTGTCCATTACAAAGCTAATATCTGGAGACATCTCACACAATCTCACACATCTCATACAATAGATTGCTGAAATAACTGAATCTCTGCACATAAGTATGTCATGTAGATTTGTATATTAGGACGTAGCAATAGACAAAATACATCTGTGTGTGTGTCCATGTGCATATGTGTGTGTGAATCACTTTTCAGTTATAATAATTACTTTTTTTTTGTTCTTCAGAAATTCATTGTTTGGAAAAGCAGGTTTGGACTAACTGAAATAGAAGATTTGTCTCTTGAAGACATGAAGAAAATTCGGTATCTCTCACTTATTGAATTAACAGCTTTTTTTGATGCTTTGGGGGTTGAATTAAAAAGAAATCGAGTTATGAGAGTCAAAGGAAGAGGTATGTTATTTACTTTAGTTGAGATGTTTGTTGTGCTAAGGTAGAGGTTGCATCTAACTGATTGAGCTCTGCTTGTTCCCATAGAAAATGGTCTTTTTGGGGTTCCTTTGACTACTTTATTGGAAAATGATCAAAAGAAAATGCCTGGTACTAAAGTCCCACTGTTTGTTCAAAAAGTAAGTATACAAACAGAAAATACCAAATTTTTGTATTTTTAGAGCCAATTCCAAAATTGTTACAGTATTTTGCATGCACATCGTAATTCAAAAACCCATGTTTAATACTTAAAAGATAAAAAAAGTCTTACAGCATACTTTCAAATTTTAAACAAAGCTATAGTGGAAAAATCTGCTTTTTACATCAATTGATTGCTTTTATACTCCAAGCTTGGGTATAGTATTGAGCCGAATAACACTAAACAATATCCTTATTCTCCAGAAATATACATTCATAATTTAATGGCCCTGTAATCTATTTCTCATTAAATAATTTCTTACTGTGTTATTCTTCCTCCCAAACCTCTTCTTTCCTTCTCACAGCCTTTTGTTTGGAACAAGCTGTAAAGTTAGTTGCAGTAATGTGAACTGCTCTATGCCATCATTATATGCTGGACATGTGCATTCGTTTTCGTTAGAATGCATTTTCGTCTGAAAATCTGTTTTTTCATTATCGTTTTAACAAACGATAACGAAAGCGCAAGAAACCAAAACCGAAAGATCCGCGTAAAAAAATCCTTTATTTTCGTTTTCGTTGCGGTAAAAATTCGATATAGAGAGATTCGACATTATAGGAAAAAAGATTCGACATTATAGAGAAAAGATTTGACACTATAGAAATAATGGATTCGACATTACAGAGATTAGATTTCGATTTATGAGAAAATAGATTAGACATTATTACTAGTCATACAACATTAGAATTCTTGTAGGCGGAATATTCGAACGGAAATGTACGATTCGACATAAAGATTCGACGTTCCGTCGAATATTCTTTGACCATTCGACAGAAACCAAGTATTATTGGATTTTTGGACGAAAGCTATTCCCCAACGAAAAACAAAATAAATCAAAACGATTTTCGGGAGTAACTAAATAAATTTATTTTCCAAACGAAAATGAAAAAACGAAACAAAATATTCCAGTCTGCACATGTCTATTATATGCCACCATAGTCTATAGTGTCTAGTTCATTTCAGGAGCAAGTAAGAGAAGGTAGCTATGTTCCTACATACAGTGGGACTATGTAAAATGAATGTTGCCACCCTCTAACAGGAAGTCATTTCACAGTTATGGTTAAATCTAAACTGATGGGGGGAGCTGTGGTGGCTCAACGTGATTGACACTGCGCTGACAAGCCGTTCACCTCTGCAGCCAAGGGTTCGGATCCCGGTCTCGGCTACATGTGAATTGAGTTTGGTGGTCTCAGCCCGGCTCCCGGTGGGTGTGCTATGCAAGGTATGCCTGTGCACACACACGAAATTGGTTTAAAAACACATGCACTTTGGCCATGCGGTCTCCTAAAATAAAGAGAGGCGAAGGACCTACGGGGCTGGCTGGGTGGGCTAGGCCCCCTCACTCCCTCATAGGGGGAGTCCCTCTGCCCCATTGGGGTCCCGTTGGGCCCCAGTTGGGCTCCCAAGAGGAGCAGGTTGGGCGGGGGCATGGAGAAGGATGGCGATTGCCTCCGGGGGGAGGGTCTGCCTACTCCCAACTCTGGCAGTCCGGCTCCTCTCTCTCGAGTTCACGCACAAAAATACACTTAAAAAAAAAAAAATCTAAACTGATAACCTGTAAAGACTTTTAAAACATTGCCTAATGAAAATTTTGGGTACCATCATTTTTCATCATTTTATAAAGCGCATGCAATTGTAAGGGTTAAAGGGGTTGTAGAGGTTAGTTTTTTTATTTTCTAAATAGATTCCTTTAAGCTAGAGCTGTTGGTTCACTTACCTTTTCCTTCGATTTCCCTTATAAATGTTTTTTTCTTTGTCTGAATTTCTCACTTCCTGTTTCTACTGGCTGGGGGTTAGTTAGCCAGAACAGCTCACTGAGGAGGAACAGGAAGTGAGAAATTCAGACGAAGAAAACAAAGAACAAAAACATTTAGAAGGGAAATCGTTTTTTTTTTTTCTTTTTATGTGCATCTACCGCTGTTAATAAAGTTAAGATTGTACTCACGTGTCTGATTTTTCTAGGCATCCGCATGGACATTCGGCCAAAAAGAATAGTTTATAAAAATGTGTCCTGTATGGTTCCATCTTGCTTGTGGGCACTGTGAAGCCCACAAGCAAATATTTCCAGAATACGGTGAATGCTGTAGCCCCAGCATTTACCACTCTATCCCACGCATGGGCAGTGTTGACAGCGAGCGGTGCCGTCAACACTACATGTTTGCCATCACAACTGCTGGCGTACTGAAAAGTACACGCCCCCTTGTGACGGTAGCCACTTCGGGCTGTGTTAGGAATCGTGTCGAGGGAAGCTTCATACTCTGCTCCCAGGAGACACTGCGATGCTGTCCCATGAAACACTGGGACGCTGTGTAGAAGGGAGACACTCCCACGGGAGGGAAAGCAGGAAGTGGCTGCTATTAACCTCAGAATCAAGGTACAGAACTAATTTTAAAAATTGCGGATAGCGGAAGGAATTAGTAAATATGGAGCACATCTGAATAAGATAATGTTGATATATAGAGTGAACCTCCACTTTAACATGTTCGATATCTACTCAATGCAGCCCCATCTTTTATATTTTACCTATTGTGTTTGTTTGCACTAAAATACATTCAATTTTTTTCTCATAATATGTGTTTTATAAACAATTGCTTAAATAACATGCAACATAATAAAATTACAACTGTAACCATTTTATTCTACGGGGCCTCTACTTTCTGAAAATATATAATTCTGTAGGAGTTTAAGGTTATTTCCAGCAAAAATAAATGCAGATTTTAACATGTGCGGCATTCTTTTTGTTTTGCAATAAAGTTATCTTTTTGGTTGTGTTACTGTATATATTTATGTATACATTTGTTTTCGGTAGTTATTGCAGAGACTGGAGGAAACTGGATTAGAAACAGAAGGAATATTACGGGTGCCAGGTTCAGTCTCTCGCGTTAAGGTAGTTCTTCTCTTAATGGTTTGGGTTAAAACTTTTTTTTTTTTTTTTTACATTTACATGTTGTTAAAATTATGTTTTATTATAACCTTGTATATAAAATATTAATTTTACAAAAAAAATTTTAACACACGGTACGCTACATTTAATACACTCATACCAGATTGGGGGATTACAAATTGTACTGGGCTAGGCTTGGTCATATTACTTTAGTGTATATATATATATATATATTAGGGTTGTCCCGATACCAATTTTTTAGGACCGAGTACAAGTACCGATACTTTTTTTCAAGTACTCGCCGATGCCAAATACCGATACTTTTTTTAAATGTCATGTGACAGTTTTCAAACCACAATACAGACTAAGGATATTTTCTTTAGAATTATGAAGAACTCTAACTCAAGACATTATAAAAGAATAAAAATTTGTAAAAATGAATAAAAATGTTTTATTTGCTTGTCACGCAGTAGTAAAAAACTCTAAGAATTTTCACAGAACATGTTGATAAATACAAAAAAAGTATTCTATTTAGGCATCGGGAGCATTTGCGCGAGTACAAGTACTCCTGCAATTACTCGGTATCGGTCCCGATACCGATACTAGTATCGGTATCTGGACAACCCTAATATATATATATATATATATATATATATATATATATATGTGTGTGTATATATACCCCCCTCAGACCCATGTGCAGTGAACACCCTGCACCCATGGATGATTCACCACTGAACAGAGGGGTTGATTTACTAAAACGGAAGAGTGCAAAATCTGGTTTCCATTTTTTTTTGTATCATAACTTAATTGAACAAGCTGACGTTAGAAGCTGATTGGCTACAATGCTGCACCAGATTTTGCACTCTCCCAGTTTTAGTAAATCAACCCGATAAGATTTACAGGAGTGAGGATAATCTTTTTATTTCTCCTATAAGGCATATGTATGGAAACAGGAGCAAAGGTGGACCAACCAGTCATGCTTAATTCTTAAAGTTTAACAAGGAATGTGGATGTTATCAGTAGCAACAGCTCCGCTTTTGTTCCCTTTTTTTAAAATCAGCCCAGATGTGTACATAACTTTGAGGCGTACATAACTTTGATGTCTACGTAGCGTTGTTAAAGGTGAAGTCCAGCCAAAGCTCACAGGAGTGCAATTTCGTTTCGCTCTCTGCTGAGATCACCAATGTCGGTCCAGGCACTGCCTCATCCCGATCATGGTGTCTGAATCTGCCATGTGCCTGGACTGACACCCAGCTCAGCCTCTCAGCGAGCCGCTGAGAGCTTGAGATGGTTGCTAGGTGCCCCCCCCACAGGTCAAGCTATCCAATGAGCGAGGAGGGAGAAAATCTATTACTTCTCTTTTAACTTAAATGTACAGAAACATTGACTTTCTTTTCATAATATTATTTGTGCAGCTTATTTGCTAAAGATTCTAATTTTACAGTTTTGCTGTGTATAGAGGTTAGAAGTCAAAAGGTTGTAGTCACACTTTTACTTTTTGTAACCTAATTTACAATTTTATCTTTAGACGGCAAAAGTCTCTTCACATTCATGGTTCTCTCATTCACAGAATTGGTTTAATACATATGATATGACTATTTTTTCAAAATCATTCAGATGTTGGATTGATGTGCTGCACGTGTGGGATTGTTTAAAATCTTTCTGGCTTGCATTTACATTGTGACATTCATGAATGATGATGAAATCTGTCACAAGGATAAATTAGACTGAAACTGCATACATTTTAAACACATCCAGATTTAAAAGAAAAATGTTTGGCTCAGTTGGAAGTAACAATGATTCCAAAAACTGTTGGCTCTTTGAAACATATGGTTACAATTAAAGAGGCCCTGTTCTCAGTATGTAATGTAAGCTCTTGGTATAAGATATAAACCACAGTGCTGTCCTCCATAACTGCAACCAAACTACATTTTGGGGAGAATTTTCCTTAACCTGGAGGGTGCAAAATCTGGTGGAGTTCTGCATAGTAACCAGGTTTTATTGTCAAAGCTTAAAGGAGTTGTAAAGTAAAAGATTTTTTCACCTTAATGCAATCTATGTATTAAGGTGAAAAAACATCTGATGCTGCTCCCCCCCCCCCCGAGCCCCCGTTATACTTACCTGACCCCTCAAAACTCCCGCGCTCGGTCCCGAGATCCTCCTTGCTGCTCAGCCTGGCCGCTGATTGGCTAGAGCGGATGGATTAAGAGCAGCGCAGCCATTGGCTGGCGTTGCTGTCAATCACATCCAGTGACGCGGCGCGCCGAGTGATACAGTGAGCGCCCATGGCCGCTCGCTGTATCACGGGAGCGCGCCCGTAATTACTCACCACCATGCGAGCTCTCTCACATGACTGTGGTCAGTACTTGCAGGGAGGACCAGAGGTAGCCACCAAGGGACCCCAGAAGACGTGGATCGGGACCACTCTGTGCAAAACTAACTGCACAGTGGAGGTAAGTATAACATGTTTGTTATTTTAAAGGAAAACATTTTTTTCCTTTACTAACCCTTTAATTGAACAAACTGAAGTTAGACACTGATTGGTTACTATGCACAGCTGCACCAGATTCTGTTTGCTCCAGTTTTAGTAAATCTTTATCTTCGGCAATATTTTCACTTATTATAAGTCACGTATTTGTTTTAATAGATAGGTATACTAATGCATATATAAAGATGTATTTTTTTAAGGAGAACCCCATGCAAACAGCTACATACACCTTTAAAATACATTTCCGCTTCCATACTTAATGACACTCACTTGTTCTTGAGAGTCTGGGATCCATGAATAGCTTTCAATGCGAACCTGAATTTGAACCGCACTCCACTCTGTGTTTAATGGGACTCTCAATGTCTCTGCCCTTTTGCCTAAGCCTGGGCCCTGCTGAACTACCCTTTCCTTCCCTTTGCCCTCACATTTCTTTATTCTTTCCCTTCTTCCTGCCGACTGGGGTCCTGTCCCTGTCCATTCACAATGAGTGTAGTTACTGCATATTGTCCTATCCGCTGCTCACTGACCTATGATACACTGGACAGAGGGCATAATTTTAATGTTTTATGTTTTTTTGGAGGCTGGAGTTCTGCTTTAACTACAGTGTAGTCTGCCTATGACGTGAATGTTTTTTAGGTGTCAATATCTAAAAAAAATGATCCTTTGACAAGTAAAACAGTTTATATATAAACTATAATATTTATCTATCTATCCGTCTATAGATATATATCTATAAGGCCTTCAATTCAGAAACTAAACATTAACTAGAGATAAAGGGTACCATAATCCGAATGACAATGATTAATAATTAAATGCATGGAGAAATTTCCCCAGAGGGGTCTCAAAAGTGGGAAAGGGGAATGGGGGAAAAATTAACTATCTCCGTAGCCTGAACAGATTGAACAAAAGGTAAAACATAAAGAGTTTTATTGGTACATAGTTAAAATACAATAACGTTTTCAGATACAAAAAATTGCAACTATAATTTTTTTTACAAATTGGGTATTATACTGATACTCAAATACACTTCATGCTGGAATGTAGGGGTTTCAAATTTCCTTAATGCTTCCTCTACATGTTTCGTGGCTATACACCGCTTCCTCAAACACAAAAATAAGGTCTACAGATAAGATGATAACGTTTACATGTTAAGCACCAATCATTAATGCTTGTATATAAACAGAAAAGTGGAGACCCATAGGAGATCATAGCTAATCAGCAGTATCACCAAACTTTCCCTGTGGCAGACATGGGGGACTGAATAGGTGGTGGATATGTTAGGGCTAATTAGCTACTACAAAGGACAAGGTTTTTGTTGTATAGGAATTTGTGTTAGTCCATACCGTATTTTTTACACACCTTGCCATAAGAAGCATGCCATAAGAAGCACCCATATTTTAGAGGAGGAAAACAAGAAAAAAAATATTCTGAACCAAAAGGTGTACTAAAATATTAAATATTATATTACTACTATAGGTGGGTGGTGGACACACAGCAATTCCAGCCCACCTACCAAATCATATCAGCTACACTGAGCCCAGATCAGCTCAGGGTGGCAGGGCAAACACAAACACCCCTTCAGCCTCTCATATCACAACAGCTCAGGTGATGGGCAGTGAATACCATGCCATCCCACACCTCCCACCCCCTTATCACCAGCTCACCTCAGGCATTGGAGGGCACTGACATTACAATGCACAACCCCCTCTGGCTGGCTCTCGGCATCAGATACAGGGGACTGGGCAGCAGCTAGAAACGAGGACTGAGGACATAGTTTGCAGCAACGGCAGCCAGTGGAAAGAGGCAAAGAGGCAGGAAGTGATACTGTACCAGACCATGATGCGGGGGTTGTTCCGGCTAAAAAAAAAAAAAAGCCGGCCAGGGCTCTTGTCACTTGGAGGATGGTGTCACATCTAGCGGGTGTCAACTGACCTGGGCGCGGAGCCTTGTAATGCCCCTGCAGGGATCTGCCTCACATCCTGTTCTCTCTCCTCCACAGAGAAGCCGAGCATCGGTATTCTAACACAGCAGCGGTGAAGGGGGGGGAGACTGCTCAGTATACGCTCCATAAGACGCAGGGAAATTTTTCCTTATTTTTTTGGAGAGGGGGGTGAAGTGCATCTTATGGTGCGAAAAATACGGTATATATCCATATAGCACCTAATATTTAATAAAATTACATATGATCCATGTAACCTGTTCGGCAAGGGGATTATTGTATGTAGTGGGGGGGAGGGGCAAGGACCACCCACTTGGAGGCTACAGTGGGGTATGGGTATCCCCATTTGCACAACTCATGAGCGTAGGCATCCATCAAAAAAGCCAGAAATATGGACATTCCAATATATTTTCTAGTGTGGAGATTGCTGGTGTAAGTGTAAAGAGACCAATTATGACCCAGAAGGAAACAATAACCCCCATTAAGTGATGCAGTAAATGGTTTCAATAACTGCTGGAACCACTTCAGTGACAAATGCATACAAGTCGGGCATGTAGGAGTAACCTCAACATGCAAACAGGTCCGTTGGTAAATACATCTATAGACATACAATGAGGTTGATTTACTATAACTGGAGAGTGCAAAATCTGGTACAGCTCTGTATGGTAGCCAATCTGCTTTAACTTTAGCTTGTTTAAGCTTTGACAATAAAACCTGGAAGCTGGTTACTATGCAGAGCTTAACCAAATTGTGCACTCTCTAGTTTTAGTGAATCTCTCCCAATGTGTATTTAGCTATTTAGTTGTTTGCCTGGGGCTCAATTTTTAATATCAACCTGAAAATTGGTAGGTAGTGGGTTGAGGAACCCTTTTTGTGAAAAAAATAATTTTATTTAACATGTATTCATTTACATTTTGACTTTGGATCATAAGTTGTGTTCTCTTCTGTGCAGAGCCTGCGTCAAGAGCTTGAGACAAAGTTTTATGATAACAATTTTGACTGGAAAAAGGTTCGAAGCAATGATGCAGCTGGTCTGCTTAAGATGTTTATAAGAGATTTGCCGACTCCTTTGTTTACAATGGAATATATCCCTGCTTTCATTGCCTTAGTAGAAAGTAAGTGCATGATTGAGGTTGAAGCAATGTATTAGGGGTACAAAATAATAACATGCAAAAGAAAAACACATTTCAAACACATCTTTTATAGTAAGTCTGAGTAAGTCTCCTGCTAGATTTAAACAAAAGACTTGCAATTTGTCAGCTATTGTGACCTTTGTAAATTCATTACAGGCAGTAATGCACTGTGTTTTTCTGACAGTATGGAGTCGAGAATAAATACCATTCTTTGCAGAACACTGCCAGGGGGCTACTAGAAAGCATTAAAATATGTTTTACTAAATATGTAGGTTACATATACAATGTTTTGATCAACTGCATTTGATAAAAGACTTTTAGCTCAAAGCACATTATTTCCTTTTAAAAATAAACAGCCCCATCTCAAATTAATGAATGTAATTAAACAAAAAGAGCGAGCAAAGCATATTGTATATCTACAGTGTTAACAATCTGTGTAGTTATTTTATCAACAGCCCTTGCTTTTCAGCCATGCAGCACGTTATAGTAAACCATAAAAAAATAGTTATATGCAGTCAACTCAACATCATTGCAACTTGGATTCTTGTGTTTGTAAAATAAATGATAATTCAAATTGAAAGAGGTTTTTTTTCCTGTCAATTCTGGAAAACAACTTGGTTGTTCTAGTATTTCCTTACCCTAAAGTAGATCTAAAACCTGCCTATAACAAAAATTTCATTTTTTTCCCCTTAAAATTCAGTTTTTACTCAATGCTGATCCCTTCCAGCCTCTTTAGTCACTTTCTGTCTACATGCTCCAGCATCAGCAGCTTTCCAAATGTAAGGGGTGGATTTTCTAAAATGGAAGACTGCAAAATCTTGTGCAGCTCTGCAAAGAAACCTTCTGTTTTTTTACCAAAACTTAATTAAACAAGTTGAAGTTGGCATATGATTGGCATGAACAGCTGTACCAGATTTTAGTAAATCTCCAGTTTTAGTAAACCAACCCCTCAACGTCCTTCAGGGACACATGTGGCAGGGCAGAAAGACGGGTGCAAATATTGAAAGTGCCTGAACAAGGACCGTTATGGTAGGATCACCAGGTGTGGTTTTATTGAAAGCAGAGTTAAAAAGATTGAAAAAATACTTTTGGGATTATGTTAAAAAGTGAAAGTTTATAGGCAATTTTATTGACCTTAGATATACTTTACCATGAGGCAATTATTTATAACCAAGGGCCCCTTTTTTGAGGAGATTCATAAAACGCTTTTTTATACTCTAAACTTGTCATGTGTCATAACTAAAATGTAAATTTAAAAAATCATCAGTCCTTAAACGCTCAACTGATTGCAGTGAAGTGAAGTTTGCTTCAATCATTTGATCCTAGGCAGGAGAAGTTGCTATTGTTTAATTCCACTGCACATGATTGGATGGACTCCACAAATTGTTTAGCTTCATTTATCTTAACAAACACTTCGGGGGGGAAAAAAACAGAACCTGTATGTTTTTACTTTTATTTATCATAAGGGTTGATTTACTAAAACTGGAGAGTGCAAAATCTGTTGTAGCTGGGCATGGTAGCTAATTAGCTTTTAACTTTAGCTTGTTCGATTAAGCAAAAAAAAAAAGATCATTGGTTTCTATGCAAAGCTGCACCAAATTTTGCGCACTCCCGTTTTAGTAAATCAACCCATTTTGTTATAGTTGGCCAGGTCTGAACAGGAACATGCAAACCTGGCAATGACGGCCCCCCCGTTTTACTTACCTTAGCCTGTTCACCTGCTGCGCTCGCCCCCGACGTCCTCTTCCTCCACTTAGTCTGGCTGTAGATTGGATGGATTGATAGCTGCCCAACCATTGGCTCACGCTGCTGTCAATCACATCCAATAAAGCTCCCATGAAGGGGGTTAGTTCGAGACAGCCGCCGAGGGACCCCAGAAGACCAGGATCGGGGTCACTGTGTGCAAAACGAGCTACACAGTGGAGGCAAGTATAACATGTTAGTTTTTTTTTTTTTTTTTAACAGGAACCTTTAGTGTCTCTTTAAGTATTAATGTGTAACCTAGATCAGATGTTTTTAAATCTATGGTCAGGTACCACCAAGAACTCATAAGGCAGAGGTCTCTCTAAAAGGTCACCTACAAAACGTGCCACGTTGTTGAGATCCAAAGATATGTTTAAGAGCTTATGAACCAGTTTTTTACGAACACCATCTATGCATTATTTAGACACCAAATTCCTTTTGGGTACCTAGAGATGTACGTTTAAGAGCTTATGAACCAGTTTTTACAAAAACACAATCTATGTATTATTTAGACACCAAATTCCTTTTGGATACCTAGAGATGTACGTTTAAGAGCTTATGAACCCGTTTTTACAAAAACACCATCTATGCATTATTTAGACACCAAATTCCTTTTGGGTACCTAGAGATGTAGCAAATGGAACCACTTCTTAGGTAGACTTAAATGTAAGGACAGCTGCATTTTGCGAAAATAGTTTTGATGTTTTCTCTGACACTGTGATCTCCAATACTGTTACACCAGGGATACAGTAAAAACCTTTATAGATCGATGAAATAATAATTTTGTGTATCCTGCCTATACCATTTTAGGGATAATGGGTAATTTATAATATTGAGTGATGCACAAGACAGAGTTATGGCTGGGTAATCTTTCAACTTGCAATATTTTATAAAAACAAATTCTCGTGAGAACAAAGCAAGCCTTCTCTCGGCAACTAATCATATTGCCAGCTTTCATATAAGAATTCTTATTTGAGTTATTTTCATTTCTTTAGAAATCTCCAAGATCAAATTGCAGCTACAAGCTCTTCATCTATTAATCATGCTCCTGCCAGATGCCAACAGAGATACTGCCAAGGTAAATGAAATTAGAGACAGAATCACTAGATATTTGGATGCATTTTCTTTCAAGAGTAAAATGTGACTTCCCTTGCAATCATTTGACAAGCTTATTTTAAATATATGTATTGTTTTCCTGACATAAAGAAAAGCCAGCATTTTTACTTGGCAGCCTTCAAACAAAATCAGGGACGTTCTGCAGACAGAGCAGGCACTGCATACAGATGCCTTTTAGCCTAATAAAGGCTTTCATATGAAATATTATTCCCTTTCGTAGTTATTGGCTTAATTAGGGTGATGATGGTAATGTGATAAATATTATGTACAGAAGAGAAAGTAGTTCCCATTATTTCTTCAGGGTATTTTGGCATTTTCAGAAGTTCTGAATGTAAGAGTGAGTAATTGATCCTAACCTATTACGCATTGTATTTTATCCCTTCTCCGTTGCTGATGGCGGTTAGTTGGAAAGCTTGTTTTAATACCTAAGTGTGTGTGTTATATCTCACAAACCTACTGCTGTTTGTCTTTACAACTTCAGATACTGGCAAGGTAACATTGACTCTTCTGTATCTTTTACACCACCATCACTCACTTGATGTGTATGCAGTGAGTACTGGCAGATTTGATTGTACAAAGCAACAGTATATATCCAGCAAATAAATATTGGTATAGAAAACTGTTTGTTACCCAGCATTTCATATTCTTGATATGTGCCTGTTGTACCATGTACTTGTATTAAGAAGCATCCTGTTTCCTTTTGTACTTCTTCTTTTGTGTGCAATGCCTTATATTCCTTCTAGTCCCTCTGCTTTCCTATTGAAAACGGACCACATTAGGCAGGAGAACACACTGTGGTCAGTTCTCTAGCTATGCTGGGAACTTAGCCGACTCTCCTCCAATGATCAGACTTGTCCTGACACCCTCATTTAGCCTTTTACTGCGAAGCTCAGCATGGTGTTTTTCCTCTCCTAGCTCTTATGCAGCTGAAAATAGGGGTATCACTTATAAAAAAAGGGGGGGGGGGGTATTTATAGTGTTTTTTATACCTATACAAAAATAATTTGCCTTTCATTTCTATTTAAAAAACGAATTGTTTGATTTACAAGGTGAGGGTTTACAATCACTTTAAATATCTGAGATATTACCAAAGCCAAGATCATCAAGCATCTAGACCAGGGATCCTCAAACTATGGCCCTCCAGCTGTTGTAGAACTACACATCCCATGAGGCTTTGTAACACACTGACATGACTAGGCATGATGGGAATAGTAGTTCCTGAACAACTGGAGGGCCGTAGTTTGAAGACCCATGATCTAGACTGACTTTGTCACTCCCCAGTGCGTGCTTCTGAAATTTTGTGAAGGAGCTTGCAGCAGGCACTTTTCCTATCTGTTTGATGCACAGTCTGTTGCAAGACCATCATGTTTTTTTTTATTTAGCTCAAATGTAAGGAGCAATAATCTCTTTTATCTTAAGCTGGACATACACTAGTAGATTTTCAAACTAGAGTTCATACAAACATTTGTAAGAAAATACAAAGTGCAGTTATTGACTTGGTGAATGCTGTTCGAAAGTAAGTCAACATTTCTTTACCTTTAACAATCGATTTTGAAACAATTGGATTTTCCTGAATAAAAACAACATTCACAGTTTGAAATGTGTGCATTCAAAAAAAAAAAAAAAATTCCATCTTGTTACTTCGATTGTTCTTGTCACTGTTGTAGATTTGACCTCACTAATGTTTAGAGCATCGAATGAATGTCCTGAAAAGGACTATGACCCTATCAGCACCTTAGTTACCATCACTGAAATACCATCTTGCATGTTTTTAGTGTATTTTGTCTTTGTTTTGGTAGGCTCTGCTGCATTTTTTGAAGAAGGTTGTATCAAATGAAGAAAAGAATAAAATGAGCCTATGGAATGTATCTATGATTCTTGCTCCAAACCTATTTGTTTACAAGGGGAAAGGCGCCAACAAGGAAGAAATGAAGTCAGCTGCCTCTACTGCACACATTGTTCGTCTTTTAATTAGGTACCAGGATATTTTATGGACGGTGAGAAAACATTTTTACTTTTTTTTTTGTCAGGTGAAAGAAATATGTGACAAGATTGGTGTTGTGATACTGGCATGTAATTGGACAGTCCACCCCCTCTATTCATAGATCCTGTTTCATTCATAGAAGCTGTTGCACAGCAGCTTCTATGAATGGAGGTGTGGGGTGGAAAGGGCAAGCATAGTCGGGCACTCTTGATAAAAGCCTCTGACAGCTATTAACCCCCACCGAAGTGGAAGATTACAGTGGCAGGGGTGGGGGGGTGCTATTGGAGGAGAAAGATTACTACTGAACTGAAAGACACAAGCATAAGGAACACATCACAGTGATGGTAAGTAATGCCCCTTGTGCTTATTATGGATTTCTTTTTAGGTAAACTTAGGCTTTAAGAGTAGGTGGTAGCTTACATTAGATTTGCTCCAACATAAAGTTTTGTAATATGTGAAGGAAAAATGCAGAATAATAATATACTTAAGAATTTACAGATATTAGTTTTCCTATATGGCTAGTGTTTTTTCTAATGCAAACCACTTGCCGACCGGCACATAGTAACAATACATAATTTGTTTAAAGTGGAGGTTCCCCTAAAAATAAACTTTTAACATTGCATTTCTCCTCTTAATGACATCTAGAATCGGCTGGTATTTTAAAAACAATCCGTCCGTACATACCATTTTCGTCATGTAGTCTCACCGCGGCTTCCGGTATGATGGTTGGGGACAGGCATCCGATCGACGCATACAGCGCGTCACGAAATGCCGAAAGAAGCCGAACGTTGGTGCGGCTCTATACGGCGCATGCGCACCAACGTTCGGCTTCTTTCGACATCTCGTGACGCGCTGTATGCGTCAATCGGATGCCTGTCAATCAAGTAGGCACGCCCACCCCCGACCGTCAGACCCGGAAGCGGCGGTGAGACTACATGACGAAAATGGTATGTACAGACGGATTTTTTTTTAAATACTAGCCGATTCTAGATGTGATTAAGAGGAGAAATGCAATGTTAAAAGTTTATTTTTAGGGGAACCTCCCCTTTAACATTACATACTGGGGTTATGGCAACAACTAGTTGGCATAACTCTGGTAATTTTCTTTTACTATGGCCGATTTTCTTTTAGATAAAAGTGGTCCACTGGAGGGATTTGCCACAAGAAAAATGTTATAAGCAAGAGGAGGTGGAAACCGGTCGTTCCCAGGCTTATCTAACCCATCAGTGAAGCCTGGGAATGATCCAGTTCTGGCAGTAGCTGGGTATGGAGAGGAGTGAGGCCAAGATTGCCACCACTCGTCTCTATGCCATTGGAGGACTGGAGTGACATCTGACATCACTCTGGTTCCCGGGCCATAGTACATTTTTTTTTTTTTTTTAAAGCAAAAGTTCAAAAACATTTATTTTTATCTTTTGCTTTTAAATGTAAATTTGAGGTCTTTTTGACCCTAGTTCTCCCAATAAAGAGGACATGTCACCCTTATTTCTATTACAAGGGATTCTTACATTCCTTGTAATAGGAATACAAGTGATCAAAAAATGTTTAAATAAATAAAGGGACAGTGTAGAAAAAAAAAAAGTAAAAATAAATAGAAAAAAAAATGTACAGCACCCCATCCCTCAGTGCTTTTGCACAGAAGTGAGCGCATACGTAAATCGTGCAAGCATATGTAAACGGTGTTCAAACCACATATGTGAAGTATTGCCACAAACGTTAGTCGCCTATGAAGATTTGTAAATACCGTAGTTTGTTGCCACGAGCCTACGCAATATTAAAGCATGACATGTTAGGTATCTATTTACTCGGCATAACATCATCTTTTACATTATATAAAAAGATTGGGATAAAGAATGTGTTTTGTTGTTTTTTAATTAATTGGTGTATTTTTTCCAAAAATATTGCATTTGTGTCACTGCTGCGCAAATACTGTGTGACATAAAATTCTGCAATGATCGCCATTTTATTCTCTAGGGTCTCTGCTAATATATATATATATATATATATATATATATACACAATGTTTGGGGTTATAAGTAATTTTCTAGCAAAAATACTGATTCAAATTTTTAAACAAAAAGTTCTAGGTCAGCAAATGGTAATACCTCTAATGAAAAATATCATAAAAACATAGTAGCATACATATCGTATTCTTGAATGTATGTGTTATGTCCTCTATATCAGTAAGGTGTATATCACTGAATATACAGTTTCAGTCAGTACAAAAAGACCCTTTTCAAAAAATGTATAGACTTTGAATGATAGTAGTTAAGATTCATCACACATCTTTGAGTATTCTGGCAACAATTAAACATGAAGAGCAGAACAAAGACTGCTGAAACTTGGGCTCATGAAGTTCAAAACATTTGTAATGCAAAACAGGTTTAGCTTTGCAATCACATTATAAAAGTGAGGTTCCGATAGTGGTCATAGGCCAAGACTGTCAACTAGCATTTTCAGATAAAACAAGGCTGAAAGCAATATTGGTAAAAAATCTGTAGAATAATGTTGGAAAATACCCATTATAACAGAATAAGCTATTTCAATGCAGGTACCATCCTTTCTGATTTCACAAGTGCGGAAAATGAATGAAGCGGCTCTGAACAATAACAAAAAGCAGCTTATTTTTGATAAGAGTGTAAGGAAGCTTCTAAGGAGGAAGACCATGGAGCGTGAAAGACCTGAAAGGAGAGAGGTATTTTTCCTGATCCTTCTTGACTATGTTTTATGAGTTAAAGAGCTCCTGTCCCTGAAATATGTGCATATGCAAGCCCATCAAGAAGTCCTGAGACCCTTAAAAAAAACTTTTCATGGTCCTAGGTGGGCAGGGAGATATATGTTATATAATATGATTTATAATGCAACATTATGTTTTGATACAGTATGTGTTCATGTATTTCCAATGAATCCATTTAAAGTGGCAATTCAGCCAAACATTTTCTATAGGTTTAAATAGAATGGAAAAGGATGAAATCATTTTAATGCTGTCTATGTCCCTCTTATTTCCTGTCTCAGAGGCAGGTCCTGAAAGTAAAAGGGTAATTACTGATATCAGAAGAGAAGGCGATTGGAAGTATCTAAATGGGGACAACTATTCTCATCTGTGGGATGTCCCCGTCTTAAGGAGTTTTTCATTTATTTCTCATGCTGTCACTATGGCAGTGTGGGTAATCTTACACAGATAGTACAGTAATTAAATTCTGATAAAGGAGCTAACATTTTCCCATCACAAAAAAAAAGAATGTCTCTATCAATTTCTATATCATCAATTGAGGGATACAGCTTGAATTAAGCAGCATAGGGCTGTAGTGTTGACTATAGGAGAAATGGACACTAGGCCATAGAAACTGAAGGCCAGCTATCTAGAAGCTGTAACCCCCTCTAACCCATCCAGTTTCACTTAATGCCCTCAGGGGAATGGATGTCTCCTTCCTCTCTGCTGGATTTTTCACTTGAATTAGACAATTTTCAATAGGTATTGTTCGATTTATGCTAGATATGGAAAATACTGGACATCTCTCCAGGTAGCCAACAAGTCAATGTTTTCCTTTTTTTATTATTATTAATAATAATAATTTTTCTATGGCCCTTTTTTCTCTAGGGACTAAAGTGCATATAAAATTTGTGCCAGGGTGTTTGCTGAGAAGGATTTTTTAGGTGCTGCTATAAGCATGAGTGAACATATGTGTCTTGAGTCTGTTTATAAGTACATCCAGAGGAAGCTTGTCAGACAATGGATGGCAGTGAGTTCCATGTTGTGTATTCTGCATGAGAGAAAGCATGAGAATCACGGCTCTGGGTCCATGAGTATTTCTAGGGGGTTAGGTAATCCCTTCTTAAAAGGAGCTTAATTACCCCTTTAGCATCTAAGTAACGTGTCTGTCTCCAAACAAAAGGGCAATTTCCAAACAGAAGGGCAATCACCCTGCAACAACAAATGAATCCTCTGCTCCTGACATTTTTGCAATGCGTGTAAGGCAAAAATTGGCACAGGAAAGTATTTTATACTTATTCCTTGAGCTCATCCCTCTCCTTCTTATGAAGGATGATTTTCTTCTGTTATGCACGTCTTAGTATACCATGTGCTGGTATCCTGCAGAGCAAGAGTGACCAGATACATGGAGC
Source organism: Rana kukunoris (assembly GCA_029574335.1). NCBI lineage: Eukaryota > Metazoa > Chordata > Amphibia > Anura > Ranidae > Rana > Rana kukunoris. The sequence continues at coordinate 333,447,768 of CM056053.1, read as the reverse complement.
TACACAGAGGAGAATAGACTCAAAAACAGGGCAAGACCACTGCACAAAGCAGGTAAGTGTAACATGTTTGTTATTTTTAAACAAAAAAGAAACAAGACATGGGGGGGCAGGTAAAGAAGGCATGAACAGGAGGTTCACAGCAAGCAGGTACAAGTGGAAGGATCAGTGTCAGGAATCTGCCCTGTCTGTTCTTTCTGTACTTTCTCGACAGTCTCTTGCTAATTCACTAATATGCACTTTAAGGCCCCATATACACGAGCAGACAAATTTGTTCAAATCGGTCACACAGACCGATTTGAACAAATCTGTCTGCTGGGGACGTATTGGTTTGATCGTGTACACACGATCAAACCAAAATCCCCGCCGGCAGACGGCGCGCTGACGTGGCGGTGACGTTGACACCGCCACGTCACCGCACCAGGAAGTAAAACACTTCCGCGCATGCGTCTAAACCATTCGACGCGTGTGCGACAAGACATGTCTGCTGGTTAGCGTACTAACCAGCAGACATGTCGGGCGGACGGGTTCCCAGCCGACAGATTTGAAAGCATGCTTTCAAATCTGTCGGCTGGCCAAATCCGTCGGCTTGCCCGTACACAAGATTGAATCTGTCTGCTGGGACGGTCGGGCCGACCGTTTCCAGCAGATAGATTTGATCGTGTGTACGCGGCCTTAGGGTTTGCACCTTTATAGCAGTCACTCCAAGTGTGGGATCTAAAGCTAGTATTCTAATTTTTGGGGGTTTGCCTTCAATTTCTATATGTCTATTGTCCTTTTCTCCTGTAGCTGTTAGTATAAGCCTATAATGCTTAATTATAATCAAGCTGTGTCTCTCAATGGACTCCAAGAAAATGATTTTATGGTAAGTACAAAAGTAAAATTTTTGGCTGGTGATAATTTTTAATACATGGAATAGTATTAATAGTGCCCATACTGTGCATCTGAAGAGCTGATATTTCATTTTTGTTCCACACCCTTGCATGTTTTTTACATCCTGTTCATACAATTCAGACTGTAGTGTGAAGCCTGCAGTGTCTTGCAGAGTTCTCTTTGCTGCACACTGCAAAGAGGTCTCCATGATTGGAGGAGAGGATTGTTTTTTTTACCTCCCAACACAATGCACATTTGTAAGCAGACACTGATTTATTTATAAATGTGCTGCTTACCAGGGTCTTTTACCTGCCATGGTTAAAGGAACAGTTGTTTCAAATGTAGGATCCTTGTAGCCAAAACTAAATATACATCAACACTTTTAGGAGATGTTGTGAATCCTGATATACTTTTAAGTGAAGGTGACTATTTTTAGGCTTTTAGAAAGCTCTCCAGTTGAGGTCAATTTGTGTTTTGTCTATCATCATCGATAAGCCCATGAAAACAAAGGCTGTCTGTGTCATGGTTATTATAGCTCTAGTTTGCTTTTATATTTCAGCACTGTGATGTACCTGAAGGAGTGATAAGAGTTTACGCTCCACTGCACTCAAAGGTTTCCATGGCAATTCAGCTGAACAGTCGGACAAAAGCCAAAGACATCCTGGCACGCTTTCAGTGTGAAAACAGGTGTAAAGAGATGATCATTTCTTGTTTTCCATTCCATTTATTAGAGAACTATTTGAAATGTAGAAGTTTTGTTGAAGCAATTTTATATACTGTAGTATGTGTTTTATACAATGTCTTTGTTTTTTTATATCTATACTATCACTTACAAGTGACGAGTGGCACATTACCAAGCGCTAGTTTTACCGTTTTGCTTTCAAATTATAAGCCTATCAAACAATTCTATATCAGTAAAAAGTATACATTGGCCAGCTATGCAAGCTCCAACTTATCATAGTCAGCATTTTTCTTCCTCCAAACACAGCGAGTCGAGTTAATGCCAAGGAGCTCAATTTTGGTCCTATCTGACCACAGCAGTTTCTCCTGATCCTTATGTGAATTATTTAGATGTTCACTGGAAAACATCAGATGGGCTTTTTCTTGTGCCTTCTTGAGGGAGGGGACCTTCGATCACTGCAGGATTTCAATCCATGTCAAAGTATTGTGTTACCAATTCATGTTCATTTCTTGTTAGACAATAATTATCGTGAATTTCATTATGTATATTGAATGAATTCCTTTTTCTGTTTTCTGTGTATTCAAAATACTGAAGGCAAATTTTTTGTTATAGGTGTCATATCAACATACGAAAATAACAAAAGAAACAGGCTCAAATGCAAATCTTTTGTTTATGTTTTTTTTTGAATGGCCAGAGAGTTAGGCTGGCCATACATGATACAATTTTCTGTGCAATTTTCTTTAGATTTACCTTCAACTATGTAGTGCAAGGGCCTGCCTGATTGCATACAATTGAAAGTGTTGTTTAGTTTGACCTCATATATGGTTTTTGGTAAATCTAAAAGAAAATTGTACAAGTAAATTGAACATGTATGGCCAGCCTCAGTGACTGAAAGCAGCTTCTCTTTTGTGCAGAATAGTGAGTACACTTGTACAGTAAAGCCTAATAAACTTTTCTGTGGATTTTCATCTGAAGGGAGATCAGTTGGCCAGACTTTTGAACCCAAAAATGGTTTTCTGATGCAGTTTAAAAACGAACAAATTTTCTGAGAACGATCGGAAAACGATCGTTTTTATGTTTGTTGTTAAAATAGTCTGACCAAGTGTATGGGGCTTAACAATACTATTGTATATATACGTTGATTTTTGTACCCAGCCGTGGGTCGCGGACGCGCGCTCGCGGCGTGCGCCCGCGACCTGGTCCGAAGCTCCGGGACCGCGGGACTCGCGGACCCGATCACCGCTGGAGTGCGGTGATCGGTCCCCGGAGCTGAAGAATGGGGAGAGCCGTGTGTACACACGGCTTCCCCGTGCTTCACTGTGGCCGCAGCATCGATCACGTTATCCCTGTTATAGGGGGACGTGATCAATGACGTCACACCTACAGCCACACCCCCCTACAGTTGTAAACACACACATAGGTCACACATCCCCTACAGCGCCCCCTTGTGGTTAACTCCCAAACTGCAACTGTCATTTTCACAGTAAACAATGCAATTTAAATGCATTTTTTGCTGTGAAAATGACAATTGTCCCAAAAATGTGTCAAAATTGTCTGAAGTGTCCGCCATAATGTCGCAGTCACGAAAAAAATCGCTGATCGTCGCTATTAGTAGTAAAAAAAAATTTTTTTATGAAAATGCAATAAAACTATCTCTTATTTTGTAAACGCTATAAATTTTGCAAAAACCAACCGATAAACGCTTTTTGCGTTTTTTTTTACCAAAAATAGGTAGAAGAATACGTATCGGCCTAAACTGAGGAAAAAAATAAAATTATATATATTTTGGGGGGATATTTATTATAGCAAAAAGTAAAAAATATTGCATTTTTTTCAAAATTGTCGCTCTATTTTTGTTTATAGCGCAAAAAATAAAAACCGCAGAGGTGATCAAATACCACCAAAAGAAAGATCTATTTGTGGGGAAAAAAGGACGCCAATTTTGTTTGGGAGCAATGTCGAACGACCGCGCAATTGTCAGTTAAAACGACGCAGTGCCGAATCGCAAAAAGGGGCCTGGTCCTTTGGCAGCATTTTGGTCCGGGTCTTAAGTGGTTAAAACTACAGGACTGTAGTTACTTGGTAAAGACTTTGGTTCTTTCTTAAGTTGCTTAATATACCTCACTCCCTTAAACCTCCGCACACTGGCACAATATGAAATACTTACCTTAGAACAAAACTCCCACAGCTCGACTGGTCACCACTGAAGGGGCTGACATGTTCACTCGTCATTTCTTCCAGGTTCGTGGGCTGCGGCGCTGTGAGTGGCGGGAGCTGCAATGATATCCCTCTTGTGCATGCGCACGGGAGTACTTTGTTCTGGAATGTTGCACCACGAGCCGCCGTTCCTTCAGTGTGAATGCGGCTCTGACGTCAACAGCTGCATGAAGGGCGAATATCTCCTAAATTGTGCAGGTTTAGGAGATATTCAATTTACCTACAGATAAGCCTTATTATAGGCTAACCTGTAGGTAAAACTTACCGAGCGGGCAATACAACCACTTTAAGGAGTCTCATTTCTCCTGATCCAAATTTAGGAGAGAACGTGAGTTTTTTCTTCCATAGTGACCATTTCAGATGGTCAACAATTCAGCCAGGTCAAACGGCCGCAGACATACTGGACGCCATAAATGCAGCCCTACTACAGTCAGCCGACTTAGTAGCACCAGAACGCAAAGTCCTTACCCGGAAAAACAAGGCAGGCTGGTTCAACAACCAGCTATCGCTACTGAAGCAAGAGCGTAGAAGGGCAGAAGCCGTCTGGAAAAGAAACGCTTCCGAGGCGAACCTCGCCTTCTACAAAGTAGCAACAAGAAGATACCACATAGAAATCTTCAAAGCCAAGAAAAACTATTTTTCCATGGCTATCAACAGCGCCTTAAACCGCCCCCGGGATCTCGTCAAGCTGGTCTCGCAGACCATGAATCCAGACTGTCTTGAAGCCCCCAACGCAGACACCCAAGAATTTTGCAATGAATTGTCGGATTTCTTCATCAATAAAATTGAGGGAATCCGGGAAAGCATTCCGCAAAACAATACCCCTAAGCTACCACACAGCACCCGGAGGAACAGGCTACAACCAACAAAGTTCACTCTGGAACCTATCTCCATCGATGCCACAGAAAATATCATCGGCGCTTTGCATAACAGCACTTCGCCTAATGATATCATCCCCACTAAGCTGCTAAAGGAATGTGCCGATATCCTGGCACCTCCCATTACGCAGCTTATAAACCAGTCATTTAAGGAAGGCATAGTGCCCTCCCTGCTGAAAGAGGGCACAATCCAGCCCATCTTGAAGAAACCTTCCCTGGATCCCAAGGACCCAAATCACCGCCGTCCCAATGCTAAACGTTTTCTCCAAGGTAATGGAGAAAGTGGTGGTACAACAGCTGCAACAGCATCTAGATACCCACAACCTACTCGATCCACTGCAATCGGGATTCCGTCCCGGACACGGGACGGAAACAGCACTGCTCAAAATATGGGACGACGTTCTGGAGGCCGCAGACGAAGGAGAATCTTGTCTCCTGGTTCTGCTGGACCTAAGCGCAGCCTTTGACACCGTAGATCACAAACTGCTACTGACTCGGCTGACTGAGGTAGCCGGAGTCACAGAGGGTGATTTACCATGGTTTTCCTCCTTTTTGGGAAACCGATCTCAAACGGTGAAATTGGGACCGTTCACTTCTGGAAAACGCACTGTGTCATGTGGAGTCCCCCAAGGCTCACCTCTGTCACCGGTGCTCTTCAACATCTATCTTCGACCTCTCTTTGAAGTCATCAGTAGTCAACAACTACTTTATCACTCATATGCAGACGACACGCAACTGTATTTTCGCATCTGCAATAGAAAGGATCATCATCTCAGCTTAGAGAATTGTCTCTCTTCGATTGAAAACTGGATGACTAGGAGTTATCTCAAACTCAACAATTCTAAAACAGAACTTCTTCTGTTTCAGGCCAGTCGCAAGAGTCAACTGGCAACAACCTGGACACCTCCACCCATTCCTTGCCAGATAATCTCCCCTAAGGCCAAAGTCAAAAGTCTCGGGATCATTTTTGACACCCACATGACAATGGACGCACAAATAGGGTCAGTAGTCAGCGGATCTCACCATCTGCTGCGCCTACTCCGCAGACTTATTCCATTCATTCCCAAAGAAGATGTGCCAGTCGTGGTGGGAACAATTGTGAACTCCAGACTGGACTATGCAAATGCCCTCTACCTCGGACTCCCAAAGTACCAAATCGCTCGTCTGCAAGTCGTACAAAATACGTCCGCCAGACTGGTGACTGGGAAAAAACCCTGGGAATCAATCTCACCGTCGCTGAGATCCCTTCACTGGTTGCCAGTAAAATACAGAATTGCTTTTAAAGCTCTCTGTCTGACTCATAAATGCATCCATGGGAAAGCCCCGCAATATCTTTGCGATAAAATAGAACCCCTCAATCCCAATCGCATTCTGCGATCCAGTGACCAAAATTTGGTCAAAGTACCCAAAGCCAGACTCAAGTCCAAAGGAGAAAGAAGGTTTGCGGTCCAAGGTCCCAGACTTTGGAACGCTTTGCCAACCAGCATTCGGTTGGAGGAAAACCACCTGACCTTCAGAAGACAGATTAAAACTCTGCTCTTTTGATGTCAAGAGAGACTGATACAACAAGCGCCCAGAGGCAATTTGGTTCGCATGTGCCGCGCTATATAAGTTTTTCATTCATTCATTCATTCATTCATTCATACTTGCTGATTTGAATCCTGATGAGAACGCCAAAGATTCATGATGATTCTACAGTGCACCTTGCCTTAGAAACCACTCAGATGTCACCTTGCATTGGTTTAAAACAGCCATATTAATAAGGATTAGCTGTTATGGGTTACTGTACCTTTCTTTATTGCTCATCATCCCAGATAGTCTGTGTGCATTTTCATCTGCAACAAAAGCTGGATCTGTTGTCAACATCTTTATTTTTTTTTTATGTTATATCAAAATTCATTTAAACAATATGAATGTATTGTAATTGCTCTATTAAAACTGTGTAGTGCACAGGAATAATAGTATTTTAGTCTACTAAAACGAAAATGTTGACAGAAGCTAGATGAGTATCATTTCTTACTGAATGATATTCTGCCTTTCTGCTGTGCTGCTGTATTAAAGGTCAAACCTCTTCTCTGGCTGACTGTATGAAAGCCTATCAATCACACAACATGCTTCTGTGATCTGAATCACACAAAAATATAGCCGGTGCTGCCACATTGAAGTATCTTTCCTCTACAGACCCTTTTCGCTTATTTGCCTTAATTTCCTACCACAATATTGTCACAACATCTGCATTTCCCATTTTGTTATATTATGAAGGCTCTTTGTTGAAGGGCAAATTCTTGATAGTAATAAGAAGTAACCAAACAATTTTGCAGCAGAACATGTGGTTAGAACGCTGGAACTAATTAGTAGTGCCCACTGGAGAATACAGCTTAAAGAAGACAGAGCAGCAGCTGGGTACAAGACATTTTAGACAATAAGCTGCTTTTACTTATTTAGTGTGCAAGAAAGCAAGAAAGACTTCTCTCCATCAGAGTGATACATTTATTTATGCATTTTTATCTTCTTGAATTTCCAGTCATGGAACATCCGAAAAATCGCAAATCCAAAGTTTATATGAAATTGGGGGAAACATAGGTAAGCTTCTATGCTTTTCTGAAATTGTAAGATTAAATATATCATTTTTTTTTTATCAGCGATGTAAGTACAAACCCAAGAACAATGGTGTATCTGTAAGTCCAATATTTTCTTTTAACAGTACTGCAGCAAAAGTATTTGTGTTGTTGAATATATTGTACCATCCAGACTGATCAATAAGTTGTTAGTTCGAAATAAGGGTCTCTTTGTAAAAAATGTTTACATTTATATCTACGTGCCTGGTTAAAATGCTATGCTAAGGTGTCCGTATCTGTTAAAAATAAAGTACTACCACTTATGCAGTGACTGGTGAAGACCAGACGCTGAGGACGCATCAGGTAAGGAAAGACACTCAAATCTAGCACTGCACTGAGAATGACTCCCTTCCCACCTAGCAGTGCCTAGGTCCTAACTTCTCCAGTAGAGTAACCATAGTATGTGTACATTTACCACATCAACAGTGCTTTTTTATGAAGTCCATTCCAAACATCAACTAGTCTTTTGGTAAAATAATACTTTTCTAAGATCAATTTTGAACTTTCCTTTTGCTAGTTTGAGGTTGTGTACCAATGTAATTTATCTTGGCTTCGTATTGAAAATTCTGCCCTTCTAAACCTTATTCACACTAGGGCAAGATTTTCAATATGAAGCTAAGATTGAGTGATAATGATAACCCATTAAAGGGGTTGTAAAGTTACAAGTTTTTTTACCTTCATGCATCCTATGCATGAAGGTAAAAAAACATCTAGCAGCACCGCCCCCCCCCCCCCCCGAGCCCCCGTTGTACTTACCTGACCGTTCGAATCCCCCGGGCGCGTCCTCTTCGGTTCCCAGCCTGGCCGTTGATTGGCTAGGCTGGGCGGATTGATAGCAGCGCAGCCATTGGCTAGCGCTGCTGTCAATCAGAGCGGATGACGCGGCGCGCTGGGGGGCGGAGCCGAGTGATACAGTCGGCGGCTATGGCCGCCGCTGTATCACGGGAGCGCGCTCGTAAAAGCTTTCCTCCGTGCGAGCGCCCTCGCATGAAGAGGGAAAGCTTTTGCGAGGAGGAGCCCAGACAGCCGCCGAGGGACCCCAGAAGACAGCTTTCCGGGCCACTCTGTGCAAAACGAACTGCACAGTGGAGGTAAGTATCACATGTTTGTTTTGTTTTTTTGTTTTTTTAATCCCTGACTTTAGTGTCCCTTTAAATAATATTTTATATTTAGAAATTTATCTTTGCTATATATATATATATATTTGACCAACAAATTTAAATTAAATGCCACCTAACAAATATGAAACCAGTGCAAGTGTTTTTGATTGGCTGAACTATTTCTGACTTAGATGAACAGAACAAACGCCTACCTATAGAGGTGGAGTCTGTAACTTTCTGATATTTGGGGGTGTTTAAGACTCTAAGCCAAGCTTATAGGTGATATTTAAAAAGGAAATATCATTTTAATAATTGTGTATTTTTCAGCAGTGGATTTTATTTAAAACAATTTACACTTAAAAAAAGAAACATGTGGTTTAAAGTAGAATTATAGGCAAAAAAACGTTTTTTTTCTTTTTTGATTGAGTAAGAAAAGGTTATAACCCGTCAGGATTTTTTTTTTCTTTTCTTCTTTTTGCCATCTGTGTCCCATTGGGGAAGTTTATCTTAATTTCCTGTCCCACAGGATAAACAGAAAGTGAGAGAAAATCCCTGCAAATTAGGGAAATTCCTTGGGGACCCTCAGGTCACCAGAACTAGTGTCCCAATTGGAAAATTTCCCCTGTATTACTTTTCTGGGGAGAACCCAAAATTTGGAATTTTATTTTACTTTCACTTACAATGATAAAAGTAAACAGGACAAATAGGCACACACATGAATACAAATCTTATAAATACCCAACTAAAAATAAAATGTTACCTTAAGTTGTTATTTAAGGGTTTAACACTATAAATATTATATAGCAATCAACGTCAAGTGTCCTCATTTCCCATTATTTTGAAATATTTTTCCTACCGATGCCCCTTTCCTGTTTCTGTTTAATAATAGCAGTGCCCAGAATATTGGACCTTTTTCAAGCAAAGAAAATTTAGCTGTGATTTTCCAGGAGCCAGCACATCTGCAGCACTCAGATGATGAATTATTCTTTAAATAACTAGTTGATATTACAGCTTATTGCTATGTGTTCTGCAGTTTTTGTACGTCATGTGCCTGTAAGGAGAAAAACACAAAAGCTGTCATTGCTAATCACCTGAAAACAGTGCTTGCATGGCTCATTCTGGCCTCCATACTTTTTATGAGAGAAAAACAAGCATATTACAAGTGATAAACAAAGAAGAGAGAGACCAGCCTTGCGCAGCCTTGCGCATTATCCAAGTGATATCTTTAATAGTAGACAAAAGGAAGTATACTCACCAAAAAATATGTGATAAAAGCATATCAAAGTCCATAGTAGACACAAAGCAACCAGGTCACCAAGACTGTTACCAGCATCAACTGTATAGTTCTAGTCAGCAGCTCAGGAAGTATTAAAACGTATGAGTCCGTAAAAAATCAGGATTAGTAACCCCCATTGTTCCCTCACTTTATTAAATACTACAGGCAGTAAACATAATTAAGCAAGCTACTAATGTTATACAGACACATTGCCACCCAACTAATTTTAATTGGAAATTAAATAAAATATTCCACTGACCCCTCTGTAGGCCCTTACTAGGCCTCTGGAAGGTACTGTATACTTTTACCTCGTATTCCCCAAATACATATTTATTCTGCATAGAATATTTATATATACTGTATTTATTGGCGTATAACACTATTTTTTTTACCCTGAAAATAGAGGGTAAACTGTGCCTGCGTGTTATACGCAGGGGGCTGTGGAAAGTTTTTTTTCCCTAAAACTTCCCTCTTAAAGTTAGGGTGCGTTTTATACCCCTGTGCGTGTTATACGCCGATAAATATGGTATATATATATATATATATAAAAGACACTTTGATAGATGGCATAAGAAATGCCTGGGCTACAGACAGAAGGTTGGCATTAGGTGTTGGCAGAACTCTCCCTGAGAATATTACACAGTGAAGTGACTTGGATTACTGAAGCAATGCCAGAATAAAACACAAATGCCCGAGGCAGTGCAGTTGTGTCTCTAAGCTGCTGCGTGTTATTTTTATTCTAAATGTTCAAGTTTGTCAGAAAATTACCCATAAGTATTTTTATAGCTGGACACAAATAAAATGTATGATATGTTCCATGGGACATATCATACATTTTATTTGTGTCCAGGCACAGGCATACTAATTTTTCTATTTATTAGTTGTTGTTTTATATCCAATAGCTGTCTTATTTAGGTATATTTGAGGCTTAAAGCTAATTTGACTTACGAAACAGTAATGTCTTGTATTATATACAGACCTCATCTCTTAACATTACAGTTATTTAGCGAGAAGAACTAACACGGCATTAGATTTCCTGCCATTAGGGCTCCTTAATAGTGTGAGGATCTGTTTATCTCACCCCACCACATCTAAAAAAAAATTTAAACCTGCAAAGGTTAGTTGAACCCTGAAAGATGAATGATTGATTGTTGTGGTACAACACAAATAGTTATTATTTAAAACAGATTGATAATGGGGCATATGTAGCATACTTGTTGTTAGGATGGAAAATGTTTTACTAAATAATGTTAGTACACTTTGAAGCTTTGATGTCAACAAGTATCTGCACATATATTGCCAACATGTACTGTTCCACCATTAGACAAACACTGAAGTCAATGAGGCAAGGATTTCCCATCACTTTTTCTTGGTTCATATTTGCCATTAGTGCTTCTATTTGCTCTATAACTATAGAATAAAGATTTGACATAACTATAATAACAATTAGCGTCTCAAGGACTGAACTCAGTTATCACATTTTTTACTGAGAGTTCTCTAGTTTAAGTTGTGAGGTAGGACCTTGTGGCATCTATTAGAGAGATTTACCTGAATTTCCTGTCCTGGTAACTCCAAGGGCATTGCTACAATCTTAGTTTCCTGTTTCCACACTCTAAAGTGCATTCATCCTCTATTCCTTTAAACTTTTATACAATCAAATAGGCATTGGTGACAGTAATAACTACTCTTCAGTGGATTTTCTTTAGTAGTTTTACACAGAGCAGCGCAGAACCGTCTCTACTGGGCCCCCGGCCGGAAACTCTTGGCCCCTCCTCTTTTTTTGGTTGCCCCCATAGCAAACCACTTGCTATGGGGGAAGACAATCAGGCTCGATCCTGACCTGGGCTGTATGCTTCTATTGTCACATACATTGCTGCTTAGCCCTGCCCCCTGTGCTTACAGGACTTGATTGACAGCAGCAGGAGCCAATGGCTACTGCCTCTGTGAGCAGAGATAGTGGAGTGGGCCTCTAGAGATGGGCACAGTCATGGTTTGAGACAGGACTCAGGTAAGTATAAAAGGGGGTGAAAGGGCCATACCAACACTGATACATTTTTTTACTTATTGTAGTGAATGCATTACCATAAAAAATGTTCAGGCTTTAGAACCACTTTAATGATTAAAGAGCTACATTTATTTGTGTCTTAAGTCTGCCCTGAGTTCATCTATAACATCTGACTAACCAATTCCTGTCCTATGCAAATTTCATATTAAGATTTGTTTATATATATTAGACTTTAGAATGTTATGCATCAAGATTGGTATAAAAATGTTAAGTAAATATGATTTTGTCTTTTGCTGATTATATCACTTGTTATTTGTCACTGCAGGAGAACATTGCTTGGACCCAGATACCTATATGCTGGATGTATATCATGTAAACCCTCTGGCAGAATGGATTTTAAGGCCCAAAACAAGCTGAACTTAGTGTATATTTACAACCACCACTTTCACCAAACAACTGCACTTATGGAATGTATTGGAATGAATGCAGTCTAGATGCTGCTCAGACCAGCTATCCTCTGACTGTTGGAATATACTGACATCTGGGTACTATGAAGTGTGAACACTAGCTTTGTGGAGAAAGCCTGTGGATTTTGAATGAATGCGTTTTTAGTGAAATATAATTTATGAAAACTTTGTATTCTTTTTTTGTATGGGAAGTACAAACACTACCAAGAAGCTGCCAAGCTATGGGATTCCCAGTCCTTGCCACGTTATCCTTCTACAAGTATTATTACGGACACAGATGTGGTGTTGACATCTGGATACCTCCTTTCTGCTGGACAGACTTGAAACACAGAGCCCTCTAATAAAGGGGAACATTGTTTCTTTTAGGTGCGTTTTTAATAAGGAATGTGTATGGTGACATGAATGCTTTTACTCAGCATCAAAACTTAATTGTGTAACCATTTGTATATGAACCACTATGTTTGTACAGTTACTTTTTTTATATCTATTTGTAGATATATGGCAATGCTTTTGTATTCAAAATATTTCTTGTTTGAAGTATATGTAAACCATCTGTCATTATCTCAGTATTCACTTTTAATAATTTGTTTTGACTCTTATAATGGTAGGTGCCTGTTACATCTGTATTTTTTTGTACGTGAGCCTTTGTGCTAGTGGAAACCATGTGAATGAAAAAAGAAAAATCATGACATTTTGTGAGCTAATTGTCTGCTTTAGGTTATTGAATTTTGAAAAATTCATGGTTGTGACAAGAATGGACAATCATTGTAAGTAGGGCTGTCCCGATACCGATACCAGTATCGGTATCGGGACCGATACTGAGTATTTGCGGGAGTAATTGTACTCCCGCAAATACCCCCGATACCAGAATAGAATACTTTTTCCGCCGCCCGTCCCCCCCCCGCCACTGCCGCCGAACGCCGCCAAACACCTCCGCCGCATCGAAACCCGCCGCCGCACGGGTTAAACATCGTGCGGGAACATCACATCACATCACCGCATTCATTTGAATAGCTGTAGTCCCCCGCCGCCCGGGGAACATCACAACATTCATTTGAATAGTTGTAGTGTTCCCGCCCACATAGACACTCCCCCTTCTCGGGATTGGATGGGTGCTCGTGATCTGTCCAATCCCGAGCAAGGGGGAGTGTCTATGCGGGCGGGAACACTACAACTATTCAAATGAATGCTGTGATGTTCCCCGGGCGGCGGTGGCTAGGTAAGGGTGACATGGCAGTATATATATGGGTGACATGGCAGTATATATATGGGTGACATGGCAGTATATATATGGGTGATATGGCTGCATATGTGGGTGACATGGCTGCATATGTGGGTGACATGGCTGCATATGTGGGTGACATGTCTGCATTTGTGGGTGACATGGCTGCATTTGTGGGTGACATGGCTGCATTTGTGGGTGACATGGCTGCATATGTGGGTGACATGGCTGCATATGTGGGTGACATGGCTGCATATGTGGGTGACATGGCTGCATATATGGGTGACATGGCTGCATATATGGGTGACATGGCTGCATTTGTGGGGGACATGGCTGCATTTGTGGGGGACATGGCTGCATTTGTGGGGGACATTTAAAAAAAGTATCGGTATTCGGTATCGGCGATTACTTGAAAAAAAGTATTGGTACTTGTACTCGGTCCTAAATAAGAGGTATCGGGACAACCCTAATTGTAAGGTTCTTCATTGTGGTAAAAACAGAATTTGTGTTAGCAAAAAAATTCTGTTACCCTGACTTGTTAAAGTATATCTAACCTGAAACCAAGAAATGGAATATATTGCAGCTTACTAGTCCTTGGTGTGGTAGCTGCATTAGTTTTTCTTCTTTTTAATTTCTTTTCCCGCTTTATCTTCATCTGGTAAACCTGAAAATTACACACTTCACGTCCGCAGGTGGCTACAAACCTACATGGTTGTCATCCCAGGCTGCTTTTCTTATATGAGCTGCAATCTTGTCCGTATCTCTATCACATGGGGGGTAGGGCAATTGGTAGTTTACAATAGATAGCTAGGAAGGAAGATATAATTCAGGAAGTGACAAGGGCACTGCATTTCTGCCAAGACCGACAGGTATTTTTTTTTTTATTTGCTAAATAAGGTTGCTGCTGCCTTATATAAGGGTTGTAAGTATCAATATATTGCATTTTTGTTCTTGACTTTAGTTATGCTTTAAGACACAGTGTGGCGCACAAAGTACAGTAACATCTACCAATCAGAATCAATCTGAAAGATCAGTTACTATTGCTAATTGTACTACCAAATTGAAGTGAACCCTAAAAACTCAGAATTCATAAATTCTTGATACATCACAATTGACAGCAACATTATAATTTTTCAAGAAACTCTACCTCTTATCATTAAGGTGGGACTACACTGCATCTGAGCACCACAAAACCAAACACGCTCTTCCATTAATTTTTAATATTTAAAACACACTCATCCATCCGGCCTTGTCTCTATGCTTTCTTTTATTTTTATTATTATTTGCTGGGAAACCACTTTGAAAAACACCCCCTAGCATTTCTAGCCGTGGCCATCTTGGGTAAGGGCAGATGATTCATGTAGCATTTACTTCATAGAATCCATTTGCCCTTAGCTCAAGTAGACAGACAGGAGAGTGAGTGTGCTTTACAAGAAGATGGCAACAACCCAATTTATAAGTAGTGTTTGCAAGAAGGTGCATGTGAAAGGGCAATGCTAATCACAAACAAACAAAAAAATTCTTGGCACACTTACCAGCTAGCCTGCAAAAAACAAAATAAATTGACCCTGTCTAACAATTCACATAAAAAAAACAGAGGTTTTAGTTGCACACATTTGCACACATGTGCCTACTTCAAGTATCGTATTTATACTGCAGTCCTGACTATATAAATTAAATACATTATAGGATAAGTATGCTTTTTTGGCCATACTTCTCCTGTGGGTCACAGGAGTGCAGTTAGTACTGCACTCCTGTGACCATTTTCTGCTGACAGGGCGACACATTTGTGTGTGCGTGTATATATATGTATGTGAAAACTACAGTGTACTTATCCAAGAAAATCACTCCTCCCCTCCTGAAGACTCCTGGGATGTATGACATAATTTCCCTAGGCCAGGAAACCATGAAGTAACTGAAGGAATGTAAAAAACAGCCGAAAACAAGCATATATGATATACCTTCCTATCTATTTACTATGTAGCAGCAGAAGGATTTTGCCACAGAAACATTTTGTAGTCAATCAAGTCTGTTTTTTGTTTGTATTTTGTTTTGCGTTAACTTTTTTGTCTGAGTATAGATCTATGTTCGTCCCAAGCGTGTTTTAAGCCATTTTACTGTTGACTGTCTCACTACCTTCGCTGGTAGTTTATTCCAAGCTAATTCAAAACTAATGTTGATTGAGAGGGTGAAGTTCTGTTTTAACCGCTTGCCGCCCGCCACATGCAGATGCATGTCTGCAGCATGGCACAGGCAGGCAAAAGGACGTATATATATGTCCCCTTTAAGATCGCGGCATTGTGGACGTGTGTGTCCGCCGCAAGCTCCGTGGGTCTCGCGGGCATACCCGTGATCTTGTCACGGTGAGTAAGGAGGGGGAAATGCATATGTAAACAAGCATTTCCCCAGTCTTCCTAGTGACAGGACAGTGTACACAGCTTCCTGTATTCAGAAGCGGTGACCACTGTCGTGTCACACACAGCCCTTCCCCCCTTTAGTTGGAACACATCCCTAGGCACACTTAATCCCTTCAGCGCCACCTAGTGGTTAACCCCATTCACTGCCAGTGTAATTTTCACAGTAATCAGTGCATTTTTATAGCACTAATCGCTGTAAAAATTACAATGGTCCCAAAAATGTGTCAAAAGTGTCCAATGTGTCTGCCATAAAGTCGCAGTCACGATAAAAAATTGCAGATATAGTAAACAATATCTTAATACAAATTTTAAAAACACTTATTATCTTCTCATTGTATCCCCACATTATCCAGCTGCTTGTGAGCTACTTTCCCAAACTTCCTGCTGGGGAGCATGCACATTATGAACAATGTCAGGGGTATAGCATACCAATCACCAACACATCATTACCAACACTACAGTTTGGTCTTTTCCCAAAACATACTTGGGAGATAGATACAGAATAAAACTTTTAAGGTGGGCGATCTCTCTCTCTCTCAAAAAGAAAAAGACTAGCCCTGGACTGAACAAGGCTGAACAAGGCTAGCCAGCACATGATTAAAAACAAGACTTTAACAGAGTACAAAGACAGGTACAAATTACATGAATGTTAGAACACGACCCCACTAAGTTACCACACTGCTGTATATGTTGTTACATACTAAATCGAAATTCTCTATAAGGGAATAATAATTACTTTATATGACTATATATAATGCTTTTCATCTGAAGGCTTTTCCAGGGGAGAGGTGTTCGACACACTATCTCAATGTCATGTCCTAATGATTCTAGAGCAGGTCAGGTAAAAGACCACTCCGCCATGGAAACCCCAAAAAATTGATAAATCAGCTCAAAAGAGGATGAATTTAAAGCCGTCCCTAGAAAACACTTATATGGCCTCTATGCTTGCAAATCCCACGGCTACAAATCTCAGGTATGCAGGATCCTCATATGGGAATCTATGATGGATAGACAAAATCCTATGTCATAAGATGGCCGTGATCCTCTAGTGGTCTTGCAGAGTTTAGATATGCACAATGTATTCTGTAGTGGCGTGGTCTGAGCCAACATACCAATTGCTTTAAATATTCTTTGATCCATATTTATATCCAACTGTACTATCCTTTTATTTTTAGATGCTATTTTGCAAGTGGATTCACCATTGTGCATATGTAGCAAACTGAGGCTCATGTGAGTATAAAAAGGAGTGATGTACTTTAACGTACAGGAACAGAATGAATTCAAATATTCCGGTTCACTATCTTGTGATCTATGCCACAGAGGCTGAAACAGGGAGCAGTTGGGCAGCCCTATGTACCCTTTGCGCTTTATGTGTATCTCAAGTTGATTTAAAACATTTAACAGAAAAAAAAAGAAATGCAACCAGTTTTCTAAGCCATGAATGGTGTATGCACTAAGCAGTTTCAAAATATGCGACATGCCATCCTCCATCATACCTCCTCCAAGCCAAAGATGCTTATCTTTACTTTTTTTAAAGCTATGGCACTGAAATCAACGATATAGTTTAGCCTAATATTCCGCTGAAAAATCAAACAAACACATATGTAACACCAGCTTTAAGTTTTTTTTATAAACTTCTTTAACCACTTAAGACCCGGACCAAAATGCAGGTAAAGGACCTGGGCAGTTTTTGCAATTCGGCACTGCGTCGCTTTAACTGACAATTGCGCGGTCCTGCGACATGGCTCCCAAACAAAATTGGCGTCCTTTTTTTCCCCACAAATAGAGCTTTCTTTGGTTGGTATTTTATCACCTCTGCGGTTTTTATTTTTTGCGCTATAAACAAAAATAGAGCGACAATTTTGAAAAAAATGCAAAAAAAAAATCCTTTTTGCTATAATAAATATCCCCCAAAAATATATAAAAAAAACTATTTTTTTCCTCAGTTTAGGCAGATACGTATTCTTTTAACTATTTTTGGTAAAAAAAATCGCAATAAGCGTTTATCGATTGGTTTGCGCAAAATTAATAGTGTTTACAAAATAGGGGATAGTTTTATTGCATTTTTATTAATATTTATTTTTTACTAAGGGCGGCAATCAGCGATTTCTTTCGTGACCGCAACATTATGGTGGGCACATCAGACAATTTTAACACATTTTTGGGACAATTGTCATTTTCACAGCAAAAAAAGCTATATAAATGCATTGTTTACAGTGAAAATTACAATTGCATTTTGGGAGTTAATCACTAGGGGGCGCTGAAGGGGTTAAGTGTGACCTCATATGTGTTTCTAACTGTAGGGGGGCAGGGCTGGACGTATGATGTCATTGATTGTGTTTCCCTATATCAGGGAACAGACGATCAATGACAGCGCCACAGTAAAGAATGGGGAAGCTGTGTTTACACACAGCTCTCCTCGTTCTTCAGCTCCGGGGACCGTTCGCGGGTCCTGCGGTCACGGAGCTTCGGACCAGGTCACGGGCGGCACTTAAAGAAGATGTACAGGTACGTGCTTGTGCCCAGCCGTACCATTCTGCCGACTTATATTTGTGCAGAGGCGGTCCTTAAGTGATTAACCTCCCTGGCGGTATGATTCCTTCTGGTTTTAGGTGCTGAAGGCGGTACAATTATTTTGCATGGAAATTTGGCGTTTTATATTTTAGGCCTGCAATTCTTAGGAATAACTCACTTAAATCTGTCCAAACAAGAGTCTAGTAGACATCCCGGGTATGATAAAGTTTGAAACACAAAATCATAAATTATAATATAATAAATAACTATAAATAATTATAACAAATATTAATATAATTATAATAAAAATTATTCAATAATGTAATCAAATCAAAAACACTGAAATTTGCTCAGTTGCAGAATTGTCGCTGTCATTTTTATTGTTTTATGACAAATTTTCCCACAAATCGCTATTGCTCAATTTTGCAAGTGATTCTAATTTATTATCACTGTTTTCTAGCTGGTCTAAAAGCACTTTTGATGTAAAGGGACACTTTTTGGTTGCTATGGACAATCTCCAGTTTCCAGGCAGAAAGAACAGTTTTTATTATTTAAAACGGCATGCAGAACACTGGGCAGACCACTAGGGACAAAGGGGTGTGTAATTATTTGATACAGTACTGTAATCTGTCAGATTACAGTATACTGTATGTGTATTGTGTGTTTCACTTTTTGAATTTGGCACCAAACTCCGTCACCGTGCGTCGTAACGTCGCAGGGAACGGAGCTCGGCACTGTGAATCGAGCGAGGAGACACAGCGGAGGAGCCTGCACACACAGTGGGGACGCATCGCAGGATCCAGGGACAAGGTAAGTAACTTCCCCCTGTATCCTGCAATGCAATCCTGATCTGCAATCTGGTTTGGGGATACTGCTTTTGCTATGAAAAATTCACCCTAAACCTGACTCGGGAATGCCGCTAAGGAGGTTAAAGATAAACTTCAGCTATCTCTTAGGCCGCGTACACACGATCAAATCAGCAGACAGATTCGATCGTGTGTACGGGCGGACAGACAGATTTGGTCAGCCGACAGATTTTAAAGCATGCTTTAAAATCTGTCTGCTGGGAATCCCTCCGTCCGACATGTCTGCTGGTTAGTACGCTAACCAGCAGACATATCTGCTTGCACATGCGTCGAATGGATTCGACGCATGCGTGGAAGTGTTTTACTTCATGGTGCGGTGACGTGGCGGCGTCAATGTCACCGTCACATCACCGCGCTGTCTGCCGGCGGGGATTTGGATTTGATTGTGTGTATAGCGATCAAACCAATACAGCCCAGCAGACAGATCTGTTCAAATCGGTCTGTCAGACCGATTTGAACAGATGTATTTGGTCGTTTGTACGTGGCCTAAGATTTTCCAGTTGGCTGCTGGGGTACACTAGGAATAAGTTAAAGCAGCGTTCCATACATATAAAAGTCTAGCGGCTGACTTTTAATAATCGGACACTCACTTGTCCCACGGTCTAGCGATGCAGGTGAACTAAGCCTTGCTCCTCTCCCCCTCCTGTCCTCTTTTCACTGAGGATGCCTGGCTGTGGCTTCACAGTGGGGCACACAATGCGTATGCATGAGCCACGCTATGCCCTGTGATTGGATGCTCTGCTCTATGGGTGGCCAGGAGTAAATGTACTCCGCTGTCCGGTAACACCCAACTACACTCCAATCTGCCTAAACAAAAGAGGACAGACCCCCTTCCATTTTTTTCCAACTGAATCAATCCCAGAGGTAGGCAGGTGTAAATGTACACAAATCATAGGAATGCATGAACTTTCTGATTAGGTCCGCCTGAAAAACTGACAGGTGGACCTGATCGCATGGCCCATGTGAAAGGGGCCTAAGTGTGTTTGTATTTGTTTGCTGAGCCACATTAATCAATATTACATTATTAAGCAGTGGCCGGCTGTTAATTCTCCTCCAAGTAGAACAGGAATTGTGTCCTGAGACAAAATTAGACAGAGAGTCCTAAGAAGGAACTGCTCCCTGATTGGCTGGGAGGAGAATCAGGAAGACAATAGCGAATATAAATTTGCTATTGTTACACACGCCCCGAGCCCACCCTTTTTTGAAGCCAATTAGAGCCTCATAAATCCATTTGTCCGGCATCACGCATTTAGATTAGAGGGCTGGATGCATGGAGGGGGGGGCGTCGCCCGTGCGCCCTGCATGAGTGGCCGACCACTTATTTGGTAGCCTTACTTGCAGGCGCTACTGATTCAAACTGGGGTCATTCTGGATGCCTATAGGAACTGTAAAGGAGAGATGGCCACTACAGATTATTTAAATTGCTGGACTAAAGATTACGCGGGACCTTCTGTGACAAAAGGTTATAAGCAGGGTTTTACAAATTTGCTTTGAATCTAGGAGCCAGCTAAAAAAGATAAGAGCCTGTTTGTGCGCTTGCATGACCATATGTAACAATATGTAAAAGACCCTGCATGTCTCCCCTGTGCTCCACTAAATTGCAATGCAGTGCTGATCACTCTGTGTGACATTTTGGCTGGGGAAACTGTCAACAGGGACACGAAAGTGACATCATACAAATTGCTTACGATTTAGGAACAAGATGGGGAGGAGAACAGGGATGTGTCCGCTGTCCTTTAAACTTTTTTTTCTTTGCCATGAATATAATATGCTGTATGAATGGGATGAAATGCACTGGATCACACCAGAAGTAGTGCATGAACTACTTTAAAAAACACACTGCAAATAGATTACATGGTACTTCAATACTATGTAATCTAGTGCAGGCAAACACACTGAGTTTGGGGTGTCATTGGGAATCTATTAACACCAACAGAAGATCGCACACTAAGGGGGTTATTTACTAAAGGCAAATCCACTTTGCACTACAAGTGCAAACTACAAGTACAAAGTACACTTGAAATTGCACTGAAAGTGCACTTGGAAATGCAGTTACTGTAGATCTGAGGGGGACATACAAGGAAAATAAAATAAAAGCATTTTAGCTTGCACATGATTGGATAATAAAATCAGCAGAGCTTACCCTTATTTCAGACCTACCCCTCAGATTTACAGCAATAAAGCTCTGATAAGAATCCCATGTCCATGTGGGTGAATGGAGTGGTGGAGGAGTGGAGAGAAGGGGAGTATAAGCGGATGCGATGACACATTTAATGAACCTGTTGGGAAGTCCTGAATGGACAAAGCACAGGTATAATTTAACCCCTTTGCATCTAAGGGTAAAACAAATCTAAATGACTAAGTCCAATTTTGTGACCTTGACACGTGTTAGTAAAACCGTACATATCACCACAACTACTTTGCGCATTCCTGGTGAATTATGCCTTGTTTTTTTCAGGACAAATTAGGTTTTCATTTGTTGGTAAATGTTAATAATTATCTCCTGCTTTTTATTCATTATTAACGTTAACTGGCCCAAAAATAGTAAAAATAAATAAATATAAATTATCCTGTGCCTGATGATTGCAATACTACATATGTGTATGTTAGCCCAAAAACAATAGTGCAAGTTTTGCTTCTTTTTTTTTATCCTACCTAAAACATGGTTACACTACTAATTAAAAAGAAAATCCTTCTGCGGCTCTCTCCTAGCACAAAGGGAGGTACGCAAATATTCAGCCCCACAGCAAAAAGCCTAGTGCAGTGGGGCTGCATATTTGTGTGATGTCATCATGAAGGGGTTAAGAACCAATGCTGCTACTTTGCAACCTATATAATTTAATTATGGTATAGTTTTACTAACTCACCTATGCTCCTTTCCTTCTGGCAGCAACGTCTTGGTAGAAAAACTGCTTTAAACTTTGAAACGTGTGTACCATATTTAAATGCGACAGAAGTTTAGGTGTCAATTAATGACAGAATAATAATTTCTTCCGACTATTGAAATTAACTGACATTCAAGCGCTAAATGCGCCCTAGCATTAATGCACGTTGAGACTCGTTTACACGTGTCGAGCATTTTTCTGCCAAAATGCCGTTGCTCCTGGATGCATTGCTTGTGGGTTTATTTTACGCCTCCAACCACCTCTGCCTCTAAACTCCTCTAAATTCATATGTGTGCATGAACACATAGGCTGGCATGCAGTGGCATTTATAGACTGAAAAAAAGCACCAGACGCACCTAGGAGCAGCACAAAAAAAATGTCCAGTGAGCATGAGATCTCAATATTAAGGGCATGAGACTTGTACAATGTTCCCAATACCAGGATAAAACCTACCTCCTTCACTGTAAATGACATGTATGGTCAATATTCTGAGCCTTGTATTTCCCTAAGTCCATGTTATCTCTGTCTGCAGTTATCAGCTATGCATTCTTTGATGTCCCAGTTTTAATGAACTTCTCTTTTAGCTTTCAAATTCTAGAGCTTATCGGATTGAAGCTGAAAGGCAGAATGTAGAGCTCATGAAATTGGTTTGCTTTCAAAAGATAGGGAAGCCATACTGACTATATCATAATCACCTCCGTGAAGCTGTGGAAAATCACTGTATTTTGATTTCACATTGTGCCCACTCGATAAGAAACTATTTTGGTGTTCCAATGTTTTACTGTTGGATTGTTTGCTTAATTCCATTTTTGTTTTATATTGTTTATACTTTCTCTAACTGTTCTGTAAATAGCGATATTTAGTGTACCATTTAATATGGTTTTCAAAAACAATTCGCAATTAATATTTGATTCTTCCTACAACATAACAGCAATGTGTGTGCCGTCGGAGCTGCACTATTCTGCGGTTATTTACAGGCATTCAGGCAGGGCTGGATCTAGCCTGTATGATATGGGAGTGCAATATAAAATGTCAGAGGGGCAGAGGATGGGAGGTCAGCACTTTGTAGGGCAGTGTACAATAGACATTAGCTCGTAGGGCAGTGTACAGGGGTCCGCAGGGTGGAGGACATGGGGTCAGAAAACCTGAGGACAGGGGTCAGCACAAATGTGGATAGAGGGCAGCAGAACTAAGGACAGGGGTCAGTAGGGTGGAAGCCAGGAGTTACTTTTGGCAGGGCAGAGGACAGGGCAGAAGATATGAGTCACTTATGGCAGGACACTCAGCAGAGTTCCTTCACACATCCCTGCACTGCACAGTGCACACAGCCTGGGTACAGGCAGCAGAGCTTCACCTCTACACATAGCTGAGATCAGATTCCCATACACACAGCCACAATCTGCACAGTGCATAAATGGCTACTGTAGCCTCGCTGGCATTCTGACCAGAGGATTTCAAAGGCCAGAGATGCAAAATAGCAGCTACACATTGTGCAGCTTGTGTGTAAGGAAATACAATCTCAGATATGTGTTGTGTGTAGAGGTGGAGCTCTGCTGCCTGTGCCCAGGCTCTGGGGAGGAGGAGCTCTTCTCTCAAAGCCCAAGCTGTGTGCAGAGCAGGGATGGGAGAGATGCCCAATTCCTGGCAAAGAATGACACATTCCTACAGAGCTCTTCCAATGGGGGATGAGATGGTAGCACTTTCATCACTTCCCACAAGTGCTGATGAACAGACTAGACAGGATAGCATACAGATAGGTAACACTGATTTGCAAATATGCATGCACATTTTTTTTTTTACTTGTGTGTAGGCATTCTTTATGATCCCTGATAGTTGTTCATGTCTTAGAAATTTAGACAGTTGTCACCAAAACAAATCCCCATTGTAGGATACATAGATATCCCCTTACCTCTTTCTTTCAGTTTGCTTTATGTACAAGAGGGGACACAGACAGCAATAAACACCTGAGTTTCTAACCTTATCCTACTCCATCTAAAAAAAAGTGCAGTTGCTACAAAGCTTAGTAAATGAGGTAAAACTTTCTTTTTGCAAAGAATACCCAATTACATGTGTTGCACTACCTCCGGAGGAGCTGCTGGATTGTTTTGGGTCCACACTCGGTGATTAACCCCTTGTTAAGTGGCTCTAAACCCTCCTGTGGCACATCTGGCAATATAAAAGTTGTGCACCTTGTGAGGAACACAATATCCCGTTACATAACAAATTATGCAATAAAAGGGATTACCTTAAGTGGAGAGATCTTGCAGTATAAAAGATAAAATGCACACAGAATTCAAGATAACCAAATGAATGCTTTACTTAAAGCGGATCTCCGCCGAAAAATCGAATTTTTGATTATGGGCTCTTTAAATTACTAATCGCACTGCTGTGCTAAACTCACGTTTTTTGTTTTCAACAGCCGCTCCGCTGGTTTTCTGTCCCAAATAACAACTTATATTCTGCATGTCCTCGCGTTGCCATCTTGGCTTTGGGCAGGAAGAAGAACACAGGCATGTCACTTCCTGTTTTCGGTGGATGCTGTCCCAGCATCCACCGCTCGATCTCGCACACGCGCACTGGCAAAGGTGTCCGGCGGCGTGAGCGTCTCTGTTGTCATCGCAACGGCAGGCGTATGAATGAAAAGTTACCGCCCCGTTCTGATGATAACAAAGACTCGTGTAATACAGCCGTGTAATGGAGATTCTTCAAAACACCTGCCCTCCTTCCTCTGTTTACATCCGCGTCACTTCCGGCTACACGAAGTCGCGCGAGATTTCGTTTTAAAAGGCGAAATATGATAATTAGGGAGCAAAGAGATAAGCTCCCAGAAGACACAGCGCCGCGACCGGAAACCAGTGAAAACCCGACTTTAACCCGAGGGGATACAGACCGGAAGACATAGCAGCTCAGATGGTACTGTAACATTTATTTATTTAAAAATATTGGATGTGGCATTGTTTTGGACCCTTAACAATACTGAAAGTAAGTTAAATTAAGGGTGGAGCTCCGCTTTAAAGAACAACAAAAGAACATGAGTAAAATAGTGACACTCTATTTGCAGATCCCTGCAGTATCAGCAACAATATTAAAGGGTCACTAAAGGATTTTTTTTTTAGCTAAATAGCTTCCTTTACCTTACTGCAGTCCTGATTTCATGTCCTCATTGTTCCTTTTTGCTCTGATGTTGCTGTAATTCTCCTCTGTTTTGGACACTTCCTGGTTGTTTGTTTCAGTAGGACCACAGTACTGGGAGATTTTAGTTTCGTTTTCAAAACCATCACTGCTCTATGGCTCTGTATAGCACCGCTCCAGGATAACATGCAAACTACAGGTACATTATATGATTGATTTTTATCTATTTGTAATCATTTTTAAAAGGAATCAGTTAAGTATTATGTCTCTATACCCTGTAAACAGTCATTTCAGCAAAAAAAAAGTTTCCTGGACAGTCAAACCAATAAAATCGATGTCAGTGATCCGCCATTCCATAAAACAAACAGTACTTTCAGGTAAGTGCCCGTCTCACCCAACTGGTTTAGGCCTTGTCCCTCTACGGCATGCCGTCCAGTCGATCAACAGACTCCAGTCCTTAGACAGGTCACAGGGTTGCTGGGATCTCATTCGATGGCTCCGGTAGAAGTTCCGTCTCTAAGCCACTCCGCCCGAGGCGTATGTAGGCCTCAACTGTGGCCTTCTCCCCATGGAGACACTCCTGGCAGTGTCCTCCTGGGTTGAAGAGGTGGTCCTGAGAGAGCGTGCTAAACAAGTCCTCTCCCCTAAATTACCTCTCTTTGCAGGCTGTGCGGAAGGCAAAGCATCCTGGGGTTGCACAGCTGCTCTCTGGGTAACGCAGTTCATTACAGGCCAGGGCAAATGGAGTGTCTTCTACTTCTGAACTCAATCCCTCAACATTCACTGCGGTACCAGAACAAATGTAAACAGGTGGCTGTAACCCAGCTCGGCCACTGGAGGGAGCTGAGATCCTTCATGACCAGCAATAGTAGTCTTTTGTATGACATCTGAAGGCAATACCCGCTACACATGCAATAAAATAAAAACAACAGCATTTTTGCTTGCACATGATTGGATGATGTCTCCCCTCTGTCTGTTATAAGAACTGAAAAACTGCAGATTCTGTGTCTGGATCTGTTGTCTGGAGCTCGGTGGGTGGAGTCGTGATGTCAGTAGACTCCCCACCCACCTCTACACTCCCCTTGTCAACATGCATTTTCTCTTGTGTATTCCTTACACTAAATTATGCTATGATCACTAACATCCAGTCAAAATCCAGAAACATAACTACATGACATCAGAAAAGGAGCGGGGGTGAGAAATAAAAAATAATGCCTGTCTCAGGCTAGTGCATGAGATGTGTAAATAACCTGATGTTGCAACTGTGATCAGGTGACCTCAGACACACACACTGCAATATAACAATCATCAGATCACTCAAGCTTCACCTCTGCCCAGCTCTCACTAGTTACATCTAACCTAAATCAGATCACGTGTCTGTATATTCTGCTTTCTGTTCTGTGTTTTCACTGCACTGTACATGCATTTCCTCGTCACACTGAACTGTGGATCACACCCCATGATGAGAAACATACAGCCAATCCTGGGAGAGCTGGAAGGGAGAGGAGAGGAGAGGAGGGGAGGGGGATGTGAATTGTGACCTTTTTACACAGGGTGTGCCTGTCTTAGGCTAGTGCATGAGATATGTAAATAACCTGTCACTCACAGCAAGAGGGAGGATTTGACAAAAGTTTTATTTTTGTCAAGATTTATCTTGCTGAACAATAAAAGAGGATTGCTCAGAGCTGGATTAACCCTGTGTGGCAAGACTGGGCACAGATGGTAGGAAATTGTATACTATACATTGTGATATAATAAAAATCGGGGTTTACATCCAATTTAACCACTTGTCATCTGCCCACCGTCAAATGACGGCGGGCAGAGGACTCCATTATCCTGACATCACGTCATATGACGTGATGTCCCTTTAAAGCCGCGGGCGGGCGCGCGCGCTTCGCCGGCGGGCGCGCGCGCTTCGCCGGCGGCGCGCGCACGCACCCGCCGCTCTGCGGGGATCCCGTGCGAGTGCCCGGCGGCAACGATCGCCGCCGGGCACACGCGATTGCTCAGTAACTGAGCGGGGACGTGGAGCTCTGTATGTAAACACAGAGCTGCACGTCCCTGTCAGGGAGAGAGGAGATCGATTGTGTCCCTTGTACATAGGGACACAATCGGTCACCTCCCCCAGTCACCCCCCCCTCCCCCCACAGTTAGAACACTCATAGGACACACATTTAACCCCTTCCCCGCCCCCTAGTGGTTAACCCCTTCACTGCCAGTCACATTTATACAGTAATCAATGCATATGTATAGCATTGTTCACTGTATAAATGTAAATGGTCCCAAAAATGTCAGAAAAGTGTCCGAAATGTCCGCCATAACGTCGCAGTCCCAATAAAAAAATCGCAGATCGCCGCCATTAATAGTAAAAAAAAAAAAAAAAAAAATGCCATAAACTATCCCCTATTTTGTAAACGCTATAAATTTTGCGCAAACCAATCGATAAACGCTTATTGCATTTTTTTTTACCAAAAATATGTAGAAGAATACGTGTCGGCCTAAACTGAGGGAAAAAATATTTTTTTTATATATTTTTTGGGTTATTTATTATAGCAAAAAGGAAAAAATATTGCATTTTTTTAAAAATTTACACTCTATTTTTGTTTATAGCGCAAAAAATAAAAACCGCAGAGGTGATCAAATACCACCAAAAGAAAGCTCTATTTGTGGGAAAAAAAGGACGCCAATTTTGTTTGGGAGCCACGTCGCACGACCGCAAATTGTCAGTTAGAAGCGACGCAGTGCCGGAAGCTTATATTTTGTCTGGGCAGGAAGGGGGTGTAGGTGCACAGTAGGCAAGTGGTTAATGTCTGTAATCCTACTATTGGAAAGTGCCTTATGGATAAATAGTGCCCTCTTCTGCCTGAAGTATTGTATGACCTGCAACATGTGTGGTGCCATGTCTTTTATCTGTGAACAGTTGATTTCTACTAGGGTTGTCCCGATACCACTTTTTTAGGACCGAGTACAAGTACCGATACTTTTTTTCAAGTAGTCGCCGATACCGAATACCGATACTTTTTTTTTTTTTTAAATGTGTCCACAAATGCAGCCGTGTCCACAAATGCAGCCATGTCCCCCCACAAATGCAGCCATGTCCCCCCACAAATGCAGCCATGTCCCCACACATATGCAGCCATGTCCCCACACATATGCAGCCATGTCATCCACATATATGCAGCCATGTCACCTCCATATCCCCCATATATGCAGCTATGTCACCTCCATATCCCCCATATATGCAGCCATGTCACCCCCATATATGCAGCTATGTCACCCCCATATATGCAGCCATGTCACCCCCATATATGCAGCCATGTCACCCCCATATATGCAGCCATGTCACCCCCATATATGCAGCTATGTCACCCCCATAGCTGCATATATGGGGGTGACATGGCTGCATATATGGGGGTGACATGGCTGCATATATGGGGGTGACATGGCTGCATATATGGGGGTGACATGGCTGCATATATGGGGGTGACATGGCTGCATATATGGGGGTGACATAGCTGCATATATGGGGGTGACATAGCTGCATATATGTCACCCCCATATATGCAGCCATGTCACCCCCATATATGCAGCCATGTCACCCCCATATATCCAGCCATGTCAGCCCCATATATGCAGCCATGTCAGCCCCATATATGCAGCCATGTCACCCCCATATATGCAGCCAGTTCCCACATACTGCATCGCCGCTGCCGCCGCTTAGTTAATACAGGCGGGGAAGATAACAGCTTTCATTTGAATAGCTGTATCGTTTCCTGCCGCGCCGCGTATAGACACTCCCCCTTGCTCGCGATCTGTCCAATCACGAGCAAGGGGGAGTGTCTATGTGCGGCGCCGCGGGAAACGATACAGCTATTCAAATGAAAGCTGTTATCTTCCCCGCCTGTATTAACTAAGCGGCGGGGATGCGGCGATGGTGCGCGGCGTTTAGCAGGAGCGGCGGCGGTGATGGCGGCGGCGGCGGCGGGCGAGTATTCTATTCTGGTATCGGGGGTATTTGCGGGAGTACAAGTACTGGTATCGGTATCGGGACAACCCTAATTTCTACAATGTAAACAAAGTGTTTACGCAATTCTAGTTACACTGGTTAGGCCCCGCCTACATATGTCAACAAAAATGTAGAGAATAAATACAGTTTAAACTAAGGCAAAGGATTTGCAGTGCAAAGTGTATGAGAACTTATAGGTCTGACATATGGATGGGGGGGCGGCGCCCATATGGATGGGCCGCCACTGCATACTTCCCAACTTTATGAGATGTAACTGAGGGACACCTATGAGCAAAGGTATGTAGGCATAGGGCACACCCCCTGTGACGCCCTCTCAAAGAAGAACACTTAAAAAAATGATTAGGTAAACACACAAGTGGCTAGTGAGATAAATGCCCCCTTTACATACAGCTAAAAAGATCTCTGATGTCATGCTCTGCTAAGTGGTATTGGCCTATAAATATAAAGGGCACCATGAGACAATCCAGGTTTGTTAAATCCTGGTGAAAGCTAATACAATGCTGAATATACTCTCAATGCTGATGACAGCTCTGTCAGCCTGAGCAGCTAAATGTAAATCACTTTATCAGGGTGTGTAAACCATTTTTTTTCTGTACAGTACTTTTCATTTGTACTTTCATGTGGTATAGGTTCAGTTTGTTCAATACATTTACACTATATTACCAAAAGTATTATGATGGTTGCCTTTATACCAGTGGTTCTCAACCTGGGGGTCAAATAAAGATTTTCCAGGGGTCACCGAATCCTGGGCTGTTCCTGAAGACCGCACCGCTCTCCCAGCCTTTTTGCGGCCGCTCAGCAAGGCCATCCCTGGAGCCTGTGGCTGCCCAGCTGGACTGTTACTGGAGCCCGCGGCCGCCCACCCAGCCTCTTCGCAGGTGCCCATTCAGTTCACGGCATGGCTGGGGGGGGGGTGGGGACTAGAGCTCAGCTGGCTGGTGGGGAATGTGAAGTGGGAGGAGCTGCAGGAGTCCCTATCTCTTGATTTTGGCATAGGTATCACTGCTACAAGACACCACAAAGTTGTAGAAACGGTGAGTAACACTACCTGCGATTATATTTGCCATTAAAAGGACTTGAGCACTAAATGTCTGCGGATTAGGGGCGCAAATTACTTTTCTTGGGTGCTGATAACCCATGCTATGAAAATTATTTTACTGTTAGGGGTCCCCACAACTGGGGGAATTTTATCAATGGGTCACGGCACTAGAAGGTTGAGAACCACTGCTTTATACGTACATCCTTAGGTTTCAATATTTATTTGGCCTACCCTTTGCAGCTATAACAGCTTCAACTCTTCTGTGAAGGCTGTCCACAAGGTTTAGGAGTGTGTCTATGGGAATGTTTGACCATTCTTCCAGAAGCACATTTGTGAGGTCAGGCACTTATGTGGACGAGAAGGCCTGTCTCACAGTCTCCACTCATCCAATTCATCCCAAAGGTGTTCTATTGACCTTGCTTTTTGCACTGGTGCGCAGTCATGTTGGAACAGGAAGGGGCCATCCCCAAACTGTTCAAAGTTAGGAGCATGAAATTGTCCAAAATGTCTTGATAACCTGACACCTTAAGAGTTCCCTTCACTGGAACTAAGCCCAACCCCTGAAAAACAACCGAACACCACAATCCCCCTCCACCAAATAATTTGGACCAGTGCACAAAGCAAGGTCCATAAAGACATGGATGAGCGAGTTTGGGGTAGAGGAACTTGACTGGCCTGAACAGAGGCCTGACCTCAACCCAAAAGAATACCTTTGGGATAAATTAGAGTGGAGACTACGAACCAGGGCTTTCTCATCCACATGAGTGCCTGACCTCACAAATTGGCTTCTGGCAGAATGGTCAACCATTCCCATAGACACACTCCTAAACCTTGTGGACAGCCTTCCCGGAAGAGTTGAAGCTGTTACAGCTGCAAAGGGTGGGCCAACTCAATTTTTAACCCTAAGGACTAAGAATGGGATGCCATTAAAGTTCATGTGCGTGTAAAGGCAGGTGTCCCAATACTTTTGGTAATATAGTGTGTGTGTGTGTATGTGTATATATATATATATATATATATATATATATGAATATGAGACACAGTATATCCTAGTAGTTCTGTCTTGTTGATGTTCTGCGTGTAGGTCCACTAGACAGTATTCACAGACTATTGACAATAAGCCTGCTTCAGTTTCTAATGACGTGAAATATTCACAATGCTAGTTAAACGGGAACATCATCAGCAACGTTCCTTTTTTTGGAAAAAAAAGGGGTACTCATAATTATATACTGACATGTGCCCTGTTGTTAAGGTTGGATTTTATTGATTTTAATGATTGCCTAATAGACCTCATAGGAGGTTTCCCAGTGTGAACTTCACGGCTTTCATTGCAGGCTGACAATAAACTGATTCACTGAAATATTGGACTGCAGAGCTTATGAGGAAACAGAAGAGGTGCAAAACACTTGATGATGTTTGTAAACGGTGCTTTTTGATTGAATACAATACCCACTGATACTGCAAACACCTCTGAGGACTCGAGATTATACAATCAATTCTAGCTGGTTTCTGTATTTTAACCCCTGTGTTTCATAACCTTTTTTGTTTAAAAAAAAAAAAGACGACAACACAACTACGTAAAAAACAAACTGAGTATATTTAATTGAATTAAAAAAACTGATTTTAGAGGTTGTAAAATGATTAACGCTGAAGAAATCAAAATACTGTCAAGTATTCAGCACCATCCATCCAGCAATAGATACAGTAATCAACATGTATTAATTTTATTATTAGACTACCAGAGGTAATTGCGGTGTATATGTATTTTTAGGAATACAATAACTGGAAAATGTTCTATACGATTGTTCCTGAGCTGGAAATATGTCACGATGTAGACATTCCTGGAATGTCATCATAACATACATTTAAAGCTAAACTCCAGACAAACATCTACATATACCAGGGAAATATATATATGGGAGCTGTTTTACTTGCCAAAGGATTTCTACAGTGGTGTCATCCCCCCAACCCCAGACTGGTCCCTGTAGAGCAGGGATCTCCAAACTATGGGCCATGGGCCTAATCTGGCCCGCTTCAGGTCAGGTCTGGCCTACAGATAGGGTCCCCGGTACTGCTACACCAAGTACAGCAATGATGTAAAGGTGGACCACTGATAGGGAATCTGATGTAAGGGAGGCTCTGATGGGAGTGCTAATGTAAGGAAGAGCTGTGAGGGGGACCCCTGATTTAAGTGGGGATCTGATGAGGGTGCTGATGTTAGGGGCTCTGATGTGGACTGTGATGTAAGGCTGGACTGTGATGTAAAAGGGGGCAATTCTTGGGGGGATCCTAATGCAGACTCTAAAGTAAGGGGGGCTCTAAAGGGAGCCCAATGTAAAAAAAAAAAAAAAGACTTATATAATGGGGAGATCTTAAAGTGGGTCTGACATAAAAGGGGCTCTGACGAGGGCCATAATATTAGGGGGGCTCTGATGGGGACCATGATGTGAACTCTGATGTAAGAGGGCTTTTGCTTTGTTTTACTGACATTTTTTCTCTTATGTTCTGAATCATATCATGTGAATTCCAGAAAAGATTCAAGTAAAACATATTCATTTCTAAAGAATTTATTTATTTATAATACTGACTTTTTTTTTTCCGCTCGTGAACATTTGTAAAATATACAATGTGGCCTTGTACTGGAAAGTTTGAAGACCCCCACTATAGTGTAAAGAGCAGCAAAAGACCAATGAGGTCATCCTTTACTCACTACCAATCATATTCCTTGTTGGCACATTTGCAAAGAACACATCTGATTGGCTTGCACCCCTACCCATCCTTCCCTCAGTCTGAATGCTAATGTATAGGTTATTGCAGTAGGCTGATATCAATTTAGGTTCAATTACTTATACTAACTGCGTTGAAAAAAAAAATATATATACATTTATTGATTAATAAATGAACATAGAGCTGCATTTGTTTCTTTTAGTTCTGTCTGGAGTTCAGCTTTAAGGGATAATAACTATCAAACCTCATGAGATGAAATTGCTTAATGTTTTGCTATGTCACAGGGTTATATCACCACATCTGAAAGCCTGACACAGCGTGCATTTCAATTATCTCATGTGCGATAAGATCACTTGTGCTTAATATACCCTTTGTGTTCAGGTGAACAGGTTCAGGTGAAGGTGTGTTCGGGTGAGAAGCTGACAATATGCCTTTTGTCT
The DNA here is from genome assembly GCA_029574335.1 of Rana kukunoris. Classification (NCBI taxonomy): domain Eukaryota; kingdom Metazoa; phylum Chordata; class Amphibia; order Anura; family Ranidae; genus Rana; species Rana kukunoris. The sequence goes on along the minus strand of CM056053.1, from coordinate 333,414,386 downwards.
ATAGTTCGATTCCTGGACAAGAATGAGGGAAGACTCCTCGTAATTCAAATGCTTTGCTAAAGTCGTTGGCCTCAGTCTGGGTTCCCTTCATTAGTTTCAGGTTCCTTATACAACCATGGAATGAAGTCTGGCTGGTCAGACAGTTTTGCTTCACGCCAGCTACACGAAAGAAAAGAAAAGCAGAATGATCATGTTGTAAATATTTGACTATGAGTCCTTTGTATGTACAGTGGTTACAGCTAGAATACTAGTATCTATCACAGGTACTGTTTGTGAATTTTCACCACATTCACCAAGCTAAAGGAAAATTCACTTTTCAGTGCAGATTCCCTTGCAAAGTGAGCAACCTATTTGCCTTTAACAAACCTTATTAGACAGAGACAGATATGTCTTATATCTCACAATGCAGATATATAGCGGAGGCCTAGGCACACTCACACACCAGGAAGAACACTACTGTTTTTCAGAAGGAATTTAATTTTTTTTTTACATTTTTCAGACTATTGAATAGGCACAATAAACATTTAAAAAATATCTATACCATAGTAAATCTTCACTTTTTAAGTTCCACTCTCTATATAGCATTTATATGTTCCTTCACACCTACTTTACAGCTGTCTGGCCCACTGGAGAGGGTGAATCCACAATCCTTGAGTGAGCTCCTGGGAATGATGAGTATCCCAAGTCTCATAAAAAAAGTTCAGAAGTCTTCTTTCACAAGTTTTGGGATCCTCTGTTTTCCCAGAAAGCAGTGGCGGCTGGTGGTATATTTTCCACCCTTTTTTAAAGCCAATTAGAGCCTCTTGCCTTGAACAAACGACCAGTTTTCCCATCGGGAAAACTGGCTGTGTGCACACTCCATGGCAGTTTTCCAGACAGGAAAACCGCCGGGAATCCCGGCAGGAAAAATTAGATCATGTTTTCTTTTATCCTGCCGGGATTCCCAGTGGTTTTTAAGACATCAGTTTCTCTATGGGGAAAGCCTGCGGTGGAGCATACACGCGGCCGGGTTTCCCGACCAAAGCTCTCATGGCAGTTTTCCTGCCGGGAAAACCAGCTGTGTGTAGGGGGAAAAAAGCTTCCGAGCAGGTTCTCGGTTTTCCCCTTGGTTTTCCCAGGTGGACTTTTTACTGATCGTGTGTACAAGGCATTAGGCTCTAATCACGTGCTTCTAAAAAAAAAAAAACATTGGAATACATGCATCTGGCACCCTGCATGTAAATTAGGGGTCGGGCACATGAGATAGGGGGGGCGGCACCCCTGCAACCTGTATGGTTGGGTCGTCGCTGTCAGGAAGCATTGTGATATCACCCCTGGACACAAGTCAGTTCTACAGTAACTTTCTAACTTGTTTCACAGGTGTGTTTTTTACAGCTATAATAAGGTAGTTTATGGTTGGGGACGCCTAATGCAATAAGCAAACTTTCCTGTTTTAGTGCAAGTTCTGCTTTAATTTCATTTAAAGTGGAACTTCATCATAAAGTTCTGCTGCTTAATGTGCGCCCCCCACCCCCTTCTATTTTTGGCTCTTGTTTTTGGACAGAGGAGGGGCGTGGGCACTGTACCTGGTTTTAACAGGTATCTGCCCCCACTTCTGGTCGGACTGCAGCAATCCACCAGAAGTTCTAAAGTTCAATGCCCCTCCCCCCGCAACTTCTGGCGCATATTACAGGTCTCAGAAGTCTGCAGGACCATTCACAAAGCACAGTGGGTAACCAGCTGTGAAGGAAAGAATCCCACTTAGCTGCCCACGGTAAACATGCTGGTGTCAGGAACCCCCGAAGACCGGTGAAAAAGTGGTTTGGGTGAGGATAGCGCTGGATCCTTGGACAGGTGAGTGTCCTTTTACTAAAAGTAAACCCTTACAGTATTTGTAGCTGCTAAATTTTTATCCAAACAGCTGACAAAGCAAAATTGTAAACTTTCACTGAAATCTCCCAATTTTCATTAACTCTTAATTTTGCCCATTCACCAAATGAAGGGGAAATCGCCACACATGGAAAAACCTGATAAATGTCTACATTTCCCGACCCCATCTAAAAATAATAAAAATTGTTTGGTTATTGTAGGAGACAATGCAAAAGTAAAAATTCAACAAATATGTTTACCTTTAAGGTTCGGATCACACTAGCCTGACTCCAAAGTCATACGACTTTGGTGTGACTTTTTACATTTTGTGGCATTGAAGTCATATTAAAGTCAGACAAATGTAGGGTAGGAATCTTCTATAAAGCAGGACAGACTTACGTAGTACCAGTTAAGAAGGCTCTCGTAGGGAAACATTGAATTTCACATGTCTTCCAACTTGGGGTCTTACAAGTCGGACCCTTTGACACATCAGTGTGAACCTTATATTATCAAATGCAGCCGTAAGAGGAAAGAGTTACAAGTCCCAAAGCTGACACGGCTCTGCAGCTATTTGGCTACTCAGCAATGGGTGAGGTCTGGCTCCAATCACTGCCATTAGTGAATCATCCTTCCTTCCATGTGGCTACAGCAAACCTCATCCACACACAGCTGGGCGCAGGCTATTTTATTAGAGTTAGGTTATGTGTATAAAGAAGGCATCTAATAAGGTCTGGAATATGTGATAACCCTAAAGCTCCCCACACATACATTACAATGTGATTGTAGAATCTCCTTTAGAGCAAGGGCCTGCCTGACTTAATAGAGATTGATTGGATATTTGGCTAGGTCCTGATATTACATAGTTTTAATAAATCTAAATTTGAGTGTACAAAGAAGGAATGGTCATATAGAAACATGTACAGTGACCCCTAGGGCTCATTTACACTAGCGGCAAAGAGCCGCCGCTCCTCTGAACAGTGATTCATGCTCAGATCCCTTTTCAGGTGAGTTGGACAGGCAGAGAGGAGAAGATATGTTGCCTCCTCACCACCTGTTTTAACTCCCTAAATGGCGCGCTACCGTGCAGCAACTGCATGCATTGCGCAGAGGGTGGTAGTGCCTGCAGAATGCGACAGACAGTAAAATTGCTGGTGCAAAGCATTGTGGCCACAGCATGTGTGCACTCTTGACCACTGCCTTTGCAGCTTAAGGGGAAGGTGTTGGCTGGGGGGGGTTCTGGGTGGGGGGTTACTGCCTTTCAACCGCTAGTGTAAGGGAGCTCTAGTCATTTTCTTCTTATTATGTTATTATAACACCTGTTTCATGTTTGTTGCTACAGTGCCTTTTCCATATAGATGCTTTTCTGAATGCGTGTTTTTTGACACATTTTTGATGGAGCCCAGCTAGGGTTGCCATCTTTTCTTCAAGTCAAACCCGAACACTTTAGCGGTACACAGCAATTTTTTTATAGTATAAACTATACATATATTTTTCAATTAAATAACATTTCTAATCATATGATGTTAATCACAAGAGTCCCCCTTTATATCAGAGTCCACAGAGTTCCCCCTTTTACATTTGAACTTGTAGGGTTCCCTTTCACTGTAAGAGGGGACCCTGCAGACTATTATAGCTTTGTGTGTAACAGTGGGATGACATATATTGCCTAAATATATAGATGCAGTCAATTAAAAGGTGGGCTGACATTTTAGAAAACAAAACCTAAACACTGGAAACGAGAAAAATGACTATAATTTAAAGGTGCACTCACACTGGCCGTTTTAACACAACCCAGGCACACTTCACCCCCTTGGTCCAGGTTGTAAATGTAGGGAGATGTACTAAAACTGGTGCACTCAGAATCTGGTGCAGCTGTGCATGCTAACCAATCAACTTCCAATTTCAGCTTGTTCAATTAAGCTTTGACAATAAGCACCCATTTAAATCAGATCAATTTCATATTCGATTTGACATGTCAAATTGGCAATGGCACTGTCCCAATCGGTGCGATGCCAACTTTGCGGTGCCGCACCGATTTCCAAATCTACTTTTGGAATCTACTTTTATCAACTTCGGGAGCGATTTCAATAGACATCTGTGCATGAACCCACACAGATGTCTTTCAAATCGCCCCCAAACTCGCACTGAAATGTGGGTTTGCAATTCTGCGAGTTCAGCCGAACTCGTACGATTTCAAACCTGTCTTCAGTGTGAACGAAGGCCAAGGCTCGGTTCACACTGACTCCAAAGTTGCGTGATTTTCAGTACAACTTTGGAGTCCGACTTTGATAAGACTTTGAAGTGACTTTGATAAGACTTTTACACTCTCTTGAAGCTGTGTCAAAATCGGATCAAAGTACTGCAGGAACCCTTTCTGAAGTTGCAATGACTTTGGTAGCATTAACGGCTCTCATAAAAGATACATGGCATTTCACATGTCTGATGACTTTGGGTCTCAAAGTCAGATCCTAATTCGAAGAAGTGTGAACCGAGCCTTAAACCTAGTAGCTTATTACATTATTTTAGTAAATCTTCTCCTATATCTTGTTGTTATGAGTACCTACAGAGAAAAGTAGCCTTTTCTATTATTTACTGAATTGATAACATCTTCTATAATACTAGAGAAAGAAATTAAATTTTTGACTTCAAGCAACAGAATTTCTGTAACATATGATATTTTATGTTATTTACGTGTTTAGATGAAGTAAATGCTGTAGCTATAGACACTCACCTGGAAAGCCGCCAACATAAACTGGATTATTTGTATCTGCAGAGGTAGATTGGACGTGAGGACTGTCAGTCTGAATTGTGTTTCCATCTACTATAAGAACGATTTTGTGCTTTATCTTATTGGCATGAATCTGGTGCCACTTGCCATCACACAGAGAGTTGGTGTCTTCTGGCTTATAAATTGCTGTTATTCTACCAGCACCATTGTTTACATGAAACAGAACCTGTAAAATATAATTCATATAAAACTCTGACATTCATGGATAAATAATTTCTCATAAAAAGTGATACATTTCTAGCTAGACCTGCTCTAAAACAATAAAGATCAACAGAATTTAGATATACAATCTACACAAAAATTCAAGCTAGCGTTCGGTACCTGGCTGTTAATATTACAGATAGATTTCTAACAACTGGGAAATAGATATACTAGTTCCCTTGTGCGGCTCCTTTTATATTACCATTTTAATTGTTTATTGTATCCTTTATATAGATTCCCCCTCCACAATGGCTGCAGGTGGAAAATGTTACATTTCTACTTGGAAATAAACTTACCCTGCCATTCACAATTTCCAGGCCAATGGCATCCACTTTCGCGCTGCTAATTCCCAAGAGCACACCATTCCTGGCAGTAGTGCGGAATTCTAGAGATATGTTCAAATCAGATCGTACTTTGTAACCTTCTTTTACTAAACAAAGCAAAAGGTAAATGTTGTAAATCAATACACAACCCACAACATAATCACATCAAATATTTTCTTTATTATCTTATTCAATTTCCCTATTTTTTTCACTTAGTTGTCCAAAATTAAAGTTGTTGAGTCGCAAGCAATTTGTCCTCAAATAATATAAAACCACAACCACCTTTTAACTAATAATTTTGACAATATTCTTGTGTCGTGTTCAATGGTACTTCATTAATTTACCTTTATTAAACAAAAAGAGACATTCTGTTTTATCTGATTAGATAAAAGCTACTTTTAGCTAAGTAAATTATACAGTTTTTATGTGACTGATAAATTCCTATTTCTTATTTCATATATATATATACTGTATACATCATAAGGGCTTGATTAAAACAAATTATCTGTAGATAACAGTAGTCCACTATAGCAAATAGAATGCATCTTTCAGTCGCCTAATATAATTAAACATACATTTTATTGGTTGCTATGTTATACTGCACTTAATCCAAAAATGTAATACATTACAGCTTAGCAAGTCTTAGGCCTCGTACACACGACCATTTTCCTCGGCAGAATCCATCAAGAAACTTGGTAGCAGAGCTTTTTTTCCGAGGAAACCGGGTCTGTGTATGTTTTTCATCGAGGAAACTGTCGAGGAACTCGACGAGCAAAAAAGAGAGCAAGTTCTCTTTTTCCTTGACAGGAGTCCAAATTGGCTTGTCGTGTTCTTCGTCGGGCTAGTTGTCGACGAGAAACTCAAGTGTGTGTATGCTTAGAAACCCGCGCATCTTCGGTAAAAGTAGTATTTGTAATGGAAATAGCACATTTGTCACGCTGTAACAGACTGAAAAGTGAAAATGTCTCTTACCAAACTTTTACCTAACACGCAGTAACATGAGATTACCAAAAGCAGCCCCAAGGGTTGTGCCAGTAGAATTGAACTTCCCCTGCCGTAGTATGTGGTGAAGTCACCGCGTTTGAGAACAAGGAGATTTGGTCTTGACTGTGTGTACGCAAAGACAGCTTGTCAAGTTTCTCGACAAGCCTTACAAGGAACTCGATGAGGTAAACGACGTGTCTAAAACGACGAGTCCCTCGGACATGTGTACGAGGCCTCAGATGTGAAGGCTGCATTAATTTTCTTTTTTAGGCCTTTTTTCTTTTATTTTCACCTGATTATCTGGTCACTAAATATGTTATTTTTCAACTTACTTTAAGTCCCCTCCAAATGTACACTAAAACACATAGCAAACACTTAGAGGGTTCTGTGTGCTGTGTTTTTTTATTTAAAGTGGATGTAAACCCTCCATACACCCAGTGAAGTGAACAGCCTCATATGATACACAGAGATGAACCAAATCTCCCTACATATGTTTTATATGTACAGTATATCTGCTGTCTTCACATTTATATACTGTTTAGAAAGTTTTGATTGTGTTTAGCAAATTTTCTCTTCCTGTTTAACACAGTGAGTGATGTCTGGGCATACAGCCAAGATAGCCAAAATTGCTGATTGTCGGAAAGGAGGAACACACACCCCCTCATCATAGGCAGAGGTGTTTTGTAACAGGGCCAGCTGCCTGCTAATCTAATCTGTCAGGCTGCTTTTATCTGATGTGTCCAAAGACAATTTGTCAGGAGTTATCAGGCTGATAACATAGGAACGGGTCAGGAGAGAGCTACAGGACTTAGCTCTTTGAAGGGAGATAACAAAACGCTGCAGATATATGTGCCCAGCTCAAATTTCATTGCATTTCTTTTTTTTTTTCATTACTGAGCACTTTATTGTCATTTGGCCATGATGGCTTAGTAAAATAGCTTTTATCATGAAAGTCAACCACATTTCAAGAAGATTATTCGGGAGTGTCAGAGTTAACACAACATTTGGCATCTACTCCTGTTCCATCCGCACCAGCTCCATGTACTTTTTCATCTTCACAGTCATCCAAAGTGGAACGACAAATTGCTTCAATTCATCTAGCCTCTGCTCCAACGAGTCTCTATACTCATCAGTGGTTGCTAAATCTAGGATATCTTGGTCCAAAAGAAGGTACACCATTTTGCCACCTGTGGCTTTCATGTGCTGCTGTTCTGTCAGCCACTGCTTGTCCTGGGCATCAGCTGCATACTTAAACAGCTCTGGGTGTTTGGTATAAATCCGACCCCTGGTCCCTCCCATGCCTAGAGCCTTATTGGCACGTGATCCCAGCACAAATGTCATTTTCTCATCCAGTCTAGATGGATCCCACTTTGGCCCTTCGCGTCGGATGGGGTCGACCGTCTTGATTTTTAGCGATGCGAGTCATATGGAATTTCGGTCATTGTGGGAGGTCTGTACAGGGGGGCACCCTTTTCTCTTTTTGGGTATTGGACTCCTCCGCATGTTTGAATCCTCATCTACTTGCCTTGGTCGCTTCATGGTGGCAATCTCTATGCCAGTCTTCATTATCTTTTTGTCTGTAAAGAAACCCTTAGCCTGCTCAAGACAACTGCGGCATGTGTCACAGATTAGCTGCTCGGGGTCTACCAGATCCCCAACATTTTCTCTCACATTCAAAGCAGCTTTCTGAAAGAACTTCATGTACTTATTAAAAACATTCTGAATTTCCTCATTAATGCTTGGCTGTAAAACAGCACGAAGAAGATCCATGGACACAGCTGGGTCAGTAAAGCTGACCGATACATGAGCACGCCGTCCTCTGCGCTGAACCTGACGATGTTTAATCATGATGTTCCAGGGGCTCGGTGAGGATCTCTCGGCGGGGTCCCCATCCTCCTCACCCCCACTCTGGCTTCTTAGCTCCGGGTCTCGGCCGGTTCCCATCATCAGTGTCAGAAATCAGAAACCAACCCTGGACATCAATCACAACACGAGCGCGATGATGTCATTGCATTTCCTATTTGATAGATTCAGCTCTAATTGATTTAAATGGGCATAAGGTTCTGGATCCAAACGTCCTTAATGTTCGCCGAATCCCTGCCGAACTAAACCCAGGATAGTTTGGCTCATATAAGGATGGGTAAGCTGCAATATATTACATTTTTAGTTTAAGATATGCTTTTCACTTTGTACTACTTTCTTTAAACAAACCTAGCAAAGTCACTTCTACAAAAGCAATGACAATATACTATTTAAAAAGTAAGTAGCATTTACCTAAAGCTGCAAATCCCGTCCCATCAAAGTAGGTTCCTTGTTGTGCTGATATGTAACATTTATTCACACCATGAATAGAAAGCGCTCCTTCTCTGTTTAACTGCTTGCTGTTAACAGAAACACTGCTGATGCATGCTGGGATACTGTGGGTTACCTAAACATCAAAAACAGTTGAATCAAAACATGTTCTGATATTTCCAAACGCTAACATGGAGCAATCATGGTCCTGCTAGACAAGTCTCACTTACATTTCCAATGTTTTTAGCCATATAGCTAGGTGGCAGTCCTCCTAGATACAGCTTGCCTTCCACATCTAGACTGTTGCTCTCCCCGGGAGAACTGGTTGAAGTAGATTCCTGACCGTCCACAGTAACGGTAGTTTTTCTTTTAATGTATTCAGTGGAAATCTATTTAGAAAAAGGAACATGACTTATAGAATATTACAAATGTCATATCATGTACACATTTAAATATATATTAGTTTATCACAAGAACAAACAGAGTATTGTATTTATCATCAAGAGGCCCTGCAACTCAACAAATAACCTTAGTCTTTACTGCCCTCAGGAACCGGACCAATTTTCTTTCTTTTAGTCTTCATCTTACGGAATAATGAAAATGAAGAGGACTTGTGGATGTTGTCAGCCAGAAAAGTTCCTGTTTTAGACAATGTGAGGGCGATTTACTAAATTCGAAACCAATCAGCTTCCAGATTTTGTTGAAGCTTAACCACCTCCCGCTTACCATATAGAGTAGACAAATGATGCCGGAGAGGGGCAGCTCTTATTTTGGGATGACGTCATATGATGGCGCCTAGTTTAGACCCGATCGAGAGTCCATGGGAGCGCCCGGGGACACAGTGTGACCCCGATCTCGGCAAAGAGCCATGGCCGCGGCTCCTTACCGGCTAATCACATGTAAACAAGGAATGTTTATCGGCTCTCCTCGCCTCAAACTGACATTGTGTGAGGCAAGGAGAGCCAATCAGTGGCATCTCCCCACAGGGGAGAAGTGTAAAGGTAATCAGGGCACTGATTATCAGTGCCCTGATTACGATGAAGTCCCAACAGTGCCGATCAGTGATGCCACTCTGTGCCCATCAGTGATGCCACTCTGTGCCCATCAGTGATGCCAATCTGTGCCCATCAGTGATGCCACTTTGTGCCCATCAGTGATGCCACTCTGTGCCCATCAGTGAGGCCAATCTGTGCCCATCAGAGATGCCAATAAAAAAGACCACACAATTGTCATTCAAAGTGTGACAGCACTGAAAGCTGAAAATTGGCCTGGGCAGGAAGGGGGTGAAAGTGCCCTGTATTGAGGTGGTTAAAGTATAACAAAATTTCCAGTTTTGGATGTAGTGGAGAGGGATGAGATGTCTTATTTCTGTCTGTGCTCCAATCAAGGAGAGTCGCTCTCTCTATTTGTCCTGTTTACCATTATCATTGAAAGTGAAAGTAAAAGAAAATGTGGGTTGTCCACAGAAAAGTAATAGAGGGGAAATCTTTCAATGGGGATGTTAGTTCTGGTGACCTGGGGGTCCCCAAGTAATTCTTCATTTGCAGGGATTTCCTCTCTCACTTCACTTCCTGTCCCATAGCCAAACAGGAAGGGAAATCTCCGAAATGGGACACAGACGGTGAAAAAAAAAAAAAAATCTGACAGGGGTTATAATCCTCTCTCACTCTATCCAAAATGAAAAGTTTTGCCTATAGGTCTACTTTGACTGAACAAGCTGAAGTTAAAAGATGATTGGCTACCATGCACCATGCACAGCTGCACCAGTTTTTGAGTGCTCCAGTTTTAGTGAATCCCCCCCCTGTGACAGACAAGCTTCTATGATCTGTGCTGCTATACAACCGTAATATCAAATACGCATGCTTGTTTTAGGTAAAAGTAAATGATACTTTCAGTGAAAGCCAAGCTCTAAACCCACAGGAAAACACAATATTTTAGTCTTCCCTTCGGCTATGTACTGTTCTTCTTTTAGTGCAATTTATAATCGTATTTTTGATGATTTGCGTTTCCTTTTTCTTTTCCTTTAAGCATATCAGTTACATTTACGAGAGTGGTAGCAGCTGATGTAAGAACACAGAGCTACACAGAAATAATGAGATGAACTGGATAAGAGAGTCAGCACTTAATGTAATATAAATTACTCATTAGGTCTAATAGCCGGCGTTTAACAAAAATCCCAATAGTATACTGGAGTAATATTGAGCTAAACTCTGTTTATAAGAATGATTGAGCCAGTCCAGTCCATTTACATCCTGCAGTGCAGATCCTATAGAGCCACTAAACAAAAATTATACACTGGGTTTTATGAAAGAGGGTTTAATAGTGTGTACACAGAAATAAACAAGCTTAAAAGTGAACCTGTCCTTTTAGAATTATGGAATATGCTACCTCTACTCATACCTGTATTGTATTACAGAATTTCGTTTTTCTATAGCTATCTCAAACTAAATAATCAGAGCTGAAAAGAGCAGCATTTGTATAGGGCAGTGGCATAGGTGTGCGCACAGGGTGTGTCAGGTGTGCCCAGGCATACCCTAATCACCCTTTACTGCACAGATTCCCCCTACTTTCCTCGTTCCCTCCTTCCCCCTGCAGTGCTACCAGCTTCCCTCCTCTCCAGCAAGCTGTTTCTGCAAGGGTGTTTTAGGATGAGTGAAGGAAGGGGCCGGTAAATATGTAATTGACCACCCCCTTCCCTTTTTGAATTAACATTGTGAGTGATCAGTGGTATGTGTTTGAGCTTTAGAGTGCACACCCTAATGCAATAGACTGTGCACACCTATGGGCAGTGGTGCTTAACCATTAGGCTGTGACCATGCTCCTCCTGGGCTACAGAAAAGGCTGCAGTGTTCCCTCCTTGATTTTAGGACTGCAAAGTGGCAGCAGGCAGTATATTGGAATGCTGAACATTCTAGCACTGGGCACTGCTAAATTGGGCATCATAAAGAGGCACTGAAGATCAGTGCCTCCCTTAATGGAAAGCAGCAGAAGACCTGCCAGGAGTATAGGCCCTGACCAAGGAGTGAAGTCCCATATTTCCTACCTGTAGTCATGTGACCAAACGGGTGCCCATACCATTAGCAAATCTAAACTAAATGGGGGAAGTATGACTGAAAACAAGGTTGGGGGGCACTCTGGGGGATGAGTGCCCTCTGAGAACACTAATCCCTTACAATGATTCCCACCCAACCTTCCACAGTTTTATACTGTTTGGGGAATGGAAGATTTTTAAGCATTTACCTGGCCCTGGTCTCAATAAGAGAGAACCAGTGGTCTAGCCTGGGGATCACTGCAAAGAAAGTAAGCTGTGTGTAGGAAAGCCACATAAAGTAGACTTGTCCTAATAGAAATACCCAACTGCAACTACTAGTTCTTGCTGTAGTTCCATGTCCCTGATTGCAATGCTCATGCTACAGCTTCACTGCTTAGTGAGATTCTGAGAACAAGCATTATTGTAAGAACATCTGCCATCTCTGGATCTACTATATGAGATCCTAAAACATCACATTAAGTATACCTGTTAAAAAAAAAGTATGAGAGTGGTTGTTGCTGCTTTTTTTTGGTTTGGTGAGTCAGAGACTCACTAAGTATTTCAGCTATGGCATAAAGACAACAATCAAGGAGCCATCATGGCTGGTCCTACATTTCTATCTTGACAGGTCTACTTTATATGGCCAAACAGCATTAGTCACACAGTACTTGAGAGAGTGATGGTATTGTGTCATTGCAAAAATATGACAGCTGACACTGTTATTTTTAAAGAATTAATAATACCTTAGGTTCAATGCTCACCCCATGGTTTCACTACACACTGAGTCAATAAATATGAGCTAGCTTGCAGACAGTTAGGTTGTAAGTCCTAAGGCACAAGCTTTAAAGGCTAAGCTAACTTAAAAAAATAATAATAAAATAATAATAATAACAATAAAAAATGCACAGATTTTGGAAGGTAAAAATGTGCATGTATTATAAAAAAAAATAATATAGGGAGCCTGCAGAGTGTTGCACCCGCGATAAGCATATTATGGGTGCAATATCACGCTCCTGCAGTCTTCCTCTAACTTTGTGCCTGTATCCCCGTACAGGCTTTCAGTTACAAAGCTAAAGGAAGACTTATGCCTCATTTCCACTGAGCGGATCGGCTCGGGTTAGTTCGATACGCTATTTTAAGTGTTTCCATTATGAAAGTGGCCCATACAACCGAACCATACCGCACCATTCTGGGTCCTGCTTCAGATGTAGGGGCCATAGAAAATGGTATAGTATGGTACGGTTAGGGCGGAGCTACAATACATTCCACCGATTGGTGGACACACTAGGCATTTTTCTAAACCTTGTATGTCCCCTGACGGTCCAGATTGCAGTGGAAACACTCACCTGAATAGGCCAGACCATTCTAACCTGTCCAAACTGTACCGACCCGAACCGTTCAGCTCAGTGGAAACAAGGCTTAATTGAACAACAAGTGTGCTGAGCAGCTCATTGCCCATTTAAACTACAAGGGTAGGTCTGCTTTTCATTCACAGGTTTCTATAAATGAATGATGTGGCTGTGTGGGCGGGGCCCCGTGTTTTTTAAAAGTAAGGATCCTTCGCCCCCGTCACAGAGAGTGGAGTGCTGGCTGCAGGAGGTGGGTGCTTAGGAGCGTGTTACATGTTACCCCCTAAATATGGGTGTAACATGTAACATTTTTTAACAAACTTGACAGCCAGTGAACAAGCAACTATCAGTTCCCACAAACTATCGGTTTAGAATGACAGATCCAATCTGCACTGAAGATACTTGAGACAGTGGTGGTCCTGGAAAGTGAGATATTTTGCCTACATTTACCTGGCTTTCTGTCAGTGATCCCATACAAGAATATTACTTATTATCACTACTGAGCATGTCTTAGCTTAAATGTAGAACAGTCTACATAGGAGCATGTACTATAGAAATGTTCTCATTTTACATACAGCTATTGTTTTTTACATCATATAATAACTCATAGGCTTGCTGGTCTTGCAACAATAGAACATGCTACATACCGTGTGCCATTTGCCATCATTGACCTGAACCGGGTGGATGGTCTCAGTCCTTCCTTTTCCCATATCAAATAAAAAGTGAAGTTTTCCATCATAGAGCTGTAGTGCAGCATAGTCCACCTGATTTTGGTGAGCCATATAATAGATGAGGCCGCTTGTGGCATATGTCCTTAGGGTGAGCTGGACAGAGAGTCTAGAAGGAAAATGGCATATTTTTTTAATTACTGATGCAAACCATTTGCACGTCAAAGCTAGGGAGAAAAGTACAAGATAATGCTTGAGGTCCTTCAGAAAGGATATAGGGCTATCTCTATCTGGCTTGCTGCAGCTTCTAATGCACACTGTGATATGCTCACAATATTAATGTAAAATTACAGTAAACAATTTCAGTAGAGACGAGGAGCTTGTTCAACAAGTCAGCAGATAATCAGACTGTGGTCTGTCTAAACGCAACTGCTCAGTGTTGGGTAGACTTAACTTAAGAAAGCAATTATCTTGAAGCATCTATCAGAAAATAAACATTGCAGCTTATGTATAATAGAAAACCTTCATGTATACAATTTGCAGCACAGTTACAGTCTGTTATAGTGTAGAAAAGGCATGTAATAATACTGAAAGCAGTAAATCACTGTAATAGGTCTATGATCTGTTGTACTTACTTTCTTCTGACCGCAGACGGGTCGAAAGGCAAGATCATATGGCTTCCTGTAGTGAGACCAAACTGGTGAGCGTCAGGTACGTGACCGGGCAGCACCTCCTTTGCACACTCAAATGCCTGTAAGACACCATAGAATAACAGCTTTATTGTAATCAATTCATAGCCCTGCCAACAGTTAATTATTTAAGGATTTGCACACAGTGAGCCAATCACGCAAGCAGACAATGATATTTTGAAGGCACGTCATATACCAGATTGCCATATGGCATGGCATTTTTACAGAAAGTGACAGCTCTGCAGACTGACATAATAACAATATTATTAATAATAATAAATACATTAGTAAATCACATTCAATTACAACATGGCTTGTGTAGCAAAAGTACACTCACCAGCTACTATATCAGTTACACCTGTTCAATTGCTTGGTAATACAAATTACTAATCAACCAATCACATGGCAACAATCTAATGCACTTAGGCATCTAGACATGGTGAAGACAACTTGCTGAAGTTCAAACCGAGCATCAGAATGGGGAAAAAAGGGGATTTAAGTGACTTTGAACAAGGCATGGTTGTTCATGTCAGAAGGGCTGGTCTAAGTATTTTAAAAACTGATGATCTACTAGGGTTTACATAGAATGGTCTGAAAAAGAGAAAATGTCCAGTGAGCGGTTTTGTGTGGAGGAAAATGCCTTGTTGATGTCAGAGGAGAATGGGCAGACTGGTTTGGGATGATAGGAAGGCAACAGTAAATCAAATAAGCACTTGTTACAACCAAGGCATGTAGAACACTATCTCTGAATGCACAACACATCGAACCTTGAAGACCACATCGGGTGCCACTCCTGTCAGCTAAAAACAGGAAACTGAGGCTACAACTCACACAGGCTCACCAAAATTGGACAATAGAAGATTGGAAAAATGTTGCCTGCTCTGATGAGTCTCGATTTCAGCTGCGACATTCAGATGGTAGGGTCAAATTTGGTGTAAACAACATGAAACCATGGATCCATCCTGCCTTGTATCAACAGTTCAGGCTGGTGGTGTAATGATGTGGGGGATATTTTCTTGGCACACTTTGGGCCCTTTAGTACCAATTGAGCATCGTTTAAATGCCACGGCCTACCTGAGTATTGTTGCTGACAATGTCAATCCCTTTATGACTACAGTGTACCCATCCTTCTGATGGCTACTTCCAGCAGGATAATACACCATGTCACAAAGCTCAAATTATCTCACCACTGGTTTCTTAAACATGATAATGAGTTCACCGTACTCCAATGACCTCCACAGTCACCAGATCTCAATCCAATAGAGCACCTTTGGGATGTGGTGAAAGGGGAAATTTGCATCATGGATGTGCAGCCGACAAATCTGCAGCAACTGCGCAATGCTATCATGTCAATATGGACCAAAATCTCTGAGGAATGTTTCCAACACCTTGTTGAAACGATGCCATGAAGAATTAAAGCAGTTCTGTGTACCTAATAAAGTGGCCGGTGAGTGTATATGCTATAATATTTTCTTATTTGCTATATTTTTTTCCATGAAGGTGGAGCTGCCCTTTAAATCTATAGGTTTTAATCCAGTAGACTAAGTAGCATAGATCATATTGAAACACAGCATAACAGAATTGAATGTCATCTGCTCAATAATAGCATCCACGTAGATCTTTTCTTGGTTACATGATTGTCACAAAACACTTCTAACCTAAAACTGATGAGAATAATTCTATTTTCACTGATTTGCCTCCAGTCTACCATGTAATGGAAGCAGCAGTGGGACAGGTGTTCCCCTATCCTTTACCCAGGAGATACGTCTCACACCAATACAAATGTAAATAAGTAAACCTTGCATGAAATAGGGATTGGAAACCAAACTGTGCTTGCAGTAAAGGGTCCTGTCCATGTAAAGATCCTTTGCTTACCTTAGTGACATAGGATTTCTCTATGGGTGTGGTCAGAGATAATTTTCTTTCTGTGACAAGCGGCAATACCGTCGGTTGTGCGTCTGGTTCCTCATTGTTGATAGCAGGCTTCTCCGTTAGCATGCAGCTATCCATTTGTACTTTTTCATACTTAATAACCATAGTGAAATCCAATTGCCTAATTAATGTGATGATTGAAATAACGATTAATATTTAGATTGCTACAAGACTGAAGCGACACAGCATATTACTGAAGATGGTGTACAATTACTGTTTGTTACAGCAATAGAATTCCTCCTGCATCCACCTTAACAAGCTTGCTGGGTTCACAGCGTGAAGATATATACAATATACATTTTCCTGAGCGTTTGTAGCAGTGTGAATAGACAATCTGGTGACTAAAAGTATTCTCGCTGTGTCTAAGAGACATAATAGGGTATGGAAAATTTCTCAGCATGTACCACAGTCCATTGACTGGAATATAACTTGGTCAAAGACACTTCAAGGTCATTGGTTAATGTGGCCCAGTGTCATGGCTTCTTCCATTGGCGGTTCACAAAGGGGAAACATTTACAGAAATCTACAGCTGACTTTTCCCTTAAAGCTGTAGTAAACTTTCAACAGTTAAGAAAAAAAAAAGTATCATAATGTGCTAGTATGCACCCCAGCACCGTGCCTTGACCGCTGACAAGACTTCCATCTTCACCCGGTCTTCTAGGTTTGCTGGCTCTGGTTGTTTAAATGGCTAAACCGAGATGACGTCACTCCCGCGAATGCATGGGAGTCAAGACTGCGGCATAGAGCTCTCAAGGGGTGGCATTAGTATGCGACCCCTTCAAAGTGCATGTGCGGGTGTCATCACCAGATGAACAGAGAATATCTCCTAAACGATGCACGTTTAGGAGATATTCCTTGTACCTACAGCTAAGTTGTATTACAAGTGCTTCAGCTGAGTTTCTACTGATTTAAAGGATATAGAACCCAAAAACAAAAATGTAATTGTAATTGAGATGAACATAGGGGGACATGTTTGAAGTCCAGCCTGGGGGATAAACACGTTTTTCTACACAGATCCAGTGGAGAAGTCACTGTTGCCACCCAGTGACAGAAAATGTGTTCCCTTTGGGGTGCAAATTTGTGTGTTCCCTGAATGGCAGCTGTGTGCTTGATCGCGTATATATATGCAATCCCGTACCTTCAGGTAGGGGGTGCTAACTACACACAGCGGAAGCTGATCGGAGGGTACTGTTTATTCGATGTCTGCCACCAGCCACTGATCTTTAGGCAGAGACACAGAACTGTAATCTGCCTATAAAAAACAAGGCAGATCGACACTCCGATGGGGGGAAGGGATGGAGTTTGTGTACCTACAAAGCAGGAAATACATTTAATCTCCTCCCCTAGTAAAAGCTCTTTCCACAGTTCACATGAACACTGGTTAGGCACACAGTTAACTCTTTGCTTGCCCTTAATGTTAACCCCTTCCCAGCCAGTATATTAGTACAGTGCATATTTTTAGCCCTGATCATTTTGTTCATCATTGTAACCGGTCACTGGTTCCGAAAAAGTGTCAAACATGCCAGTTAGGCCCCTTTCACACTGGGGCGCTGTCGGCTGTAAATCGCCGCTATTATTGCAGAGGTATTCGACCACTAGCGGTGCGCTTTTAACCCCGGCTAGCGGCCGAAAAAGCGGCGCTTTGCTGGCGGTTCAGCTGCGCTGCCCATTAATTTCAATGGCCAGGAGCAGTGGAGGAGCAGTTCACACACCACTCCTTCACCTCTCCAAAGATGCTGCTTGCAGGAGTTTTTTTTAACATCCTGCCAGCGCATCGTCTCAGTATGACAGCCCTTGGACTTTCACACAGACTGCTGGGGAGCCGTTTTTAAGGCACAATTTTATAGCCCAAAAGCGCCTGGAAAACGTCCCAGTGTGAACGGGGTCTTCGTATCAGAATCTCCACCGCAATATGGCATGGGATAATAAAAATATTCCATAGTTTGTAGAAGCTATAACTTTTGAGCAAACCAATCAATTTACACTTATTGGGATTTAGATCCTGATCTAAACAGTTTAACCTATTTTTAGACAATCAATCTATTTTTAGACCCTGGTCTAAACAGTTCAATCTATTTCTATTTTTTGTTTATAGCGAGAAAAAATAAATAAAAACAGTGGTTAAATACCACCAAAAGAAAGATCTATTTGTGGGGAAAAGAGCATAATTGTATTTGGGTACAGTGTCACACGACCACATAATTGTCAGTTAAAGTAACGAAGTATCGTATAGCAAAAAATGGCCTGGTCATGAAGGGGGGTAAATCTTCCAGGGAGATCAATTAGTTAAAGGGTATTTGTAACATTTACTAAAAGGTGCAGTGTTTCCAGTGGCTTCAGTAGTCATAGAAGATTTTTTTACCCAAAAGAGCCAGGAAGTAGTGTTATATCTAATCTGTCACCCTAAGAGCCGGTTCACACAGGGGCAACCTGTCAGGCGACTCAGCTGCCTGACAAGTCGCGGTCCGCTCTATTCAATGGAACCATTCTTATAGGCGTAATGCAAGTCGCTCCGACTTATAAAAAAGTTCCTATACGACTTTGGGGCGACTTGCATTGACTTCAATAGTAATTTTGCAAGTTGCCTCTGAAGTCGTCTGGAGATCGCCTTGCCGAGTCGCCCCAAAGTCGTGGCGCCTGTGTGTGAATCGGCTCTAACACACTCGCACTGCATTTTAAGAGAAACAATAACATGAAAATAAAATGAAATGAAACATGCAGCTAGATGAAACATATGGCAGAAATAATAATCTACAGACAAAAGAGATTTCCGTATGATGTTGAAAATTTGCATATTTCCCTTCCTTCAGAGAAGTCATGGGGTTGATTTACTAAAAGCTAATAGGCTGTTTATTTTTCTCCAGAGCTGGATGTGGTCAAAATGCAATAAAGAGCAAGGTAAAAAACTAAAAAACATAATTTTTGCATTCACGTGATTGGATGATGGAAGTCAGTCAAGCTTCACCTCATTCACTAAGCTCTGGGAAAAAGTTCTTGTAAAATAAACAGTCTATTTGCCTAGTGAAACTCATTCGCAAATTAAGGACTTGACAGATCACAGTAGGTACAAACATTTAGCCAGTAATAACTTACCATGCATGCCAATGCGGCAGATACGTTCAAATGTGCATATGTACATATATGGTTTTACATTATTGACTGAATCTAGAATTTATCGTTTAAGCTTTGCACGATAGGTCCACTTTAAACATTTCTGCATCACCTATCTGATTGCAAAAATACAGAATACAGTATCAAACTTACTCCATATTTAAAATCAAATTCTGAATGCATCCGTAGAAAGACTGACTTGTCCTGAGCATAGTGGCGCCCATTTTGCCAGGCACTCCACCAATGAAAAAGCTAGAAGCATTTATGGCAGCTGTATCCACAGAAGGACCATTGAGTTTCACCTCTGCTGGTTTCCCTTCATCAACCTGCACACTCACCAGCCTAGAAAAGAAATATGGTATGTTAGTTGTATTGTAAATTATCAGATGTCAGTAATGGTCAGTACAGGGTGGCACAGGTTTAATGCCAAACTGGCCTTCACAGCAAGTAAAACTAACTTTAGCACAGGGGTCTCCAAACTCACTAAGCAAAGGGCCAGTTTATGGGCTTTAGGGGGCTATACTGTGGCCAGTGGGAGTAGAAAATGCCCCATTGTTAGCGGGAGGAATAGTGTCCCATCCTTAGTTTTATTGGGAGGAATAGAGATAAGGTGTTCCAATTTTGGCATCAATTGGAAGAATAGTGCCCAATTGATGGTGTCAGCAAGAGTAACGGTGCCCCACCATTGGAGTCAGTTGGTGGAATAATGCCCCAAAGGCCATGAAAAGGCAAGCAAAGGGCCACATCCGGCCCCCGGGTTGCAGATTGGAAACCACTGCTTTAGCACATCAAGTTAAAGCATAATACAGCTTTATAGTAACATATCCCTTATGTAAGTTTACAGCTTAACAAACCCTACACAACATTAACACATACATTTTGGCTGGTACTGAGTATAATGATCCTAAATAAAAAAAAATCATTGTTTAGCAAGTTATAAAACCATATACACATACACACACACACACACATACATACACACACACATACCCAGATAGGATTTTGTCTTCATTAAACAATCTCATTGCAAATGCTTTAAAAGCCAAATCAGATACCTTTTGTTACGAAGGAGAATAATGGAATGTTCCTGGCCATCACTATAGGTCCCAGTAGGTGATTTGATGACTGTTTTTCTTGTGCTTGCTCCATCCACAGGATTAATGTGTAATTCAACATGGCCGTTTACCAGCATTAAAGCAAAAAAGGGCTAGGTGGCATGAAACAAAAAAATAAAAAATTTCAACGTGAAAAGGTTTATACAATAAATTGACTCAGTCCTTTGACTATGTAGGACAAAGCAATAGGTTCTCTTTATTACTGGCCTCTAGAGAGTGAAAAAGAAGCCAAATATCTAGCTTAAATAGGGTTTAAACCCAGGACCCAGCATTCACTAAATCTATATCAATGTAGAGCTGGCAGGGATCAGCTGCAGCTTGGATCGATGCTACAAGCCCATAAGCCTTCTAAACTAATTCTAAAATCCTAACAAATGGCAATAATACAAAAGTAAAAGTGTGGAAAAGCTCTAGAAGATTCAACACAAAGGATATTTACCACTTCAGTCATTAAGATAATGGATCTTTCTAATAATTCAAATTTTTGGAAGCATATAAGCCAAGGATAATAGTAATACTTTTATTCCCTCCCCTTGAGTTGGATATTTGACATATAAAGCAGGAGGACTTGAAAGAGCAACAATTCATGTAATGAAATAGAAATATACAATATGCATGTAAAAATGACCGTGGCAGGAACTGAACAGTCTGCGGCAGCACAATATACAGGGCCATAGATACATGGAATGAAGAATAAGCCTGTGGCTCTGTGACCTTGTTATACGGACTGATTAGGCTTCAGGCTCTGCCTCAAGTTATTGAAGTCTGAAATCTAATTTCACAAAATGCCCGAGGCTTTGTCAAACAGCAATAATTTTCTTAAAAATTGCCTTCAATGTGAAATCACACACATACTAAGCTAATGCATGCTATGAAAAACAGCTACTGAGGTTTTCAGCTTCTAAAACTCTATTCCTTTGGAGAGGGACTAACCAGGGCAAGTATGACCTCTTCACCACATGCTATGACCACATTTACCGGTTTATCGCTAACCATAGATATTGCTGAATGGCCAGACTTGTACAATATATACAATCTGTCTCACAATGTCTCTGGCTCAGCTTCTGCCCTATAAAGCAACACTGGTTTAGCTAATGGAGAAGGTAATCCCAGGAAGAAAGTAGTAATCAGACAAGGTCGGTCCTTTTTGTCACTTGAGAAAGGTCATTTGAGACTGCAGGAGTGGCCATATAGACTAGTGGATTGAGAGACTGACAGCTTCCAACAAAGTTATACTTAAAGTGAGTGAGTCTGAAAGCAAACAGCTTCTGTCTTGCCCCATCTTTAGAAAGAATTCTCTCTTCATGCTTTGTCACCAGTGCAAACAGTGTTTGTATTAGTTAAGCAAACATATACAGTATGTATGCATATCAAATGAGTCCCAAGTCCTACTGTACAGAAGTAGTTTCCACGGAAACAGGGTACACCAGCTGTGCCGCGCCAGATCGTTAATTCTAATCGCAATTGCGGCCTGGCTAGCAGGGTTTGTCGAGCCCTGGTTTCCACTGGATAAATGATATCCAAAAAAGCTGCATTCAGTTTGGAATAAATGGTTCTATAATATTAGATGATATTTGCACCATACATCAGCAGTTTTTGATGTACATTTGGCTGATGGGTTGCAGTGTTCATTTTCGTTAATGACATTAAAGGGACACTAAAGTCAGGGATTTAAAAAAAATATAATAACAAACATGTGATACTTACCTCCACTGTGCAGTTCGTTTTGCACAGAGTGGCCCGGAAAGCTGTCTTCTGGGGTCCCTCGGCGGCTGTCTGGGCTCCTCCTCGCAAAAGCTTTCCCTCTTCATGCGAGGGCGCTCGCACGGAGGAAAGCTTTTGCGAGCGCGCTCCC
Organism: Rana kukunoris; assembly: GCA_029574335.1. Classification (NCBI taxonomy): domain Eukaryota; kingdom Metazoa; phylum Chordata; class Amphibia; order Anura; family Ranidae; genus Rana; species Rana kukunoris. Next base: position 333,392,200 of record CM056053.1, on the reverse strand, counting down.
GTGATACAGCGACGGCCATAGCCGCCGACTGTATCACTCGGCTCCGCCCCCCAGCGCGCCGCGTCATCCGCTCTGATTGACAGCAGCGCTAGCCAATGGCTGCGCTGCTATCAATCCGCCCAGCCTAGCCAATCAACGGCCAGGCTGGGAACCAAAGAGGACGACGTGGACGCGCCCAGGAGATTCGAACAGTCAGGTAAGTACAACGGGGGCTCGGGAGGGGGCGGTGCTGCTAGATGTTTTTTTACCTTCATGCATAGGATGCATGAAGGTAAAAAAACTTGTAACTTTACAACCCCTTTAATACTATTTTAGTCTACTAAAATAAGACTAAAACTAAAACAATTTAGATGACTAAAATACAACAAAAACTAAAATGGCATTTTAGTTAAGACTATGACTAATACTAAATGCTTGAATAATGCATTACAATTTAACTGAGCCCATAAGATTTTAGTCGACTGTTGAAAAAAAAACGTAGGAGATTTTAGTAGACTAAAATGTATTGGAGATTCTAGTAGACTAAAATACGACTAAAACTAAAACAATTCAGATGACTTAAAACGACTAAAACTAAAAGACTGACTAAAACTAAATCAAACTTTGACATACAAATTAACACTGTATATCACAACGGCTACATCTGTGTCTGCAATGCATGTTCAAACCTTAATACCATAAATAATAACATGTTATTTGTTTGTTTTTTTACTCCAGGAGAATATAATGAGTTTAGAAATTGTAGAAAAATGCTTAAATAATTGCAATCTAACGAAAACCATTAGATTTGTGTAGACTAAAATCATTTTAGTCAACTAAAATGTACTAGAGGGTTTAGTTGACTAAAATATGACTAAAAATAAAATGGCATTTTTAGTCAAAAGACTATAAATAAGACTAAATCAAAATGTGATGCCAAAATTAACACTGATGGGTTGTAAAGCACTGATTTACATGGCTCTGCCCACTGTCCTAAAATTAGGACTATCCCACAATTGATAAAAATAAATTGTATCTCTTTGGGGGCATCTAAAGAACAAAAGTCCCCAGAGAGATGAAGAAGGCTACTATTGGCTGTAGTGGACAATAAAGGATCATAAATTTATAAAAAATATAAATTAAATGGATATATCAAAAAGGTCAAGTTACATAATAAAACATGTCACTCTCATAGCGAATTATATAACTAGTTGTTCTTGTTGATGGAGGTCAATGTGGCACCAATAAACCATGGTTTATGATCTGGTCACAAACAAAAAACACATAGGCCCAGATTCAGATAGAATTAGACTATCGTAGAGTATCAGAAATACACTACGCCGCCGTTTTTTACCTGGCTCTACGTGGAATCCAGGTAGATTTTGTCCAGTAAACGACAGCGGCGTAGTGTATTTCTCCCATCGCAATCCATCTGCGCGAGTAGGGGGCGTGAATCATTTAAAATAGGCGCGTTCCCGCGGCGATCGAACTGCGCATGCTCCATTCGCAAATTTCCCGCCGTGCATTGCGAGAAATCACGTCGTTACGTCATTTTTTCTTGAGTAGCGTCGTTTACGGAGATTCCTATTCCCGAACGAGTTACGTAAAAAAATAAATAATAATTTTAAATTCGACGTGGGAACGACGGCCATACTTAACATGGGCTACGCACCGTTAGACCAGCAAAAAGCTGGTCTAACAGTAGGTATAAAAAAATAGACGAAAGCGATTGCAAAGACCGCTCGTATCTTCGTGGATCGCCGTAAAAACTCATTTGCATATCCCGACGCATGAAAACGACGCAAACTCCTCCCAGCGGCCGCAAAAATATCGCAGCGTAGATCCGAAGGCTTACGAAGACGTAAGCCTCTCGGATCGAAGCCCGAAGCCGCCGTATCATGGTTTTAGGATTCAAACTAGTGATACGGCGCGCGAAATTTGAAATTACTCCTGTCTAACACCAGTTAGACAGGCGTAATTGCTCTGTGAACCTGGGCCCTAGACATTAACGAACAATAAGACAAACATATATTGATACGGTTCCGGACGCCTAAATATCCACACTTGCAGAGTTCCCAGGTGGTAAATTCACCTCTAATCGTGATCAATTCTAGTCTGAACAGGTGTGTCCCCCCGGGGGATATTGAGGAGTAACAAATGTATAATAGTGCAGCTGTCAAAGATTTATGAACCACGAATGCTAAATAAAAGAGCCATGTTCATATTGTCTAGGAATAATGTCAGTCCTTATTTTGGAGATCTCTTGGCCATGTAGTAAGAAGGTCAGTAATGCAACGGAATCAAAAGTATTACCTGAGCAAGGACAATCTTTCATTTAGAAACCGGCGAACCATCTTTACCGGTGTATGATCGGCATAAGATCGCAGCTCAAAATCCATGTTCAAAACTCAAGTATTTTTACTATATAACAACTAGTATTGCAAATTCTTATTACCTGGAAAGAATTCCATGCAATACTGACCTTCTTACTACATGGCCAAGAGATCTTCAAAATAAGGACTGACATTATTCCTAGACAATATGAACATGGCTCTTATATTTGGTATTCATGGTTCATAACTCTTTGACAGCTGCGCTATTATACATTTGTTACTCCTCAATATCCCCCGGGGACACACACCTGTTCATACTTCCCATTATCACCACATTATTGATCACTCACGATTAACGGTGAATTTACCACCTGGGAACTCTGCAAGAGTGGATATTCAGGCGTCCGGACCATATCAATATATGTTTGTCTGATGCCGCGTACACACGATCACTTTTTGTGATGAAAAAAAACTACGTTTTATGTGACGAAACAAAACAACGTTTTTCAAACTTCATTTTCCAAAACGACGTTGACTCCACACCATCATTTTTCCAAAATGCTCTAGCAAAGCGGGGTGACATACACCACGTTCGACAGCACTCTGTTCCATTGAAGCTCCGTCTCATAACTTGCTTCTGAGCATGCACAGGTTTAAAAACGTTGTTTTCAACGTCGTTTTGCCCAAACACGATCACTTTTTATGATACAAAAAATGACATTTTGAAAACGTCGTTTTTTTTCATCACAAAAAGTGATCGTGTGTACGCGGCATTATTGTTCGTTAATGTCTATGTGTTTTTTGTTTGTGACCAGATCATAAACCATGGTTTATTGGTGCCACATTGATCTCCATAAACAAGAACAACTAGTTATAATTCGCTATGAGAGTGACATGTTTTATTATGTAACTGGACCTTTTTGATATATCCATTAAATTTATATTTTTTATACATTTATGATCATTTATTGTCCACTACAGCCAATAGTAGCCTTCTTCATCTCTCTGGGGACTTTTGCTCTTTAGATGCCCCCAAAGAGATACGACTTATTTTATGCATAATTTCTGGCTACGGCAGTAACCTCCAACTGAGGAGTGACTAAGGATTAGAGGTCAAGGTTCACATTGGCAGATATATACGTGAGGACTTCACTTTTTTGGTTTTGTACTATCCCATGATTGGCATATGTAATGGAATGAAATGTGGGAACTTTCTGTTATACAAAAGATTTACTGATTTGATTGGAGAGCTTTTTAATTGCTTTAATTTTCAGTCCAATCTCACCAAACCCTGTATATGTATAATGTCTTGTTATGCATATCATACATAAGCATTAGTTTAAAACTTCTAAATGAAAAAATAATAAATAAAATTGAAGAAAAATAACTATTTGTATCTGTTTAAGTCACTAATATGTTTTCCATGATGCCGTCTCCTTTTCATCATTGAACCCATTAGGAAAGGAGACAGGACACACAGGGAAAACTTTGGAAAATATGTCCTGAGGTTTGTATTTAGCATATGGTTGGGAAAAAATACTGCGCAGGTCCGAATGTGTGTGAACAGTGAATCACAATGTAGAAATAAATGAAAGAGTGCTGCTGCAGCTAATATGTCAGATATGAACATAAATAGCAAAATAGAAAAAAGAGGAAGTCACGTGGTGTGACGAATACGCGTCGGGATTGGAGCACTGGACCCTTTACACCTGACGGACGGTAGACGAGCTCGCTGCTCGTGGATGTATGACCGCCTCAGCTGACTTTATGTGAGTTTTTATTTTGTGCTTTGTTTATTAAATCTTTATTTTGCGGTATTATGCGATGTGCCCTCCTATTTTTGTTTCAAACACCATCGTTTGAGTATCGGCGGATCAACATCTAGCCAAACAGCGGCAGCAGAGCAGCACCTGACGAGCTCGCTGCTCGTGGAGATAGGCACCCCCTTTCACCACTCTGTGTAAGTGCACATCTTTTGATTGCTAGCAGGAATCCCTCCAGTGGTGACAGGACTACTCTATGTTTGTTTTTTTGTACTTTCCCCTTCCATGCACCATCGGATTTGAGGCTTCCATTCATCAAGAGTTTGATGCCCTATCTTTCTGGCTATATCAGATAGCCTTGAGGTAAGCTGATAGGATCACTAGAGGTGTGGGCTGCACGTTTTGGAATCCTCCATTGCACCTTCACTCATTTGGCTGCTGGAACATCTCCTTTTGACTTCACACCAGATTTCACTTGCTGCACCGAGTTGCATGATTAAGTTGGACTCTCTTCTTTTATTTGGTTTTGTCTGCAGGACTGAGTTTGACCATGCATTCTATTATGTCCACCACACATCTTTATAGATGACACGGTCACTGTTATTTACTGTTACTTTGTTCACATTGTGTTTTATAGAATTTTTTCTATATATTTATACATTTTTGTCACTTATTGTATTCACCTAGTTTACTACTTCACTTCCCCTTTCCCATCACCCTTTAGGCATCACCACCACAGCGCAAACAATATCACTTGTTGTAGAAAAAAGAGGAAGCTGCGCTGCACAAATAATGTGAACATACAACACCATAAATAAAACAATATGCTGTATATATATATATATAGTGCATAAAAAACACCAGTGCAAATCAATATCTTAACACAAGTGATAAATGATGAAACTTCGTATGGATAGATGAATCCCAAAAGTTCAAAGAAGGATGTGACAGAGATGAAAAAAGGCTGTCCGAATGGGTGTTGAGCAGGTCCAAAAGAAATCGTGTAAATCAGTAAGACTGATGAGAGTATCCTCCACCACTTATGTTCTAACTGCTTACCGAAATGATTGGACCTCTAACGAGATCAACAGCGCAAAAGATCAAAACAAGCCAGCCCAAGAATTCCTGGAATCCTGTCACTCTGTCTGTGTCTCCATATTCTTATATAGTCAGATCGTCATTCCTCCATATGCATGACCCAGAAAACATTGCGTAGTAACGTCTTGCCCAGGGATCGGATGCTTGCTGTGACAGTGCTCTGCTCGGAATCCTCCTGGCACACACTCCGCTCTCAGCCAGCTCAGCAAAGAGGCTGAGCTGGCTGCGAGCGGAGTGTGTGCCAGGAGGATCCGAGCAGAGCACTGTCACAGCAAGCATCCGATCCCTGGGCAAGACGTTACTACGCTATGTCAATGTTTTCCTTCTGGGTCATGCATATGGAGGAATGACGATCTGACTATATAAGAATATGGAGACACAGACAGAGTGACAGGATTCCAGGAATTCTTGGGCTGGCTTGTTTTGATCTTATGCGCTGTTGATCTCGTTAGAGGTCCAATCATTTCGGTAAGCAGTTAGAATATAAGTGGTGGAGGATACTCTCATCAGTCTTACTGATTCACACGATTTCTTTTGGACCTGCTCAACACCCATTCGGACATCCTTCTTTGAACTTTTGGGATTCATCTATCCATACGAAGTTTCATCATTTATCACTTGTGTTAAGATATTGATTTGCACTGGAGTTTTTTGTGCACTATATATATATATACAGCATATTGTTTTATTTATGGTGTTGTATGTTCACATTATTTGTGCAGCGCAGCTTCCTCTTGTATTTAGCATGTCATTGTATTTAACAGGTATCCACAATTGAAAAATATAACTATAATTTTAGGTCTTATTAACACTTTAACAGTATTTTTTTTTTGGACCAGATTACAACTACCAGAATAACTATATTAGAATATATTCGACTGATGCACAGCTATTTACTTTGGCATGCATTGCTCTACAGATTGGAATAAAATAAGCAAATATTTTCCCATTTTTAATTCAGATGGTCCTATTTCTTATTTGTAATACAAATTAAACATAACTGAAATCTCTGCTGACAATAATCCAATTATGTTTAGTATGAATTAACGATACCTTTCCCCCAAAGGGAAGAGAGGAAGGGGAAAAGATACTTTCAAGGCTGGAGGATCAGCTAATCTGACTGAAAAGCAACAAGTAATATTACTGACATGTTTACAATATTTAAAATCTTGAAACATCTCGACAATCTAATGGTTCTACATTTTTGAGCACAGATTGTAATTCAGTTATACTATTCCTGATATGTAAAATAACCCAGAGCTTGCAACAGCCCTCAATCGCAGTAGATAAGAAAAGACAGATATATGTGTACTCTGTGGCTGTATTGATAAAACACTGGTTTCAGTATCTCTCCTTTTAATTTTTTATATGTACTTATCTTAAATGAATTGTAGAACAGATTAATATGGAAGGCAAATTTTACGTAAAAAAATATTTTATAATTCCATTGATGTTCTTCTACATGAAGAAATTGGCTGTAGACCTATGTATATTTAACTAATGTTCAGGTTTCGGTTATTATTACCGAGTTCAATTATCACTTGACTATTCATATCTCTTAGAATGGATCATTCGTTTTCAGTGAAAGGGATTAGGTTAGAGATTAAATTGTATTAAGTGTTAGGGAAAATGGTCAGAAGGAAAATTGTCGAGATTATGGTTAATGTATTAGGGTTAAGTGACAAAATGAGTGTCAAGGGTTAGAGTAGTTAACGTTTTAGGGGTTAAGTGTTAATGTGTGAAGGATGTGGTGAGGTTTAAAGCAGCTCATTCAATTAAAGAAAAAAAGCGTGAACGGTATAAAGTGCAATGCAATACTTCCCTCGCACACGTTCCTGAAAATGGCTGTAGTAATGCTGGGTTCTATAATGACCACCGGCTGGAAACCGTAGATAATCAGAGTAAAAAAATGTCATCAACACGCCAGGGATTCCTCAAAAGGGTCCAAAGCTATATTCACATTGGTCACACGGTACACAACATTTTCAGAGCCATGCAGGACCCATTTGCCAAGTCACAGACGAAGGGGCCCTGTGTGGCTCTGAAACTTTGCAGTGTGTGTACTGTGTGGCCAATGTGAATATAGCTTTGGACCCCTTTGAGGAAGGCTGATGACATAAAGTGCAGGCACATAGAGCTGTCACTCCTCTGCTACAGCTGAACGCCAGGCTAATCAGAACTGGCAAAGCTCCAGCAAGTCCTGGTAGACAAACACACAAACACTGTTAAAAGTTTATGGGACACCAACATGAAAAAACAAAAGCACTCATTTTCAAGGCTTATATGCAAGTTATTTCCATAAAAAGTGTTTGGGGACCTGGGTCCTGCCCCAGGGGACTTGTATCAATGCAAAAAAAAAAAGTTTTCAAAACTTCTGATTTTGCTTTAACATTGAATATGGAACAAGCATATTCATTTATTAAATAAGATTTAAATAATAATAATTTTTAAAATAAAATAACAATAATAAAATCAATCAACCATTCAAGCCCATGTCTTGGAGTAGCAAGAAAAAGTGCATAAAGAAAACGTTAATTATTGCTCAGTTTGCTGCACACTGATCTTATCTGATGTGCCCAAGCCAGATACCTGGCATCTCTTCTTGGATGATAGTTCATCAATGTCTGGGCTCAGGCTTTGAGCTGAGGAAATCCTCAGTATCGAGCGAAGGTGTTCATCAGTCAGACATCTCCTGTGAGATGTTTTGGTCATCTTCATCGAGGAGAAAAGTTGCTCACATAGATAAGTGCTGCCGAACATGGAGAGCATCTGAGCAGCTTGGGTGCGGAGCTGAGGCATTGTGTCAGGGATGAACTGTGCAAACTGTGCGGCGCCCACAGCATCATACTTTGATTTCAGCGTGTCATTACACTGGAGTTCAATTAGCTCCATTTGGAGGTTGGTTGGTGCGTTTTCCACATTAACTGCGAAGGGATTACTAAGCAGTTCAAACCTACATTTTTGGACATTAAAGTCGGCAAATCGCCTGCGTTTTCATGGTTTGGCAGCAGGGAAAATGGCCAAGGTTTCCTTGCAGCATCTGATTCTCCCACAGGCACAGTTTAGTTTTAAAAGCCCTCACTGCAGCATACATGTCTGTGATGATGCGCCCCCGCCCCTGAAGCTGCAGGTTCAGCACATCGAGATGGCTCGAGATGTCACACAGAAAGGCCAGCTCACACAGAAACTTTTTCTCCCGAAGCTCTGCTGTGTCCTTCCCTTTGCTTTCCAGAAACTGACATATTTCCTCATGCAGCTCGAAACATCTATTCAGTACTTTTCCTCGGCTTAACCATCTCACCTCTGTGTGATACGGCACACCTGAATACGCCAAACCACACTCCTCCATAAAAGACTTAAACTGGCGGTGATTCAGACCTTTGGCTCTTATAAAGTTAACTACTTGTGTTACTGTGGTCATAACATGTTCCATCTTTAGGGCTTTGCCACACAGTGATTCATAATGTATGATGCAGTGATAAACAGTTAGTTCACCTGCACAGTTCTCTTCCTGCATCTTCTCCCGGACCCTGCCCACCAGTCCACTTGTTTTACCACACATCGCTGGCGCACCATCTGTCGTTAATCCCACGAGTTTATCCCACGGCAGCTTTATTTCAGTTACGCATTTGGAAACCTCCTCAAAGATTTCCTTTCCTGTGGTTGTGCCATGCATTGATTTGAATCCCAATAGCTCCTCCGTAACACACATATTTGAGTCCACTCCACGGATGAAGACTGACAGCTGAGCAGTATCAGATGCGTCGCTGCTCTCATCCACAGCAAGGGAGAATGCAACAAAATCTTTTCCCTTTTCCAAAAGCTGGTCATACAGATTGGTGGCAAGATCACATGTGCGATCAGCTACTGTGTTTCTGCTCAGGCTCACGTTTAAAAAGGCTTGCTTTTTCTCTGGGCACACGATGTCACAAACTTTCAACATGCACTTTTTCACAAACTCTCCATCATTAAAGGGCCGGGCTGATTTTGCGATCTCTACTGCTACAATATAACTAGCCTTTACAGCAGCCTCACTTTGTGATGTGGCTTTTTTTAACATATTCTGTTGTGAAACCAAACTTCTTTTCATCTCCTCCACTTTCTGGCTCTTTTGAGTCATGTCCAGGTCCTTGTACTTGTCATGGTGTTTTGTTTCATAGTGTCGTCGGATGTTGTACTCCTTAGTTATAGCCACGTTGATTCCACAAATCAGACAAACAGGTCTGTCTTTTACATATGTAAACAGATATTCTGTCTCCCACCTGTCCAGAAAGTTCCTGTTGTCTGCCTTTCTTTTTGCCATTTTTGGGAAGGGGTTCCACAGTGACAGTTGTAGCTTGAGATCGCTATGACTTCTGTCACACAGGAGAGGGCATTTCTGGGACCTGTCCTGATTGACGCGCCAAAACAACAGCAAGGCATTATGGGATTTGTAGTAATAGCGATGAATGAATGCGCTGTATAATACCGGCGGGCTAGCTCTAGTAGTCATTTGGCATAGCCTCGCGGGCCAAATATAATTACACTGTGGGCCAAATTTGGCCCGCGGGCCAGAGTTTGACACCTATGCTTAAAGTGAAACAATAAAAACTAAATATTCCTTTAAACATCGTGCCTGGGGGGGGGGGGGTCTATAGTATGCATGTAAAGTGGCACATTTTTCCTGTGCTTAGAATACCACAGCAAAATGATGTTTCTAAAGGAAAAAAGGTCATTTAAAACTGATCTTGGCTGTAACGAATTGTCGGGCCTTGGCAATATAAAAACTCATTAAAAAAATGGCGCCCCCCCCCCAGTCTATTACCAGGCCCTTTGGGTCTGGTATAAATATTAAGGGGAACCCCAAACCCAAATTTATAAAATAAATTGCATGGGGTCCCTCCAAAATCCATACCAGGCCTTTCAGGTCTGTGTGTAAAAATGTTTTTTATATAAAAATGCAATAAAACTATCCCCTATTTTGTAAATGCTATAAATTTTGCGCAAACCAATCGATAAACGCTTATTGAGATTTTTTTTACCAAAAATAGGTAGAAAAATATGTATCGGCCTAAACTGAGGAAAACAAAGAAAACAAAAACATTTTTTATATATTTTTGGGGGATATTTATTATAGCAAAAAGTAAAAAATAATGCATTTTTTTTTCCAAATTGTCGCTCTATTTTTGTTTATAGCGCAAAAAATAAAAAACGCAGAGGTAATCAAATACCACCAAAAGAAAGCTTTATTTGTAGGAAAAAAAGGACGCCAATTTTGTTTGGGAGCCACGTCGCACGACCGCGCAATTGTCAGTTAAAGCGACGCAGTGCCAAATCGCAAAAACTGGCCAGGTCCTTTACGGACGTAAAGGTCCGGGTCTTAAGTGGTTAAAGGAATATTTCATTTTTATTGTTTCACTTTAAGCATTATTAAAATCACTGCTCCTGAAAAAAACTGTTGTTTTTAAAACTTTTTTTTGCATTGATACATGTCCCTTGGGGTAGGACCCAAACACTTCCAAACACTTTTTATGGCAATAAATTGCATATAAGCCTTTAAAATTAGCACTTTTTATTTTTCATGTTATTTTTATCCCATAGACTTTAACGGGGTTCAGCGGCTTGCGAATTTGCCGCGAACACCGCATAATGTTTGCTGTTCGGTGAATAAGCGAACACTATAGAGCTAAGGCTCTTTGTCCCAAAGGTGGAACATCAGAGGTCTGTTTAGACCCCTGATATTTTACCACTGCCCTACCAGCGGGGCTCCTAAAAAATTGTAAACAAGAAATAAATAAAAGACTATGATAATAAATTGTAAATAAATAAAATAACAAAACACTATTGACACCAGTGATGGGACTACCAGGGTCGCAAAGGTCACACTCGCAACAGAGCCCTGCCGTTCCACCACTGTGGGGGTGTCAGGGGGGCCCTTTATGTTTTCTTTTACCAGGGGCCCTGAAGATTCTAGTCCCAGCTGCCATACCTTTCAAAATGAATAAAAATATTGTAACCAAAAAAATAAACAATTTATGTGGGCTCCAAAATCAATCTATATGCGAACATTTTTTATATGAGTGTGCACAGCAATACGTCAGCTGCTGGTTCAAGCACCCCTGCTTTAACAGCTGCACAAAGCTTTGAACTATATATTGATTTTTGAGTTCATATATACTATATAATCTTTTTTCAAGCCCTAATGAAGGGGTAAAGTTACAATAAAAATGCATTGTCTTTGCAAAAATGTTATCATTGGAATAAACTTGTGTTTGTGCTTAAATATTACAGAATGGCACTTTGATTCCTATTTACTTATCCTTAAATGTTAAAAGGCCCAGTTACACTATTTTGTTGAATTGAAACACATGTTGCCGCAATGTGTAGCAATGTGATGCCATTCATTCTGAACCTTGCAGAGGCACATGCGCTGCAGCACAGTGCTGTGGTCTGCTGCCAGAAATACTATATATACCTTTTTTAAAGTGTTTTGAAGTATTAGGTAGTACATTCAAATGAATGGCCTGCCTTACCACAAGTTAACACACAGCATGAAGACTGTTAAGGTGTATTTTGTCATAATACAACCAAAAACTTAAATGTATTTTATTGGAATTGTATGTGATAGACCAACACAAAGTGGCACATAGTTGTGAAGTGGAAGTAAAATGTTAAATTGTTTTCAATTCTTTTTACCAATAAATATGTGAAAAGTGTGGCGTGCATTTGTATTCAGCCCCCCGAGTCAATACTTTGTAGAATCACCTTTCGCTGCAATTATAGCTGCAAGTTTTTGTTGGGTAGGTCTCCATCAGCTTTGCACATCTAGAGAGTGAAATTGTTGCCCATTCTTCTTTGCAAAATAGCTCAAGCTCGGTCAGATTGGATGGAGAGCGTCTGTAAACAGCAATTTTTAAGTCTCGTCACAGATTCTGAATTAGATTTAGGTCTGGACTTTGACTGGGCCATTCTAACACCTGAATATGCTTTGATCTAAATCATTCTTCTGTAGCTCTGACTGTATGTTTGGGGTCATTATCCTGCTGGAAGGTGAACCGCTGCCCCATCTCTAGTCTTTTGCAGACTCTAACAGGTTTTATTCTAAGATTTTCCTATATTTGGCTCCTTCCATCTTCCCATCAACTCTGACCAGCTTGCCTGTCCCTGCTGAAGAAAAGCATCCCCTCAACATGATTCTGCCACCACCATGTTGTATGGTGGGGATGGCGTGTGCAGGGTGATGTGCAGTGTTAGTTTTTTGTCACACATAGCGTTTTGCTTTTAGGCCAAGAAGTTCAATTTTGGTCTCATCTGACCAGAGCACCTTTGTCCACATGTGTCCCCCACATGGCTTCTCACAAAATACAAACGGGACTTATGGCTGTCTTTTAACAATGGCTTTCTTCTTGCCACTCTTCCATAAAGGCCAGATTTTTTACTTGCACGACTAATAGTTGTCGTGTGGACAGATTCCCCTTCCTGAGCTGTGGATCTCTGCAGAGTTACCATGAGCATCTTGGCTGCTTCTCCGAACAATGCTTGCTCTCCTTGCCTGGCCTGTCAGTTTAAGTGGACTTATTAGGTTTGCAGTTGTGCCATACTCTCTCCAATTTCGAATGATGGATTGAACAGTGCTCCGTGAGATGTTCAAAGCTTGGGATATTTTTTTATAACCTAACCCTGCTTTAAACTTCTCCATAACTTTATGCCTGACCTGTCTGGTGTGTTACCTGGCCTTCATGATGCTTTTTGTTCACCAAGGTTCTCTAACAAACCTCTGAGGGCTTCAGAGAACATCTGTATTTATACTGAGATTAAATTACACACAGGTGTACTCTATTTACTAATTAGGTGACTTATGAAGGCAATTGGTTACACTAGATTTTAGTTATCGGTATCAGAGTAGAGGTGGATGGATACAAATCCATGCCACACTTTTTAAATATTTATTTGTAAGAAAATGTTGAAAATCATGTATTATTTTTCTTCCACTTCACAATTATGTGCCACTTTGTCTTGCTCTATCACATAAAAGCCCAATAAAATACATTTATGTTTTTTGTTGTAACATGACAACAATGTCATGGGCTATGAATACTTTTTCAAGGCACTGTAGACACTAAAAGCTAAAGTTCTGTTCTGTCCAGCAGCTGGATGTCCCTGAAATTAGAAGCGGTCACATTCTCACAGGTTTTCTAATGCAATATATAGTAAGTTTCTGGTAAAGAAAAGGAAGAACTGATTTAAAATATATTGACAAACTAAAACATTTGAATTATTTTAATTTACAGTGAGTGTTGTACTCTTGAATAATAGAAAGTAAAAAAATGAAAATTCACTTACAGGTTAGCACCGACATTTAATAATGCATTGAATCACATCCAGACACAAAGTAAACGTCCATCTTATGCTAGATGACTGCATAATTTAAACACCATTTAAATTACTCTACATAACAAAGTCATTACTCACCAGCTGGGCCTGCCTGCGACTACGTTTGTCCGTTGCCTTGCCAAACCCAGCCAGGATAATCCCTGTGTCGTTGAGAGTGGAAAACGACACCATAAGCTCAGACTCCGGTGGTAAGGACACAGGCTGCATTTCTACATATCCATCGTTAAGAACAGTAATACTGCGTGTAGGCTAGAGGAAGGGGGACAGGAAACAGATATGTTACAGTGTAATTTATACATGCCAGTCCTACAATATGATTAGGACAATGGATATATAGACAATACTAATTTACTTTTACTATACAGTACTATAGTTTACTATACTTTCGAGAATACCGTATATACTCAAGTATAAGCCGAAACACCTAATTTTACCACAAAAAAATGGGAACATTTATTGACTCGAGTATAAGCCTAGGGTGTCCATCTGCATGCCTCACTGTGCCCATGCCTAAACTGACGTTTAACATGGGAGTATATGGAAGGGGTGCCCAGATTTGAAAAATTGGTGCTTCCCGGCCGTAGGTCCCCCAGACAACAAACTTTGCACACGTGTAGAGGAAAAGTGAGGCTGCATGTGTGCCAAGTTTGTATGGCAGGCCGGTACCGGGTCCCCAAAGTCTGGGAGTTCAGGCGCAAAAAGGTGACTCGAGTATAAGTCGGGGGCTTTTGCAGCACAAAAAAATGTGCTGAAAAAACTTGGCTTATACTCGAGTATGTACGGTACTTTATTTTCTTTGCAAGGTATGGTATAAGAATTATTGGTAATATGCAATTACATTTATGGGGGGGGGGGGGGAGATGATCAAAGCTGAAGCCATCATTGTGTTAGAGAGAAAATAGGTATTCCCTGTATTTTTGCGTTGCTACTGCTTTCTAGGAGGGATAATCTCATCAGGCTGTTCCTTCCTGCACCAATCACAAGCTGGAAAAGCCAGATCACAAGGCTGGCTATGCTGTCTATCCAGGTGTATACATTTTGGGACTGGATGGACATAAAAGCAAATATTCTGGCAGGTAAAATACCTATGTATGCATTTTAACCATGTATTTATTGGTTTGGCTGGAGTTCAGATTTTAGAAATGTATCTTCCTGGTTTAGCCTCCAATGTCACCCCCTCCATCTCCAGCCTCCACATTGGGCATAGAATCATCATTCCCTCGGTCCAGTGAATGGGAAAGTCTGTACTAAACTAAGAAGCAGACTATAATGCCGCGTACACACGACTTTTTCAGGTTGTAAAAAAATTATGTTTTTTTTAATGTCATTAAAAACGATCGTGCGTGGGCTCCAGAGCATTTTTCACAACGTAAAAAACGGGCATTAAAAATTTAGAACATGCTCTAATATTTCACGTCTTTTTTAACATTGTGGATTTTAACGTTGTGAAAAATGGTCATGTGTGGGCTTTAACAACATGAAAAAATGCGCATGCTCAGAAGCAAGTTATGAGATGGGAGCGCTCGTTCTGGTAAAACTAGCGTTCGTAATGGAGATAGCACATTCATCACTCTGTAACAGACTGAAAAATGGGAACAGTCTTTTACCAACACAAAATTAGCAAAAGCAGCCCCAAAGGTGGTGCCATCCGAATGGAACTTCCCCTTTATAGTGCCGTTGTACGTGTTGTACGTCACCGCGCTTTGCTAGAGCATTTTTTTTTCACGATCGTGTGTAGGCAAGGCCAGTTTAACAAATCGGGTTGAAAAAAAACTTAGTTTTTTCTAGACCATTAAAAATTAAATTTGTGTGTACGCGGCATTAGAGGTTTGTGTAGCACAAGAAAAATGCAGGCACGGACAAAAATACATTTCCTTTTATCTTCATGATCCCATTCATTTTTAAAATAGGGGGAAATGAGCAATTGCTCTGAATCTACCAAGGGAGCAAGATCTTTAATAGGTTTGTAAATGACAAAAACTGAATCCGTAAGGTCACAAAGAAGTTCATATCTTAGCTGCCGAAGCAATAGAACTTTCCTCTACATCAATATTACCGTACTTTTATGCCCTATTAGGCAAAACAAATAAAAAGTAGATGATTTAATCCAAAGACAGACTGTTCTGATGATTAACCTAGAGCAGAATTTCTGAAAACTGATAAAACACAGCTTTATATCAGTCCCTGGCATTTTGTAATCGAGACTCCCTTCCACTGTCATAAGGACACACACACAAAGATAAATTTGGGGCAGAAGCCATCAATGTCTCTATTCAATGGGGCAAAACGGGGGGGGGGGGTTGTAACCTATACAGATACAGGGAAAACATATAGACATGTAGAAAGTGTCTATGCTGGAAAATAAAGGCAAAATACCAGTTCTAAGAAATCCTTTTAAGCACTTTTTTAAATAACTGTGTGATGGCTTTCTGTAAAGGAATCAAGGGGGCCCACCACTGCATTAAGAGACCTTAAAATATAACTTAAAGCAAAACCTTATTTTTAGGTTTGGACAGAGTGGACAGGGATTAGAACACCTGTTAAGTTAAAAATTCTACAATGAGCAACCGGTATATGGTCCTTGGTGACCTAGGACTGTGCACTAGGTTAAACTCCACTTGTTGAGCATGTATGGTCATGCTAGGGCACAGAAAGCGAGATTGTAATGCAGCAAAAGCAATAGAGGATTGTAGGAGGGGAAAAGCAGTAGGCAGACAGAACAGAAGGAACATAACCAAGTGCAAGAGACAAACAGCAGAACACAAGAAAGTCAGACAGGCTCTGCAAAGACAGCCGTTTACCAGAAAAAACCCTGACTATGCCCCACAGATGAAGCAACATGTACAAACTAAGGGCCAGATTCACAGAGCCCTTACTCCGGTCTATCTTGCGTTAGACCGGAGTACTTTCAAATTACGTGCGTCGTTTCATTAGTCTGAATCCTCAAACCATGAAACGACGGCTTCAGGCTTCAATCCGACTCGCTTACGTGTTCGTACGCCTTTGGATCTACGCTGCAATAATTTTGCGGCCGCTGGGTGGAGTTCCCGTTGTTTTCCGCGTTGGGGTATGCAAATGAGCTTTTTCCGACGATCCACAAAGTTTCGAGCGTCCTTCGCAATCTCTTACGGCATCTGTAGCCATCTTTTTGCTGCGTAAAGTTATTCCAGCTATTAGCTGGTCTATAGTTAGATGGCGCATGTTAAGTATGGCCGTCGTTCCCGCGTCAAATTTCAACGTTTTTTTTATTTTTTACGTAAGTCGTCCAGGAATAGGAATGTACGTAAACGACGCTACTCAAACAAAAAATGACGTAACGACGTTATTTCGCGCAATGCACGGCAGGAAATTTCTGAACGGAGCATGCGCAGTTCGATCGCCGCGGGGACGCGCCTAATTTAAATGCTTCACGCCCCCTAATCGCGTATTTCGATTCCGCCGCGAGAAATACACTACGCCGCCGTACCTTACGGGCCGAAATCTACCTGAATTTGTCGTAGAGCCAGGTAAAATACGGCGGCGTAGTGTATCTCTGATACTCTGCGCCAATGTAATTGTACCTGAATCTGGCCCTAAATGCTTGGACACATCAACCCATCACAGGTGGGTTTCTGACAATGGGGTACAGTTGCAAATGTACATAATAGTCAAAACAGTCAAATCTCTACAAAAAATACTGAATTTGTTTGAATTGATTGAGGTGTTCCATTTATGACATACCGGTAAAAATACATAACAGTATCTCCCATTAATAATTCAACCATATTTGTTTTCCAAAAGAGGTACAGTATATTAAACATTTAAATGCTATACTTATTTATCCATTATTCATATTGCTATTAATAATAAATATTGTATTCCGCTCACCTCTAATTTACAGCCTTTTCTCACACCATAAGCATTTCTTAGCAAGTCAAAGTTTGATCGTGAAATTTCCAGATTTCTTATACAGCCAACATAAGTTCTGCTGACTAGTTGTCTCCTAGATGAAGTATAAAAAACTATGGTTGTTACTGTTGACAATTTGACATGCAAAAAATAAGATAAGAATGAGGAGCCAAATTTTACATTTACCGGTATATATTGTTGGTATTTTAATAACTAAATTACCATTCACTCATTCCTTTTTTTTTTTTTATAAAAATAGCCAATGAAGAGGTTTATTTTACAAAATGCAATTTTGCAAAAATAAATAGTGATAAAAATAAATAAATAAATAAATAGCCAGAGGAGAGGGTGGCAGGGCCGAGCCATGCTCTGTGTGTGTCTTATGGACACACAGAGGCAGCTCAGGAGCGAGCATGCAGGAGTTTCCTTATAGCAATCAGCTTGCTATGGTGAGCACTTGGCAGGGGGACGGGGCCAGGAATGCCTGCAGGGATCCTTAGAAGAGCAAAACCATTACACAGAGCAGGTAAGCACAACATGTTTGCCATTTAAAAAACAGAGAAACAACTTGTATGCGCCGTACGCACGGTCATGCTTTTGACCTGCCAAAATCACATTGGAACTCCAATGTTCTCTATCTAAACTCTGACGTAATTCCTCTGAATTTCAGATGAAAAAAGTCTGAGTTGGAATTTCCGATCGTGTGTACAAGGCATTAGAACCACTTTAAAGGCCACGATCTATTTTACTGTTGAGAAAGGCATTGCTGTTCACCGACAGCTCTCAGAGCATGGTAAACCCTTCCAGCCCTACAAATAAGGGTTTCTGACATTTTCAGTGCTCTCAAATTTAAAAACAAAAGTAAACATTTAAATAGACTCCTCTAACCCTTCACCAACTCACCCTGATCCCCCACACTTTTTGTTTGCAGATGAGGGGAAATTAAGACGGGAAAAGTGTGGCCTCCCTCCCCTCTGCCGAAATTTCACATGTGACATAAGAAAAGTCTTACCCACCTTTCAATTCGATACAGGAGAAATCAGAGGGCCCTCCTTGTTAGAGTTTACAATCTAGGAATGAGAATAGCAACACCTTTGCTTAGGTGCTGCTGGGGGCAGCCAAGGGGAAAGGGTAAGTATTTTATCTAACTTCTTTCTTTACAAGGATTTTTTTTTATATATGGTATTTTAGCAAAGAAGTAGAAATGCCACAATAAAATATAGATATTGATGTTTAAATGCTAGGTCTGCTTTAACTAATATGTTGGGGGTGCTACAACATCAGAAAGGGCTGTTTATTTATACCAGATCAATCAGTATTGGATGGTGTGTTACCAATAAATGTATGCAACCTGATCCAAGTCAAATTCGCACTTTGGCCATGCGGTCTCCTAAAATAAAGAGAGGCGAAGGACCTACGGGGCTGGCTGGGTGGACTAGGCCCCCTCACTCCCTCATAGGGGGAGTCCCTCTGCCCCGTTGGGGTCCCGTTGGGCCCCAGTTGGGCTCCCAAGAGGAGCAGGTGGGGTGAGTGGGAGGCCCCCCCTCACACCCGCCATTGCCACCAGGGGCATGGAAAAGGATGGCGATTGCCTCCGGGGGGAGGGTCTGCCTACTCCCAACTCCTGCAGTCCGGCTCCTCTCTCTCGAGTTCACAAAAAAGAAAAGAAAAAGAAAGATACTACAGGAGGTCAGTGTAACCTACCTTACCACTCTGGACCTGGGAAGACCACCAATGTATATGGGATCTTTGTCTGACCTATTCAAGTCTGATGCTGTACCAGGTGCCTCACCCTGTTTGGTCTCTCGTTGACTGGAGTTATAGGAGTCCATAACAGCTAGGATACCTTTGCAAAAAATATAATATTGTTAAATGTTATATATTAGGTATATATTACAATAGATGTAATTAAGATATAGGTTAATAAATCACAGTTCCACAGATGCTGTCCAATATAAACCAGCTTTAAGGTTAAATTTTCTTTTTTTTTAAATAAAAAGATGTTATACACCTGGAGGCTGTTTGTGGCCGTTTTCTGCAATACCATTGCACAAAATTCACCCAAACCTCCTCCCCTGGGATCCCTTCCAGCATTAATGGCTCCTCCTTTTTTTCCATGTGCCACCATAGAAAGCCACTCCTTATGGTGACACGTGTGAAAGCCTGCAGCCAGGCTGGTGTGCATCCATTTACACACACAGTGTGGCACAGCACATCCCCAGCCCCCACCTCCTGCTCTCTGCTTACTGGATTTGACTGACAACAGCAGCCAAAAGCAGGAGCCAGTGGATACTGTCTCTTTCAGCCAAGTCTGTGAGATAGGGGAATCGATACAGGACTTAGGCAAGTATTTAGGTTTTGGGGGGTGGGGACTACTGAAAGGTTTTCTACCTTAAAGCATGGGTCTCCAAACTTTCTAAACAAAGGGCCGGTTTACTGTCCTTCAGACTTTAGTGGGGCCGGACCAAGGTTGGCAAACACCAGTAAATTCAATTTGTAAACTCCATAATTTTTACATCTGTCTGTGAATGTCAATTATAGACATGCATTCTGCATTTCCGTAATGGACATTCACAAACAGATGTAAAAATCATGGACTTCACAAACTGTCCATGAATTTACTGACAGATGGCAACCCTGAGTTGGACTGTAGCCACTGGGAGAAGAAAATGTACTGGAAGTGGAAATAAGTGGGAGGAATAGTGCTCCATCGTTCATGTCAGTGGGAAGAATAGTGCCCCATTGTTGGTGTAAGTGGGAGAAATAGTGCCCCATTTTTGGTGTTAGTGGAAGGAATAATGCACCATCATTGGCGTAAGTGGGAAGAATAGTTCCCCATCATTGGTGTCAGTGGAAAGAATAATGCCCCATCATTGGTGTTACTGGGAGGAATAGTGTGCCATTTTTGGTGTCAGTGGGAAGAATAGTGCCTCATCGTTTGTGTCAGTGGAAGGAATAATGCCCCATCATTGGTGTTAGTGGGAGGAATTGTGCTCCATTGTTGGCAGGAGTGGATGAAATTGAGACCGAAGGGCCAGATAAAGGGTAGAAAAGGGCCAAATATGGCCCTCGGCCATAGTTTGGAACACCTGCCTTATTCTTATGTCAGTATTTGGATCTAATTTGCATATGGCCTAATTTGTAGAGTATTTCATGTTCAAAGCATTGCATGATATACTGAATAATGAAGTTCACAATATATCAAAAATCGTACCTTGCTTTTTGTTCCGGTTGAAAACAACTTTATACCAGTTACCATCATTATAACGTCCATCAGTTGTTAATGTCAAAGGTCCTGAACCAAGTTCCACCGACAATCTTAACTTTCCATCCACTATTTCCAGAGACAAGAAATCTCTCTAATAAAGGGAAAATGAATGACACTTAGCAGAATACAAAAGCCAATTATTATACACACAATTAATAATAAACACTAAGGGGTCTATTTATAAAGCTGGCCATAGATGGATCGAATCTCAGCCAGTTCAGCAGGGATCAGCTGAGATTTGATCCATCTCTGGGTAGTTTGGTAGTACCCAAGCCGATTCAATGATTGACTTACCGGTAGGTACAATCAGCTAAAACCGCTGGCAGTAATCATTGTGTTTGGCCGGGAGAACACAACTGCACTGAAAGAGAGATTGTCCCATCAACACTAACTGTGCTGAGGGGGAAATGAAGCAGTTTTCTTTCTGCCCACCTATGGTGGAAGGATAGAAAATTTAATCATCCATGGCAGGTGTGCCTAACCAGTGGGCCGCGGAGCCCTCTGATGTGGCCCGCGACCTCCTGCTCTGGAATGGCTGGTTGGCAAGCCCATATTGCAGGTTTCAGACCTACTATCCCAGAGCATCAGTGTTGTGAATGAAGCCGGCGGTAGAGCAGCTTTCCGGTGGGAAAACCACAGGTACACTGCGCCGCACTCACGGTGTGGGTAGACCACAGACCATCAGTGTAAAAGCAACCTTAGGCCCCTTTCACACAATCGGTCTACCCAATCGGACCCACCATTCACCTCTACGGAGCAGCAGATGTAAACAGACTTTTGTCCATTTACACCTGCCTACCTCCAATCCGATCTGCTAAAAAAAATAGAAGTGGATCCGTCTACTTACATCTGATTGGATCAGAGGGCCCATAGGAGTAGATTGGGCTGTGTCTGCTTTACATATGCAGACTAGACCTGTCATCTGCCCACTCCCTTCATTGTGGCCCACGACTATTAACTAAGTCGCTTAAGAGGCCCTCGGCCTTCAAAAGGTTGGGCATCCCTGATCTATGGCTTGCCTAAAACATTACTTGGACAAATGTCACACACATTCATGCAGGGTGCAGAAAAATTTGGTCATACTTTCTGTAACAGATTTTTTCCTATATGCCAGTATATTTTCTCACTAAGATTATTCAAAAAACTAGACTGCATTTTGGCCACAGGATGGAGCTGAGGAATTAATCCATTACAGAAGTTACGACCAAAATATATGCAACCTGTATGAATGTGTGTGAATTTTATCTTACATGTGTTTTTTAAATAGATCCCCATGTGTTTAGGGAATGGTGGCGTGCTACAAAGCATGCTGGCTGTGGCTGCTTACATATAACCAGCATTTCGGCAGAAAGAAATCAGTGGGATTCTGTCTGCGGTAAGGTATTTGTGTAATGTCTGATTTTAGACCACACTAATAATGCAAGTGAATATTCTCTTACATGGATCCTCAGAGGTAAGTGAGCTACTACAAGCCTTTCCATGTCTTACCATCAACTGTATAAAAGGTTGAATTGCTTTATCTCTAAAAAATATGTTATATATGTTGGAAGTATATTATGATGATAGTATGTTCCCAACATTTTTCAAGCTTTAAAGATAAAGTTATTCAATCTTTTAGGTGGGTGACAGTAAGATGTGAAAATGCCTAATTATCAGTAATAACTAATATATCAAAGGAAATCTGTATTAAAAAAAAACAGTTGCTGACCACTTTCTGAAAATGCTAGTTCCATAAGGCTCTGAGGAATTGGAAAAATCCTCAAAACGTGTCAGCCGAATATTCTACCTGATAACCCAATGGGATATATGTAGTGGTATATAGACTTTTAGGGCCAGATTCAGAAAGATTATCGGATCTTTCTGCTGGCATAACGTATCCCTGATACGTTACGCCGCTGTAACTTTGCGCACAAGTTCTGTATTCAGAAAGAACTTGCGCCCTTTTTTTACGTCGGCATAACGTATGTGTTGCGGCGTAAGGCCGCGTAATTCAAATGGGGATGTTGTGGGCGTGATTCATGTAAATGAATCATGACCGCACGTAAATGACGTTTTTTTTGGACAGCGCATGCGCCGTCCGTGGACGTTCCAAGTGCGCCTGCGCCAAATCACGTCGCTATCTCTCAATGTAAACAACTTACGCCGAGCCCCTTTCTGAATCGGCTTACGCAAACAACGTAAAAGACGTACAATACAACGCTGTCCCGACGTCCATACTTAACATTGGCTGCGCCACATATAGCAGGGGTAACTTTACGCCGGTCCGATAGATACGCTGGCGTAAATGCCTTCTGAATCTGGCCCTTAAAGAGGAATGACATGATGTGATTTTATTCCAGCTACTAAATGCGAGTATGATACTTACTTCTGTTGTTCAATAAAATGTTTTACGCTAGGCCACGTGCCTTCTATCTTTTCTTTCTCTTTTCTAGTACTTTGGACTCCCCCAAGTTGGCAAAGGCAGCAGGACGTGCATTATCCACTCAGTAGCATCCCAACAGAAGCAACATTTCCACTTAGGCCCACCGCACAGCGCAGGAGATTTTTCTGTTGGTGGTGAAAATGCTAGTTGCCTTGCTGTCTCGGGCTTCCATTCCATCTCACTCTCTGACTTAGAACAGGCATGTAGTAAGTGAAGCCAGGACTACTAATCTACATACTTGTGCTAGATTGGAGAAAATATTGAGGGTCCATTCACACTGCAAGTGTTGGCACAATGCATATTAATGCACGTTACACAGACATCATGTTGTGATTCATTGTTGGTGAAAATCCAGCACATTAACCCAACCCACCTCTGATACATATGTGTTGCAGAGCACTCTTGTGCAGGTTAATGCATTACCATGTGTTTTAGAGCACTGCATAAAATGGCGCATGTCCGATTTGTATGTCCATGCCTTGGCAGTCCAATAATTTTAATAAGCTGCCTTAATGCAACACATGTTGTTAATAAAAACATATATTTACAAAAATCAAGAGACATAATGTGCATCATTGAAATGCACCAGAAAGGGCAGGTGTGAATTCAACATGAAGCCTTGAGACTAATACAACAGCCAGGAATCTAGCAATTTCAGAAGGGAAGGATAGCCATGGCAAACTTCATATTTGCTCATTATAGATTTCACATTAGCATTGGTTAAAAAAAAAAAACAGGCTCATCAAAGCATTGCATTACCGTTCCATTAGAAGCCAGATAAAGCAGGAGACCATTTGGTGAAAATGTCCGGAAATGTATGACTATCTGTGTTGTTGTGGATCGCATAGTCTTCTCCACTATAGAATAACCACTGCCATCAAAGTAAAAAGATATGTCTTCATCCTGGGGGCTGCAAAAATGAATGCAATTACATATAGGGCATTAGGGACAAATACCATGGCTGAGCCAGTGCTGGGCAAATCCCACTTCTGATTTAGAGGTTTAAAAACGCTTAGACCTAAAAGACAACTTTGTACAATTATTTTTACGTAAACAAAACAATATATCCAACATGGAGCTTTGTACTTTGTATCTTCATTCATCAGTAAATAGCCAAGAAATTATATTGTGTGTTGTAATTTACTGCCATCTGCTGGTTCAAACTGACATTACGTGTTTCATACACCAATATTAGATATGTGTTAGCTGTATTATTGGCCTCTTCAGAGTTTTCCTGCAGATGGAATTGTTAAGACACATCTTTCCATAATATTAGGTATTTTCCTCTGCATACTCCATTATACCAGCGATGTACCTGTCAAGTAATTTGGAATGATCTCAGAAATGTCTCAAACTGATGTTATTGTCACAAGTCTAAGGCCTGTAGACACAGGTCCTATATATACTGTATGTCTGACATTATATTTTTTCTAAATTGTCTTATTTCTAGTAAATAAGCCAAAAAATAATTGCATGATAAAAGAGATGAGGTATAGATGTAGGAATGGCCTTCCAAACATAGCTGATGAGTGTTAGTGACACACGTGGTGAACATATTGTTTCATTATGTTTTCATTTAGAAAGAGTGCAAAAATGAAAAATCTCAGGTATCAGAAGGAATATTTACTGCGCCTCTGTGTGACAAGAAATGCTCAAACCAGCTGTGTTTTCTGCTTTTGTTGGGCCTTGTATAGCTATAAAAAGTATTCTGGTTCAATCATTCATGATCTGACAGTCCTGTGAGTACCAACAATCATACAATTTCACATTAAAGGGGTTGTAAAGGTTTGTTTTTTATTTTCTAAATAGGTTCCTTTAAGCTAGTGCATTGTTGGTTCACTTATGTTTTCCTTCAATTTGCCTTCTAAATGTTTTTTTTCTTTGTCTGAATTTCTCACTTCCTGTTCCTCCTCAGTAAGCTGTTCTGGCTGACTAACCCCCAGCCTGATGGGGGCAAGCTTACTGAGGAGAAACATGAAGTGAGAAATTCAGACAAGGAAAAAAACATTTAGAAGGGAAGGAAAAGGTAAGTGAACCAACAATGCACTAGCTTAAAGGAACCTATTTAGAAAATAAAACAAACCTTTACAACCCCTTTGAGGAGTTGTTCAAGCTCTCACATCATCCGCGCACTACAAGGTAAATATCTTATAAACGATGCACGTTTAGGAGATATTTATAGTACCTATAGGCAGGGCTTTTTTTTCTCAGAAAATAGGTGCAGGAACTCAACCATGACCCCTCCAAAACCCCTGTACACACACACACACGCACACACACACATACACACCCTCCAAACCTCATTACATAGTGGGTTAATAGTGTGGTCAAATTTCACTAACAGTGGGAGGATCTTAAGGGACATTATATACAAATTTCAGTGTCGGGGTGTGGGGCGTTAAGGCAGGGCAAAAGGGGGAAGTTGCCCTGGGCTATCATGAGTCTGACGTTTGTGTTTACAAGTGATAGTGGTCAGCAGGGAGCAGAGGGCCTGAGCCAGAGGTGGTGGAACTGAGTTCCACCAAGTTCCAGCTGAAATAAAGCCCTGCCTATAGGTAAGCCTTATTATAGACTTACCTATAGGAAAAAGTGACACAGAGAGGTTAACAACCACTTTAATACGTCTTTAAATTACCTTGGACTCTTGGACATTTGTTTGTGTGTGAACACAGGATTACTAGGTTTGTTTCCTGGCTGCTATTGCTCTTGTTTCCTGTGCTTCACTATTAACTTTTCAGTGCAACTTTTGGCCCTACAAATTAACAAATGCCACATACACACGATCGGAAATTTACGACAACAAAACCGTGGATTTTTTTTCAGATGGAATTTTGGCTCAAACTTGTCTTGCATACACACGGTCACACAAATGTTGTCGGAAATTTCGAACGTCAAGAACGTGATGTACTGCACTAAGACGAGCTGAGAAAAATGAAGTTCAATGATTCCGAGCATCCGTCTAATTGATTCTGAGCATGCGTAGGATTTTTGTGCATTGGAATTTTCGACAATAACTTTTGCTGTCGGAAAAATTGAGAACAAGCGCTCAAATTTTTCTTGTCGGAAATTGCGACAGCAAATGTCTGATGGAGCCTACACAAGCTCACATTGAACATTTGTTGTCAGAAATTCTGACCGTGTGTATGCAACATAAGGCATGTAGATAAGCTGGGACCAGAACCAGGAAGCTCGGTTGACAGTTGCAGTAAAGAGCCCACCAAGTTTAGGGAAAGTCTGCTTCATTCTACATAGAAACCCTCATATATTGTCACTTCTAATGTATAAGCTTGGTTTCAAATGCTGCAAACTATATCATAAATGTGGTTGTCTGTAGAGGTCATTAAGCTCAATAATAATCTTTCAGTATACAAGAGCATTTAGAATGAGTTCTTATATGTATGGCAGGGCATTACCCTTTGTTAAGCCTTTTGACTTTGAATTCTGAAGGATATTGAAAGCTAGACTATGTAGGCTCCAATGAACACTACTAACAGTGCATCTGATTATAACTTACCCTGACATGCAATAAAGTGCAAACATTATGATTCCCTTATAGTTAATGCAGTACAAACGTACCTTCCATAGCATCCAGCACATCTGCCCTGTCTTTCACTATAGTTCCATAAACCAACGGATCTGCCATTCAAGAATGCTTCTCCTATACATCCCTTAAAATCTGTTGTTAGCAGCGTCGGTGACTTCTAGAACCAAATAATAAATTCACGATTATTAGACCTCATTATTGATATATTTATGTATCTCTATTATTCCTTTTATAAACAAGTCACCCGAAGAAAAAAAATGCTGGAGTTATTAGAAATATGTAAAGTTTGATTTATCATTGTTACCTGTAAGCCACCGCTAATGCCTCCAATAAACATTAATGTGGAATTATCTACATGAAGAATGGAAGAGATCCCTGGAGATGATGAAGATTTTGTTGATGTCTTCTGAGAATTGTTGACTTCTTCTACGGTCAGTGTTCCTGATCTACCAAACCTATTGTAAGACATATACGATTATAAATCAGCTTTTTTTAGTGATAACTTACACAAAAACTATACAAACTCAAGTCTAATCAAATGAGAAAAATCTAACAGCAGCTAATCTTAAAGTCAACAGGTTTAAAGGGGATGTAAACCCTTGTGTCTTTTCAACTTAATGCATCCTATGCATTAAAGCGGAGGTTCACCCAAAAATCAACTTTCTGACATTAGATCCAGCATACTGCTAACATCTGCAGTATGCTGGGGTTTTTAATTTTTTTTTGTACTTATCGTTTTATGAGCCATTGTTATCCGGCTCCGAGCGGGGAATCCTGCGGGGAATGGGCGTTCCTAAGCCAAGAGGAGTTGATTGACGGGCTGCTAAGGCACGTCACGCCTCGGGTATTTTCGGAAGGCGTGACTCGCCTTATGCTGGCCATACACTATATGAAAATTCGGCCGAAAATCGGTCGTAAAGAAAAATCTTTTGTTTTTCAGCCAGTTAATGGGCACAAAATCGAAAATCGTTTGGACGTTTTTGAGCCGAAAAAACGAAGGGCAAGTTTGGAAATTTTCTGACGAACAAACGATAAATCGGAAGGTTAATGTGTTTCCCGTCCGAACTTTCTGCACTAGGTATATGTAAAAAAAAAAAAAACTTTTTTTTTTTTTATGTCCACTGAACGATTTATCGGCCATTACATGATGGCACTGTCGTTTGCACTCACAAAAGAACTTTCGTTTTTCGAAGGTTCGTCCGGACGATTTTTCCTGGAGTGTATGGCCAGCATTAGCAGCCCATCAATCGACTCCTCTTGGCTTAGGAATGCCCATTCCCCGCAGGATTCCCCGCTCGGAGCCGGATAACAACGGCTCATAAAACGATAAGTACAAAAAAAAAATTAAAAACCCCAGCATACTGCAGATGTTAGCAGATGTTGGATCTAATGTCAGAAAGTTAATTTTTGGGTGAACCTCCGCTTTAAGGTGGAAAAACTTTTGGCAGTGAACCCCCCCCACCCCGCCCAGCCCTCCTGTTTTACTTACCTGAGCCCCAAATTTCCCTTGGCGGAGACGCGCTGTCCCTCTCTCCATGGGGTCCCGGCTGTTGATTGGATAGAATGGTGCAGACATTGGCTCCCACTGCTGTCAATAAAATGCAATGATGCAGGCACTGGGGGCGGGGCCGAGTCCGGCATTCGTGTCTATGGGCACAAATGCTGGACTTGAGAGCGCACCCGCAAGGTAACTACCGGGAGAGCGCTTCAAATACACCTTGAAATTTTTCACATTTTGTCATGTTACAATAAAAAAAAAAAATTATTTTATGCGATAGACCAGGGGTCTCCAAACTGCGGCCCGGGGGCCACATGTGGCTCTTTGCTTGATTTTATCCGGCCCTCTGGGTGCTTTTTTATTCATTGACACCAATGATGGGGCAGAGGTCCTCCCAATGACATAAATAATGGGGCAGAATTCCTCCCAATGATGGGGCAGAATTCCTCCCAATGACACCAATGATGGGGCAGAAGTCCTCCCAATGATGGGGCAGAAGTCCTCCCAATGACACCAATGATGGGGCAGAATTCCTCCCAATGACACCAATGATGGGGCAGAAGTCCTCCCAATGATGGGGCAGAAGTCCTCCCAATGACACCAATGATGGGGCAGAAGTCCTCCCAATGACACCAATAATGGGGTATAAGTCCTCCCAGTGATGGGGCAGAAGTCCTCCCAATGACACCAATGATGGGGCAGAAGTCCTCCCAATGATGGGGCAGTAGTCCTCCCAATGACACCAATGATGGGGCAGAAGTCCTCCCAATGATGGGGCAGAAGTCCTCCCAATGACACCAATGATGGGGCAGAAGTCCTCCCAATGATGGGGCAAAGTCCTCCCAATGACACCAATGATGGGGCAGAAGTCCTCCCAATGATGGGGCAGAAGTCCTCCCAATGACACCAATGATGGGGCAGAAGTCCTCCCAATGACACCAATAATGGGGTAGAAGTCCTCCCAGTGATGGGCAGAAGTCCTCCCAATGACACCAATGATGGGGCAGAAGTCCTCCCAATGATGGGCAGTAGTCCTCCCAATGACACCAATGATGGGGCAGAAGTCCTCCCAATGATGGGGCAGAAGTCCTCCCAATGACACCAATGATGGGGCAGAAGTCCTCCCAATGATGGGGCAAAGTCCTCCCAATGACACCAATGATGGGGCAGAAGTCCTCCCAATGATGGGGCAGAAGTCCTCCCAATGACACTAATGATGGGGCAGAAGTCCTCCCAATGACACCAATGATGGGGCAGAAGTCCTCCCAATGACACCAATGATGGGGCAGAAGTCCTCCCAATGACACCAATGATGGGGCAGAAGTCCTCCCAATGATAGGGCAGAAGTCCTCCCAATGACACTAATGATGGAGCAGAAGTCCTCCCAATGACACCAATGATGGGGGAGAAGTCCTCCCAATGACACCAATGATGGGGCAGAAGTCCTACCAATGATGGGGCAGAAGTCCTCCCAATGACACCAATGATGGGGCAGAAGTCCTACCAATGATGGGGCAGAGGTCCTCCCAATGACACCAATGATGGGGCAGAAGTCATCCCAATGACACCAATGATGGGGCAGAAGTCCTACCAATGATGGGGCAGAGGTCCTCCCAATGACACCAATGATGGGGCAGAAGTCCTCCCAATGACACCAATGATGGGGCAGAAGTCCTCCCAATGATAGGGCAGAAGTCCTCCCAATGACACTAATGATGGAGCAGAAGTCCTCCCAATGACACCAATGATGGGGCAGAAGTCCTACCAATGATGGGGCAGAAGTCATCCCAATGACACCAATGATGGGGCAGAAGTCCTCCCAATGACACCAATGATGGGGCAGAAGTCCTACCAATGATGGGGCAGAAGTCTTCCCAATGATGGGGCAGAAGTCCTCCCAATGACACCAATGATGAGGCAGAAGTCCTCCCAATGATGGGGCAGAAGTCCTCCCAATGATGGGGCAGAAGTCCTCCCAATGACACCAATGATGAGACAGAAGTCCTCCCAATGATAGTGCAGAAGTCCTCCCAATGACACCAATGATGGGGGAGAAGTCCTCCCAATGATGGGGAAGATGTCCTCCCAATGATGGGGCAGAAGTCCTCCCAATGATGGGGCAGGAGTCCTCCCAATGACACCAATAATGGGGCAGAATTCCTCCCAATGATGGGGCAGGAGTCCTCCCAATGATGGGGCAGAAGTCCTACCAATGATGGGGCAGAAGTCCTCCCAATGATGGGGCAGAAGTCCTCCCAATGACACCAATGATGAGGCAGAAGACCTCCCAATGATGGGGCAGAAGTCTTCCCAATGATGGGGCAGAAGTCCTCCCAATGACACCAATGATAAGGCAGAAGTCCTCCCATTGATAGTGCAGAAGTCCTCCCAATGACACCAATGATGAGGCAGAAGTCCTCCCAATGACACCAATGATGGGGCAGGAGTCCTCCCAATGACACCAATAATGGGGCAGAATTCCTCCCAATGATGGGGCAGGAGTCCTCCCAATGACACCAATGATGGTGGGTTTTGTACTCAGTCCGGCCCCCTTAAAGTCTGGAGGACAGTAATCTGGCCCTTTGTTTAGAAAGTTTGGAGACCCCTGCGATAGACCAACACAAAGTGCCACATAATTGTGAAGTGGAAGGAAAATTATTATTCTAACACATGAATATGCTTCAATCTAAACCATTCCATTGTAGCTCTGGCTGAATGTTAAGGGTTGTTGTCCTGCTGGAAGTTGAACCTTCGCCCCAGTCTCAAGTCTTTTGTAGACTCTAACAGGTTTTCTTCTAATACACACCCTAAGCTAGAAAAATGCAAGGAATCTGACATTTGCAATGTCTTAGGATAAATAAGAATTTTACCTTGTTGCATGTATTTTATGCCATTTGTTGTTGTTTATTTCTATGTCTGGATCTTCAAGTCTTGTTGGTCCAGTGCCCAAGTCCCACAGTAATGAAACTTTACCCTGCCTCATCTCCACTGCCATAAAGTCAGCCTGTCACATAGCAAAAGACAACAGTGTTAATGGTAACATAATGGCTTCTGATATTTTAAAGAGAAGACTGAATATAATAAATCACCCAAATCAACAAATAACTTTTATTTAAAAGTATCTTGCAAGGCAAGAAATTGTGCATATTTGTTTGTGTGTGCAAATTACACATGAATAATGGCTGAGGTTGGTAATTAAGTAATAGTTTAACCCTGCACCAGTGTTCTATTTGTATTACAATAATTTACCAGCTGAGTGAAACTTGGTGCCTTGAAGACAAATTAGCCTACTTTTAGACATAATTTTCCATGCTAAAGATAGATGTGTCCCACAAACTTTCTGGAAATCAACTTGAGCACTATAGTTCTTTTGAATGCAGATGTCTGATAATTGCTAAAAATGTATTTGCCCAGTATTTATTGGAGTGATGTATACAAAATGTTCCTAGCACGTGTGACTCACCTTATTATTACTACCCATATAAAACAGAAGGTTGTCAGGCTCACTGGTCTTGACATTTAATGTCAGAGTGTTGAAGTTTGTTGAACGAATCTCTGGATGGTAAGAGCGCACACAATCTCTGTCTGCTGAAACAGCAACTTTAATCTAAAAAAAAAAGAAACCAAACAAAAGACTTAAGTACCACTCACTAAAATTGACGCTTCCACAGACACCTAAAAACGATAACAATGGGTAATTTGTAGGTCTAGAAAATGCGTTGCTTTTTTTAGTTTTAGGTAGAACAGGAAAGAGTTATGTGCCCAATCTTCTTGACATGGTGATAACATTTACGGGGTGGAGTGGAAATATCTCTAACAAGGACACAAAGGCAATAAAAACAGGTGAAGACAAGAATCTCCATGTTAAAGAGGAGTTCCACCCTAAATTTTTAATTTTTTTTAATCCACTCCCCTCCCCCTTACATGCCACATTTGGCATGTAATTTTTTTGGGGGGGGAGTGGGGGCTTCAGGAGGAGTGGGACTTCCTGTCCCACTTCCTGCTTCCGCCGAGGGGCTGGTTAGGCGATTAAGCCTTAATCGCCTACACCAGCCTCTCCCTGTAGGCGATCACATGGGACGCTGACAGGTCCCATGCGATCGCCTCTCCAATCAGCGGCGAGCCGCGTGCGCATGCGCAGTGTGGCTCGCGCATGCGCAGTGGGTGCCCGGCCATGAAGCCGAAGGCTGTCACGGCTGGGTGCCCACAGTCGGGATGGAGACGCCGGCTGGGGAGGGGGGGAGAGGAGCGGAGCCCCGGTTGGCGCATCGCTGGAACGCAGGAGCAGGTAAGTGAGTGTTTATTAAAAGCCAGCAGCTACACTTTTTGTAGCTGCTGACTTTTATTTAATAAATACAATTTTGGGCTGGAACACCCCTTTAACCTATTTACTGTTTTTTACTTACTGGAGATTTACCCTTACTTTCCACCACAATAACAATATTGTCACCAGAAGAGGAAGTAAAGGGAAATATCCCTTTACACAGACGGGAAAATACAATTTGACATCGGTTATGTCTCACACGGTATCCAAAATATAAAAAAATAAAAGTAAATGGTTAGAGATACACTACTTGCTTTTAAGAAAACCAAGCTTTTAACTAAGAACAAAAGGCAGTGGGATAAGTGTCTGCTTGAATGTGTGGCGGTCTATGGGCTCCCAGTGGGTTTAAAAGAGATCAATTCAGAGATAATCCAACAATTTAGGAAATACTTGTTGATTTAAACTCTTTAGATAATCCATAGCTAGTTATTTTCCCTTTAGAGAAGCCTAAAAGTTTTACATAATGCAATGGAACTATGGGCAAAGAGCGAAAAAGGTATATATGATACAGTCTGTCACTAACATTAACACAGATTTTTTTTTCCGAGTCCCTCCCCGATAATACAATTTTATTATCTGTTGAGCCTACCTATGGATCTGTTGATCCTGCTTTTTCACTTGATTTAACAAGGTAACAAAAAAACAGCTCATTCTGGACCTTAAAGAATTGCAAAAAAAATGTATTGTTGAAAAAAAAAAAAAAGCTCATTCTGCAGTGAAAGCACGGCATTTGTATTGCCCTGTGGACTTAGGTCGTAGGGGTGCTTGCGCACAGGTGGATGATCCCGTTCAATGTATGTGTGCAGGTTTTTGCAAAAAAATTCTATCTTTGCATATGCTATGCTCATGTTAATGATAATATACCTGAGTACAGCAGAAAACAGCTATTCAAGGGGTTTTATGCTGCACCCGACCTACCTGGTCGGGGAAAATAAGCTGGAATTTATGTTAGGTGGGCTCAATGGCACATGTACCCTTAATTTACAGTTTTTTTTAGACTGAGAAAAAAAGATTAAACCTATTTACTGCAACATACCAAACATTGGTCAGTATTTTTTATTCAACCAGTGGGTTGAACAAAAAAAAAGGAACCGATCCCCCGGATTCGATGGATGGAGGAATCCTATGGGCCATTGTATTCTGACAGTGGGGAGACTTCCCTTCCTTCAAAATACACTGATCAGCATTACAGGCTATAGTCTGCAGCACTGATTGGGGGGGGGAAATTCAAACAGGGTGTTTGTACAGAAGTCAATCAGTAGATTGACTTGCCCATACATGGATTGGAATTTTTCAGATTCTTGCTGAACCAGCAAAATTTCAATTCATGTAGTGACCGTTGTAAGCACCCCATCAATATTGCCATTTGTTTAAACCCCAGTAAATGTTACTTTTGCTGGACATTCATGAATGCATGTAAATGTGGACAATGTATAAAAAAGGCATTTGAAATTAAAATCAAATACTTAATACTATCAATAAAGAGATAAAGCCCATATAGATAACAGAATACAACATTTTTCACAATAGCAGTCTTTCATACTGAGGCAGAGGCAGGTTATCATTGGCCATCCTTACTTACTAATGGAAGCTAATCAGTGCTTTAAATACTTCACGCAAACTTCCAGTGGAGAATAGAGACCGAGTGTTAGGTACAGCATTGCAAAACAAAATAGGTGTATATGGCAGCACTAGAGTCCTAGGTTCAAATCCCAACCCCAGCACTACCTACACAGAGTGTGCATGTTCTCCCTGTGCCTACCCGAGTATCCTTCGGGTACTCTGGTTTTCTCCCACACTCCAAAGACTTGCTGGTGGGTTAATTGCCTCCTGTCTAAATTAGTCCTAGTATGTGTATGTATGAATGTGAGTTAGGGATATTAGATCTTAAGCTCTTTGAAGGCAGGGACTGATGAGAATATACAATATATATGCAAAGTGCTGCCTAAATTGAGGGTGCTATATAAGTACGGTACTTGTAATAAACACAATAAAACTCACAGTGCCCTACCAGTTACTTTGCTACAACTACAGATTTCCAAATGTTAATAAGTTAAGGTGCATAAATCAACACGGTACCGATTATTTTCTTATGTTCAGGTACAGTCCTCTAAAAATTACAAATATTATACTTAAATATTAGATGCCAGACTAATATCTTAATTTTCAAAAGGCTTGACAAATTAGCTGCCTTTGGCATTCCAATGCCTGGTAATTGGCCCATCTGGAATTCGTTCAATGAGCGACCAATGCTCTCCTGCATTAGTCAATCGACATGTGTGGTGGTGTTGCCTACAGCTTATAACCGCTTGCAGCATACAAGTGTGTACTTTGCCAACAGCCAACCTCTATTTTATATTTAATGGGAGTCTCAAGACAGAGAAAGGATCAATAAACAACATTTGAAGATGATGGTATTATGTTTCAGCATACATAGATTTCATTAGTGGGAAAGCTACACTACAGAAACCCATTGCGCAGAGATGGTTTGCTATGGCTTCACAAGTTTCAACTTAGTTTTAAAGACAATAGCTTAGAATAATAAAGATACAGAAAACATATTCTGATCCATTTACTTCAGTTAGGATCTGTTTAAATGGTAGTTTAGCAGTCTACCTAGAAACACACAGTAACAAATATATAAAATAAAGTTAATATTTTATTTTGTTGAAGATCAACCTCTGAGAGGGCTAGTCCACTCAGAAGTAATGTCAGAGATGTACAGTCAGTCCTTAGCTTAATAACTGTCTAAGATACTGCAACAGTAGGATCTACTGCCACCTGGTAGTTTTGAGTGCTGCTCACCTTTGTTTTTGCAGCACTACCTAATTCCATTCTATATAACATATGGAAAAAAGACACATAGAGACTAGACCACCTCACAAAGGCAATAGCAGGTGTGCAAATCTAAGAACTCGAGCACAGGGACTAATACAGTCCTCAAGAGATTTAGGAGCGTGACTCTCCAGCTTCTACCGAAAATGTAAATATCAGTTTGGGGTGCACCGATTCCGCAAAGCATAAAATATACAAGATGCATTGGTGTAACTTCTGCACTTACTGATGCCGCTTGCTTCCGTGCTTGATTAATCAGCTCCTTTATTTCAGATAGATTTCTGCTTATATTCTCCTCTAGCAACTTCATTGGTTTCAGTCTATCCAATAGAATATTGGCTTGTGTCTCCACCTCTTTAATTCTGCTCTCTGCTGATACAGCTAAAATGACAGGATACAATATTAGGCTTTGAAAAGCTGTACATGTTCTGATATCAACAGTGATGAAAAGGATTTGAGTTTGTGGGAATAAGACAAAGCACAGATACAAATGCTTCTAAGCATTGTGGGTGTTTATAGGCAGTCAGAAATGTTATATACCGGTTGAAAACTTTTGTGTTATTAGTTGCATGGGATGTCTGCATGTCCAACTGCTCTCAAATGGCTAGGGTAATATGACATTAGGCAGTGGCTAAATGAGATCATATCAACTTCAAACATCGCATTTATAAACATAAACAGTCGTACTGGACAACTATTCATTTTAGGATCTGTGGAGCAGGGCGGCAAAAGTGTGCTATAAATATTCCCAGTGTCGATGTACCAGGGAAAAACACAACAGCAATCAGGCAAAAGTTTTAGAACTTCTAAACCCCACTCTCCTCATCTGGCTGCATAAGACTTTGTCCTACAGACATTAGAAAATAGCCAGTTCAAGAGACTGTCATCTTTATAATCTAAGTACTCTTCAGTCCTGATAAGATCATGAAGCACTGACGTACAGTATATAATTTGTAAATTATATTTGTTGCTCATTAATCTAAACTGGAGAAAGATTAAGGACAAGTAGGGTGCTAGGTAAACTAGCAGGTTTGGGCATCCTCCTATCCCTGAGATTTAAAGGATTATAAAAGACACAAAGCAGTTACAAAATTTAAGTTGTCTGTATAGCCATGTATCGCTCCATCAGACAACTACCTACAAGTGAATCATTAGACCAATTGTGTTATCCTCTGGTTTACTGCAGGAGTATGAGGGTGAAGCTGGGCCCTTGGACAACCACCCGTTCCTGACTAGGCTGCCTCATGGATTATCCAATTCTTATATAAACCACATGAAACTTTAGATTTACTTGCCTTTTAAGAAAATGGACCAAACCTATTATTCAAAATGATACTAAACAGGAAGTGTAGCTAATATTTATGATTATGATTTTAGTGTAAAGTCATATGATCTACATACCAGCCTTTGAGGAGTCAACCAGAAGTGCATTAGTTCTCTGCAATGTGTCATTCACCCTGGACAATGTAGAAGTGGCAGTTGTCAGCTTATGACTGAAATTCACAATATGGCCCAGGGTTCCAGCTGCAGTGGCGTTTGCAGACAAAGCTAGATCTTTAGCCTCTTGAAGTTTAGAACTTGTGCCTGAAAAATAAACAAAACCATTGCTTATATGGCTTTTTGTGCTTTTAATTTCATAGAAGCACCATTTTACCAAGTTAACATTAATGACTAGTACATCAGTACGGATATTCATACATTAGCCGGTTTGTTTTGATGAAGATTGTGAATTGATGAAAATTACAAATCCCAGATGAGTTTTGTAAAACTGTTTATGCTGCTCATATAATTGCTTGTGTTATGAATAGTAAATACATTTGGTTTGAAACATATTTACTTATACTAAAGTAACTATAAAGTATACTATACAAAATCTTGAACATCAGATGGAATTTTAAATGTACCGATCTTAGACACAACACAATATGATAAAAAAAACATTTAAACAAATTAACCTATTTGAAAAGAAGACAAATTAACCTAAAAGCATTACTTTGGAGTATGGGAGAAAACACACACAAGCACAGGAAGAGCATACAAACTCCATGCAGAGAGTGTCCTGAAAGCATTCCAACTGACGACCACAGTGCTTCACTAATCCACAATGCTGCTCATGATGAACTTTATAGTGGTTCTAAAGGCAGAAAGTTTTTTTTTTGCATAGAATGCATTAAGGTAAAAAACCTTCTCTGCATGTAGACCCCCCCCCCCC
Organism: Rana kukunoris; assembly: GCA_029574335.1. Classification (NCBI taxonomy): domain Eukaryota; kingdom Metazoa; phylum Chordata; class Amphibia; order Anura; family Ranidae; genus Rana; species Rana kukunoris. The sequence goes on along the minus strand of CM056053.1, from coordinate 333,354,663 downwards.
TCCCCGCTATTTCCCTTATACCTACCTGAGCCTGATCTCAATCTCGCCGTATGAGAGCAGAAGTTCTCCCAGCGCTTACCTTCTCATTGGCTAAGACACATCAGCGGGAGCCATTGGCCAGTGAGGAGTGGGGTCAGGACCAAGCTTCACGCTGTATGTCTTATGGTCACACAGAGAGGGGCTCGGGAGGGAGCATGCACAAGTGCTTTGATAGCAAGGGGCTTGCTTGGGATATTTTTTAATAACCTAACCCTGCTTTAAACTTTTTCACAACTCTATCCCTGACCTGTCTAGTGTGTTCTTGACCTTCACGATGCTGTTTGTTCACTTATGCCCCGTACACACGATCACTTTATGTGATGAAAAAAAACAACGTTTTCTGTGAAGTAAAAAACAATGTTTTTGAAACTTCAGTTTTCAAAGACGATGTTGTCTACACACCATTGTTTTTTCACAAAAAGCGAGGTTACGTTCACCACTCTTTTCCATTGAAGCTCGCTTCATAACTAGCTTCTGGGCATGCGCGGGTTGAAAAACGTTGTTTTAAATAACGTTTTTTGCTACACACGGTGACTTTTTGCTACACACGGTGACTTTTTGTCGTTTTTTACAAGACATAAAACGACGTTTTCCCCTACACACGGTCAATGAAATTGTCGTTTTTAAAAACGTCATTTTTTTTCATCACATAAAGTGATCGTGTGTACGCGGCATTAGGTTCTCTAACAAACCTCAGAGGGCTTCACAGAACAGCTGTATTTACAGTAAGATTAAATTACACACAGGTGGACACTATTTACTAATTAGGCGACTTCTAAAGGCAATTGGTTCCACTACATTTTAGTTAGGGGTATCAGAGTAAATGGGCTAAATACAAATGCACGCCACACTTTTCAGATATTTATTTGTAACATATTTTGAAAACCATTTATCATTTTCCTTCCACTTCACAATTATGTGTCGCTTTGTGTTGGTCTATCACATAAAATCCCAATAAAATACATTTATGTTTGTGGTTGTAACATGATAAAATTTGGAAAATTTAAAGGGGTGTGAATACTTTTTCAAGGCACTGTAGCTATAGTTGTTTTCAATTTCCAATTAGATGCAGTGGTAGTATTATATCCAATAGATTAACCACTCAGATATGCAAATAAATCTTCCATTTACTCGGTGATGCATGTTAGAGTTTATCTCGCCTCAACATGCATCATGGCTGTTCGTGTGGTCCACGGATGACCAGCAAATGGCAGTAACAGATAAGTGTCTTATCCACGTTGGGTTGAAATATGAATACCCACTCTCTCTTAACTGTGCTTCAAACAACGTTGAACATTTAACTGTGAACGACGATGAACGTGTAGCTCTTTACAATTAGACAAAGATAAATGTGCATGTTACCACGTGGCGATAGATACTTTATTTCACTGGTATGGAATAGCTATGAGATGAATGGAACAAGCCTCAGGCCAGCATTTAGCTCCTTTTAACTAATTTTGGACTGTTTAAATAGTGTCGGGTATGTGGGATTTGGTGGTGAATAACTTGTCAGTGATAGTGTTGCTGGGAAAGAAAGTAAAATGAAATCTGGAATCAGGTGACAACGGGCAACAATAAAAATCTGATGGAGGTTGTAGCCTACACATTCTAAAAGTGTTTTCTTAGTACTGTTTAACATTTAAGGATATATCCCTGAATTTCCAGTCTATGAGACAAAAATGTCAGTGGTATAGGAAGTAGGAGAAATCTCCCCAGTAAGAACAGAACTGAGACAATGCTAAAAACGACAGAGGTTATAACCCTACCTGAAAAACTACAAAAACATGACAAACTGGCTGGAGTTTCACTTTAAGGCCCCTTTCACACTGGGACGGGAAGTGCGCTGACGGTATAGCACCGCTATTTTTAGCGGCGCTATACCTTTGGAATTGCTGTGGAATTTCGGCGGTATTCAGCCCCTAGTGGTGCGGTTTTAACCCTCGCTAGCGACCGAAAAAAGGGTTAATACCACGGTGTCCCATTTTTTCAATGGGAAGGAGTGGTGGAGGAGCAGTAAACACACCGCTCCTAAGATGCTGCTGGCAGGACTTTTGGAACTGTCCCGCCATCGCATTGCCTCAGTGTGAAAGCCCTCGGACTGCAGGGCAGCAGTTTTTCAGGCAGTATGTAGGCGCTATTTTTAGCGCTAAACCGCCTGAAAAACTCCTCAATGTGGAAGGTGTCTAAGAGCTGCAATCAAATTGGAAAACAGTGCTTGCTGATTGCTCCAAACAGTTAGGCCGCGTACAGACGAGGAGATTTATCCGATGAAAACGGTCCAACAGACCGTTTTCATCGGACATGTCTGCTGGGCTATTTTGGTTTGATCTGTGTACACACGATTAAACCAAAATCCCTGCGGACAGACAGCGCGGTGACGTGGCGGTGACGTTGACGCCGCCATGTCACCGAACCAGGAAGTAAAATACTTCCACGCATGCGTCAAATCCATTTGACGCATGCAGGGGATTTTTGTCCGCTGGTTAGGCGTACTAACCAGCAGACATATCCGACAGATGGGTTTGCAGCAGACAAGTTTTAAAGCATGCTTTAAAACTTTTGTCTGCTGGAAACCTGTCTGCTAGCCCGTACACACGATCGGATCTCCCCGCTGAAACTGGTCTGCGGACCAGTTTCAGCAGATATATTCGATCGTGTGTACGCGGCCTTAGTCTTCCATATAGTATGTATACTCTTATACTGTTCAATAAGGACAGGGCATTGTTTTAATCTAATCTTTTGGTTTTTCAATATATTTACATTATTATGTTTATTGTTCCTTTAAAAAATATAATCTTTATATTAGACAGCAAATAAACCCTATGTAACTCAAAAGCCCTAATAGGCTAACATTGAAGACTGCCTTTATCAATGTTTTCTTCAGTTGGGAAACATATACAAGACATTATTGCCTCAAAATAAAATGTCACTGCGGTATATCCACACAGATCTCCAGGATAAAAGCCAATTTAATGTATCACAGCTATAAACAGAGAGATGTTTTCTTTTCCCAATCCGCTTTCCACAGAGACTGAAAAGCTGGGAGGAAGAGGACAAGTGATATTTCACTTACCATTCGGCAGGGTTCTCAGAAAACGCAGCTGTTCATTTATCTGGCCAGTAAACACATGGGTACGTTTTTGTATCTCATCCACTTTTGTCTTCAGTCCATTCAAATGAGAGACGAGACCTATGGGAGAAAACAATGGGTTCTGAAACTGGATTTTACCTGCTATAGGAAAGAGCTAAGAAAAGCGATGAAATGCTCTTTTTATAAATATGACATTGTGTTGTACTGAAAAATTAAATTATAGAAGGGTTAGTAGGCATACACAGTAAAACTCGTTTATGCACAGCCAAGTTTTTAGAAACACGAACCATAAGAGCATTGCTAGCAATGGTGGGACCATGTAAGAAGGCAAAACCTCTGATCATGGTGAGGAACAGGGAGCCAGCAATAAATTGCTTATATATTCAGAGCTAGAAGGGGAAATTGCTGTGGTACCCAGCCATCATAAATTGTTTAAAGGACTAATAAATCTAATAGAAAATTACAAAATCTGCCCTCCTTTGTCTGGTAATAGAAAGCCATAAACAGCTAAATCTCTCTTTAGCTGTTGCAAACAATTCAAGCAGCTCCTATTATTATAAATCTTCCTTCCGAAATATATTTCCACTAATAGATCATAGCAAAAAAATTCTGATGCAGTTCTCACTGCTATCATTTTTCAATGCTAAGGGATATTAATTACTTTTAACATACAAACCTGTGGCAATGGTTCTGGAAGTTGCATAGCACAGATAGTATTCTGTCAAACTTACAATAGTCTAAACAAATTGTGTTAAGCGTAACAAGCCACTATATGTCTTACAGATGCATGTATTGGAATATATATGCTAAACCGCCCATAGATGGATTAAAATTTGGTAGGTTCCTGCTGAACCGGCTGAATTTCGACCCATCCATCTGTGGGCAGGCTTGTTGTAGTTAATCCCATCAAACACAATAGTGCTCTAGGAGGGATTCCGCCATCAACAATTACAGTGTTGATAGGGCAGTTGAAAAATGTTCTTTCCTTCAACCTGCCTTAATCCCAAAGAGGGGCCATTGTTTGTAAATAGAACTCCTAAAGAAAATACCTTCTGTGTTGCGACTTAAGTTTTTGGATTCATTTAGCAATTGTGAGCTGAACATCTTGGAATTCTTTGATGTAATATCTAAGGATCCATTTGGTCCAGATACCTATGGACAAAGAAGACAGTAAACCATGAAGCACAAAAATCACAAAATTCTGTGAAAATCAATAATCGCTCACATTTTGGAATGTCAGAACCTCATTCACATGACACTGATTAATGGAATAAGGTCAAACTACTGACAATCAGCTATACATGGTTTCTTTAAGGTATAATTGAACTTGTAAAACATTTGATATACCGTATAGAATTGCTACATTAACTATTTTGTAATAAAACATAACTAAAACAATGCTTTGTGTTCCAAAAGATTTTCTAAAATTGACAAAAATGTGGTTTCCTTGCAATCATTGCATCTGGGGTATTCTGTACAAAATAGGTATATATAAATTCTATCACATGTACATATATAGATTGATCTGATTTTTGCAATACGTGGACAGATCATAGACTCTCTATTAGCACACAGAAGAGAGAAGGTGATTGGAATGTGCCAGTTTCTATTTAAAAACAGTAGGTACGGGTCTGCCATGACACTTGTTATAATCCTAGCAATCTAAATAACCAATAAGTACAGTTTCACTTAAAGGCCAAGTATAAGGGGCTTCAGAATAAAAATATATTTCTAGCGCTGCTTAAGCACTGCACTGGTACCGAATTTGTACAGAAGAGCTGCCAAGCAAGAAGAAAAAAATAAAATAAAAAGCAGCTAGCTTCAACCTACAATAACAAACACAGACCAGGAGTAGACCAGGAATTCTGTATTTCCTCAATTTTTTCCTGGTCTACATATTTCTTTCAGGTCTGGGAAAAAAACGTTATAGCCAAAGTGTCAGCATAACAGCCAGGCAACTAGCATTTTCATAAAAAAAGGTTACCAATGGCAGTTGCTATATTTATTTCATGACAGGTATTCTTCTGGTGTTAATTCTCAGCTACTCGTCGAAAAGTCTTGAAAGGCATGCATTCTCTGAATGTAGAAAAAGTGCTTTGATTTAATTTACAAAGGAAATTAGGAACAGAGGAAATGGATGGATCATGTTGTTTGTTTTGCTTTGCAGGAAATGCGATAATTATCCCATGGCAATTTCTAAATGCAAAAGAATGGTTTCATATATTTCTCAGCAGCTGTAATTGTGTCTAAACATATTCATATACAGCTACACATTTCATCAAAGAAGAAGAGAATATACACAATTGCTGGGGAAGTACATCGTTAGTCAGGTTGAGAAAAGACACTACTCCGTCTAGTTCAACCAATTAAAAAAAATAAAAAATAATCAGACACCCAAATAGAAAACCACCATATATACAATCCTATACCCACAGTTAATCCAGAGGAAGGCAAAAAATAAAAATAAAAAATAAATAAATCACGACTCAATTCGCTCCAATGGGGGAAAAATTCTGGTGACATATATCTCTTATTTTCTGCCACCCTGGGGGGCCCCAGTAAAGTAGGAAGGGAGCTCACTGCAGAACATGTGAAAGGGCCCATTGTGGCATCATAGTAAATGGCCCCAGGGTAAAAAAAAAATGCATTTTATAGTTGGCCCCCCTACTTTTGTCCCTGTCCCCCCCATGTGTCCCCCCTAAATATGAAAGCTGGAGATGCCACTGTTTCCATGGATCAACTACCCCTGGCATTATTACCTCAAAAAATTAGTATCCAGTTATATTTTGTGCATTTAGAAAGGGGTGTAAAGCTTTGTGTTTTTTCACCTTAATGCTATGCATTAAGGTGAAAAACACCTTGCAGTCACTGGCCCCCCAACCCCCCCATTTTACTTACCTGAGACACGAATCTCCTGGGGCGCAATCCCACGTTGCTTTCACTGAGCTCTAGTCGGCTCCTCATTGGATGATTGATAGCAGAGCAACCATTGACTCCCGCTGCTGTCAATCAAATCAGTGAAGCGGCGTGCCGGGGGGCGGGGCCATGTGATACACTCAGCAGCTATGGCCCTCGAGTGTATCACACGGGAGCATGCTGCAAGCTAACCCCCTTGGGAGAGCTCTTGCAGGGAGTAGCCGAGACAGCCGAAGACAAGGAACGGGGCCACTCTGTGCAAAACGAACTGCACAGTGGAATTATAAGAAGTTTGTAATTAAAAAAAACAAAAAAAACAAACCCATACAACCTCTTTAAGCTCTTTTTAAAACAATCTACTCAGCGGGCCGAAGCCAGTTCTTCAGGAGGACTATTCCACATTTTCACAGTTCTTACTGTGAGAAGTCTCTGTATGTGAAGGTTAAATAATAATAATTAATTTAATAATTACTTTTCCTGTTGTGTTTACTGCTGATACTATGATCAGTGGTAAAAACTAATCTTTACTTGGCACTGCATGTCCTCCACACCTGTAGATCCACAGGCTTCCTAGGGTGTGTGAATTGTCATTTATCCTATTATACATACTGTATATGTATACAATGCAGTCAGCTTTAAAAGGTATAGTTAGTCGTAAAGTTTTAGGTAGATGGAGAGTCAAATGGTTGCTAAACTTTTAGCCATGTGCTTTTTACTAGGGTTGTCCCGATACCGTTACCAGTACTTGTACTCCCGCAAATGCCCCCGATGCCTCAATAGAATACTTGCCCCCCCGCCGCCAAGACCACAACGAAAGCCGCAATGAAAGCCGTCGCCGCATGGTTAAACAGCGTGCGGGGAACATCACAGCTTTCATTTAAATAGCTGTTTTCCCCGCCGCGCATAGACACTCCCCCTTGCTCGGGATTGGATGGGTGATCGTGATCTGTCCAATCCGGAGCAAGGGGGAGTGTCTATGCGCGGCGGGGAAAACAGCTATTCAAAGAAAGCTGTGATGTTCCCCGCACGCTGTTTAACCATGCGGCGGCGGCGGCTTTCCTTACGGCAGCGGCTAGGTATGGGGGGAAATGGCTGGAGGGACATTGCTGCATATGTAGGGGACATGGCTGGAGGGACATGGCTGCATATGTGGGGGACATGGCTGGGGGGACATGGCTGCATATGTGGGGGACATGGCTGGGGGGACATGGCTGCATATGTGGGGGACATGGCTGGGGGGACATGGCTGCATATATGGGGGACATGGCTGCATATGTGGGGGACATGGCTGCATATGTGGGGGACATGGTTGCATTTGGGGACACATTTAAAACAAGTATCGGTATTCGGTATCGGCGAGTACTTGTAAAAAAGGATTGGTACTTGTACTCGGTCCTAAAAAAGTGGTATCGGGACAACCCTACTTTTTACCATTAAGTAAAACGATTTTATCTAATATGAAATAGAAAAGGAGGAGCAGAAATGGCTGAATATGGATGGGAGCCAAAAGGAATCTCAGGTAGGTAAGAGCAATTCCAAAAACTCTAAGGCCTTGTACACACGAGGGAATAGATCCGATGGGAACGGTCCGACGGACCGTTCCCATCGGATCTGTCCGCCGGATTGCTTTGATCCGATGGCTGTACACACCATCGGATCAAATTCCCCGCCGGCGGACAGCGCGGTGACGTTGACGCCGACACGTGACCGCCACGTCACCGCACCAGGAAGTAAACACTTCCGCGCGCATGCGTCGGATCCATTCACAGGATACGACGCATGTGCGGGCAGATATGTCCGCTGGTTTGCCGTACTAACCAGCGGACATATCTGACGGACAGCTCTCTGGCGGAAAAATTCCAAAGCATGCTTTGGAAATTTTCCGCCGGAGGAATCCAGCCAAAACGGTCCGTTTGCCCCTACACACGAGCGGATTTTTCGGCTGAAATGGTCCGTCGGACCATGTTCAGCGGATTTATTCACTCGTGTGTACAAGGCCTAAGGGAGATCTTAGCACTGAGATCCTTCGATAGTAAGCCAGAGGGTTTTACACAACTTTGTTAATAATTGAAATATCTTATTGGGAGCTATGACTAAGCGTTATGGGAGCTTTATACACGTTGGCTAGTGATGCTGTTCCCCTCTATTTGTGTTTTTGGATATGTTTTTATGGAATTTACTGGATGTACAGCCAACCAAAATTATTTTTCTCTTCGGAATCCGTGATAGACAGCACCTGGTCTGTGTTAGTGGAGATGGGAGACTGACCTAGAGCAGTTTTCACATACATCTTTTTGGGGGTGATCTGTATTAGGCCTTAGAAAACATATCTGTACACAGTACACCCCAAGCCAACAAACAATCAGAGTTGAAAATACTGTTAGAAGAATCATATTTTGTGTCTATTAATAAAACATTGTGGTGCATTCATAGCCCATTCAAAAATTCATAGCCCATTCAAAAAGAAAAGAAACGGAACACAAACACCACAATGCACATGTGTTATTGCACCACAGCATTAAGGTGTAAAATGGGAACTTGATGTTAAAGGTCTAAACAAATTAAAAAAACACACACTACTTACCAATCTTAGAGTCTCTGAAACAGTATGATTTGACTGCTCAGCCAGGATTTCAGCTTGCTCGATCATCTTTTTTATGCTAGAGTGAGCTTGTATGGCATTTGTGGCATTTAATGAAGTATTATGTACCTCTGAAAGAGAACTAAAGCATTTTTTCATGAACACATGAAATATGATACATAGAAGATGAATACAGCACTGCACTGCACATACAGGGAAAGGGCTATAACAAACAGTAAGGCTCTGTTCACATATATGCAAATTGAATGTGTTTTGAACTGCATCTGATTTGCATGACACATGAACCAAACCAGCTTTCTATGCAGCTGGTTCACATATATGCAGTGCAGCAGCAGTGTGAATTCACTGCGAATTTAAGGAGTCCTGTGCATTTTTTGATCACAGCGGTACAATACAGATGCAAATTCTGGGCTCATTGCCTTCTATGGGAACGTATCTGAATCGCACATCTCATCAGTTTTGCGCCGCCCCCTCCCCCCCCCCCCCAATCCATATCAGGCTCTTTGGGTCTGGTATGGATCGTAAAAGGGAACCCCACATCAACATTTTTTTTTTAGTGAAAAATGTGTGAAAGATATATAATTTTGTTCAAATTGGTGCAACTTTGCCTAAAATCAGTGTACCATCCTGCAATTAGTGCAATAAATGCAAATGGTGAATGAATAAATAAATAAGTAAATAAATAAGTGATTAAATATATAAATATATGAATAAAAATAATAAATGTACAAAGTGCGCAAGTTTTGATTATATTATATATCCATATACAGTGAGTGAGTTGCTATGCTCTCTATATCACAAGTCCTAAAATTCAAAAGTGCTTTGTGCCGGGTCGACGGTTTCGTCGACCTGATGTCTTCTGGATCGTTTTTACAGAACCTCACAACACTTCAGTTTTTAATGCATGTCAGCATGAAATGCTCCGTTTCATCTTGCCAAATGTGAGTACCCATTTCTTTAATAAAAGTACATAATTTTAAAACAGTATCACACTATTTGGGACCCTTCTCTCCTGCATATGGGGTAACTACTGGAAATAATATGTTAATGTATTTCTCGTTGATCATTGTGAAAATTAAAATAGTTCTTTTAGACAGGGCAGTCATTACAAATAATCCATTATTTCACCCAAGTGGAATAAATTACGTAGAGGCAGCTGCTTTATAATACCTGTAGGTGGGTGTTAAAACCCCACATATACATTGTGCACTGACATACTTTCTGGCATTATTTGTTTCCATTGCGTGGATTCATCTATACGCTTTCCAAATCTATTTCAGACCCATAGGTCTGGTATAGATTTTGAGGGCAACCACCCCCCCCCCCCCCAAGCCAAAATTTAGAAAAAAAAATCCATACCAGGCCCTTACTCAAGCATGCAGCCTAGCAGGCCAAGAAAGGGGAGAATGAGCGAGCCCACCCCCCTCCTGAACCATACCAGGCCACATGCCCTTAACATTGAGGGTGTGTGTGGGGCAGGGTGGCTCAGCCCCCCATCCCAAAGCACCTTGTCCCTACGTTAATGGGGACAAGGGCCTTTTACCCACAACCCTTTAACAATGTCCCCCTGTGTAAATCCAGTGTCAATAACGAGAAACCAACCAGAGTAAAAACAATTGCTCCACACCAGTCGCTGGCTCCCACCACTGCCCACTCCACTATCTGACAGTTGTTTAATAGCTAGCTGGAAAGGTCACTGCCCCTTTGTGAAGTCATCATCTGGTGGATGCTTGGTCAGTGACATCACCAGGTGACCCTGCTCCTTAGCTATTTAAGAAATGTCAGAGAGTAGAGAGGGAAGATGGCGGTAGCCAGTGAGAGGCACAGAGCTAGAGCTCTTTTTTTCTTTCAGGTCGTGGTAGCACTCATTGTACTTGATGCTGCCCCATACTCATTCACATATGGGCGGGGGGGACAGATCCCGACAAACCCCCTGCCCACAGCCCCCACAACCACCGGCCAGGGTTGTGGGAAAGAGGCTTTTATCACCAATCAACATGGGGACAAGGTATTTTGGTGGGATGGGCTGAATGCTCGGATAAGGGTCTGGTGTGGATTTTGGGGGACCCACGCCATTGATTTTTTACATTTTGGTGTGGAGTTTCCCTTAAAATCAGATCTGAAAGCAACCCAATGCTGTTTTGCACAATTTATTTTTGTCTGCAATGTTTTCTTTTTACATTCAGCTGTAAGAGGGGAACCCTGCTGACAGCTAATGAGTCATCCACTGTTAAGGACACGGCGGCCGACTTCACGGCCCGATTCTTTATAATCAGCTATTGTTATAGACTCTGGTGCCTACCAGCTCCAAAAATTTGCATCTGAACCACATCTAGATCGCAGCTGAACCGTTGAACAGCTGCTTTGGAAATTTTCTGTGGAAACTAAAGGGTGATTCGCACTGGACAAGAAGTATTTAAAGTCGTTATGTGTTTACTATCTTGTCATACTCTAGGTGTATTCACACCTACAGTGCTTTGTGAAAGGCACTGCATAATAATCCCTACTGCTATATCACTGACTTTCAGCAAAATATACCTAAAAGGTACCACGCCTAAAATATCACATCCCTGATTTAGAAATGTGAACATAAGCTAATAATTCATTTTAGAGGAGTAGATGGGTGCAGCATTACACCCACAGTGCACAGTAATAAATAAAAAAAACATTATTTGTAATATGATATATTGGCATTGATTTACTAAAGGCAAAAATGTTCACTTGGGAAGGGAATTTTCCCTAGTGCTTAGTGAATTATCTGAAGCTCTGCTGACTTTTATCATCCAATTATGTGCAAACAAATATTATGTTTTCAGTTCCCTTGCATGCGATTAGGAATTATTTGCAAAGTGAAAAAATTCACCACATTCACTAAGCTCTGGTGAAATACTTGCAAAGTGAAATTCCTACTTGCCTATAGTAAATCAACCCCCCCCCCCCCCCCTAGTGTGTATACTATAGTTACGGTCTTTAGCCAGTATTTGCAGTAACACTGCCAAGGTTAAAGGTGTAATATACAGGCATACCCCACTTTTAAGTACACAATTGTGTTTATTTACTAAAGCTGGAAATCGCAAAATAAGGCTCACTTCTGCACAGAAACCAATGAGCTTCCAGGTTTTATTACCAGGCTTAATTGAACAAGCTGGAGTTAGAAGCTCATTGGTTTCTATGCAGAAATGAGTCTGATATTGCGATTTCCAGCATTAGTAAATAAACTCTTGTGTACTTAAAAGCGGGGTATGCCTGTATATTGTTTTACTCTATAATGCTATACAGTAACTATAATCAAAATACAGCACTTGTCCATATTAGAATATAACACATTGGATACAACTAATACTAGTTATTATATTAAGACTGTCAAGTTTTATAATTATTGGTTTAGGTGTCATTACCTGTTGAGAGAACCTGAAAGCCTGAGAAGATCAGCAGCATGATCTTCAGATTTGTACACCAAGTCCAAAGCATCTCGCTTAGACATCTGCATAACCAGCTCATCTACATGATGTCTCAGCTTTGTATTCCACATGATGAGCTCTTCTTGGTGCATCTCCAACACCTACACAAAATACACAACAGTTTAGAGCAACGTTTCTCCATGTTACTTTGCTCAATCCCTATTTATTCATAATTTGGCACTTACCGATGTGGCATTAATAGTGTCTTCTGCAAGTAACACTGCCTCGTCAACCAGTCCAAGCCCCTCCTCTATCAGCATCACAGAACGGTTCTTGTTTTCCTGGAGATTAAGCTTTTTTACCTAAAAAAACATTTCCACAGTGAGTTCAATCAGATTCTTTTTTGTGACTTATTTATCACACAGCGTATTTATATATATAAAAAAAACTCCTAGGATCATCAGACCTTTTACCTTTATAGTCACCTTTACTATCTGTACAGGTCTGGATTAACATAAAGACCATAAAAAGGTTTGTGCAGGGCCGTAGATATTTTTTTTTCTCCTGGGGGGCTCAGCGTTGGGTACCCAAGGGAACATAATTAGCATGCCTGTACAGGCTGCGCCAGTCCCTGCTGCCACCTCAGTCAATAGGTAGCTGAAGCTTCCTCAAAAGACTATCCCTCCTGACATCACCCAAGATTCCCGGAAGGTGGCGGCATGTTAGTTTTTTTATTCAAATGTAGAAGACAGGTTGTGGCAGTGACAGGAGACAGGCTGCGCAGCTCCTGGAGCTGGTAGTCCCACAGCTCCACTAGCCTGGCTGCTGTGCCATTGACAAATTCTCTGGGGGGGGGGGGGGGGGGTTCGACCCCCTGGCAATCCCCTTATCTACACCCTGGGTTTGTGCTTAAAGGAGGTGTTCTACTTTTAAAAATAACTTCATTCACTCATAGTAAGTACTAATAAATTATAAAATTAGGTAAAAGAGGTTGTAGCAAGGGATTTGCTTTGGCAACCAAAGGCTTTGTGCCTACAGACTTCACTGATGCGAATCCAGCTTTGATTCTTTAATGTCTTTTGGTCTGTGTACAAATAAATGACAGATATCACGCAGATGACTATACATATTTTTTTCTAATTTATAAACACAGTGTAAAAAGGACTGAGCCAGTGGCTCTGATATAAGTTACATAGTCCTGTGCACAAAGTGGCTGGGATCAATGGGTGTCCTTGCAGATTTTGTTCCCTTGTGTCACTGAGTACACACATTCACATTTTGGAATTCATCAAGTGAAGAATAATAGGCCAGCCTAGAAACCAATAGGTCCTCCCTAAATCTGCCCTTCCCAGTTAGGTCAACTTACTGTATACTGTATATATAGTTTTACATAAGGGATAAAAAACTTACACTGAAGTCTTCTATATTGTTTTGGACGATAACCAGTAGGTTGTTGGTATTATTAGTGTTTGAAGCAGATTCATATATGAAGTCTTTGGCTGCAAGCAATTTGCTGGTGTGCTGAGCTACTGAATTCTCAAGTTTTTTCTTCAACTTTGCCAAGTCCTCATGTGGCTTCCCAAATTCCTTCTGAACTTTGGACAGTAGGAGCTCTGAAGTCCTGTTACAGAAAGAGACATGATATTCATTGATAATGTGATTTGGACATTGTATATGCTACAGTATCAAATAAGTATTGTATAAAGACTGTTACCCCATATGAACAAACATACAAGGACTATGTGTAACATGTTTGGTCTGTTAAATGCATTGAAAGCATTTTGATTTATCTGTTAGAGATAAGAGCTGTTTTTGCACTTATCTATCAGACATTCAAATCTGTCTTATGCCCTCTGCACAATTCCTGTGCCACCTTAAGAAGTCTTATCAGCCCTCCCAGGTTTTATTTTGGACTACAAAACAGCTACGCCCAATGCCGTGAATACGAGGAGGGGCAATCTGTAATTTATTTACATTTTACATTTATTTATATAATGCATTTTTCGCAGGTCAACAGATATTTTTTTGTTCTTGCTGGGTCAAGAACCACTTTTCTACTGAGGTCATTTTAATTGTTTGCACACACATTACAATTGGAATTTTCCACAAAAAATACATTTAAGCTCCAAAGCAATTATATATTTTCTGAAAGCAGAGGCTCCAACACGATCCCCAATTTTTGGGGAAAATATAAAAAGATGAGGTTATGTCAAGTAAATATATACCAAACAATGTCAACCCATTTTTAAGCTTTTTATATTTAACTTTATTGCCATCAAAAGGGTGCAAGAGAGGCGAAGGACCTACGGGGCTGGCTGAGCGGGCTAGGCCTCCTCACTTCCTCATAGGGGGAGTCCCTCTGCCCCGTTGGGGTACCGTTGGGTCCCGTTGGGTTTCCAAGCGGAGCAGGTAGGGCGGGGTGAGTGGGAGTCCCTCCCTCACACCCGCCATTGCCACCCGGGGGCATGGAGAAGGATGGCAGATTGCCTCTGGGGGGGGTGTGCCTACTCCCAACTCCTGCAGTCCGGCTCCTCTCTCTTGAGTTCACGCACAAAATACACTTTAAAAAAAAAGTGACAACTTTGTGTAAAAAAAAAATGAAAAACTAACAAGCCTCCTATGTGATAGTATTGACCAGTGACAGTTTATTTTTGTAGAGATATCAGGGCTCTATTGGACCCCTAATGTCTCCCCTGTCCATCCCCTCCAGCAAATCAAGCACAGGGTTGTGCTTGATCAGCTGTTTACATAGCTTTTAAGCTGTGAGCTTTACAGCTCTGCACACAGAAATGCTCAGAGCTGAGCCCTTCCAGGTTCATGATTGCAGAGTTGATGAGGGAATCAATCTTCTTCAAGCTTTTCCTGCTTGCCATCCTAAGATTAGGTGGACTGTGGACCCAGACTCCAGACAGGAATGGGACAGACCAGAAACCATGGTGGGTGGCACTAGTGGTGGTGGTGGGGAGAGGAGATCAGGGGGTTCATCTTCTTATTTTTACATGAATTCTGGTCTCTGGCTGAAAAAAAACAATGCCAATCTCATTTACCATAGGCTTCTTTTAACTCTGAATACCAGGATGTTTATAAACATACCATGGAAGACAATGAGTAGTGATGAGCGGAATACGCCATATTTGATTTCGCGATATCTCGCGAATATATACTGTAGAATATATAGAAGAATATTCGCGAATATTCGTTAATATCGAATATTCGTGATATTTTATAAAAAAAAAAAAGTGCGAATGCGAAATTGATTGCGAAATTCTCGTCAACACGCGAAAACGGAGATCATTTCCTGGATTACTAAACTAATATGCACTAAACACTAACTCTACTTACACAAACTTATATGACTAAACTAAAGCTAATTTATTTATTTATTTTTTTATACACAAAACACAGAAGGGCAGAGAACGTATTCTCGAATATTCGTTTATATCGAATATTCGTGATATTTTATCAAAAAAAAAAAATTAGCGAAATTTCGCTAGTGCGAATGCGAAATTGATTGCGAAATTCTCGTCAACACGCGAAAACGGAGATCATTTCCTGGATTACTAAACTAATATGCACTAAACACTAACTCTACTTACACAAACTTATATGACTAAACTAAAGATAATTTTATTTTTTTTATTTTTTTTTATACACAAAACACAGAAGGGCAGAGAACGTATTCTCGAATATTCGTTTATATCGAATATTCGTGATATTTTATATAAAAAAAAATTGCAAAATTTCGCTAGTGCGAATGCGAAATTGATTGCGAAATTCTCGTCAACACGCGAAAACGGAGATCATTTCCTGGATTACTGAACTAATATGCACTAAACACTAACTCTACTTACACAAACTTATATGACTAAACTAAAGCTATTTTTTTTTTTTTTATACACAAAACACAGAAGGGCAGAGAACGCATTCGCGAATATTCGTAATACGAATATTCGCATTGCGAATATTCGGCAACATAAAAGGATCGCCTCAGCTACTCGGCCCAGGGTCTCTAATCATACCAGCAATGCTTTTAGACGTCGATGGAGATCACTAGGATGTGATCTGTTTTAAAAATAAATTTGAAAAAATACGAATATTCGCGATAGCGAATATTCACCGCGATATTCGATTTATTTGCGAATACTCGAATATGCAATATTCGTAACGAATATTCGCAATGTGAATATTCGTGAGCAACACTAACAATGAGTTAAAGGGGAAAAAACATAGAAAAATGAGAGATGTACTTTCTTTTTTGATTTTGCCTTGACATACATTTTATCAACAGGTTCCACCCCTTCGTTTTTTGAGATTTTCTACTAGTCTTATAGTGCGTAGACTTGTTTATGTAAATGTTATTATTCTCTGGATTTTAAATGATGTCTATTGTTTGTTTTGTTCATTTTTCTGGACATGCCCATGTTTCCAGTAAACAAGCTATGTTGCATGTGCTCATACAATAATGCCGATTAGTGCGGTATTGCACACGATATCATGTGCTATAGTATACAATAACAAAGCCAGTATACAAAATCCTTACTTAGCATTTTCTACAGCATTCTGGTCGTGATCACTAAAGCTTCTTGTGCTTATATGTTCTAGTTTGGATGAAACATCTGCTTGGTAATTCAGTGGTAGCTGGGCATCACTGCCCAGTGTCTCGTTCAGATTTTCTGCCACTTCTATAAGTACTGAAAATAGACAAATAAATCATTAATCCTGTACATCCAGTAATATGTCATATAATATTATATACAATAGATTTTACCTGCATAAAGTGATACTAAAGCTTTTTTTTTTTTTTTTAAATAACAAACATGTTATACCTACATGCTCTGTGCAATGGTTTTGCACAGCGAGCCCAATCCTTTTCTGCTGAGGTCACTCCTGGCTCCTCCTCTTCTGCAAGTGCCCCCATAAAAAGACTTAATATGGGGCACTTGTGCAGGTTCGCTCCTCAGGCCGCCCTGTCTAAGTCTATTATCACAGGCGGGGAAACTCTGCCTTGCCCCCCTACCCCCTCATCACAGGATTTGATACACAGCAGCAGTAGCCAATGGCTACCGCTGCTATCAATCTGCCCAGTGAGGAGGGAGAGAGCCAAGAGAGCTGCTGCTCTCATGTACAGCGCTGGATCAAGAATAGGCTCAGGAAAGTAAGAAGGGAGAACCTTAATGCATAGAAAGCATTAAGATTAAAACATTTAGGCTTTAGAATCACTTTAAAGTAAACATAAAGACTGAATTCTTTTTTTATTCAAATAACAAACATGTTATACTTACCTGCTCTGTGCGACGGTCCTGGTCTCTTCTCCTTTCTGTGTGCCCCCATAGCAAGCCACACCTGTAGGCTTGCTCTTGAGCTCTTGACACACACACATCTCTGTTTGGCCCTGCCCCCCCCCCTCCTCACATAATTTGTTCGACAGCTGCAAGTACCAATAGCTCCTGCTGCTGCCCAAGTCCCAGTGAGAGGAGAGAGAGGAGAGAGAAGACCAGAAGCTGGTTCACTGACAGGATCAGGTAAATGTTTGGGGGGGGGGGGGGTAGTTAGTGAGGTGATATAACACAGACTTTAGAAGAACCACTTTAACAGAAATCTGTCATAGGACAAATATGCCGCTGTGAAAAATGCTAACCATGTTTAGTTGCTGACTCAAAGTCATCAATGGTAAGAAAATATAAAGAATGCCATTAACAACAATAGGATTTGTGCACAATCACTGGAATGAACTTTACCTTTAATTGTAGTTTGCATTTTGTCGATAAATCCCATTAGTTCCTGGCTTTTATTCAGGGTGTTGATGGTGGAATTATGTACAATGAACCCATGCTTCTTTACCTGTGACAACTGTCAAACAAAAATGTACAGTTTATGTTCAGGATAGCTTAGGAAGGTGTGCATTTTCACTACCATTGTTTATTTAAGTCATCTGTAAATGAAGTTCTGGATTCATGTCAGTGAAGGCTAGTACAAAATAACAGCCGCCATAGTAAAAACCGAACCCCCCCCAAAAAAAATAATATGGCAATTACTTTAAACAGTTTATCCCTTAGGCCCCTTTCACACTACAGCCGCAATTTTGCTGTGATTCGAGGCCACGATTTTGCCACGATTTCAGGGAATCCCTGTGTAACTGGCATCAAAATTGGACCAAAGTAGTGCAGAGACTACATTGAAGTCGGAACAACTTGAAACAGTACTATGTGAATGGCTGTCATTGGAAATCATGGGAAATGACTTTTCATGCTATTTTGCCATCACAAATCGTTGGACAAGTCGTACAAGTGTGAAAGGGGCCTTAGTCTTTTAAATCTACACAAATAGATGGGGCCATCTGGAGGACAACACTCTACAAGTTCTGAAAGCAATTGCTCTTCTATATGCTAGGATGGACTCAAAGGTTGACTCATCCAGGTTCTTTGATCTGCTATAAAGAAAGGCAGTATACTGTTACTTACTCTGTCATGTAGCAGGACTGTGTCTGCAGATACTGCATTCAGGTGCATCACTGTTTGGTCCAGGTTCTGAGTCTTGTTAGAAATTGTAAACACAGATTCCTATGACACAGATCATAAAACACGTATTAGAATTAATTGGACAGATGTTTATTTTGTATTCTTGCCATGTTTCAGCTTTGCCAAATGTGTGCAGTGCACATGGGCCCCAAGGTGGAGGGAGACCACTGTGCACATTGGGGATTTCATTCGGGAAGCAATCCTCACTGTGACATCATCCATTAAACTGCAGTCATGCCTATTACTTGAGGCTTCAGCTTAAAGTAGATTTTGTAGAAAATCCTTCAGCTTCTCATTCATTGCCCTAAACTAATCTAAGGAAGAAAAAAAATCCTGGACGACCGCATACCATAGAGGGCATCTGTATTGATAATGGTAAAATAAAATCCAAACACAGTCACTTCATGTATAAGATGGAAGAAAAAACGGATTTTCACGCCATGTTCTGGCGCTTAGTCATAGTTAAAAAGTTTTTCGTTTTTAGCTATGACTAAGCGCCACAACATGATGTGAAACGCGTTCTGTTTTTCCTGTTCCTCCTTATACATGAAGTGACTGCATTTGGATTTTATTTTACCATTATCAATGAAGATGCATTCTATTGTGTGAGGCCGTCCAGGATTTTTTTCTTCCTTCAAGCTTGTGCAGTTCTACTAGGGTGGGAGTTTCGGTATAGATTAATGGGCTGGATCGGCAATTTTTGTTTTATGATTTTCACCTAGACTTTGCCTAAACTAATCTAACCTAGATCTCCCAACCCCACCCAGTGTATACTCACCTCTTGCACAATAAAGCTGGCCATACACTAGTAGATTTTCAAACATTCATTCAAGACAAACGTTTATATGAAAATTCTCCATACATTCAATCATCTGATGAATGTCATTCAAAAGCACTTTATTTACTTTTAATTTTGGAGTGAATTTCCCAAAAGAAAACCACATTCATTGTTAATAATTTGTTCACTCAAGAAAATATTCCATCCTTTGAATTTTCTTTTAGCTATGGTCAAAAACGAACGCTGATTTGACTCCACTAACGATCAAAAAATTAAACATACATTCTTAAATCTTAAAATTTCGAACAAAACTATACTGGTGTATGGCCAGCTTAACTCCCCAGAGAATTGAATAGAGATGTAGCCATAGTGCCTTCACTTTAGGAGAGTGGCCCTATTCAGGTCCATGGGGAGTTACTGTTTTGATGGGGCCAATACTGGAGGCCATTACGAAATTGTGAAAATCCTGAGATTTTAGCTGCCCTGCTTTTGCACTTCCTCCTGGCGCGGTGGCCATCTGCAAACCCAGGGGCCCCATAATCTTCTATTGCCCGGGGGGCCCCATGGGTTGTCAGTCTACCCCTGAGTAAGTAATGTCCTGCTGCTCTCCTCCTACTCTCCCAGATGCAAGCGGGGGATCTCACCCCCCCCCCGAGCAGGGAAGAGAGCTCCAGCGGGTCACGGTGCTATAACAAAGGTATTTGGCACAATTATATTACAGAAACACACATATTGTAAATTTTTTACTGCCGAGGGTGGATTATAGGATTTTACAAGCATTTTATCTCTGTTCACACTGGGGATTCCTGACAGGCAAGGAGGAACGAGGTGGCAGGAGAAAACAGCTCAATATATGATAAGACCTGCCCTGACAATAAGCCCTATTGTGTCTTTTGTTACCAAAATTAATATAAAACCTGTTTTTTTTTCGGGGAGACACGGGTAGTTAAAAGTTCAGTTAGGCTTCCCTGAAGAGAGGAGTTTTCTGGGATTGCCTAAAGTGTCCAACGAAGGATATAGCGAGACACATTGAGGTAGAGAGTTTCACAGGATGGGAAAGGTTCTGGAGAAGTCCTGGAGACGAGCATGGGAAAAGGAGACAAGAGAACTAGAGAGCAGAAGGTCTTGGGAGGAGCAGAGAGGGTGGGTAGCTTGTCAACACCATGGGATACCACTGCCATAACAGGGTATGCCCCAGGGTGGGGGTACTCGGTTAGATCACAGTAGGAGGCTGGAGGGTCTTAAAGTCTTAGGGGCAGATTCACAAAGACGTAATATTCCGCTGCGTAATCGAAATACGGTACGCTGCCGTATTTCACCAGACTCTACACCGAATTCAGGTAGTTTTTTTGCGCGTACGCTATTGTGTCGTATTTTTTTTCCGCCGCGCAATCGAAATACGTGATTAGGGGGCGTGAAGCATTTAAATTAAGCGCGTCCCCGCGACGATCGAACTGCGCATGCTCTGTTCAGGAATTTCCCGCCGTGCATTGCGCGAAATCACGTCGTGACGTCATTCGTTGTTTGAGTAGCGGCGTTTACGAACATTCCTATTCCCGGACGACTTACGTTAAAAATAATAAAAGACATCGGAAAACGTTGAAATTCGACGCGGGAACGACGGCCATACTTAACATGGGCTGTCTAATATTAGAGCAGCAAAAAGCTGGTATAGTGAAACGGAAAAAAAAGATGACTAAAGGTGCCGTAAGAGATTGCGTTTAAAGTGCGAAATTTTGTGGATTGCAGGCAAAAGCTCATTAGCATACCCTGACGGCGAAAAACAACAGGAAGTCCGCCCAGTGGCCGCAATTTTCTTGCAGCGTAGATCTGAAGGCGTACTAACACGTAATACAGTCGAAATGAAGCCCGCAGGTGTCTTTTCATGGTTTGAGGATTTCGACTAGCTTAAAAACGCCCGTAAGTCGAAATTACTCCAGTCTAACAACATTTACACAGGCGTAATCGCTTTGTGAATCTAGGCCTTAAAGTGTAATTGTCTTTAGGGTACAAATAGTTCTAATGCTCCGTACACACGATCAGGCTTTTACCTGGCCAAACTCACATCGGAATTCCATTGAAGTAAACGAGAACATGTTCTCTATTTAAACTCTGATGGAATTTCTTGGAATGCCCGTTGGAAAAACCCAAATGGGGCATACACACGGTCAGAAATTTCCAATTGAAAAAAAAGTCCATTTGATTTTTTCCATCGGAAATTCCGATTGTGTGTACGGGGCATTGGACATTTGTCACCTGAAAAATGCATTAGGACAAATCCAGCAACTGAATGAAATATGTTTTTAATACCTGGCCTTCATCATGAATGTAATATAATTTTCACCATAATATTACCATACAGCTTTTTTGGAATGGTATAATTATTTTACTACATCAAACAATGCCTCTAGCAATTCTGTTTTACAACAGAAAATTATGTCTAAACTCTACAAAGCTACAGTATTATTAAGTGCCATAGACTCTATGAAGCTGTTGCTGAACCCTGGTGTGATCCAATGTTCTGCTGTAACCACTTATGTAGCTTATGTGTCTGTGCCCTAAAGGAGTAAGCATTGTTAGAACAGAGAAATGAAATTCTCTCATAACTGCTTCTTACAATCTCTTAAACTTATCTTATGTGCATTATAATGTTAACAACAATTCCTATTCAAAACAATTCTCATGTTGATCCTTTAAATGGCGTTTATCCTACAACAAATCAGAGCGCATATTAAAATGATATTTCCTTGCACCCTCAGGCCGGTCTCACACATAGACACTCTAAAATAAGACTTGATTAAAATGTGGCATATTGAGCTCCTAACTGCTTCCTCTTTGCAAATCCAATTTAAGCACTGCCTCTGCCATCATAAATATTACAAATTAAATTTCTTCTACTTTTCTCCGTCTGGACATTATCATCTGCAGCTCTTCTATGAGCTTTAATTACATTTCTCACCGAGGTGATTGAGGGGGATATCAATATTTTTTTGTGATAAAGGGAAAACAAAGACTAAGCAGGAAAGAAAATAATTAACTTTTAATAAAAAAAAAAAAATTGTATGCGGAGGATCAGTGAGCCGGCGGGTGCAGTAATTCACAGCAGCCAATCACTGATAAGCTTTGAGGAGTTTGGTGCAGCCGGGCTAATGGAATGATTACTGCCGCAGTATTATAGAGGAGACAGAAACAATGTTGGAAACATTTGTAAACTTGTGCTGCTACTGCAGTGAAAATCACTGGTTTTAGCACTTGTTATTTCAATCTCGGAAAGGTTTTTAGGAACAAGGGCTCTGTACACTTTGTTCTACCGCTCAAAACAGTCATCATCGCATTGCATTTAGCTGTCGATTAAGACTTTAACCCAAACACTGACAAGCTGCAAAGAATTGTGTTATTTATTCTAAAAGCTGCCAAAAAGCTGTTGGTTTCATCAGTTTTTGTACATGCTGGGGTGTATTTATAAAATATTTGCATGGCAAAAATACATTTTTTCAGTGCAAATTGTCAAAAAAAATATATATATATATATATAAAAAAAGGTTTTTGGGCTCTTTTAAAATGGAAAATACATCATATGGCCACCAGAAGGTTCTACATATCATAGGACATTCCTATGATACTTAGCACCATCTAGTGTCTAAAAGTGATATTTCCTTTTTAAATTATTAAAAAAAAAAAAAATCTTGCACAGAATGAATGTACATGCACTTTTCTTGCAGAGAATGAATGTACAAGCACTTTTCTTGCACAGAATGAATGTACATGCACTTTTCTTGCACAGAATGAATGTACATGCACTTTTATTGCACAGAATGAATGCACATGCACTTTTATTGGCAAATAGCTATGCAATTTTTATTTTATTATTATTATAGATACGTCGCTGTATGTGAGGCTGAAGACCTCTAGTTATGAAAATATATGAAATTCCTGCAGCTATTTCTTTTCACATGTTAAATATAATGCAACAAGATTTTTTTTCTACAAAGAATTAAGCCAACTTGACTTGCCAATTTAAATTCAGTGGAAAAAAAAGGCAAATTATTGGATGTTTATTGCACTACTAGGGATAAACACACTGAAAGTCTAGCCTTGGTTTACACTGATGCGATTTAATATGTGTAATGGACATGCAGAATATGTCTTCGACTGTAGCCCACCTGTCTGTCTGTTGAGATGTAAATGAATCTAGGATGGCTTCTAAGGATCTCTCATTGTGGCTTGGCTAATTGACCCTGTATTGTGGTAATTAAGTCTGCTACGATGATAAATGTGTATTGTAAGTTAACAGAGAGCCTAAAGGTCAGGCATCTGAGTCATCAGCTGTATTTATTTGGCTCATGTAAATTAGGTCAGGAGCCATCTGTTAAAACATGTATTGAGGAGGATGTGTATTGGGGCTCGTTAGGAACCATTGTGTGATGTTGTGGGTGGAGTTGGGCCATTGTTCATTTGGTTACTGCAGTATCCTAAACTGTATATCAAGAGCCTGTATTTCTCAATAAAGGGTCGTTCCTGTTGAACCTCAAACAGAGCTGTGTGTCTCGTTTTTGGAGTTTGTGTGCCTGACTTTGGAGTGTCGGTAGCTGCCTTGTGTTCGGGAATGGAATATCCTAAAGGGCTTTAACCCCTGTCCCATTTGGGGTGCCTTTACAATATGTCTTTTAGAATGCATGCAATAGCATGACAAGTGAAATAACATGATAAAGGGTCTTGTGCGTGTTTGGTGTGGTGCAACGCAATTTTTTCTCTGTAAAGAATCTAATGTAAACTGCATAGAAAATGCATTGGCGGTCAAAGACTAAGCGATTCCATTGAGATTTTTTAGCAAGCTATAGTGCCTTTCTGAGCCGATTTCCAGAGAGAGCGCTAGGGAGGCTAACAAATTCAAACTTCAAGTGTATTGCCTCACATTTAAAATATTAGTGAATGCTGTCATAGTACTGTAATACTCTACTCTATGGCCTAACAAAGAACAGACTGCCAACACATAAATTAATTTCTTCTTCCTCTTTAAGTGCTGCTTCTCCATGTCAGCTCCTCACGGCCTCCCACCAAGATTACTTTAAGTCTAAGAGCTTATTCAGATGGGTGATCAGACCCAGATACTAACTATTGATTTGAGCCACTGTCTGCTGTGTGAATCCACCTTGGAGCTGCTTGCAGACAGCCCATAGAAATGGATGCAGACACAGCGGCTCCACAGTCCTATGTCAAAATTTGACAGCGAGTAAGGGAGGATGCAAAGATCCGAACACACAGTGCCTGGATTCACATGCAGCAGACAATGGCTCAGATCAGAGAATGATCCCTAACCCATGTCTCTTTCTAATTTCCAGACACCATCTAAAGTGTAAGCTCAATCGGCATCTGTTCTTCTGATGTACTCCATTGTACTTTCAGAGCTTCTCGCAGGCTTTTTTATATTTTCTTCTTTTATCAAAGTTCACTTTTCCACTAACCTCCTCCACCATTATATTACAAGGCATACATTGCCATTGAACATGATGGGCTATGTCAGCTCCTGGTATTTTCAAATATTTTTCAAATATTACTTTGATCAGACGTGTATTATAAACTTTGTTGAATATTTTCCTTTTAAAGTGGAATTAAACATAATTTTAACAGTTTCAGAAAAACAGTTACATCCCCAACACGGGCTGGGAATGTAAGGGTTCATTTACACTTGCTTTGGCCTCAACACACATTAACGGCCAGTTTACACTTCTGCATAAGACTTAATATAGGCACAACAGATGTGAAAACCTAGGAACTCCAGTACAGATATCTTGTCCAGCAAGAGATGAAGAGCCGTTAACTGGTTTACCAAAAAACTGAAATATCTTTTTTTGTGGACTGGTCCTTTAACTATATTTTTAATGTTATCTCTTGTATGTGCAGGACCGTTTTTAAGGCATGGCAAAGGTTGCTGCCTCATACTTGCCAACTATCCCAATTTAAATTCCCTAATCCCTTGAGGTTGTTGTCCTGTGTGGTGTCCTGATATCTCAGTGTGAAGTTCTGTTACTAATGCTGCCCTGCTCTGCCCTATTGTTGTGTACGGATGACTCGTTAGCAGACCCTGTGTTTACATGTAAATAAAGGGGCATGTTTAAAAGTTCTGCCTACAACTGGGGTCATTAACCACTTAAGACCCGGACCAAAATGCAGGTAAAGGACCTTGCCCCTTTTTGCGATTCGGCACTGTGTCATTTTAACTGACAATTGCGCGGTCGTGCAACGTGGCTCCCAAACTAAATTGGCATCCTTTTTTCCCCACAAATAGAGCTTTCTTTTGGTGGTATTTGATCACCTCTGCGGTTTTTATTTTTTGCACTATAAACAAAAATAGAGCGACAATTTTGAAAAAAATGCAATATTTTTTACTTTTTGCTATAATAAATATCCCCAAAAATATATAAAAAATCATTTTTTTTCCTCAGTTTAGGCCGATACGTATTCTTCTACCTATTTTTGGTAAAAAAAAATCGCAATAAGCGTTTATCGGTTGGTTTTCGCAAAATTTATAGCGTTTACAAAATAAGGGATAGTTTTATTGCATTTTTAAGATTTTTTTTTTTTTACTACTAATAGCGGCGATCAGCGATTTTTTTCGTGACTGTGACATTATGGCGGACACTTCGGACAATTTTGACACATTTTTGGGACAATTGTCATTTTCACAGCAAAAAATGCATTTAAATTGCATTGTTTACTGTGAAAATGACAGTTGCAGTTTGGGAGTTAACCACAAAGGGGCGCTGTAGGATTTGAGTGTTCCCTGTGTGTGTTTATAACTGTAGGGGTGTGTGGCTGTAGGTGTGACGTCATCGATCACTTCCCCCTTATAACAGGGATGACGTGATCGATGTTGCGGCCACAGTGAAGCACGGGGAAGCCGTGTTTACACACGGTTCTTCAGCTCCGGGGACCGATCGCCGCACTGCAGTGGCGATCGGGTCCGCGAGTCTCGCGGTCCCGGTCGTGGAGCTTCGGTCCGGGTCACGGGTGCGTGCCGCGGGTACTAGAACCAACGTATATATACGTTGATGTGCCCAGCCGTGCCATTCTGCCGACGTAAATGTGCAGTAGGCGGTCCTTAAGCAGTTAAAGTGTTACTAAACCCAGTAATATCAAAATCTTCATTTTACATTAAAATACTGCTACTATATACCCTTTTGGTTGATCTGTATACCACGGTCAGTGATAAACTGCACAGTTTTTCCAGGGCTGAGAGTTCAGGTAGGAGGAGATTTCCACTGCAGCCTGTATACATGTCCACATGTGTGATGTCCATATTATGTGACCTTGCTAGTTCAGCTCAGCTCAAATTTTTTGCCCAGGGTCCAATCAATATTAGAGATGGCCCTGTGTATGTGAGAAAGCACCTCTGCAGATAAGCCGTTTCAAGATGTATTCCAACACTAAATGCTAATCGGCAGTGCCAAAATGTCTATGTGATCTATATATGTGTCTATAAAAAAATGTAAGGATAACATTTGCTTCATAACTAAGACTTTGTTGTACTGTTCATCTTTGCAGTCAATGTGATGTAACGTAATCTCCTTGAACATCAAAGTTATATATGTATTACTACTTTAGTAGTTACCCTTTCAAATGTATGTGTAACCAAACTTTCTTTTCTACTTTTGATTGAGTAGGGAAGGGTTAACAGCCCCATTGGGTTGTTATTTTGCTGTATTTGTCCTGCTGGGTAAATTTCCCCTGACTTTTCTGTCCTGGAGGAAGCTGGAAGAAATTTGGAAATCTTACCCTCTTTGTCCCCTTTCACACATGTACAACTTGTCCCACGATTTTGGACTGCAAAATCGTATGACAAGTCATTCTCCATTATTTTCAATGACTACCATTCATACTGGCAAGTTGTGCCTACTTCAAAGTAGTCCTTGCACTACTTTTGTCCGATTTTGATGCCACTTACATAGGCATTCATTGAAATCGCGGCCACGCATCGCGGTAAAATCGTGGCCGCGAAATTGCGGTAAAATCGTGGGCTTTGAAGTCGTACAAGTGTGAAAGGTGTCTTAGGGAGGTGACCTTATTGGAAGACTTCCCATCACGGTGACAATGGTAGTTGAATCTGTCCAAATGGTGCACTTCATGTCTCCAGCTGGGACACATAATAAACACCTGATAGAGGGCCTAATTGATCGCCTTTCTATCCAAAACTAGAAAAAAAAAAAAAAAACCCTGCTCAAAGTTGTATATTCTCCAGTCCTCATTCCTGCCAAACCCCCACTATGTGGCCCAATGGTGTCGCACAGCTGTCACCACATTTTCTTCAGGCCAGGCGTTACTAGAAAAACTACTATTCTATCATATGGAGATGCCGCACTCTGCTGGAATGCCTAAAGCCTCGTACACACGGTCGGACATCCAACAAACTTTCCCTTGGATTTTTGTTTTAATTGATTTGTCCGGTCACAACCATAGCATACACACAGTCAGACATTTCTGCAAACTTTTCTAAAACTTTCCCATCATCACGTTGTTTTTCTGCTCTTTTCTGCTCTTTACCGCCACCCTTTGTGTAACTTCTGCTATTGTTGGTTGATTTTAACATTGGTTCTGAGCATGCGTATTTGCACTTTGTACAAAAGTTGGTTGGCTTGCTGTACACACGGTCACACAATGCACCATCGGAGTTTTGTTGCCGAAAAGTTGGTCCGTTCACAGTCCCAACTTTTTGTCAGATGAAACCCGAAAAAGTTCGTCCGATGGAACGTACACACGGTTAGACAAATTCGAAAAGTTGCAGATTTTGAAATTGGTTGGCCAAAAGTCCGACCGTGTATGTATGGGGCTTTAGATTAACTTTCTATAGGAATGACCTGAGATTTCATACTCATATGTAAAAGGAGGAGCTACTTGGTTGGGAAACATTGCAGCAGTGGGGCCCAATGGGCTGCACAACATGGATCTGGCAGATACAAGACCAGGTGAGGCTTTAAGAATTGGCATCAAAATTCATTCAACTTCAATAGATTTTTTTTTCTCACCTTTACATGCATTGTCATATTTTCCAGATGTGACATGAATCCATGGGGAACTGTGACAACTCCAGTGAAGTTTATAGAAAATATGGTTCTATGCAGGTCATCCAGGTCATCTAGTAATGGTCCTGTGCAGTCATCATCACATGCTAAGAATTAGGAAATAGAGTAATTATGATATATTAGTAATCTCAGACTCCATGTATCTCTTGCACTGGCTAAAAGTCACACTGCAGCATTTACTGAATTTCACAGGTTCATAATAGAGATCACTCATTTCTATGGAGGACACAGGTGTTCTTAAATATTATAAGTTGGATTCAAGGTCTGCTCACTGTTCATTCAGAAAATGTCAGTTATTGTTGGTGAGAGCACAAAGATGAATGATCTCTATGGAGCAGTGTTAATTTAATACATTTTAGTTGACTAAATGAATGCTATTTTAGTAGACTAAAAATAAAACAATTGAGACAATTAAATGGGACTAAAACTAAAATGGCATTTTAGTCAAAAGACTAAGACTAAAACTAAATTGAAATTTGACTTCAAAATTAACACTGGTCTATAGTGCATGTTCATACCTCAATACCATAAATAATAACACAATAGATTTTTCACTCCAGCAGTATATAATGAGCTTGGAAATTGTAGAGAAATGTTAAATAATGCATTACAATTTAATTACACTGATTAGATTTTAGACAACTAAAATGAGTTTTAGTCGACTAAAATATACTGGAGATTTAGTCGACTAAATACTAATGCTTAAAGCCCAAGTCCAGACAAAATCATTGGCCCAGATTCACATACAATTAGATTAGCGTAGAGTATCAGAAATACTCTACGCCGCCGTATTTCACCTGGCTCTACGTGGAATCCCGGTAGATTTTGTCCAGTAAACTACGGCGGCGTAGTGTATTTCTCCCGGCGCAAGCCATCTACGCGAGTAGGGGGCGTGAAGCATTTAAAATAGGCGCGTTCCCGCGGCGATCGAGCTGCGCATGCTCCGTTCAGAAATTTCCCGCCGTGCATTGCGCAAAATCACGTCGTTACGTCATTTTTTTTTTGAGTAGCGTCATTTACGGACATTCCTATTCCCGAACGAGTTACGTAAAAAAAAAAAAAAAAAAATTAAATTTGACGCGGGAACGACGGCCATACTTAACATGGGCTACGCACCGTTAGACCAGCAAATAGCTGGTCTAACAGTACGTAGCAAAAAAATGACGTAAGCGATTGCGAAGGCCGCTCGTATCTTCGTGGATCGCCGTAAAAAGTCATTTGCATATCCCGATGCTGAAAACGATGCGGACTCCTCCCAGCGGCCGCAAAAAGTTTGCAGCGTAGATCCGAAGGCTTACGAAGACGTAAGCCTCTCGGATCGAAGCCCGAAGCCGCCGTATCATGGTTTGAGGATTCAAACTAGTGATACGGCGCGCGAAATTTGAAATTACTCCAGTTAGACAGGCGTAATCGCTCTGTGAATCTGGGCCATTGTGTTTTAGATAGAATATTATTTTGGCTGTCTGTCTCCCTATTGGGAAGTGATAATAGGCAAAAAAACACACATTTTACTAGAGCGTGGAAGAGTTTGAAGTTTTGATTATTTTTATGCCAGTGATCACCACATACACCCAATTTTTGGGGATCCCCACCAAAAATGACAACCTGATGACTTGATGACCTAACTTTTTAACACTTTATCCAAGTATATCTGGAATTAGGCTTTAAGCAAGTCTGCTGATTTTTATGACAGAGTATGACAGAGTATGCTAATCCTGACCAATGGTCTTGAAGGGAAAGAAATCCTGTTTTTTATTACTCTATTTAAGTCAAGTTTCCCCAGTCAGCTACAGAACTGAATTCTTGTATTCCAATGGAGACTTTAGTCAAGGGAAGGTAATGCTATAAGCCACCTACAGGATTCTTCATATGTGATCTAAGACAAAATGACACAATGTATAAAGGAAACTCACATATGCATTGCTGTTCCAGGAGGACATGCCTGACTTCACATGTGTCACAAAGACGTCCAGTCACTCCAGGCTTACAAGCACATTGGCCAGTTAACCTGTCACAGTGATTATGCAAAGAGCCACTTGGATTGCAATCACATAACTGGCAGCTGCCATCTGACTCACTTGGATTGCCAAAATAACCGAGCGAACACCTAAAAATTGCAAAACAGAAAGGAATCTTAGTATGCTTGTGTCTTCAATAAACTGCATGGCTATTAGACCCACTGATCCTAGAAGTGATAGGAATAAATACAGAATATATCTTATAGGAATCCTGCACTAAATGAAACATTTCTGAGCCATTTCTGACCATTGAAACCATTGCTGACCTTGTCTAAAAAATGCTAGGTTCCTGGCTGCCTTTTACTTTTCAATTTTTTGTCGCCAAACAAAACTGCAGAATAGAAAGTCTCCTAATCTACATACGTGTTGTAGGTCAGTGGCTCAGAGGCTGCTGAAGCAATCTGATCAACAGACAACTAGCAATTTTAGAAAGGGTCAGTAATGGCAATCTCCATATTCTAGAGTATAAAATCAGGTTTTGGTTGGAAACTAGTGAAGTGGACTTTAAAGGCACACGGTACAAATAGTATGAAAGCTAGGTAAATTTATTAATATCAAAATGTCTTAAAAACAGTTATAAACATAAAATCAGAAAAGAAGAAATTAGGTAAATAGCTGGTCCACATGGGTTAATACAATAATTATACAGTTCTACCAAAAAATAGGCTCAAATACGAAGCATAATTTTGTAAGGTTAGTTGTAAAGTGCATAACCGGGTGGTGATCCAGAGGAGATAGGAGGGCTTGCTCTACATGTTGCACGCTATGACTAGCGCTTCCTCTGGAGCATGAACATTTCAATAGAACATATAACCGCATTGGGGGTATACAACAGTTGGTCTTTTTAGCCTAACATTAGCTGTGATTCAGACGAATACTTATTCCAGCCAGTTAGGGAGGTAATATCGTTGAAGCAGAAAGCAAAGTTGTATTGGATGGTAGGGCGATCAGTTGCTGGTAAGCATTGAGAAAGGACCCTATACCAGGG
Organism: Rana kukunoris; assembly: GCA_029574335.1. Classification (NCBI taxonomy): domain Eukaryota; kingdom Metazoa; phylum Chordata; class Amphibia; order Anura; family Ranidae; genus Rana; species Rana kukunoris. The sequence goes on along the minus strand of CM056053.1, from coordinate 333,323,232 downwards.
GTGTAAGCATGGATGGCCAGGCTGTTTACAGGATAGGGTTGGCCAAGTGATTGTGAGCAGGGGGGTAGGCCTGACTCACTAGTAACTGGCTTGAAGGTCTCCAGTCCGAATGCCTGGAGACCATTGCAAGCACTAGCGCTGAGTGATCCTTACAGCCCACAGCCTAGCTATACATCCATGTGAATTCCCCTGGGTAGTGGAGGACGCCAATACATAAAATCTGGTTTGTCATACAAGCTTTTTCACATCATAAGACTGAACAGATCACATCAAAGCAGATAAATTGACAAGCAGTGATATGTATATCATGAAGCACTGTAATATTCCTGGATCAGTAGGCACAGTTTTACTCTCAACATGTTCCTAAATATTATATGAACTTGCAGGAGTGTAAGTAATTTTCCTACATCACTTTCTGCATAATCTGTAAGAAACTCACATTTCCAAGGAAGTCACTCTAGTGTGTGCATGCTATATACAGAGGACTTTTTAGGACACAGTGAGGAAGTGGCAGCAATAATGGGATCGAAGGTGAGGTCATGGTATCCCAAAAAAGGGCAACACAAAAGCAATTTATTGGTATACTATGAGAATGGGCATGAAAATATGTAAAATATGTGCAATATCTGCATATAATGTTATTTTCCCTCTTTAAAGGATAATGTTCACCTTTTGAACCTGTTCCATGCCACACCAAGATTTAGGGTGTAACATGCAACACGGCCAGCTGACCTCCTCCCCTTCCTTGACACTGGGCGGGGGTTCTATTCCCCTGCAGCCGCTACCACATTTGAAATTGGTGGGGCTGTGTGGGCAGCGCGATCTTTGAATGTCCCTTCTGCCACTGCAGCACATGGCTTGTAGTTCTTAATAAACTTTAAGTGTGCTGATCAGCGCACCTGCAGTCCATTTCAACTTTGAAACCGACAATCTGTACAGAGGTATGGGAAGAAAGATGGAGAGAGTGTGCAGGAGCCTGACATTGCAATACTTTCCAGGCTCCTGTGTAAAAAAAATTCTAATAAAAGCAAATTTTTTTACCTGCAAAAATATGCGTAAATATTATTTTTTAGTTAAACGTGAATCTAGCCTTTAAAAAATATCTAATTTTAGTGGATGTTAAATGTATCTGTAAAGAAAACAGTTAAGCCTTATACACACGATCGGATATCTGATGGTATCTAATCCAATGGATTTTTTCGTCAGATATCCGATGAAGCCGACTTTCAGTCTTGCCTACACACCATCAGTTAAAAATCAGAGTCCGTGTCCAAATGCAGTGACGTACAACACTACGACGAGCCGAAAAAAGTTCAATGCTTCCAAGCATACATCGGCTTGATTCTGTGCATGCATGGATTTTTGACCAATGGACTTACACACAGATGTTCGGATTTTTCATTCGGTTTTTTATCCATAGGAAAAATTTAAAACATGTTCTAGTTTTTTTCACCGGTGGAAATCAAATCTGTTTTCATCAGACAAACCGATTGTGTGTACAGGACTTTAGATTTATACTTACCTTACTTCTGTCTTCCTTGATGCTGGGCATGACATCACTATCATCCTGGGCAGAATCATGGGAAAAGCAGAACAGACAAAATCTCAAGAGAAGACAATCCAGTCCATTGTAAGAGTCTCATTTTGCAAGATTTTGTCTACTCTAATCTCTAGGATCGTGCCTGTAGAAATGTGACATCACAAATGGTGTAAACTATGTGCATATTTATGAATGTGACATATTTTCTGCTTATTGCCATGGACGCATATATGGCCCATATAGGTGGTAAAGCCTGTTATGTGATCAGCAACAGGTTAATGAACCTTAACCTACCTTTCACAGTACTTGCCCTCATATCCAGGAAGACAGGCATCACAGCGGAAATCATCAATACCTTCTAGCACACAAGTTGGGCTAAAACTGAAAAATAATACATCAATAGTTAATACAAACTTAACGATTCATAAAAAACAAAGAGTACAAATGAAAGAGGGAGAGAGTCTGGGAGATAGAGAGGGTTCGGGAGAGAGAGGGGGGATGTGGGAAGAGAGAGGGAGAGAGAGAGAGAGGACAGAGAGAGAGAAATAAGAGAGAGGAGGGTAGGGGGAAAGAAGAAATAGAAAGAAGAGTGAGAGACACAGAGAGGGGATGGAGAGAAGAGAAAGAGAAAGAAGAGAGGGGGAGGAGAGAGGTGGGGGAGAAAGAGGGTCTGGGAGATAGAGAGGCAGTGTGAGAGAGAGAAGAGAGAGAGAGAGAGAGAGAAAGAAGGGAGAGACACAGAGAGGGGAGGGAGATAGAGAGGGGGGAGGAGAGAGGTGGGGGAGGGGGAGAGAGAGAGTCCGGGAGATAGAGATAGAGAGGGAGTGGGAGAGCGAGAAAGAAAGAAGAGAGAGACAGAGAGGGGAGGGGGAGAGAGAGAGAGAGAGAGAAGAGAAGAGAAGAGAAGAGAAGAGAAGAGAAGAGAAGAGAAAGAGAAGGGGAGGAGGGAGAGAGAAGAAATAGAAAGATGAGAGAGGGATAGGGAAGAAAGGTGGGGCGGAGGGGGAGGGAGAGATAGAAAAGAGAAAGGGGGGAGAGAGAAATTAAGCATATATGGGATGTTATAAGGGGATATAGAGAAATGGCTATTATCAGCCTGTTAGTGCAGACATAATCTTGCAGGTCTACAATCTGTCCAATGTTGCCCATATAATGGCCAAAGGTAGTCACATTAATATGCAAATAATCTGTAAATCCAAATGTACCGTTTATTAAATCTGCATTATTTGCATGGGCTATAGTAAAAAAAAAGAAACAAATGTAAAAAAATAAAAAAAATAACATAAGTTTATATTTAGTCATCTACTACGATAATGTATGAAAACATATATTTAATTTTTTTTTTATTAAAAATAGAAATACATGGGATTAATGCATGATACAATCACATAAAGCAGACAGGCATATGGAAATGCTCCTACCTGTTAACGTTTCCTTTGGGACAGGCACACAGTGAGCAATCAGAGATTGATCCCGTCACCTTGCCATAGTAACCTGATGCACAGACGTGACACCGGTGTCCTGCAGTATTATGTCTGCATCCCTGTTATGTGTAAGAAAATTGATTATATAAAACTGACATAGTCTATAGATGTATACAACTGACATATTCTACATGTCCTCTTCACATGCATACTGTATACAATTGTTTGCACATTTTAAGTATTTGCAGGGCTGTATTTGCCAAAATAGGCCCATGCCATGGTGCCACATCAAGGTTTTTTTCACTATATTTGTTTCCCTCAAACTCCCTCTTGTTGCTGCCAAATGTATATGTGGAAATCCAGTTGTAGACTAGATAAGTGTGAACACATGCAAGTCAATTTTTTTGTCATTGAGCTTAGATCAGACCCATTTCTGTCCCCTCTGGATGTGAGCTGTATGTACACTCTGTGATCAGCTGTTTATCTTAGTAACAGGAGATGGCATAGGGTAGATGAAAGGGGTGGACTAACCATTCTGGCACTGCCCGAGAGCCCCATGCCACTAGGGGGCCCCATCAGGGTTGCCAGCCTCAGTAAAACGCGGGACAGTATGTAAAAATATGTGTTTTTTTACATCTGCCCCTGAAATGTCCCTTACCGACATCCTTTTGGTCTAAAAATCCCCAAATTATAGCTGCCCTGACTCTTTGAGTTGAGTTGAGTTGAGGTGCACTTTCTATAGCGTGGTCAATTACCCCGGAGGATCCTCTCCAGTACCTTGTGTGTGTGTGTACTCTGTGTGTGTGTGTACTCTCTGTGTGTGTGTACTCTCTGTGTGTGTGTACATGGGTTGTCAGTTCACCCCTGGCAGATGACCTGCCAGGTGTTCTGGGAGAAGTACTCACAGGGTGAATTTCACTCACTAAGTGTGGGCTGAATGGTAGCAAAAAAACGAACTCTGACCACACAGAGGTGTCCGTTTATGAAGCAGTGAACAGCGGTGATCCCAGGAATCACCACTGAACACAGTCCATAAACAGTTTATGAAACAGAGATCTTATATTATGTTATCTCCACACACCGAGAATCCTCAAAGACTGACACAGAAACGGACAGTTTATGAAGCTGTGATCAGAGCTTCACTGGCAATCTGTGTCAGAATTCACACTCCCAGATTCACCATCTCAGAAGTGGTGAAGCGGGGAGTGAAGAGGGAATCCCGGGGGTTCTGAGGAGGAAGGAAGAAGATTTTTAACTTCCTTCTACCTCGTTCTGACCCCCCAACACTGTAACCATGTCCCCCTGTCATATTTATGTGTATATATACATACATATATAATGTGTGTGTATGTATATATATATATATATATATACACACACACATTATATATGTATGTATATATACACATAAATATGACATATATAAATAAAATGTGTGTGTATATACATGTATATATAATGTGTGTGTATACATATATATATTATGAAGGGGGACTCGTTATTTAAAAGACATTAACTACGCGGTCTGTCAGTGTAACGAGCGGTTATAATTTATCACTGCTCAATAAACTGACATCTCCGTATTTCTGTGAATTTCTGGTACTGTAAGTCTCACGAGATTCCAGTATCAGGGGCCGTTCTCCTCTGTTAGAAGCGTTGGTAGATCACTTCACTCCTCTGAGGGTGAAGCGATCTTATCCGCTTCATAAACAGGGACACAGAGGAGAAAAATCTCCACTGTGAATGCCGGAGAATGAAGCAGTGAATAGATTTCACTGCTTCATAAACAGACACCTAAGAAGAGGACAGTGAAGGTGATCTGTACAGCTGTAGAGTATATCTAACGCTGACTGCATATCTGCTTCAATGGTGCAATCTGACTTAGTTTTAACCACTTCAATACCAGGCTTTTACACCACCTCCATACCGGGCCTATTCTGACACTTCTCTCCTACATGTAATAATCATCATTCTTTTGCTAGAAAATTACTCAGTACCCCCAAACATTATATATGTTTTTTTAGCAGACACCCTAGGGAATAAAACGACGGTCATTGCAACGTTTTATCTCGCACGGTATTTACGCAATCATTTTTCAAACGCCTTTTTTTTGTAAAAAAAATTGTTTCATGAATTTAAAATATAACAAAACAGTAAAGTTAGCCCAATTTTTTTGGATTATGTGAAAGATTATGTTACACCGAGTAAATAGATACCCAACATGTCACGCTTTAATTATGCGCACACTCATGGAATGGCGCTAAACTTCGGTACTTAAAAATCTCCATAGGCAATGCTTTATTATTTTTTTACAGGTTACCAGTTTAGATTTACAGAGGAGATCTAGTGCTAGATTCGTTGCTGGCACTCTAACGCACGCAGCAATACCTCACTTATGTGGTTTAAACGGTGTTTACATATGTCGGCGGGACTTACGTGTGCGTTCGCTTCTGCACGCAAGCTATCGGGGACAGGGGCGTTTTAATTTTTTTTTTATCTTTTGTTTATTTTTTTGACTTATTTTTTATTTATTTTTACACTTTTTTTCAATTTTTTTCCCACTTTTATTCCTATTACAAGGAATGTAAACATCCCTTGTAATAGGAAATGTGTGTGACAGGTCCTCTTTAAGGAGAGATGCGGGGTCAATAAGACCTCACATCTCTCCTCCAGGCTGGAAACCATGAGATTAGTGAAAAAAAATTCACCAATCTCATGCATGGTTGCTTACAGTCACAATCGCGGCTTTGTTTACTTACGGGGACCCGGGCGTGACATCATCACATCTCGCCCCAGTCCTCCGACGGTCATAGAGATGACTGGTGACCATCTGGTCACCAGTCATCTCTATGCTTCCTGCCGACGCCGAAGGCACGGGAGAGCCCGGAGAAGCACCGGATAGCGGCGGGAGGGGGGGATGTCCCCTCCCGCGACCTGTAAGAACGATCAAGCCGCTATGATCGTTCTTATGTTGTGCAGAATCGCCAGCTGAAGAAGAGGATATCTGGATGATGCCTCTGTCTGCAGGCATCATTCAGATATCCACCCACAAAGTCCAGGCCGTCAATTGACGGCCACTTAGGATGGGAGATCCCATCTCTGGCCATCAATTGTTAATGGGCGGGTATTGAAGTGGTTAATAAAGCGCTCGTAAGATGAAGGAAATGGAGCTTGTATAAAAAGGGCTCATTAGTAACCAATTTTGACAGGGACTCGCGTGCACTTACGCTCAGACTGCCTAGGTGATCGGAAACAGAAGTTCTCCCCTCCCACAGACTTCAGGTCACAGAAAACTTTGGGCCAGTCACAGAGTGCAGCGTCGCTCATGCATGCGCAATGGGAACCCAGCTGTGAAGCCTCAACCTGTCACAGCCAGATGCCCATAGTAAACGTGCCGGAGAGAGGACATAGTGTTGGATCGTAGGATAGGTGAGTGGCTGTAAATTAAAAGCCAGTAGCTAAAGTTTTTGAAGCTGCTGACTTTTAATTTTAACATGGGAGACTGGAGCTCCTCTTAAACTACCGTGTTAACCATACCCTTTTAGTTTTGCTGAGCACTCTGTATAAGACCTGCTAGTTTTCAAGGTCATGATCAATCATAATATATTTCAAGCATTGCTTCATTAGATTTAATCCAAAACTAAGGCCACACATGAACAAATTGTTGCTTGCAGCTGCATCCTTAGCATAAATCAGATGGTTAATATGCAGATCAGCACACATTTCTCCGTTATTCAGTTGAATGTCAACTACTATCTAAAATTAGTCAAATGCCCAATCTCATTTTTTAATGTTATCATACAGGATTTATATGGCAACACCAGTTTGTTCAATAAATAAAGGAAGACAGTATACAGGCATACCCCAGTTTTAACTACACAATGAGCTTCCAGGTTTCTTTACCAAAGCTTAAAGCGGAGGTTTACCCAAAAATCAACTTTCTGACATTAGATCCAGCATACTGTTAACATCTACAGTATGCTGTTGGTTTTTTTTTCTTTGTACTTATCGTTTTATGAGCCGTTGTTATCCGGCTCCGAGCGGGGAATCCTGCGGGGAATGGGCGTTCCTAAGCCAAGAGGAGTTGATTGATGGGCTGCTAAGGCGTATCACGCCTTCCGAAAATACCCGAGTGTCACTTCGGGTATTTTCGGAAGGCGTGACAAGCCTTAGCAGCCCGTCAATCAACTCCTCTTGGCTTAGGAACGCCCATTCCCCGCAGGATTCCCCGCTCGGAGCCGGATAACAACGGCTCATAAAACGATAAGTACAAAAAAAAAAAACAGCATACTGCAGATGTTAGCAGTATGCTGGATCTAATGTCAGAAAGTTGTTTTTTGGGTGAACCTCCGCTTTAATTGAACAAGCTGGGGTTAGAAGCTCATTGGTCTTTATGCAGAAGTGAGCCTGATTTTGCACTTTCCAGCTTTAGTAAATAAACCCCATTGTGTACTTAAAAGTGGGGTATGGCTGTATTTACAAACCAATTCAAGACATGAAGGTAAAAAGGATCCTGCTCCTGAAAGCTTACAATCTAAAAGGGGGCAAGTGATTCAAAAGGTAAAAACAATGAGACCGATATTCCAATGAGTAGCTGTGGCACCTCTGTACTCTCACTTTACAGGGTTATTTCATACAGTATATTGTTTCCCTACAGTGCAATGATTTAAAAACTAAAACTGACCATACACCATCCTATTACTTGCCTCAACTGCTTTGATACAACTGAACAGATTGTTTAGGTTTACCCTTATATTGCATATTCGTTTTTATAAATTAAAGGATTGTATATTTGTATTGTATTGTGTATAGCCAACTTTAAATTATATATGTCTTACTAGATGCACTGTAAAGCATTTTTATTGTCCTACATACTCAACTAATTTTCCATATGTTAGTGTACAATGAATGCCAAAAGATAACACAACTCTTCCCTCTTGGTGCATCCAACAAACATTATGTTCTATAACACCAGGTATATGTGAAAATATTTCAACAGATGTATTTTTACATCTTTTACAGACTGAACCCAGATGCCATGAAACAAGAAGGTGGGTGTAGCGGTATTCCTTATGAGGTTGTATATTCCCTGCTTTCAATTACTGGGAAAATAGGTGAAGCTGATAATGAAATATATTTCCAACAGTTCTCAATTTAAATTATTATCCTGCCATTTACTTAAAATACAGTGCTTTAAAAGCACATGCTAACAATATTACTTACTCACCTACTAATTATTGTTAGACACATAGACCCTATTATTGTTGTTCCATTGTTCTAATACTTATGGTATATAATTAATCACATAGTCACCACGAGTGAATATTTTCTTATATAGTCCTAGTGGCGCCCTCTATCGTTTCTTTTATTTATCACTTCTTATAGTCACATACTATATCACTGAGGAGCAGCACAGTATTTTGGTGTCCGTTTATGTAACAGTGAAGAATTATCACTGCACAGATCGCCGGCATTCACAGTGTAATTTCTTCACAGTGGTGTGCCTGATTATCATCCTGTGTAGATTGCTTCTATTCAGGAGAAGAGAAGTGATCTACAAACGTTGATAACGGTGGCTGTGAATGGAAGGCTGAAGTCTCGTGAGAAATTCCGAGACTTCGGCAGTGAACAACAAAGTGAAAGTAAAACACCAAGCAACACATTTCATTAATAAAACCCCCAAATTAAACAATAAAGTCCACCAATCACACATATACACCCCCCTTTATTGTAAAACTTAGCTAATATAAAAATTTTACACTATAATTACACATGTGGTTTTCTTCTCATGAACGGTGTGTATATAAAATGGTTGATCCTGCATATGTCATCCATCAGTACACCATTGATGAGAATTTAAATTAAATTTCAAGTTCAATTAATAATTTAAATAAAATAATAAAAATAAAAATATATAATATAAAATAATAAATATAATTAAAAAAGTGAAATGAGATTCCCCTCTGTACTAAAATTGACCTGTCCATGGGTTCAAACCATCTATTTGGGTGGCCAAAAATATATATAAAAAAAATAAAATAGATATAAATTATAAAATATGTTCAAAAAAATGTTTTATATATTCATTTAAAAAATAAAATATATATATATATATTAAAATAAATTATAACATATTTATTCAATAATTATATATGTACTGTGAATCAAAACCACCCAATACTAGAAACATGGTACACTCTTCTAAAAGTTACCTGAAAAATGATATTTTAATCATTTAAGGGGTTAGTGATAGGAGAGTAAGGAGAGTATGGAGCGCTTAAATAAAAAAAGAAATATAAAGTTCAGCTATGCGCAGAATTGCGTTTTGGTGTCAAGGGTAGTTAGTAACTGGGACCGTTTATTTGGTTCCCAGTCTAAAAAACTTTCTCATGCAACGAAAAATGAAATATGGAATTTAATTTTCCAGCAAGTGAATGCTGCAGGGGACGTTGCCCGCAGCATTGAGACATGCCGACGTCGACTTAACGACATTAAAGTGCACTTAAAAAAAAAAATGGCATTTATATCAAGACACCAACGTGGCACTGGTGGAGGACCTCCAGCAAATATAACCTTCTCCTGCTACGAAGAGGAGTTGAAGGGGTGCCTCGGGCCCGACGTCGTAAGCGGTGTCCCCGGAGAACATGATTCTGATGCTCATAGTAAGTAATTAATTTCTTTTTGTAAATTCAATATAAGTGTAAATTGTTTTTTATAAAGTAATTAAGATTTTTTTTTTTTTTTGCACAGTTTTAGAAGAACCATCATTTGGCGATCAAAATGTTGCTCAAGATGAGACCATGTTACTTTTCGATGATACTGATGATGGTAAGTTTTTTTTTTTTTTTTAACCGCTTGTCGCCCACCCACCGATAATTTCCTAGGAGCTGTAGTGCCTGCTGCACTTGAAATTTGGCCCTTAGTTGCATTTGGCAGTGGACCCCCTAAGGATTATTTACACTTAAATTTCGGGGGTGGAAAAAACATGCGTTTGAGTCACGTTTTTATCACCCCCAATCCCTACCTCCTTTAGCACAGCATTCAAAGGTGTACACATGCCGTGGCAGTAATTCGGCTACCTGTTACTTTTGGTGGTTGCTTCCGCCTGCCCATCCATTACAACCCTTTTCCAGTAAATGTGTCAACTCTGCAAGTGGATCGCAACTACATGCTTCTGCCAAGTCCAATGGGTTAGAGAAGGTGCTGCCAAACCAACACAATGCTGCCTGCTTTAACCCCTTGTTTGTTGTCAGTGGCGGCTAGTGCTCCAAATTTTTTGGGGAGCGCAAACCAAAAAAAAATTAAAAATTGCAGCCTCACTGTGCCCTTCAAATGCAACCACCGTGCCATCAATACTCACCACTGTGCCATGTTATCAAACGCAGCCACTGTGCCATGCCATCAAACGCAGCCACTGTGCCCCTCAATTGTCACCACTGTGCCAATTGTCACCAAAGTGCCCTTTAATTGTTGCCACTCTGCCCATTGTCACCACTGTGCCCATTGATGCCACTGTGCCCTTGGTCACCACTGTGCCCTTTGTCGCCTCTGTGCCCATTGTGGCCGCTGTGCCCTGTAAAATGCACTTACCTTAATCCTTCCACGTCCCTTAATGTCTTCTCCCACCTTGGTGTCGCTTCAGCCAATCAGGTTACCGATAACCAGAATCTGCGAACCTGATTGGCTGAGACGGCCATCAGTCTAATCCAAGGAACGCACCCCCCGTACGTTCCGAGTATTAGAATCCGGGAGACGAGGGCTGTACACGTAAAGCCTATCAGAGCCGCTGGCTCTGATAGGCACTTCGGCACATCCACCCGCTGCCGTCATTCAGGTGGTTGGCACTCAATGTCCGGCCACCTGAATAGACCAGCGGCAGCTGGCAACAATAACATACATTCATGCAATGCATGAATGTATGGTATTACAGTGGCGGTACGGAGCCAGAGGGGGCGGCGCTCCAGCGCCCTCTATGGATGGAATGCCACTGTTTGTTGTACTGCAACAACCGTTTGTACCGCAAAAGGTTTAAATTATGATTAATGTGAACCAATATATGATATATGATTGTTGTGTTTTACAGATAACACGCAAATCACTTTTCAATTGGTAAATGAAGATGATTGTGATGGCATCAATGGTAAGTTTAAAAAAAACAAAGCCGTGCTACAATATGAACATGTTTAAGTGGATTTAAAGGATAGAAATATTTTACATTAAGGGGCCTTTCACACGGGGCGGATCAGTATTGATCCGCTCCGTATGTCTGTTTGCTCATCAGGGATTCCTCTGTAAAATCCCCGCTGAGCTGTCGGCTGATAGGGCGGCCCACGCACACTGTGCAGGGACCGCCCTGTCTTTCCTCCTCTTTCCCCTATGGCTGGATCGGATGAACATGGACCGTATGTCCGTATTCATCCGATCCGCCAGACGGAAGAAAAATAGGATTTTCCTCCGTCCTAAAAATAAGATCATTGCGGAGGTGGACAATTATGGGTGTCAGCGGATGGTCATCCACTGACACCCTTTATCACATAGGGAACAATGTCTGTCCCGTTTTCATCCGCAACGGATCGATGAAAATGCGGACATACGGTCCATACGTGTGAAAGGGCCCTAAAGCAGAGTTCCAGTCTAAATTTGAGCTTTCCCTTATCTGTCTAACGCCCCCTCCCCCCTGCCGGTACCACATTTGGTACCTTTCAAGGGGGAGGGAGGTGAGGTAACCGATTTTGACAGGTACCGTTCCCCAATTTTGAGAGAGCGGGACGCCCCCTTCTCCTGTGTTAGCCCCTGGACCAATCTGAAAGCAGAGTGCCCATGTGCAGTAGGGGACCGGCTGTGAAGCCGAAAGGCTTCACTGCCTGTTTCCCGTTAACAGGAAAGGTGACAGCCAAACACGTCAGATGATCCAAAGATTGGCTGTGGTGCCAACATTACGGGCTCCCAGGACAGGTAAGTGTCCATATATTTAAAGTCATTAGCTGCAGTATTTGTTCCTGCTGACTGTAAATGTTTCATGGGGAGGCTGTACCTCCTCTTTTATCGATTCCTTCCATTGAGGTGAAACATTTTTAGACATCAGCAGCCCCCAATCCCCCATCACCTGTGTACGCTGTGCAGTGCACGTCTGCAGGTCTTGTCTCCCCTCATTTCCCAGATTTGCTGGCTATGCTGGGGTACAGTGAGCCATCGGCACCCACTGCTGTCAATCAAAGCCTACCACAATAAAGTGGTGGCGGTGCAAAATCTACTGTCTGTGTGTTGAATTTAGCAGCAGGGCTTGGGAACAAGCACTCACAAGTGATCCCATGGGAAACGGCTTTCAATTGAGTAACTGGACATACAAGAGGGGCCAGGAGCAACGGTTTTGGTGGGTGTGACTAAGAAACATAGGCGTGCGCAGCCTATTGCTTTAGGGTGTGCACCCCAAACCTCTAAAGCACACGCGCATATATATATATATATCTAAGTGCGCTGAGGACAGAGAGGGATGCCAGGGACAGACAGGGACTTAGTGCGATGAGGACAGAGAGGGACGCTGGGGACAGACAGAGAGGGATGCAGTGCGATGCGGACAGAGAGGGATGATGAGGACAGACAGAGATACGCAGTGCGATGAGGACAGAGAGGGATGCTGGGGACATACAGAGAGACGCAGTGCGATAAGGTTAGAGAGGGATGCTGGGGACAGACAGAGGGACGCATGGAGATGAGGACAGAGAGTGTTGCTGGTGACAGACAGAGGGATGTAGGACGATGAGGACAGAGGGTGATGCAAAGGACACAGAGGGGTGCAAGAGAGGGACACTGGGGACAGACAGAGAGGGACACAGTGAGATGAGGACAGAAAGGGACGCTAGGGACAGACAGAGAGGGATAGTGGGGGGGACATTGTGGTGGGGGGACATTATGATGGGGTTACACTGTGGTGGGGGGACACTGTGGTGGAGGGACACTGTGGTGGGGGGACACTGTGGTGAGGGACACTGTGGTGGGGGGCTCATGAGAATATTATGGGGCCTCCTGCATCTGTACTGGCTCCCCCCTTCCCATGGTGTCTCTAAATAGACTCACCCGTCACTGTAATTAAGACTTCACCCTCCACTCTTCTCATCTGTCAGATTTATCTTTTTATCTTCACAATAGTGGAGATCACCAATTATTTGGTTGTGGCACGGAATACACATTTTTTCATTAACAATATTACTACTATGAATATATAATACTGTAGAGAAAGGAAACCTACCAGACATTCTCCGGTATCTGCATTACAAATTTCACTGTGGTTACTGCACTGACAAGGTACGCATGGAGCAATGAAAGGCTGTGGTCCTCGTACATTAAATTCTGTCACTTCCTCTCTGTAGTAGCCAGGTGCGCACTCCTGATATAGTGAACAAGATAAACAATGCTAAGTAAGACAGATCTATTATCTCCTGACCAAAAGCAAATGAATAAGGACGGCAGATCACCTGGCATGAAAGGCCTGTATATCCAGGGGGACATTCACAGATCTCTATAAGATGAGACGTTTCTCGTCCAGAATGCATTTCTGATGCCTCCACTGCAATGTCCATCGAAATGTTTGATATCCTAAAAGTTGAAGGAGACAATACTTTGTATAGCATCAACTAAAAATGAATTAGTGTACACACTAGTGGATACACGCATACACTGTTTACTACATACAAACACAGACACATACACTACATTGCAAAAAAAACTCACTTATGGTTTAAGAAAATCAGAAGAAAATTCAAAATTTGCCCAAAATAACAAATTTCCGTGTTTTATTTTCCCAGAGTATGTCAGGGATACTAATATAAGGATCTGGCTGATTTGATTTTAGTTCTTGAGTTTTTCTCCCAACAGTGCAGTCAACTCAGGGCCAGTGCTACCACCAGGCAAACTAGGAAGCCGCCTAGGGCGCACTGCTGCCTAGGGCGCCCAGCCACTGGTTTTACTACTCTCTTCTCTCTGCAGCAAGCAACTAAGTCTCAGCATCACCCGCCGCTCCATTAGCTCATAGTGTCAGAGGCGCAGTGGCGGTGGAGGACTGTGTCTCTGTCTCGACTCCCGAATAAAGGGAAGCAAGCAAACATTCATTGTTAGGCACTGGTAGGCTGCATTGATGGGCACTGGTGAAGCTGCATTTGATTTGCGCTTCATTAAAAAGGTGGGGTATACATGGGCAGGGCAAAGGGGGTGGAGACAGGGGTGCAGCCAAGGGGGGGGGCTGCACAATGAGGTTTCGTCTACTCTAGGGTGTCAAAAAATCCTTGCACCAGCCCTGAGTTAACTTATACAGGCTTTTTGACCTCTCTCTGCCAACAGTTTACCAATGTCTGCCTTTTAGTCTCTGCATCTATTCTTTCCTCAACTGTATCTGGTTTTATCTCTCCCTTTGGATTTATAATGATTACTCAAGGATTTCCAAGAACATCACATGGAATTTCCTGCAGCCAAGCCAACTTTTACAGTAAATCCAGGGATGCTTTAGACTTTGAGCCTTGGCCTGGTTTCTGCCTTGTACATTGTACTTACTGTCTGACCTCGGCTCTAATGATGGTGATGGTATAAACTCTTGCCTGAGAATTAGCCATTAGTGGTGCAAACCAGGGGCCATAACCAGGGAATATCATGCAGAGGAATACATTTTTCTATCAGCATATGCCTAGTAAATACCTGGCTCTTCAACATCCCAACAGATATCACTTCTAATAAATCAACACTACTCTGTGACAAAGAATGTCTACATTCCCAGCCTTTGACTAGTGAGCCCCTGCTGAACATTTCAGCTAAACCATTACTGGTTGATTCAGACAAAGTCAAAAAATATTTTACAGCTTTCTTTGAGTAGCACTTAAATCTTAAGCCATGTACGAACGATCGGTTTGTCCGATGAAAACAGACCGATGGACTGTTTTCATCAGACAAACCGATTGTGTGTGGGCCTAATCGGTCTTTTTTCCATCGGTGTTAAAAAATAGAACATGTTTTACATTTTTACTATGGATAAAAAAAACGATAGAAAAATCTGATCATCTGTGTGGAACTCAGGCATGCTCAGAATCAGTCGACGCATGCTCGGAAGCATTGAACTTCATTTTTTTTGGCTCGTCGTAGTGTTTTACGTCACCGCGTTTTGGCATGGTCGGAATTTAGTCTGATAGTGTGTATGCAAGACTGATGAAAGTCAGCTTCATCGGATATCTGACAAAAAAATCCATCGGATTTGATTCCATTCGATTTTGCTTTTAAACGTTCTTATTTCTTCTGAGAAATCCTCACTTCTTGTTTTTCTGTCTGTAACTCCACACAGTAATGCAAGGCTTTCTCCCTGGTGTGGAGTGTCGTGCTTGCCCCCTTCCTTAAGGGGGAGGGGGCGAGCTGGAGAATGAGGACGCTCTCTACGTTGCAGATAGAGAAAGGAGCAGTGTGTTAGTGGGCGTCCTGACTCTCCTGCTCGCCCCCTCCCCGCTCAAGGGAGGGGGCAAGCACGACACTCCACACTAGGGAGAAAGCCTTGCATTACTGTGTGGAGTTACAGACAGAAAAACAAGTGAGGATTTCTCAGAAGAAATAAGGACATTTAAAAGCAAAATCGAAAAAAGAGGTAATTGAAGGAGTACTGCACTAAGGTAAAGGAAGCTATTTAGGGGATATTTTTTTTTTACCTTTACAACCCCTTTAAGGATACAAATAAATTGTTGTTTCAGCTTCTCACTGGGATAAGGCTGGATGTTGGCTAGTGATCCTATTACCCACCAACTGATAACCTGCTCAACAAATATTGTGAACAGGTTTAAAATGGTAGGCCGCCAAAAGCCAAAATGTGATATGATAAAGGTTGAATAGACAAAGAAAAGTGAACCTTGCTTCTAATTTAATAAATCAACCTTGAAGTGCATGTCATATTGTATACACTCTCTATACAGTCCACAGATTACCCCTTATTTCTGTTTATGTCAGTGAAGGAAAACTGTAACTGTATTTGGTCTTAAAAGATTCTACTGACTCTAAGGTTCCTGTGTTAGCTAACAGAATTATACATTATTGTTTTTTCTACTGATACGGATAAACTGCAAGCAGCATGTGAAAAACACAATCACTTCTCTGACTGTAAGTTAGAGAATGTATCTAAGTATAGACATACCTGCTCTGTTGTAATCCATAGCCATATGATGCTTTTATAAGTATGTAATCAAGTTTGCTTAGAACCGACATGAACTCCATCCTTGTAACTGACTCATCAGATACAGAATTATGATATTTCCAGTCTTCCTACAGAAGAGAGCAGAAAAAAAGCACACCAGATGAAAATATTTGTCATCTATAATTGGAAAGTAAAAGTTAGGGTGTCCTGGGGAGTAATTAAAAAAAATATCTTGGCATTATGTGGTTTGCTTGTTAAATTACTTCTTAACATTATGCTATTATTTCCAAAACAAAACAATTTAATTAGTATAGGTTTTTTTTAACCGCCATCTACATTTGTGTGTGGCAGATCTTCACATGGCATCTCCATTTTTTCCCACATGTTTGTTACAAGCACTTTGTGGTGAAAGCCGATTAGGCTATATCAGGATATGGGTAAGCTGCCTTTTGTACCTGATCCCATGGTACCTGTGGGAGCTGGGATAAGACTAAAGCCCTGTACACACGATCGGTTTGTCCGATGAAAACAGACCGATGGACTGTTTTCATCAGACAAACCAATCCTGTGTGCGCCCCATCGGTTTGTTTTCCATCAGTGAAAAAAAAAATAGAACATGTTGTACATTTTTCCTATGGATAAAAAAACTATAGAAAAAAACCATTGCCTGTGTGGAAGTCCATCGGTCAAAAATCCCTGCATGCTCAAAATCAAGTCGACGCATGCTCAGAAGCATTGAACTTCATTTTTCTCAGCACGTCGTAGTGTTTTACGTCACCGCGTTTTGGCACGGTCGGATTTTTGACTGATGGTGTGTAGGCAAGACTGATGAAAGTCAGCTTCTTCGGATATCCAACAAAAAAATCCATCGGATTAGATTCCATCAGATAGCCGATCGAGTGTACAGGGCTTAATTCTTTATCCTTCATAAAGGTCCATAAAGACAAGGATTAGCGAGTTTGGGGGTGAAGAAACTTGACTGGCCTGATCGCAACCCGATAAAACACCTTTGGAATGAATTACAGCACAGACTGCAAGCCAGGCCTGCTCGTCCATATCAGTGCCTGACCTCACAAATGGGCTTTTGGAGGAATGGTCAAACATTCCTATAAACAAACACACTCCTAAACCTTGTGCACAGCCTTCCCAGAAGAATTGAAGCTGTTAAAGCTATAAGGGGTGGGCCAACTTAATATTGGAACCCTATGGACTAAGGCCGCGTACACACGACCAAATCTGTCTGCTGGAAACGGTCTGCCAGACCGTCCCAGCAGACAGATTTGATCGTGTGTACGGGCGAGCAGACGGATTTGGCCAGCCGATAGATTTGAAAGCATGCTTTCAAATCTGTCGGCTGGGAACCCGTCCGCCCGACATGTCTGCTGGTTAGTATGCTAACCAGCAGACATGTCTTCTCGCACACGTGTCGAATGGGTTCGACGCATGCGCGGAAGTGATTTACTTCCTGGTGCGGTGACGTGGCGGCGTCAACGTCACCGCCACGTCACCGCGCCGTCTGCCGGCAGGGATTTTGGTTTGATCATGTGTACACGATCAAACCAATACGTCCCCAGCAGACAGATTTGTTCAAATCGGTCTGCCCGACTGATTTAAACAAACCTGTCTGCTTGTGTCTATGGGGCCTAAGACTGGGATGCCAATAAAGTTCATGTGTGTGTATAAAGGCTGGTGTCCCAAAACTTTTGATAGTATAGTGTATATTATGTATTTGTGCTCCCTTCCCTAACCCCCCCTTTTTTTCCCCCTCCTGGGTGACCCTATGATTGTTAATAGTACTATGTTTACTTTTGTATGTAACTAAAATATATGTAATATATCTGTTATAGTATTGGCTTTTATTGGTTAAATAATGTATTGTCTGTATCATTCACGAGTTATAACATCACAAAGCCTAAAAAACAAAGTAGTTCCTGAGGAAGCCTGTACTGGGCAAAACTATGCTTCTTCGTTGTTTGACATATTGATTTTTCTATTATGTGCTTAGAGCACTGACAATAAGGGCCAGATTCTCAAAAGAGATACGCTGGCGTTTCGTAGGAAACACCGTTGTATCTCTGTTTTTTTCATGAGTATCTATGCGTGTGATTCCTAGAATCACTCACGCATAGATACAGTGAAGAACCGACAGGTGTAAAACAATTACACCGTCGGATCGTAGATGTAATGACATCACTGGCGGCTAGGTGGCCTTTACGATGATTTCTCATTTGCCTATGCAAATGAGCCTAATCCGACGATTCCCGAACATTTTTACGTCGTTTCCGTAAGCGTAAACCTACCCCTGCTATATGAGGGGTAGGTTTACGAAGTTCCGTCGTTGCCATGTTAAGTATGGCGTCGGGTCAGCATCGTCTTTTTCCGTCGGTTACGCCGTTTTACTAAGTCGTTCACGAATAGGGATATACGTAAACGACGCTCACGTCGGCTTCATTCATTTTTTCCGACGT
Source organism: Rana kukunoris (assembly GCA_029574335.1). Classification (NCBI taxonomy): domain Eukaryota; kingdom Metazoa; phylum Chordata; class Amphibia; order Anura; family Ranidae; genus Rana; species Rana kukunoris. Next base: position 333,304,641 of record CM056053.1, on the reverse strand, counting down.
GAGCTGGAGCATGCGCACTGGGCTATTTTTGAGGCAGGCGCATGCACAATTCGATCGACGCGGGGGCGCGCTTAATTTAAATACAAGCCGCCCCCTTTTAATTACGCTGGGATACGCAGAGCCATTTACACTACGCCGCCGCAACTTGCGGAGCAAGTGCTTTGGGAATATGGCACTTGCTCAGTTAAATTGCGACGGCATAGTGTAAATGGCTTACGCTACGCCAGCGGGAAATGTATGGGAATCTGGCCCTATGTGTTTAAATTTAAACTTTTATACTGTGTAAAATAAATATTACTCTTTTATCAACACAATTAATGTTGTTATAGGTTGTATTGTTAGACACTTAAAGGGGTTGTAAAGGATTTTTTATTTTTTTGCCCTAAATAGCGTCCTTTACCCTAGTGCAGTCCTCCTTCGATTTTGCTTTTAAATGTCCTTATTTCTTCTGAGAAATGCTCACTTCCTTTTCTTCTGTCTGTAACTACACACAGTAATGCAAGGCTTTCTCCCTGGTGTGGAGAAAGCCTCTTGAGGGGGGAGGGGGCGAGCAGGAGTGTCAGGACGCTCTCTACTTTGCAGATAGAGAAAGGACATTTAAAAGCAAAATCGACGGATGAGGTAGGTGAAGGAGGACTGCACTAAGGTAAAGGACACTATTTAGGGCAAAAAAAAAGAATCCTTTACAACCCCTTTAAAATCCACCTTTCCCCTAATCTTTCTGATGTAGAGACATTGGGCCATTCTTTCCCCATATTTCTGTGTGGATTTCTCTTTGTATAAGCTTTATGCACAATGGAGTGTGTTTGGGTGACTGGGACAAATTATGTAAATATTTCACAAATTGTCCTAAAATATAATGCAATCTTATAACATGTTAATGTCATTTACAAAAAACAGTTACTATGAGAAAGCTACAAAGGTAGAAATTAAGAACAATTTATAAACTGTGATTATATATTATACACCATCAGGTCATCTGAAAAATAAAACTAAAGCCAAATCCATATTTACCTCTTTGAAGCTGACATGTATCTCAGTTCTCACTCCATTTGCTGGGCTTGGTTTGGTCATGTAAAGAACTTGTTTCCGGAGATGTCCACCTTTCATTATAATGTGAGGTTCAAAATCTGACTCACCCAGTGCAAAATCTGACTCCCCCAGTGCATAATATGTAACAACATACTTCAGAAGGCCACCATATGCCAATGTCTGTAGATAAATAACACACACATATTATATCTATATATATATATATATATACACACAAATATATACATACAGTATGAGAGTTATGAAATAAACATAATTGTATGTATGCAGTAATAAAGTGATGGTTTTATACAAGTTCCCAAATATTACTTAAAGTAGAACTTAAAGTGATAGTTAAAAATAGTTAAAGATAACAAACATGTTATACCTACCTGCTCTGTGTAATGGTTTTGGCCCAGATCCTCCTTTTTCGTCTCTCCGATACTTCAGGCCCCTCTATCCTATTACATGTCTCCACAGCAAGCAGCTTGCTATGGGGGCACTTGAGCTGAGCCACAGCTCTCTGTGTCCATTTAGACATGAAGCCGTGGTCTGGCCCCACCCCCTTTCTCTCCTCATCGGCTTACTGAATTTGACTGACAGCATCGGGAGCCAATGACACGTGCTGTCTCAGCCAATGAGAATGGGAGTCCTGGGCAGCCTAGACACTCCTGCAACAACGCTGGACATAGAGGAACCTCAGGTAAGTAGTAGAGGGGCTGCTGCACACAGAAGTCTTTTTATCCTAATGCATAGACTGCATTAAGATAAAAAACCTTCTCCCTTTACAATCAATTTAAGGCAGTGGCGGGCACTCCATTGGGGCACCGCCCCCCTAATCCAAAAGCTTGGCACCTAATCTAAATGCAGGGCGCCGGCGGATGAATGGATTTCAATGGAGTTTTTGTTTTTGAAGCACATGTTTAGAGTTTAAGCCGGATGTAATTGGCTTAAAAAAAAAAGAGGTAAGCTTGGGCCACAGAGCAATGCGCCCTGAGCCCACCTAGTTTTGTGACACAAGCAAATTAATATTCGCTATTGTCTTCCTGCTTCTCCTCCCGGCCAATCAGGAAGCAGGTCTTAAGACCCGATTGGCCGAGAGGAGAAGCGACTGTATTGGCTGCTGAGGAGCTGACAGAAAGGTGGAGGCCACCAAGGAGGAAGTACAGGGGGAAGCCATCCTAGAAGGGTGGGGGATTTTAACTGACAAACCAACCAACCTGACGGACCAACCAAACTGGGGGGTGGCATTTGGTTTGTTTGCCGCCCCCCTCCCAAAAATGGAGCACCAGCCGCCACTGCTTTAAGGTGCTTTTTTTGCAATACTCAGCCTTCAACTAGAGATTTTTTTTTTTTAAGGAAATCGTTTGTGATAAATAAATGGTTATTTCTGACCTGTTCTGAAAATGCTACTTCCCAGGTTCTCATATTGATGAATTTCAATACTTTTTCAGACTTTATAAGTTAATATGTAGTCAAGAGTATAATTGGCAACTTCCAGAAGATGCAGCATAGCGTCGGCAAAGAGACGCAAGGATGAAGCACAGCTAAACATATATTTTAACTCTCTGTCTGACTGGACCTTGTATACTGAAAGCTTAGGTCTTGATTCCTGGTACCTTCACACATGAGAAACATTTATGACAGCAATACACTACACAAAATATGAGTTCACCTTACCTTTTCACCCAGGAACTGTGCAGGTAATTGCCAATAAAATATATCTGATAAAAAGTGTTGCCGTATCACTGATCCATCTAGTAACATGTCAACAGCCTCAGAGAACACACCATTTATAGTTCCATTCATATCATTCAAAGAAACTACACGGAGCAAAGACTGGTTTGGAACCAAGGTGATCTAAAATACAAGACATTTAAAATGTAACAAGTACCCAGTAAAGAAATACACTAATTATATAGAACATTTTTATAATATACAAAGCATTGTAAGCAAACTTATATTTACGTTAGTGAAATGTGTAATGACTTTGTGAAATGCAAAAGTTTTACATTTTCATGTGACCTGTATGACAAATCTCAGGTTTTCACTGTTCATAAGAGCTACATAAATTACTAGACATGTGCATTAGTTTTTGTCCGAATTTCGGGTATTTTCGTTTTAGTTTTAACAATTGTAAACAAACGTGCAGAATCCGAAATTCCGAAAGATCCGACTTAAAAAAATGCTTTATTTTCGTTGTCGTTGCTACAACAGTTCGATATAGATAGGAGATTCAACATGACGGTGAGAATAGCGATCTGTGTCTATCGAACCTGCGGTCGAATATGCCTAACCTTAACTCTATTAGTCCAAGATTATTCTACATAGAGAGGAAAGATTTGACATAAAGAGAAAAGATTTGACATTATAGAGACAGTGTTGGGGTAGACCATTTAACATAAACAACAAAGTTTCGACGAAGCAGCAAAAAACAAACAAATGTTGAATCTGTCATTGAAGGCTTATGGTGTCTGTCGAAAGTTCTAAGAAGATTTGACAGGGCAGCTAAATTGTACAACACCGCTATCGTACATTACCGGTCAAATGCTCGGCCCATAGGCTGGTTGACTAGTAATAATAAGTTATAAATGAAATTATTACTAGTATCATACAACATTAGAATTCTTCTATAGCTTGCAGGCGGAACATTCGACCGGAAATGTACGATTGCGGCGTCGTACAGTTTAGCTGCTCTGTCGAATCTTGTTAGAACATTCGACAGACACCATAAGCCTTCAATGACAGATTCAACCATAATAAATTCGGATTTTTTGATGGTTGCATTTTTTAACGAAACAAAATAAATAAAAAATAATTTTGGGAGTAACTAAATAAATACATTTTTCGGACCGAAACGAAATTCCGAAAAACAAAATATTTCAGTGTACACATGTCTATAAATTACCATAATCTGGTCTACATATAATTCAAAAACTTTAGCCTAGGCATGTCCAAAGTCCGGCCCGTGGGCCGAATGCGGCCCCCTGTTCCGGTTTAATGTGGCCCCCCTGGTAATTTGGATATATATATATATCTTTTTAGCCACCGGGCTACTAAAGATATATACTGTATTTATCGGCGCTACCTCAGAGGGGACAGGGAGGGGGTATAACAAGCGTTTACTCAGCGGCATCTGTACTAGGAAGTTCTGTCACCTGGGCTGCCATTGGACAACTGTTCTGTCTTTAATAGAAGGCAGGACTTGCTATTAAAGAGGCTGCTGAGAAAACAAGATTCTCCTGCATGTAATCTGTTAGCGCTCTGTCCCCTCTGAGGCTGCAAATGGGTAAGGATCAGGCTGCACGGATGGCAATAGTGAGGCTGCATTCATGGCAATTGGGAGCCTGCATTGATGGGCACTGACCCTTATTTTGCTTCACAGTTCTTTATTTAAAAAATATTTTTTTCCCCTGAAACTTCTCCTTAGGCCCCATGCACACGAGAAGCAAATGCAAACACATCTGAACTCATGTTTTCAAAGGCAAAAACCGGCGTTTAAAACGCAATTTTTTGCCGCGAATTTCGCGGCGTTTTGCCGCGTTTTACCGCGTTTTGCCGCGTTTGCGGCTATCAGCGTTTGTAGCACAGACATTGTAGACCCTCCCAAAGCTCTGAAAGCTATATATTTTTAACTATTTCTGCCATTTTCAACAGAGAGAGCAGCAGCAGCAGCAGACTTTCATATGCAGACTTGCATACTTTCATTTGATTCTTCTTTTTTGAAATGGATCCCATATTGAATATATGCCAAGAAATTGTCCATACGTTGCTCTTGCTGAGGATTCAACGCCGTCGCAAACTACGCGAGAGATCCGTTGGCAGAGCTCATCACTATTGGACCCATCCGTTGATGGCACAGAGATTTTCAGTTGGCTATTTTACCAATATGTATGTCCAGCTGCGTACTTATCCAGAGAATTTTTTTAAATTTTAAAATTTTTCAAATTCTGAAGTACGAAAATTGAAAAATTTGTAATTCGAAAATTGAAACATTTCGAATTTCCTATTTTCGAAATTTCGAATTTTTCGACATTTTGCATTTCGAATTTTTCAATTTTCGAAATTTGGAAATTCGAATTTTTCAAATTTCGAATTTTTCAAATTTCGAATTTTCAAATTTCGAATTTTTCGCATTTTCAAATTTCGAATTTTCACATTTCGAATTTTCAAATTTCGAATTTTCAAATTTCGAAATTTCGAATTTTCAAATTTCGAATTTTTCAATTTTTCAATTTTCGAAATTTTGAATTTCAAATTTTTCAAATTTCGAATTTTTGAAAAATTCTAAATTCTAAATGACGAAAATTGAATAATTCGAATTTCGAAAATTCTAAATTCTAAATTTTTAAATGTTCGAATTTCGATTTTTTTAATTTTTGTATTTCCGAATTTGAAAAATTCGAAAATTCTAAATTTTAAAATTCGAAATGTCAAAATTTCGAAAATTTTAAAATTCGAAATTTTAAAATTCGAAATTTAAAAATTCGAATTTCGAAAATTTCACAATTCGAAATTCTAAATTTCGAAAATTGAAAAATTCGAAATGTGAAAATTGAAAAATTCGAAATTTGAAACTTCGAAATTTGAAAAATTCGAAATTTGAAAGATTTCGAAAATGTCGAAATTCGACATTTCGAAAATTAGAAAATTCGAAATTTGAAAAATACGAAAATTGAAAAATTCGAAATTTGATTGTCCACTTGCCATGTCACCTGCCACAAGTTGTGGATTGTCCACTTGCCACGTCACCTGCCACATCACCTGTTCACATCACCTGCCACGTCACCCGCCACAAGTTGTGGATTGTCCACTTGCCACATAACCTGGCCATGTCATCTGCCACAAGTTGTTGATTGTCCACCTGTCATGTCACCTGGCCACGTCACCTGCCACAAGTTGTGGATTGTCCACAATGCAATGCAAGCAATTACAGTTGTTTAGTTTTTTTTTGTTTTTTCATCATTTGCCATCATTTTTGAGATTTCTAATGTAAAAAAATAGGTCACCTTTAAAAACGCCAATAAACGAAATCGCGGCAAAACGCCGGTACCGCGTTTTGCCGCGATTAGCGGCGTTTTGCCGCGATTTGCGGCTGAAACGCGAAAACGCGAAAACGCCAAAAGCTTCTGAACCCAAAATTTTGGGTTTGAAAAAACGGCCCTAAACCCAACTGCTTTAAAACGCCAAAAAACGTGACTGTGTGCATGGACACATAGGATAACATTAAATGTGTTCAGGGGCAGTTGAAAAAAATGCCCAAACGCCTCTGAACTCGAGTTTACCAGCGTCTCGTGTGCATGGGGCCTTAAGTGAAGGTGCGTGTTATACGCTGATAAATAAGGTAAATATAAAAAAACACTCCTGAGCTCATCCTTAGTCTTGAGCGGTGCGCTGGGATTCGTTGGGGCCACAAAAGATATATATCTATATAGATATCTATATCGATAGATAGATACAAATAACACGCCCAAGCTCAACTCTTCACCACACACAGCCACAAAGGCAGGGCTTGTTGGGCTGTGTATTGGTGCTCGGACAAACACACTTAGACCAAATTTTAATGGTTCAAAGGCTGTCAGGCAAAAATGGTCAGCCCTCACGCATGTTCACTGCATCAAATCTGGCCCTCTTTGAAAAAAGTTTGGACACCCCTGCTCTAGCCATTTCCAAAAGTTGGTCACATTTATAACAGATGCTTATAAAATTAAAAGTTATGAAGTTACTAGTTCTAATAAAGAGTAAAATAAATACGGAAATCGAAACAAGGAAATAGCTTATGAATTCAGCACTTTGAATGGATGTAGAAAAGAGAAGACTGCAGTTAAACAGGTAAAACGTATGTAGGAAGATTTGTTTCACCCCCTGAGGATAGGCCCTTCACTGGGCAAATGTAGAGGTTTACAACCACTTAAAATATTAGCCAAAGCCAGTAAAATAATATACACTGGGTAGTGAAGGGAATAGGCTCAGTTCACAGATTTAAAACAAGGAAAAAGATCTTTATTTTAGCCATGTGAAAATGTAATTTTCAAATCTCATTAGACTTAGCGGCAAATAACTGTCAGGTTTTTATTTTTTAATATGGCCACTTTTTCTTGTAAGCTTTGTGAACTGAGCTTATTTCATTTTCATTTTAGGTGTAACAATATAATGACATTTTAGATAAGTAAGGCTTTGATTAATTCTAGCCATTTATAGGAGAATAGGAGGTACAATTTTCTCACAAATATTGTTTTGCTAAAGCAAAAATAGAACTAATATTCCTTTAGTACAGAAATCTGATCTGATCAGTATGGAATCAAAATGATTTAGAAAATTGAAGCGTTTAATATGCAGTTTACAAGATGGATGATGTAGGTTCAACAAAATCAATTAATAATTTACAGGTATAAGAAAATTTGTGATTTTACTGATGTTATTCCAGTAACTTGTGACAATAAATCCAGATATGTACTTGCATGCCCATATCTATTTTACATTTCCGAGAGATGGTGTGCACTGCATACTGTATACACTTGTTATAATTTCAACACTAAATACATTTATATAAAAGCTCCAGTTGAAATCTATTTGAGCAGACGACAAAAAGTTTTAGTTTGAACTTGAAACTTAACAATTTAAAATTGTTGATAATACACTAGCAGAAGTATAGTGATTTACAGCTGAGTTCATTTAGAAAAATAAAATGGATTTTACAGCTTTTACAGTTCTGGATGAATTTCTCAATATCTCTCTTTTTGGATTTCAATTATAAAAAAATATAAATATATATATATATATATATATATATATATATTAAGAAAACACAGCCCATATTACTTTTAGAAATTCACCAGTACTAGAAAGACCCTTGTGGTCTAGCGACTCCCAATTACATGGAAAACAGCACCTAAAATCCTCTTTTAGAAATGTGGCTGTGCCCTCCACTTTTAAATCTGTGATTTAAAAAATAAATAAATACTTTTGCAATTACAGAATGCATACTAAATATCTAAAATGGCAAAAATGGAATTCATTGGGAATCAAAGACTACACCCACTTCACTCCTATTAGAGATAATGCACAGCTTATCTAAGTAAATCAATTGGGGTTATTTATGTAGTGCAAACTACAAGTGGAAAGTGCACTTGAAAGTAGACTGAAAGAACACTCGGAAGTCCAATCACTGTAGATCCGAGGGGGACATGCAAGGAAAATAAAAAACAGCATTTTAGCTTGCACATGATTGTATAATAAAATCAGCAGAGCTTCCCCTCATTTCAGATCTTTCCCTCAGATTTACAGCGATTGCACTTCCAAGTGCAGTTTCAGTGAAATTTCAAGTGCACTTTGCACTTGTAGTTTGCACTTGTAGTTTGCACTTGTAGGGCCAGATTCACAAAGTACTTACTCTGGAGTATCACGAGTTAGGCACGCGTAAGTCTAAAAATGCACACGTTTATCTATGCACCGTATCCCCAAAACGATATACGCCTGAAATCCACATTTTTTAGACCGACGTAATTTGGATAGACCGGCGCAGCGTGCGTGCAAAACTGCACTAGACACACCATTGATTTCCTATGCAAATATGCAAATGAGGGAGATACGCCGATCCACATTGATCTGTACGCCAACATGCCAAGGGCATCCTTGCTCATAGCTATACTACTGACTTTAGATGAGCGCAGAAGGAGGAGGGCACGGAGGAGGGCAAGGGAGAGGATCTTTGTCAGGTATATCTGTGGGGTGAGCCCAATAGTAATAGGCCCCCCTTTTGGCTGGAATTAGGGTGCAATTGGAGAGATACCCTGTGTTAATAGGAGGGTAGATGTTGGTTCCTCAGCTTCCACTAATTTTAGTGAAATTGAGTAAAGGTGGATTAATTAGGTCAGGAGCCTGTGCAGGCCAGCAGGCCCAAAGATTGCTAAAGTAAAATGATCCTATGCTGCTATAAGGATGCCAGTTGTGACCGATGCACCCTAAACCATATAAAACAAAGAAAAAAATGTGTCTCTAGAGTCTAATATGTAGGAATCCCTACTAGTGTGGTTGATTACACTAGTAACCACACTAGTAGGGATTCCTACCTATTAGACTCTAGAGACACATTTTTTTCTTTGTTTAGAAAGCTGGAAGCTGAGGAACCAACATCTACCCTCCAATTGCACCTTAATTCCAGCCAAAAGGGGGGCCTATTACCATTGGGCTCACCCCACGGATATACCTGACAAAGGTATTAATTTAGCAGTGTCATTTCCCTTTCTACTATCCATATTTATATTAATGGGTAAATATATATTTTATATACATTTTTTTCTGTTTAGTATATATTTTATAATAATTAACATAATAAATATATATTATATATTATTAATTATTATAATATAAATTTACTAATTTTAATATTATTATAATTATCTTATTTAATATTTTATATATATATATATATATATATATATATATATATATATATACATACACACCGACACGACACAAACCTCCAAACAGCAACAAACAACAGAACAAAAGCACCTTGCTTCAGGAAGGGAAAAAAATTGGATGTACTTTTGCAATGGAAGGGCATTTCTCTCGGTCTATTTAAGCACTCGGCATAGCTCACTATGTCTGACGGGCCGAGTTCCTATCTAACTGATTCGCCGTGCCGAGTTCTGAGCATGCTCAGAGAGGTGCTGACCATAGTCTGCTTCATGTGCACATGCCCAGTTTGGCCGGCCCTACATTTGCATGGGGTCACGGCTCATTTTAATGGAAAACGCCCACGTCCTTCCCACTTTAAATTACACCGCTTTACGCCTCGGAATTTACATTGCACCGGTGCAAATTTGGCCGAAAATACTACGAGGATACGGTACTTGCGCCTCGAAATTAAGCCGGTCTAACTTAAAGGAGTTGCACTACGCCGGTCCTAAAATGCGCCAATGTACGTGCATAGTGGATTTGCCTTTTGTAAATAACCCCTAATGTTCTGATATTTTCTGATGGTATTTTTTAGGGTTGTCCCGATACCGATACCAGTATCGGTATCGGGACCGATTCCGAGTATTTGCGGGAGTACTTGTACTCCCCCAAATACCCCTGATACCAAAATAGAATACTTCCCCCCCCCGCCGCCGCCGCCGCCGCCGCCCCCCCGCACGGATACGTGCATAGACACTCCCCCCTTGCTCGTGATTGGACGGATCCATCCAATCGCGTGTCTATACATGGCGCCGCGGGTATGTGTTGCTCGGGGATTATCCCTGCAGGCTGCAGCAGCGACGGCGGCGGAGGTATGGGGGACATGACATGGCTGCAATATGGGGCACAGGACATGACATGGCTGCATATGTGGGGGGACATGACATGGCTGCATATGTGGGGGGACATGACATGGCTGCATATGTGGGGGGACATGACATGGCTGCATATGTGGGGGGACATGACATGGCTGCAATATGTGGGGGGATATGACATGGCTGCAATATGTGGGGGGATATGACATGGCTGCAATATGTGGGGGGATATGACATGGCTGCATATGTGGGGGGACATGACATGGATGCATATGTGGGGGGACATGACATGGCTGCATATGTGGGGGGACATGACATGGCTGCAATATGTGGGGGGACATGACATGGCTGCATATGTGGGGGGACATGACATGGCTGCAATATGTGAGGGACATACATGGCTGCAATATGTGGGAGGAGATGGCTGCAATATGTGGGGGGACATGGCTGCATTTGGGGACATGTTTAAAAAAAGTATCGGTATTCGGTATCGGCGACTACTTGAAAAAAAGTATCGGTACTTGTACTCGGTCCTAAAAAAGTGGTATCGGGACAACCCTAGTATTTTTACATAATTGCAGATGAGTATGGCCTTAACATTTATCTCTCATATTTGTTATTATCCCTACTCCAAACAACCTGGTAGAAGGTAGTAACACCAAGGGACTAATGCCAGAATGGTACACACATATTTTAACCACTTACCTACCTGCCGCCGACAATTGACGCCGACAAGGTAGCTTAGTTATTCTTACAGGACGTCATATGACGTCCTCTTCTTTTAAAGCCGATAGGGGGTGTGCGCTCGCCCGTTGCTTTGCGGGGAACTCGATGCGCCCGCGATTGCCCAGTAAACACAGAGCTCCACGTCCTGTCAGGGAGAGGAGACTGATGCTGTGTCCCTTGTACATAGGGACACAGATCGGTCACCTCCCCCAGTAACCCCCCTCCCCCTACAGTTAGAACACTCACTAGGCTACACATTTAACCCCTTCCCTGCCCACGAGTGGTTAACCCCTTCCCTGCCAGTCACATTTATACAGTAACAGTGCATATTTATAGCACTAATTACTGTATAAATGTGAATGGTCCCAAAAATGTGTCAAAAGTGTCCAATGTGTCCGCCATAATGTCGCAGTCCCAATAAAAAAAATCGCAGATTGCCGCCATTACTAGTAAAAAATAAATCATAATTGTGTCCCCTATTTTGTAGGCGCTATAACTTTTGCACAAACCAGCCACTATACGCTTATTGCGATTTTTTACCAAAAATATGTAGAAGAATATGTATCGGCCTAAACAGAGAAAAAAACGTTTTTTGAAAAATATTTATTATAGCAAAGTAAAAAATATTGTGTTTTTTTCAAAATTTACGCTCTTTTTTTGTTTATAGCACAAAAAATAAAAAACGCACAGGCAATCAAATACCACCAAAAGAAAGCTCTATTTGTGGGAAAAAAAGGACGTCAATTTTGTTTGCGAGCCACGTCGCACGACCGCACAATTGTCATTTAAAGCGACGCAGTGCCGGAAGCTGAAATTTCGCCTGGGCAGGAAGGGGGTAAAACCTTCTGGGGCTGAAGTGGTTAAAATAACTGGAGAAACATCTCCTCAAAAATTAGGTATAAATGGAGATCGACTGGTAGGGATCGTACAAGTGATCATCCAGATCTTGTTTTCCCATTTACTGATGATTACCCAACTATTTTGTCTTCATAGTTTGTGCCATACCCAAAACACTGTTATACAGTGAGCTTGAGAGCTAACTTGTATGCATTAATGTAGCCAATCTAACAGCCTTTATTACTCCTCTAATTATTTCTATATAATGTCAGTGTACCCGTTTGTGTTTATGCTACATATCTCTTTGTACTGCAATAACATCACATGATATGAAAGTAATTGGATATAATTGTGAAGTCAAATTCCATACATGTTTGCATTAGTCTGACATTAAAGTGTTTCTAAACCCACAACAGTAAATCAGTCTGTATATGCATTAAAGTGTGCTTGTTTTACAGTGGAACCTAAGGGGCAATCCTCTGCTTTGTGAAAAGGGCTGTTTGATCCTGTCTTCTCTGACCCCCCTTCTTTCACAGTCCCCAATCCATCTTTTGATAGCACAGAGCCTTGAGAGGCACTCTGCACATGCTCAGTTTGGTGTGTTTTGGTAGAAAGTTGTTTTTCGGGGAGAGTGCATGTGATTAGTACAGGACCAATTAGCACTGTCCAGACAGAGGGTCAGGGGACATGCAGCTGCATAGGACGGTCAGTGGATAATAAAAACTCCTCCTACATGCTTTAACCAGTGCTGGGCTGGACACTGATATAAGTCACAAGACTGCTAGATACTGCTGATCAGAAAAGGTATTTAGCAATTTATATATACTAAAATATGTGTACTGTGGGAGACTAGATATAGTGAATGCAGGGTCCTGGGTTTAGTAACACTTTAAATGCAACAATCAGTTACATTTTCATGTATTGTAACCACATCCAAATTTAGTCTTGTGCTTTATATATAGATTTGTTACTTAAATGTTTGTTGATCCTTTACTTTACTAGTATACATACAAAAGTTACTGATATGGGTTACTCCAAAGACCAACCGATAAAACATGGTATATCGTCTTATAATACATTGTGCTAAAAAGTATTAAGAATTAAAAGGCACATTTTAATATGTACATCTTGCCTCCTATTTTTGACCGGATGGGTAAAACATTCTGTATAGAACATTACTTACAGGAATGCGTACAAAGTCCTCAACTTCTGCACATAGCTCAGACACTCCAGAACAGAAACATGGTGAACAACCAAGTGGGTTTTCGGCATGCAGGGCAAAGGTTCCACCTTTACATTCATTGCAATAACTACCGATCGCATTGGCCTGAAATACAAAACACATTAAAAGAAAAATATTAGTTCAGTAATAATATTAATAAGAAATGTTGCTACTTAACTGCTACAGATAAGGAAGGATTTCAGGAGACCTCGGGATGGGATGAAAATGCTAAATAGCTTACATTCAAACTGTATGCAGCCCAGTAGTGTATTTAGGTTTTGTGCTGCCCTAGGCCGGACTAAATCCATGTACCCCCTAATTTAAATATGACCCATGTACCCCCTGTCAAGACCACACCCCTTTCTGTTTAAGACCCACCCTGACATTTTCGAGTGGGCACACAAGTTCTTATGGCCCTGGGGGGGTCAATGTATTCCCTTATTTGCATAGATTTACTCTCCCTTCCTGTTTGGCTATGGGGCAGGAAGTGACAGGAAATCTCTGCAATAGGTCGGGGATGGTAAAAAATAAACTCTCAGGGGCTATAACCCTCCCTTACTATATCCAAAATGAAAAAAAAAGTGTTGCCTATAGTTCTACTTTAAGCACAAATTTCTGATAATTTTATGGAGAGGACTAAGAAGATATAACCATGCCAATGGTGCAGCAGGAAACATATAGCACAGTGAGAAAGGCTTGTGGTCCAGTATGATAGAACAGTCAAAAGACAGTTTGCGTTACACTAACAGTGTAGCACAAGCCGGCGGGACTCTTTCAGTGCTGCCCCCCTGCAAAGTGCTGCCCTAGGCCTGTGCCTTGTTGGCCTAGGCCAGGATACAGTGTTGATGCAGCCCAACACAGATATACTGCTATGCAGGATTAGAAGGCAAAACATAACAATAGGAAAGAGGTTCAATGAAGCAAAGAATTATTTAAAAATTATTATGAGTGAAAATAAGAATATTTAAAATATATGAATTAATATGGGTAAAAATCTGTCAAGATGTGCAAACTGTAACCCCCACCTCTTACTTATCACTTATCTATACTATCTAAGATTAGTGTGGTCAGTACAGACAATTCATTTCTCAGAACAGTTTATTTGTTTTATTTTATCATTTAAGTGTGGCTCCATAGTGGCAGAAGAAGTCACTTTCTCTTTTCTTTTACGTTTTCTTTGGACACTCTGGGCCAGATTCACGTACATTGGCGCATTTTTTGACTGGCGTAGCGCACCTCCTTTACGTTAGACTGCCGCAATGTAGTGGCGCAATCACCGTATTCTCGTTTGATTTGCGCAGAAATTAGCGCCGGTGCAACGTAATTTCAGAGGCGTAAGGCGGAGTAATTCAAATTGGGAATGACGTGGGCGTGTTACATTGAAATGAGCTGTGACCCCATGCAAATGAAGGGCCGGCCGTCTCGCGCATGCGCACATGAAGCAGACCATGGTCAGCACCTCTGTGCGCATGCTCACAACTCGGGGACGGCGCAATCAGTGAAATTGGAAGTAGACCCGGGCAACTTAGTGAACTACGCAGACAGCATAAATAGACAGACACAAACGCACTTTCTTTGCAAAAGTACATCCCTTTGTATCCCTTCCTATACAGCAAGGTGCTTTTGTTCTGTTGTTTATTAGCGTTTGTTTGTTTGTTTGTGACGTGTCTTTGAGATATTTGGGGACTGTTTTGCAGAGTGATTTTTGTCTTTTATGTGTTTTCTTTGTTGTTATTTTGTTTAAATTATATTTTTGCTGGGCATTTTTTATTTTTGCTGGACAATTTTTTTTTTGTTCTGTTTGTGTATGATTTTGGAATGTGGGGGTGACATTCCTGCCGGAAAAGGGGTGTCACCCTCATTTGTGGTGGAGAAGTGATCCCCAGGTCCGTGTGAATGGTGTATGAATGTACAGTGACATAATTGGAGGCATGGCGTTGCTGCTCACAAGTCCTGCATGGTGGGCTTGTGCCAATCCAATGTGATGAGGATGTGATGTGTCGGTGCTAGGGACCACAGTGGTGTGCATGCATGCATTCTCATTGTGCCATGATTAATGTGTGTGTTTAACGTGCAAAGATGCCTAATGTGAGCTGGCTCCTGGCTGCTCTTCCCTCAGAAGACGGGGTAGCCTTGGTTAGGGGGGTTCCGGATAGGAGTCATGAGATGGGGTCCCAGTGCATATGCAGAGTCATCCTGAAGGGATAAGACAGGAGGATGTTAGTAGTGCATGTGCCCCTTGTGATTTCAGCATCATGGGGGGGACAGTCATGCCTGCCACCCATGTCACTCACCAACCAGCCAGCTGTCCCCATACATGTTCTGTTCTAAATCTGTGGGGATGGGGCTAGGATTGTATATGTAGCTGTCATGGGTGTCATGGGTGGTGTCATGTGTTGGGCTGGTGATGTCCTCCTGCAGGGTTGTGGTTAATTCCAGGATGGCATGAGGGTTGAATCTGAAGATGCGAGACACCTCAGAATCACTCATGCCAAAGATGTCTATGCGTGTGTGATATATCAAGTGAAGAGTGAGGGGCTTGTATCAGATTAGATTATTATATCCATCAAGGTTTTAAAGGGCTATTGATAGATAGTGAGACCGTGTTTGTAATTTGTATGTATGGTTTGTATTGATGTATATATTTTTTGTAAAGATGTTTATAAAAGCAAAGTAAAATATTTTGTAAAAAAAAAAAAAAAAATCCTCTCCCGTGCCCTCCTCCTTCTTCGCTCATCTAAAGTCAGTAGTATAGCTATGAGCATGGATGCCACTGGCATGTTGGCATACAGATTGTTGTGCAACACGTGTGACTGCTCAGCTCCTCACTAACAGTGTTGCTTTCTCTGACATGTAGACGAATTGTCTAATTTTATACCACCTTTTATATGGTCTAATTTTAGACAGGCCGTGCAGCTGTTGCGCACAGCGCGTAGCCTGCGCTGCACCAACGTTCTTTTGTGGATCCCCGTAACTCCCTCATTAGCATATTTGAATAGCAAATCAATGGTGTGTCTAGCGCAGTTTTGCGCGGACGGATGCGTCTGTCTATCGAAATTGCACCAGACAAAAAAAAGTAGATTTCTTGCGTACCTCGTTTTGGGGATGCGGAGCATCGAAACGCATGCGCAAATTTAGACTTACGCCGCGCATCTCCTGTTACGCCGGCGTAATCGCTCTGTGAATCTGGCCCAAGGTTTCTTTTCAATTTTAAATTCAATACATGACCACGGACTATATACTTAAAGTAGATTCAGCCCAAACAATTTTTAGGGTTTTGAAGAATGTGGTGGAAGTTTTTTTTTTTTTTTACAGTCTTTGGCTCAGTTAAGATTTTTGCTCACATCCCATCACTGTGACAACAGAACATTTGGCAACCAAATGTCCCCTTACTTCATTTAAGTACACCTGTCTTTAACCACTTAAGGACCGCCGCAAGCACATTTACGGCCACAGAAGGGCACGGCTTAGCACAAGGGCGTAAATTTACGTCCTCGCCCAGTAGCGGGTCGGGGGTCCGATCGGGACCCCCTCCGCGGCGTGCGGCGGTCCCCGTGTCTCCGGGAGCGATCCGGGACGAGCGGGCGGATGTCCGTCTTTGCCCGCCCCCCCGCGATCGCTCACAGCCAATCGCTGCGCTCCCCCGCCCTGTCACTTCCTCCTCCTGTGTTTACACAGGAAGGGGGAATTGATGTAATCTCTCATCGCAGCGGTATTTCCAACCGCTGCGATGAGAGAAACACCTCACAGTAAGTGTGCACAAACACTACACTGACATACACACACATAGGCACACTTAACCCCTTGCGATCTGCCCCCCACCCCCCCTGTCACAGTGTCACTGAATGCAGTGATCTAATCACTGCATTTAGTGTCAGTGTGACAGGCAGTGTAAAAGTCAGTTAGTGTTAGGTTCTGGATAGCCCCCCCACCCCCCCTAATAAAGTTTTGACCCCCTGATCACCGCCCTAGTTAACCCTTTCACTCCCTATTGCCAGCGTCACTAAGCGATCATTTTTCTGATCGCTGTATTAGTGTCGCTGTTCCCGCTAGGTAGCTATTTTTTTTTTATTGCATTTTTTTTTTTTACTAAAGACATGTGGCTAAATAAATTTTGGCCTAAATGTTTGACTAAAATTTAGTTTATTTGATTTTTTTTTAACAAAAAGTAAAAAAGTGTTTTTTAAAAATGTCGCTCTATTTTTGTATATAGCGCAAAATAAAAATCGCAGAGGTGATCAAATACAACCAAAAGAAAGCTCTATTTGTGGGAAGAAAAGGACGCAAATTTTGTTTGGGAGCCACGTCGCACGACCGCGCAATTGTCTGTTAAAGCGACGCAGTGCCGAATCGCAAAAACACCTTGGGTCATTTACCAGCGTATTGGTCCGGGTCTAAAGTGGTTAAAGAAGATATTGCAGTATAATGCATAGGTATTTGACTGCCTATTGGATCAGGGCACCCTTTCCATGTAAAAATCATGTTATTTTTTAAGGGAAAACTGTAGGGAAAAATAAGATTATATACCCTCATTTACAGTAATAAGCAGATCTTTCAATTTCCTACAAGGTCCACTTAAAACAAACAAAAAAACTTACCGAAAAAGGTACAAGCATAAAATAAAGTCATCTTTGAACATGTCCCAGCTTTGACACTTGCAGGCCACCTTCTTATTGGTCCATTACTATAATGTGGCTCATTACTAACCAATAAGAAGAAGCAGGAGGAGGGTGATAGGGCTGACCACATTTTGCTCAGCATGCTCCATAGTTATGGATGTCCCAGAACATATAGGCCTAGATTCACAAAGCGATTACGCCTGTGTAAATGTTGTTAGACAGGAGTAATTTCGATTTACGAGCGTTTTTACGCTAGTCGAAATCCTCAAACCATGAAAAGACACCTGCGTGCTAAATTTCGACTTTATTACGTGTTAGTACGCCTTCAGATCTACGCTGCCTGAAAATTGCGGCCACTGGGCGGACTTCCTGTTGTTTTTCACCTTCATGGTATGCTAATGAGCTTTTGCCTGGAATCCACAAAATTTCGCTCTTCAAACGCAATCTCTTACGGCACCTTTAGTCATCTTTTTTTTCCGTTTCACTATACCAGCTTTTTGCTGGTCTAATATTAGACAGCCCATGTTAAGTATGGCCGTCGTTCCCGCGTCGAATTTCAACGTTTTTCGATTTCTTTTATTATTTTTAACGTAAGTCGTCCGGGAATAGGAATGTTCGTAAACGCCGCTACTCAAACAACGAATGACGTCACGACGTGATTTCGCGCAATGCACGGCGGGAAATTCCTGAACAGAGCATGCGCAGTTCGATCGTCGCGGGGACGCGCTTAATTTAAATGCTTCACGCCCCCTACTCACGTATTTCGATTGCGCGGCGGAAAAAAAATACGATACAATAGCGTACGCGCAAAAAAACTACCTGAATTCGGCGTAGAGTCTGGTGATAGACGGCAGCGTAGCGTATTTCGATTACGCAGCGGAAGATTACATCTATGTGAATCTGCCCCATAGTTTTTTTTTTATGTCTGGTGTGCAATAAACAGTAAAGACTGGCCATTGACCAACCAAAAGACTGACTGGACAAAGGAGAACACTAATAAGGTCATCTCTCTGTGCACTGCCTAGCAAACTACTATCCTGGCTGATATTACAGGGTTATGTTAGATTGAGAGAGCAGAGAGGGTGCTCTGATCTAAACTCATGGTCATTTAAAAAAAGTACCAGCAGAGAGGACAATCAACATTTATTTTTATAGTTACATAAAGTTTAAATCAGAAACAGCTGGCCTAATTTTAGCAATAAATAAACTATATGCAAAGACGCAAACCATTAAGGCTCCATGCACACTGGACGCTAAAACAAGCTATAAAAAACGCCAGTAGCTTTGCAGGGGGCCTTTCAAAGTTTTTTTGCGTTTTTGCAATAGCGTTTATTAGCGTTTTTCGGTGTTGGCGGTTTTTAGCTTTTTTTTCCAATGGATCAAAGAAGGCAAAAAAACGCTGGTGAGCTGCGTTTTTATGCTTTTTTCTGCATCTTTCGGCGTCTTTTTAGCGTTTTTTCCCACCGAAAAACTGCTCTTTGAACGCAAATTTCTTGCGTTCAGAAAAAAGCCCATAATCTCTACTGCTCATTAACGCTAAAATACGTCCATGTGTGCATGGACACAGACTAACAAAGTGCAGTTTATGGGCTTTAAAAAAAAAAAAAAAAAACACCCAAACAGCAATAAAATGCAGTTTATGAGCTTCAGTGTGCATGGAGCCTAACTAAGCAACATATCTCCTATTACGGCCAAACTAGATTAACTAAATACAGTAAAACCTTGAAATGCGAGCATAATACGTTCCAGAAACATGCTTGTAATCCAAAGCACTTTAATATAAAAACATTTTTTTACAGGGTATAAAAGAGAAGAGGCACCTCTAATGCCTCGTTTCCACTGAGCGGATCGGTACGGTTCGGTACGATACGCTATTTTGTGTGTTTCCATTATAAAAGTGTGCCATAAAACCGAACTGTACCGCACCATTCTGGGTCCTGCTTCAGATGTGGGGCCATAGAAAATGGAACGGTTCGGTTAGGGCGGACCTGCAATACATTCCACTGATTGGTGGACAACCTAGCCATTTTTTCTAAACCCTGAATGGCAACGGACGGTCCGACTTGCAGTGGAAACGCTCACAAGGATAGACTGGACCATTCTAAGCGCTCCAAACTGTACCGACGCGAACCGTTCCGTTCAGTGGAAACGAGGCATAAGTGTAGCAGTAAGTTGCTAAATGTTTTACCTTCATTAAATGTAACCACATTGCTACACTTAGAGGCTCCTCTCTTTTTTTTATACTCAAATGTGACATGACGCTACTTTTATATCAAGATATCGCTTGTATATCAAGGCAAAATGTATTAAAACATTTTGCTTGTCTTGCAAAACGCTCTCAAACCAAGTTACTCTCAAACCAAGGTTTTACTGTATAGGTTTTAAATTTGCACAAGTGTATGTTGTGAATACACCACTAGATGGCAGTGTCTGAGCAACATAAAAGAATGCAATACTACGTTTAAACATATTCAACTGGAATACAGATCTTTGATATTCAATCTGAAAAATTAGTAGTGTATATTTACCTTACAAGCACAGTTACCAGTTTCTTCTTCACAGCTACACATCTTCTGTTTATCATCGCACCAAGCCGACTGGGTTCCTTTTACATCACAGTCACAGGAGATGCAGCTGGGGTAATTTCTGTATCCAAATAAACAAGTATTGCAAGTCTGTCCGGCAAACTCCTTCCTGCACAGACACTGGCCAGTAGTGAGGTCACACTGGAGATTGGAAGACCCATCTGTACTGCAGTTGCATTCCTAAAATGAATCAAATCAACGTGACACTCAAACGAGTTTGTATAATAAATATATATATATATATATATATATATATATATATATATATATAATTACATAGATAAACAGTAGATAGATTAGAATAGATAGATAGATAGATAGATAGATAGATAGATAGATAGATAGATAGATAGATAGATAGATAGATAGATAGATAGATAGATATTATTTTGCATTTATAAATTCATTTTTAACACATTTATAAAGGGAACAGGAGAATATTTATAAAGTAGGGAATGTTCACGGTGAATCAATAACTGTTATTTTTACTAGCTTTTCTCACATAGTTATACTGCATTTTACATACACTGAGGGATAAAACATGTATATACTGCATGTACTGTATATCTAGTCTTATGCTGGCCATACACTATACGAAAAATCGTCCAAAGTTCTGTCATTTTGGCCAGTTTGTTCGTTTTTCGGACAGTTAATGGGCACAAAATCAGTAATCATTGGGAAGTTTTTGAGCCGAAAAAACAAAGTACAAATTTGGAAACTTTCTGACGAACGAACGATAAATTTAAAGGTTAATGTGTATTCCGTCCGAACAGTTTGCACTAGGTATATGTAAAGAAACGAACAAAAAAATTATTAATTTATGTCCACAACCATTTATCGGTCATTACCTGATGGCTTTATCATTTTTTCTCACGGTCGAATGTTAATTTTTCGAAAATGGGTTCGGCCGGTTTTGCGTATAGTTTATGTCCAGCATTAGAGCAGGATACGGAAGCAGCTCACGTCAACCAAACACTATTGGCTTGTGCAAACGCAACACTACATTTGCAGATAACAAGTGTTAAAAAGTAACAAATTACAAAAAATGTGACTCCTAGTGCAGGCCCTCCCATTTCCAATCTCAGCTGTGAAGGGAATTTCAGGACATCAACAGAGTTTTAGGTACTTACATTAGCTGCATTAATATATATATATATATATATATATATATATATATATATATATATATATTTTTTTTTTCAGTTAACAGTAAAAGTGGCCGTGACATTTGGCTAATAGGATGGTAAAAAGTAGTAGAAGAGGGCTTGTTTACTGTCCTTAAGAATTTATGGGGGCCAGACTGTCAAGAAGGGCAAGCCAGTATGCAAGATGGTGCATTGGCGTGCGGGTCAGCGCATGCGCAGTAGCACACGCGCTGAAGGTTCTTGGCGCCAAGCTGACTATTTAAAGGGACTGACGCCTGGGCTCCTTCCTGTATGGTCTACAGCGTTCCTGAGACCCACCTGCTACCGGTTTAATCTGTCTGCTTACCCGTTCCTGAGACCCAGCTTGTTCCTGATTGCTCCTGCCTGCTGCCTGCCTAGACCCCGGCCTGTTTGACCACGCTTTTGCTACTCCCTCTGGACTACCTGCTGCCTGCCCATTACTGACCCGGCCTGAACCACGACTCTGCCTCTGCTTCCGATTCTGTACCTGATCCGCCTGCCTGTGTTTGACCCGGCCTGCCTGGACTTGCTTGTGTCCTGTACTGCAGAACACCTTCCCCGCTGACTGCAGCTTCCAGCTTCCTGCATCTCTGCCTCCAGCTTGTTTGCTGTTACAGTCATCTTCTGCACTGCTGGCATCCCTACAGAGTCTCCTGAAGTTCAGCTCAGTCTCTACACCAGCGTTGTGCGACTCTGCACTTGAGAGCTCCCTGTCTGCACTATCAGGGGTTCCAGAGTCAGAAGCCGCCTCCCTGCATATCAGGCTCTACCACCAGGTACGTGACACAGACTGTGGCCAGTGGGAGTAGAAAATATCCCCTCATTGGTTTTAATGGGAGCAATAGTGCCCAATAATTGGTGTCAGTTGGAGAAATGGTGCCCTAAGGGCTGGACAAAGGTAAGAAAAGGGCCACACTTGACCCCAGGGCCACAGTTTGGGACTACTGGTTTAGAGTCAAACTGGTGATCTTGAGGCAAATATACATTAAAAAGTATACATTCGGTGGGGGGCAATCGGTCTAATCAAACAGTAACTGGAAGAAAGGGTAAAGTCTTGGCTAGTTAGTTGAAAGATATGGTTTAGATAGAAAGGGTTTTAATTGGAGGGTCATTAATTAGGTAGTCTGGTCTGATACCATTGTGTGTATCAAAAACATTGAATGAATACACAACAGCTGCTTTACGTCTCCCTGCATTTCAACTGTATTTTGCATCTTGAAATTCCATACCAGACATCCAAGCTCAGGATCGTGGCCCCAGTAGTTGGCATTGCAGAATTCGCACTTTGGTCCGTGTGTGTGAGGGGGACAGATACACTCTCCGGTCTGCGAGTTGCAGTTATTCTGTGTATGCTCACAGTCACAAGCTGAGGACAAACATCATACACATCATACAGATCTGATCATCAAGAAAGACAGTTACAAAGAATAAATGGATACTAGTCATCCTGTATATAAATTACAGCATCTATTTAAGGGACTGAAGCAATATTTCTTGAAATAGAGCTTATCAATTTACTGAAAAGCAGTGAAATCACTGAATACTTATTGATCTTTCTGTTACGCTTAAGCTGTTTTTGTTATACAACCTTAATATCATTATATAAAACTTATACAGCTTCACCACGAAATTCATTTGAGATGGAACAGAGTTAGAATACAAATAGGACACATAAGAAAAATAGAATCGGAGTATATATGAGAAAAAAGATATTAATGCCTCGTACACACGACCATTTTTTTCGATGGGAAAACTGATATGAGAGTGTTTTTTGTCAGGAATCTGGGCGGTGTGTATGCTCCATCATAGTTTTTCCGACAGGAAAACTGCCGGACAAAAAAAAAAGATCTAGGTGTGCCAAGCTGGAAAAATGTACATATGCAATACAGAGCATTCCTAAGTTCAGTTTTAAAAATGTTTTTATTGTTTTAGGGATCTTTTTTTGTCTAACTTTAGCTACAAAAAGTAAAAAAAAAAACTGTGCTTGCTGGTAGGTGAATGAAGATCAAACCATAAATGGAGATATTAACACAGAGAAGACTAGGAAACAAAATACAAAATTCTAGTTTCTAAAAGGTTTGGAAAAGAGAAATGCTGCTCCAGAGAAACACCAGGGGGCAATGTAGGACCTCTCCAAATAACTTCCAGGGTAGCTTAGTTTTTGTAAAGTATACGTGCATGCTGCACTACATTTCTATAACAAAAGGTGTCAGGAAAAATCTATCTATCTATCTATCTATCTATCTATCTATCTATCTATCTATCTATCTATCTATCTATCTATCTATCTGTCTATCTGTCTATCTGTCTATCTGTCTATCTGTCTATCTATCTATCTATCTATCTATCTATCTATCGCTACTATGATCTGGTGTTCTGCAATACTGAGTTAGTGATTAGGTGCTTATTCTCTAAGACAGATAAGGATGAATAAAAAGCGGTATCAGATATCAACCAGTAATCAATTCTTTATATTTTCCTTACTACAGTGAACTACTGTCCACTACATATTATCAAGGCTCTAAAAACTTCACTTTAGAAGTCTAACAATACATTGGGGGTTATTTACATAAGGCAAGTCCACTTTGCACTACAAGTGCAAAGTGCACTTGAAATTGCACTGAAAGCGCACTTGGAAGTGTAGTCGCTGTAAATCTGAGGGGTAGATCTGAAATGAGGGGAAGCTCTGCTGATTTTTTCATCCAATCATGTGCAAGCTAAAATGCTGTTTTTTATTTTCCTTGCATGTCCCCCTCGGATCTACAGCGCCTGCACTTCCAAGTGCACTTTCAGTGCAATTTCAAGTGCACTTTGCACTTGTAGTGCAAAGTGGACCTGCCTTTAGTAAATAACCCCCAGTATCTAGTTGAAAGCCCCCCTTATTACCCCTTTAGAAGGTCTGTATAATACTGTGTTGGTATGCCTAAAACTATACTGAGTTTGACCGATATAAGAAAGCACTTTAATTATATAAAAACTCTATTGAAGCAAGAAATGCAATTCTGCTAAGAGCAAATCACTTTCTGAATTAGTCTTTTTTTTTAATAACGACATTTAAAGAAAAGCTCCATCAAGATTTGATCTTTGGGGAGAAAAACATAAAACGTGAACTCCACTTACCGCTGTGGCTGCAATCCAGTTGCTGTACATTTAGGCTCTCAGCATTTGCTCCTAGCTCCGGCACTTTGCTGTGTCCTGTGTGTCAGGAATCCCCAAGAGACCTCTGTAAAGCCAACTAATCCAGTATGCAGGCTGCAGAGCGGTGTTCAGGAATAGGAAATGTGCCGTGACCCACGAGCAGAAATGTACCAAAGACAATCTCTGGATCACAGCCACCCAGGTTATAAAAAAAAAAAAAGATTAAAACTTACCTGCTCATTTTCAGTCAGATTATTATGGGGTTAGTCTTTAAAAATCAAAATGAGTCAGTTTAAAAACTTACGGTTACAGCCGCCATCCTGATATCCGTAAAATCCATGGGCACAGATGTCACATTTAAGTCCTGCCACTCCATTAACACATGGGCACTGACCGGAATCATTACACATTTCGGAAACTGACCCTAATAAGTTACAGTTACAAGGCAAGCAGCCAAAGCCAGATGTCAAGCCATAGAACCCAGGCTGCGAATAAAAACATTGAATCAAATTTTATAGAGATCAAAGAAAGGAAATCTGTTATCAACTGAAAAATATTAAAATATATTCATTTTTTTTCCCACCTAGAACAGATGAATATTTATAAGTCAAAAACATGAGATATAACTTACAAAGTATGCTGTATAAATGAGTCTTTTGTACACCATAATACAAATATTAAAATGTAATTGCAGTTATTAGCATTTATGGGCATAGTAGGGAAGCAATACAAGCTCTGTTAGTTTGCTATTGCTATGCCCTTAGTGGGAAGATTTACCCTTACGTCCTGTCCTGGGACCATCATCACCAGGGCAAAGGTAAAGATAGATCTCCAGAATGTAATTGTTGTCAGCAAAACAGGACTGGTCAGGAAATCTCCCAATGGGGATATATGTACATTTGCTTGTTATTGTGTCTCTTGAATAGAATGCAAGGGGAACATGATGGCCATAAGCATGCACACAGTGTGTGCCAGAAGTGCCTAGGCACACCCTAATAACCCTGTGTGGTGCCGATTCCCCCTGTATTGAGTCCTGATCACCAAACAGGGCTTTTGTAAAAACATACAAAAATAAAATAATAATAAAAACTATTGACACTGTCCATCCATTGCCTTACTGACCACAATCTCTGCCCTAACACTGCCCGTTGCTCTACCGACACTGACCATTGCTCTACTGACACTGTCAATATGTATACACATGAACACACATACATGCGTGTTTGAGCTTTGGGGTGCACACCCTAATGCAATAGGCTGGACACACCTATGATGAGGCCACAAACAGTAATAAAATTCCCCTAAGTGCTACTGATATTTAATAGAGCTCTGCCTGCAAGCTGCCTGGTATAATATGGCACACTGTGGGTATGCAGCCCTAAACACAGAAAGTGTGCATTCAGGGACCTGCACCCACACGTATCCACATGTGCTGTATCCATGCAGCTATTGCATCCCAATTGACATGAATGGGACTGCCTGCATGCATGTTCTGGCTGTGGTTGTGTTCAGTGGAGGTTTTCCCTTGTTGCCTGTAGGTAGCGTTACCACTTCAGGCCCATGTTGGAACTCTGGCAAACCATAGTGTGTTAAGTGATCCTTCTTGGCAGCAGCACAGTGGGAGTGGTGCCCCACTGTGC